>CM076243.1:7521478-8121478 GCA_038380765.1 Odontothrips loti
TTGTGACTCTTTGTAACTTCTTACTTCCGATTCGGAACACGCTGTTGTTGAAGAAATAAGAAAAGTTTAAAAAACCGTAGTTTGCCCCGCATGGTACACCAAAAGCCATCTCACTTTTTGGAAATGGCCTTACTACATTGCCGCCTGTACGAACGCAAAAGTCATACCAGGTGTCCCAGCCAATGCAGCGCAGCGTGTTGTCAGGTGTGACAACGACGTATTTAAATTAAAGGTAAAATATTATAAGATTGGATTTGATTTCGCGAGCCGTGCGCGCGCGTGCCCAGTGTGTGCGCGTGAAAGGGACGGGACCATAGAGAAACCAGCGCTTCGCGATAGAGTGGAAACGCGGTGATTAGTAGCGTGCCTCTACCTGGCCCTCGCCTCACCCTGCCCCTCGGAGCGTCTCTGAAGGTACCGCTTCGGTCGCCTTCGGCCGGCACTCGGCTCCCTGCCTTCGGTGCGCTTCGCGCGCCCCGAGGCGGCCGGCTGCGTGGGTGTGGTGAGGGAGGGACCCGGCCGGTCCTTCGGGTCCTCCGGTCCTTCGGGTCCGTCACCGGTCCTTCGGGTCAATGACCGAAGCGATGTCCCTCTGCTCGCGGAGGGCGGATGGCAGCTGCGAGGCAAGCGAAGGACAGTAAGGGTCGGACACGGTGGATCAGTAGGGCACGCGGCACACTTGAAGCGGAAACGTGGTGCCGGATCCACTCCTCGTTCCTGCTCTACCGTGAAGCTCCGTTTTCTCTATGGGCGGGACTTGCACAGCGCAGCGCTTCCGGCGGCTGTTCCCCGCCGTTCAGCGGTGCCGAGTTCAACCCAGAGGATGGAAAGAACATTCGAGGAACTCAAGGTAAAACAGAGGGAACAGCCGACCGGGCCGGAAAGCGCGCGATGTTTGCAGGGAGTGGTAATGAAGTGAAGAGGAGGTGAGGATGAGTCGAGATTAAGAAGTGAGGGAGTCAAATTTGAAGAAGTGAGGGAGTCGAGTCGTGAAGCGGGAGAAGGTCGGAGAGGCCAAGAATATTTAAGTGTAATGGCGGCGCTGCCGGTCAAGGCGAGGGACGGTAGCTGCTAGTAAAGGTAATTGCAATAGATTAATAATAATAATAATAATTATTATTATTATTATTATTATTATTATTATTATAATAATGAAGTAAACTAACCAACAAGCGTGCTCCCTCACAATTCCTTAAATACCAAACCATTATGAGAAACTAGAGAGTATTCTTTGCGGCCACGCAGCAGATCCCTGACTGGACAGGAGTGAGGGTGCGGTTCGGATAAAGTCGGAGTGGTGCATTGTCCCATGCTTTCTAGCCGAGCTACCCCAAACCACTCCACCCCTTTACCCCCCCCAACCGTACCCCTACAAGCGCCTTAGGAACGAAAGAGAACCCCGTACAAAAAAACGTAATTGGATCCATGATGTCTGCAGCAGAGATATTCTGAGGACGGTTGAGAGACACTACGGAGACATCTTGGAGACCTACTGAATGTGTCTGGAGAGCCATCGAGGAGACTTCCGAGACATCCAGTGCCGTCATCGCCTTCCAAACTTTTTCTTTTCTAATGGAAAGTGTTTCAAGGTTGTCTCCGTGTTGGCTCATCGGATGTCTTCTTATCTTGCAGCAGGGGAGAAATGTCTACAAAACCAGACATCGTCCAGACATCGAGGATCAAGGAGAGATCAATCAGTAGATCCAGGGCGTTTTTCGAAAATGTATCCTCGTTGATTCTCAAATTGTCTCGAGGCTAGCTCCAGAATGCCTGCAAAAAAGACTCTGCAAAGCCTCAAGAATGTCTCAAAGCTGTACGGGACAGCGCATATTAATCAGGCCCGTAAGGCGCTGGTAGGCCAACCCGCCAACCGCGCTGCATTGGCTGTGACACCCGGTGACGCATATATAAGGCTGATAGGATCCTGGATCTGCCACACTGAGCAAACACACATGCTGCCATGGTGGCGTGTGGCCCATGGGATAAGTCCGGATTGTGGTCACGTGGTACTTACCGTCTCGTGTGGACACCTGGAAGGGGGGTGAAATACTGGCCACGAGCGGGGTCCACAACCTGTTCCTGGCCAAGGATAACCCACATATGTTGGTCGTTATGACGTACCGGCCGAAATACTCGCACTGGCTGGGCGAAATGCCGCCAGTGCAGCGGTTGATGATGATCACCATCTGCCGCAACACAAGATTTAGGGCCCTTAGGTCAGCATTGGGGGAACAGAAGTCACATTCAAGTACAACAGCCACTGGTAATTCTGATTTGGGATGCTCAATTGGGCGTAGTGCTTTTTGCCCGCTTTGGACAGTCTTCGCTTAGCACAGAACTAAGCCGCATTGGAACCAGTGATCAGTGTCTCTAATAGTAGACCTCAATTCTATGGTACTCATCTCATTAGTTTCACTGGTGTAGTGTTTGTCTTGGATTCATTGAGTATTAATTTCTTGTCATCACACAAAATCCTCTTTATCTCTTTGATTGCCATACAGATGACTTTCTGTGAGTCTTCCAAAGTTGCTGCCTTTCTAGGTGTGCTCAAATAATCTGAAAAATTCACAAAGTTTCCGCTGGCAACCAGCGTAGCTTTTCCGCCTGTTGGATATAGGTCGAAGGCGTCATGGCTGGCCTGAGCGCGGGACGCGCGGCGGTCGGGTCGGCGCGCTGCGGCACTGCCTAGTGCCTAGGGGGACCGGCCGGCCCGGCGGCCGGCGGCCCGGCTGTTGCCGCTTATGGGAGGAGCCAGCGTTTCCGCGTTGTCGACGCTTCAAAATCCAGTTTATATGGTTGATTAGCGTCTTTCTTTAGCGAGTGTCACGAATCTCCACATGCATATGCATACAGTTATTCTTGCACCGATCATAAAGGCACTCATGCAGCTAATGCGTAAACACCTCAGTAAACACACGTAACGTGGTTGATATGTGAAACAACAGTTGACACTGGCAAGCTACCCGAGTCTGCTGACTGTGACCGTAGAGAAATTATCTAAAATTAAAATTCTACTGCTGTATCTTACAGCGAAATAATGAAGGACTTATTTGAATGGATTGCCGTGTCTATTTTGACATGATAACCTCCTACAAGTAACTCTAAGAGTTATAATACAAGTGTGGCCAAACTTGCCCAGCTCTTGAGTTAGAATTCTTGTGCATTCGTCTGCACGTCTGCTGTTTTAACACTAGACATAACAATTGAAAAGAGATGTATTCTTTTCGCGCCCTTTTACCGTCATTTCCGCCTGGCTGTACAAGCGGCTACGCTTAGCTTAATGAAGAACGTAGCATTCCTATGCTACTTCTTCCTAAGGTAGGATCTGACATATGATACACTGTGTCCAGAATAATCCATTATTTATTAAGTACCTTTAGTAACATACATGCTATCTTACTCACTTGCCTTCACCTTGAAATTATATCTGCAACCTGAAGAAATTTACAATTCCATATAGATAGACTTCTAGAGAAATCATTGGAGGAATTAATGATTGCTCGTGTCTGTACATGATAGGAAAACTAGAGGGCGAAGCGATCCCAAGGGGATCTTAAAACGATTTACGATTACTCGACCCTGAGTAACTCTTGGCCGAGTAGTCGATCAGTTTCTGCCGAATACTCGGGCTCGCTTGGTTTAACCGTGTTCGCGGGTCCTGATGCCCGATGCTCGTCGACTACCCGACCCAACTCCTCTCGTTCTATTCGCCTTGGGTAGATTTCTCAGTTTAGGCTTCACTTTTGGAGAGTACGCAAGTAGGACGTAAACTCCGTAACTCGTGTGTCTCCATGCGTTTGAAAAAAAAAAAAAAAAGTCACCGTAAAAAATGGCTCAGAGGACCTTAAACATCTGTAGTATTGGTCATGACTATAATTCATCGCATGGTTGGTCCAGACCAAGTTGAAGAGATTCAAAATTGTAAACTCTATCGCCTTTTTTTGTCAAAATTAGTGAGGAAATCGGATTTTTGAGTGTCCAGACGAATTTGGTGCTCGGAAATAGCTCACAATACGTTTTCTCGACGTATCATGCAGAAAGATAACTTTAATTTTTCAAAAGAATAGGTGGGTCCAAAGTGCCCCTAATCTGAGAATCTGCCCTTGGCTCGCCTGGCTCGGCTCGAGCTGCCGCTGCGGCGGCAGTGGCGGTTTAACTGCTCCATCACAGGGGGGGCGATCCTGAAAAATTTCAGGTGTTTGCCCACCTTTCAGGCGGAGCGCCGGCCGGCTGCTGATCTCACAGGGGGGGCGATCGCCCCCCCCCCTAAACCGCCACTGTGCGGCGGGCGGTTTGAATGGTCCACCGACAATGAGCACAGTGGCCACTGTTCACAGTGTGCAACACAAATCATGGCAACGATCCCGGGCCCTTGTAAGACTTTTAAAGGTCACGCGTGGCCGGGGCCTCACAACACTTCAGAATTATGAGTCTTCAAGGCCCCCCACCAGCGGTGTCTGGAAGTTTTTCTCGAAACCGTCTTAAGTCATGCAGTACCAGCTTTGCAATCGGGAACTTTCTTCCAACCAGAGCACGACGTCGGCCTGGAATCATCTAAAAATTCATGGCATTTCCAAAACTAACAATACGCCTTCCCTCACACCCCACACGTCACAGCAAGCTTCACCAGATTTATCGGGAGTTGTAACCGTCTCTATAAGGTTTACTGACGGGTATCTCTACCTCAAGAGCGCCCTTGAAGATGTCCTCCGAGAGTGGAGGATCAAGAAGGGTAGCGTTCAGTGCACGACAACCGATGGTGCTCCGAACATCAAGAGGGCTGTCAAGAAGTTGTTTGGGAGCGACCGACATCTCACCTGCGCCGCGCACCGACTCAGCCCGTGCCAGCGTTCCACCCCACCAGCCGCGCTGGTAACATACGAGGCTTCTAAGTGGCACTATCGGTTTGTAACATGGCATGGAGCACAACAGGGACAAAGAAAAAGGCAGGAGGACTGCCATGCTACAGTGGCATTCAGCAACAAGAAAATAAACCCACAGGGATTCCAAATATATGGTGGCTATCGAAAAGTGAGACAATTTTCCACTGCCAGGAACTGTGAATTTTGCTTTCCCTGACCAGACCAAGCACTGGAGAGCCAGTTGAAACTCAGTCCCTGATTGATGAAAAAAAAAACAACAAGCTGGCCCGCCCCTCCGTCAAACCTCGGTGGCAGTTCCGCTGCGCTCCACCGGCACCTCAGTTCGACAGGGGACTTGGCCAGCTCGGCCTGCCGGCGGCGTTTGCGGGGCCTTGGGCCCCCCCCCCCCTCCTGAAGTCTCCCTAGAAGTGCCCAACAGCAGATGTATTCGTTACGATTGAAATCGTTAACCCGAGCCCGTCCCGTGTAACAGTGCGCGCCGCGATTGTAATGGTGTTCCCGCCGTGGCCAACCCTAACCTCACAAAACAAAAACAGACATATTTTCATAACTCATAAATGCGATACAAATTAAAAATTGTTGACGCCGTACGTGATTCTACGTTAAAATAAAGATTTTATCCTCTAAATTTGAATTTTTTCTGTGAACGATAAGTCGGCGTTCACACACACGCCCGCCCGAACGAACATCCGGCAAAGACTGTAAGCCCGGCTCCTGCCGTTTCTAAAGGAACGTGGCGGGACGGGCTGAACAGCAAGGGATCCCTACTGACACCTTCCACAAAACTGTACAGGAATGCCATCCTCACAGTTTTGGCTGAAACTAAGATGAGCAGACACACCCTGGTGGAAGGTAAAAAGATATTATAAAGTGAATTGAGTGACAAATCAAAATATTAAATTACCACCTTACCTTTTCATGATTTTGATTTTGCAGTTGTAGATTAACTCCATAGTGCAGAGATTCACAGAGAGGTGGGCTGTGATGTCCACAAAAGCGAGCTCACAAAACAGGCCCTCAAGTGGCATTTAAACACCCGCATGATATTTACCTGTAAACGTGGTGTCAAAAACACAGCCATAAAGAAGAAGAAAAGGCAGAAAGTCTCCAAGAAAAAAAAAAATAAATGCAATTCCTGTTCATGCCATGGAAATTCCTTTTCAAAAGCAAGGCGGCCAAAAGAAAAAAACGGATGAAACTATAACCATGTAATTTGTAACGAGCGATTTTGAACTGGAGCTATGAAACATCGACAAATACCTTCTGGTAGCTTCAGCTTCAACTGCTCCAACACCTTCAGATGCACCCCAGGCTGAAACCATGAGTGAAACCAAAGACTAGAACAAAATGCTGAACCTTGACCCAAGGCTGCACCCAAGACTGCATCGAAGACTGCATCGAAGACTCCCACGGCTTCACCCAAGACTGCATCAAAGACTCCCAAGGTTGCGCCCAGGAGGAAGTCATCTGAAAAAGGAGGAGGTGAAAGGCAGCCAGGGATTACAATACCTGGCAGTGTCACCAATATAGAAGAGTTGTGTAAAAGAGAAACCAGGAAGATTAGAAATACTATTGGAGTCTAAAAATATTCTTTTACTGTACCTGACCCAGCTAGTCAAGGGCCAAGTACACAAATGATTGAGGGTTATGCATGTTTGCATATTTTATATTATTATGTTTCGTTATGTTCCGTTTAATATTTATTCACTAACATTTTATGTTACACTGACAATACAATTGTTTCTATGATATTGGATATTCTGATATGCAATATTACACTTGCTGTAATTTGAATGTAATTTGTAATGTGGTAGTGTACCTATGTTAACCTTTTGTCAACACTCGCCCACCTACACATTCATTTCCATAGGTTTTTCGATCCTACATACCCCTCTAAATAATAAATCACGCTGTCGGAAAAAAAAATACTTACCTTCAAATTTACGTCAATGATTCGTGGTAACGTTTCATCCTCACAAATATGCAAAAAGCTATGCAGTACGGACATCGACGGACAGACGACACCACTTCTCAAATACACTTGGTCGACTTTTAATTCACTAACCGACGTTCAACATCGCACTGACATCGCCATTCATGCTCGAGGCCATGTGCTACGCCATATCACTTTAAAATCAAAGAAATGGAGCGAAAACAACACGAGAACACGAAAATGTACGCAAGAAGCGGCATAAGCGCCCTAAGCGGCAGAGGCCGATCCGGCCGGTCCCCCTGGGCAGTATAGGCTTCGCCGCAGCGCGCCGACCCGGCCGCCGTGCGTCTCGCGCTGGCCTGCAGCGTAAGGCCGGCCGTGAAGACACCATCCTATCTATGTCCACCTTCCTCCGGAAATAAACTTTTATCTGTGCGAGACAGCGTTCCAGCGGCTTCACCTTGCTTATCATCTTCATGGGCGCGTCTAACACGAAGTTGCCGCTGCCAAGGTCCCCTCCATCCTCCCCTATTGTGACGGTGACGTTGTACAGGCGCATGAAGTGCTGCTTGTCCTCGCATGCCCTCAGGTCGTAGTACTTGGCCACCAGCTTGGTCTGCAGAACTCAACCTCATGAGGCCTGTCTCAAAAATCTCTTCTCGTTTGTCATAAGTACAAAATATTGTTGAGTATAACAGGAGCGAATGGGCATTCACTGAAGCTCCTATCCTTAAGCACAGTGCATCGTGTCAGAGATAAGAGCTAAGTGAAATTGAAATGCGAAGCACGACCACAATCGAGTAGGAAAGGCCGTGTGTTGTGTGTTTGGCTGTGTGTGGCTGAATATGATGCAGCAAAGCGAGGTGTTGGCCTAAAGAAAGACTTCCATGAGATATATTCGCATGCCCAGGAACAAAAACAACGTTTTGAAAATGGTGTCTTACTTTAGAAAAACACCCCAGTACCAGTACTGTTTTAAATTTTAACTGTCAGAATTTCATTTTCATAATCTCACCCACCTGCAATAAATGTGCACATCATTTAAAAACAATACTCACAGAAACTACAGCGAATGTCAATTTTTATTTATGGCCGAACTTAGGAGGATCACCTAACCTTACGACTCTGGAATAAAAACATTTCGAACGTGCAAAAAATCGGGGTTTCGGAGTAATATTTATGCGAAAACGTCGTCTTTAGGCATTGTCAGGTTTTCTAGGAAAACTATAAAATTTTCGGAACTGCGCCACGTCTCGTAGGGGGATGATATCGACACCGGGCCAAGTTTGCCTCGGTCCTGACCTTAAGACTATATCCAAAGAAGAAATTGGGAGAGGGGACGCGAAGTTGCCTTCTCCCCCTTATATTTCTTTTGGGAAAAATAAAAAATTCCAGCGCTTAAAGCACTGAGTCGCCCTCGTTAACTGAACGATGACTGTGAATATTAAATTGTTAATAACAACTTGGATATTTAAGCTTAGACAAAATTAAAAGGAAAAACGGAAAGCTCTGACATATGAACCGGCGACCCGCCCCACGTTGGACCGGTCTATTAGTCCGCGCGACCAAGCCGACATTGTTACGAGGCTTCGCGTGGCGGACTATCACAAGCCACTGCCGCGTTGCGGAGCGCCAACCAAAGCGGAGAGGAATGAGAATATGGAGCCAAGTTGACGACAATTGGCCTCCTCATTAAACAAGGGACGATTCTAAAATAAATCGGATTTAATGTGATCACATGCCCAATTGTGGACTGTGGTAGATTGGTTACGTCTGATTTTGTTAAATGAACTGGAATTCTTTTTTAAAGTAAATTGGTACAATTGTTTTAGATTCTCCGCCCACTCCGTGCGATGCCAATATGTCATTTTGAAACAATAAGCAGCAAGCTGAGATGGTTTACATTGCGTTAATTTGCAGTTGGTTACCACAGGTTCAATTATGATAAAAAAGATGTTAAATATAATGTAGGAACAACGGTAATTAATATTTTGAAAATAAATATAAGTTTTAAAAGTTGGTAGAACCGCAGCATAGCTCCGCCCATTTCTGTGGCTCCATCTAGCGGCATATGAAGGAACTCAAATGAATAACAAGAGTTACCTATAGCAACGACACTTGCTGAAAATGAGGAGAATAAAAAGTAGAATGGTCGATGCAGAGAGCTCCTCGCTCCGCTCGGGCTCAAAAAAATAAAAAAATGGGTAGGCATGGGCGGATTTCATCGGAGAGGAGATTCTGCAGTTGCTGTGAACTGTCCCTTGTCCTCAGGCAGGGTCCAGGTCAGTCCTCGTCCTCTTGCCCATCAGTGGGCTCCGCACCCACACTGCAAAGTCAAGTGTGGACCAAGTCCACACAAGGTAGCGTGGACCACTTTGGTCCACACTAGGAAGCGTGGACCACTTTGGTCCACACTAGGAAGCGTGGACCACTTTGGTCCACACAAGGAAGCGTGGACCTCTCGTGGTCCACACAAGGAAGTGTGGACCACTCTTGGACCACACCCCACCGCTTCTTACTTTCCCTATCTGATACTATTGGCGGTCCACGTTTCCTAGTGTGGACCAAGCCGTGGTCCACACTTCTAAGTGTGGACCACCCATGGTCCACGCTTCCTTGTGTAGACCACTAGTGGTCCACGCTTCCTAGTTTGGACCAAAGTGGTCCACGCTACCTTGTGTGGACTTGGTCCACACTTGGCTTTGCAGTGCAGAAAATCCCGTTCTTGGAACAGGAACAATATTTTCCACGGGAGCAAATTTTGCTCTCAAATGCGCCAAGTACATCTTGATCTTGATGGGGATCGAATCGATTTCTCTCGGTTCGAGCACAAAATTTACTCGGGTGCCAAGAGCAAAAAACCGAGACCATGTTCTCGACGCATTTGAAATCATAATTTACTTGAAATCTTAAGTGCATTGCACTCCTATCGAGTGCTATATGGGTTTAACAACGATACAGGTCATCTTCCAAAGAAAAATATTGCCGCCCTGAGCAAGATTTGAACCTTGAACCTGAGAGTTCTGAGCTTAACACTCTGACCACTACGCCACGTGTTCTACTCAGCAGTAGAATATGGCAAGGCCACATGAGGGGTCGTCCATGAAGGATGTCCGGGTGTTTAGACGGGAGGGGGGGGGAGGGGGTCCTACAAACCGGACATGGGTGGACGTGAGGGGGAGGGGGTCGTACGAAAATGGATGTCCACGTCAATACCGCCAAAATAATGCTATTTTCCCGGAATCACGAAGCATCCAACCCAGTGCGTCTCCCAGCGGATGCTTGAAGTATCTTTGAAAATGCATACAGCCACTCTGAACACGCTCTCTTTCGGAAAATTAACCCCATTTATAAGCCAGAAACCAAATTTTTAATCATAGGGCACTTTTTGAAAACCGGACGTCCAGGGGGGTGGGGGTTCTCTAAAACCGGACATGGGTGGACGTGAGGGGGGAGGGGGTGAAAATTGCCTGAAACTACCCGGACATCCTTTATGGACGACCCCTGATGCGGTTGTGAGTGGATCGAGAACATAGGTCGAGAACATGAAATCGAGTAATGTTCTGTACTTGGATCGAGAACGATTTTTTTTGGGTCCGGGCACACCGAAAATCTACGTCATCACGGTCCGGTACCTGGCTTATATTGTTAAGCGGGGAAGTTTGCAAGAACGAAAGTGCCGCGAAACAAGTTTTCTGAAGTGCCCTTGCTAACTTCTCAGAATTTTCTTTAAGAATTTTCTTGACACTCGCGAAATGTTGTTTGTTTGAAATGCTGGAAACTCCTCTGAGAATTTAAAAGAAAAATTAACAGTAGGGTCAGTGTTTTACGACCGTTTTCATACGGGGCTATGCTAGAAAGATAGAAAAGTCCGTGTCTGAGTCCTAGGCCCTTCCCTAACACTACTTCGTGCCTAAAATAAAAGCATCGCTCAGTATGTTAATCAGTAATTTAAGTCGCCTTTCGAAGAGAGTTCCTAGGCTTGAGACATCTAAAATTTGACTTGTGAGGCTTTTTTATACATCTATTAATGTCTGGTACTATCTCCACAGACCGTCTCGATTTTCCTGTCTGAGTCGACTTCGGCCCGGTTCGGGTTTGCGTGCGCACTAATGGCAACCGTTGTAACCTACACGGCCGTTCCGGGCTGCCAGGGCCCCGTGGTCAATAGGGTGCAGCAACAGCAGCAGCAGCAGCAGGCAGGCAGCGGTGCGCGCCATGGCAGCTCTGAGCACAGCACTGCGCTAAACTGCATCGTGATGCTCGCTCTGCCAATGCGACAAGCATCGGGCTGCTGTGCTGACTGCCGTTTCTTTTGCTAGTTCACGGCCTTCGCACAACCGTTTTGTGTTAACATTGTAGCTGCTTTTTAAGACCAGACCAAACAAAATGATTTCATTAGGGTCCACAGTTTACAGCAAAATGTAGTAATTTTTAAAAAAGGCAATTGAGAAGCACATCTTATTATCACTTTTGTTCATTCATTATTTCAATTGAGTCATTCCCTTCAACGCAATTTATAATTTTATGTCAAGTGGACGAGGCCGCCTGGGTAGATACCACCTGAATTTACGAAATCAAAAAGGATCCATACCGAAAACATTGCCTTTATGGTGAGATGATTAGGACCCTGAAGTCTTGACGCAGTGTGTCGGGGGAGGGGGGGGGGATAGGTGTCCCTCTGCAGCACGAAAAATAAATGCTGCCAAAAAACTTGCAAAATAAATTCCAACGTCAGTTCTCTCAAAATAGGGTCGAAATTCTAAGGAAAACGTCATATCTGTCATGGTTTCTGCGATATCAGCAATGGAAGTGCAGGAATCGCGTATATCCTGTGGCAAGCAAACGCGCCACTATAGTGGCGTGCACTTTGGACGCCAATTATAGACAAACACTTCCAATCAAGTGCCACTATGCCAATTTTCTACGAGCGTCCGTTCCTGCCAACTTATGGCAAGCTTGCTAGCCAAATTTTGGCGAGCTCGTTGGTAAAACATACGGGAAATAGACTGGTCGTCGACCACGAGCCAACGTCAAAAATTTGGAGGCTTAGGTCTCGCTGACCGTATGTCCCGACCATTTAGTAGGGTCACACAGCGCAGAATAACAACTGCGCGGCCACAGGAACTACTTCCGGTTGCCGCGCGGTAGGCGTGCTGCGCAGTGTGGCCCTATGAAATGGTCGTTAAATTGTTTACTATAGCGGCTTCTCGCTTTGGAGGTTGAGTTTGGTCAATTATGATAGGTATGGATGTGTAGAACGTTCCTACGTTCCTATTTTTTGGCGCTCTGCGACCGTTCACTTATAAATTAATAAAATGTGTTGGCGAGCGGTCACTTTAGGATGTCAGCGCAGCGACGCCTCCTAGCGGCCATCGCGGAAAGCTCGTCGCGGAATCCACGGCCAGCTACGTCCCCCAACGCACCGCTCGTCGGTAAAACAGGGCAGGAGACCTTTCCCAGGACCAACTCTTTTTGTCGCATCTTCCCCTACACATTTCTTGCCCCATACATTCACCCTCCTAACAACGCAATAATAATGGCTGCATTTAGGCGTCACACCGGTTTCAACCCTCGAATTCACGACCTTCCCATGCAAACTTCTTGCACCATACATTCACCCTTCTCGAATTCACTTCCTTCTCCTGCACATTTCTTCCCCCAGACATTCACCCTTCTACCAATGCGAAAATAATGGCTGGATTCCACACCAAGGGAAAGTTCAAAATATCTATGTGAGTTTCTTTCAAATTTTTGCACACAAATCGCACAAACATTACTCTGCACCACAAAAACACATGTTGAAATAGAAAGTAAACAAACAATACACAAAAATACTGCTATACCTTGAACACACAATCAAGCGGTTCCATTCAAGGACTGCAAGACTAATTCGCGTGGTAGCAAAGCGCCTCTGTGCCTAGTTTCTGTGTACCAATTTGCATGCAAAATAGCGACCGGAAGAGTAAGGTGTCCAGCAGCGGGACAGAGCCCCTGCAGTGGAGACGTTCCGCTGCTGGGTACCTGTACTCTCCTAGTCCTAGTAGCTTATTTGCATGGAAAAGGGCACCCCTGATGGTGTCCCGAAACCAAGTTGAGAATGCGCTTTGCTACCAGGCGAGATGCTTTCTTCCTGGGCAGTCTGATATTACGGTGATCTCTCATTGTGTGATGGCGTACACGGATCTTTCAAAGCAGGTGCGGCATCAGACTATAAGCCCGGCTCCTACCGTTTCTGAAGAAACGTGTCGGGACGGGCTAAAAAGTCGCCCTCTCGTGAGGTTTACCGCCGAGTCTCGGAGACCTTCGTGGATACCTGTCAAGCTAGGCGTTACGGGTTACGGTGAGGAACGCCCTATCCGTCGTGGCATGACACTCAGAATCTCACCTGGCAAGAGCTACACCCAGCCGTCCACCTCCCAAGGCGGGAATGACGACGAGGATGGAGAAGCAGAGGACGATACGGACTCTAGTAAGTTTATTTGATACTTCCCTACAGTGTTGTCGTGGTTTTCGACTATATTAGTTTTCGTTTTCATGTCAGGCGTGGACAACGAGGCTCCCTCCACACCTGAGACGCGTCCCGCCAGGAGACGGCTGGCCAGGGCTGCCAGCGAGCCAGTGGAAAAATCAAGTGAGAAAGTGAGCTTTTCCCCCCTGTAAAAGTGAGCAATAAGTGAAAATTTGAGGCTAGAAGTGAGCAAAAAGTGAGAAATTTGAGATCAAAAGCGGACTAAAACCAAGCTTTTCAGAAATTTTCAGTGCACGCAACATAAAAATTTTAACATATCAGTGATGTTTTGGTATGTCTGATATAATTTCAGTGACATTTGGCAAAATTAGAGACAAGAAAGTGTCAAATATATCATCACTTTGTCAAATAAATGAAACAAGAATACAAAATGTCACCAATTGTTGCCTAAAGTAGAGTAGGCAATAAATCAGTACAGAGTATAGGCCCAACATTAGCCTAAGTCTTGACAGTTATAACAAAAACATATCTAATTAACCTAAGACTAGACAAAGGACTACATAATGCCTTGGACCAGACATACAGGAGATTGGAGATCACATAAATAAAAATAAAAGTTAAACTGGATCGTCGGGATCGTCCTATCCCTCCCCACGTGGGGAGTCTGCGAGCTTCGAAAGGCTGCTTCGTCACGCGCGTTTGGGTAGTTAACGTAGCGGTACGGTGCAAACACGCAAAACTTGGAGCCAAAATGTCAAAAAAGTGAGATTTTGTCGGAAAAGTGAGCTCAAATCTCAAAAGTGAGAAAAGTGAGTGATGTGAGTGCACTGGCAGCCCTGCGGCTGGCAAGTCCTGTACCTCTGCCAGCACAGCAGCCCCAGAAGCGGCAGCGAGGCGGCGCACCATGGGGAAGGAAGGACGGTCCGGGAGAGGCAGCCATCACCACCAACACCTGCTGCAGCTGCTGCGGCAGGCGGCATCGAGCCGAAGCCAGGTGATTGGGTTTTGGTCAAGATTTGCAGAAAGCAGAAGGTGACTCATTCAGTCGCTGGGATCAACGCCGATCACGAGCTCGATTGTAAATTTATGAAACCAGGAGAGAAGGATATTTTTGTTTGGCCTGATCAGCAGGTTATCGAATCAATATACTATTGCGATGTTCTTGAGATTCTGCCGGCTCCAAAAAAAAAAAAAAAATTGAAAAGAAAGGGTGTGCAGCTAAAATTGCCATTTTCTGTTGAAAAATTTACGCTTCAGTAGCCAACTCCAATAGTCGATGTTTATGAGCTGATTCCAAATCGCCGTCTCTCGGCGGTTTTTTTTTTTCAATCTGTTTTTCTGTGTTTGTAAGTGCATGCTAAAAGTACAATTTGGGATGCAAAAGTTCAATTTTTGTTCCTTGACAGTGTTACGCTTCGCCAGGTTTAAAGAAAAAATGCACTAGACAATGTAGTAATGTTCTTCTTTCCTCTTTACGACCGCCCCCCCCCCCCCCCCCCCCCCCCCCCGCACATTAGTCACAGTATCAACATCAAACTGAAATTACGATATTTGGCTGTGAAACACACAATTTTTCTACTAATATCACCTGAAAAACGAGTTTTTGCTGTAGTGTCCTGACTTAGGAGGCAACTGCTCCTAATTCCGGACAGTCTTTCGAGCCCTGTACGGGCCGTCAGTATGCCGCTATTTTGTATTTTCCGGGGCCATCATATGTCTCTGGACATGTAACTGCTAGAATCGCAATTGATTTTTCCTTAGATTTAAAGCGCGAACGCTACGCGCGAAAAACTGTCCGGAATTAGGGACTTCGACTGTACACCGTCAAGGCCATTGATACTAGACGTGCGGTAATGCCACGAGACGAGCTTCTGGTTTCAAGTGCACCACACGCTTTGAGATCAATCGGCGGGGGATTTCAGAACCATGCGTTGACACAAACCACCTCTGGGCTACCTGTAGGCTTTTAATCACAAGAAAAGACGGTCACATGAAAATTACAAAGATGAGTAAAGGCCTTCTTCTCGAAAACATTTCAGCCTCATTTCCATATTTAAGTTACAAGTGCGTAAGGCTACAACAGAAATATTGTTCATTAGTTTTAATTCCTAAATCATTCAATCAGAGCGGCGTTACGCTCACGAGATAATGATGCTCCACAGCAAAACATAAATTAAGGAGGTACAATCGCAAAAATTACGATAAATTCATGACGCTGCCGCATAACTAGCAGCGTACAGCTAAGAAGACACGACATGTTGACCGGCACGGGCAGTTTCTAAAATACACCGCTTCTGGGCGTGCGACGCTTGACGTATCCGATCCTGTGCATGGAGCCGCGGTACACGTGGTGCGGGGACGAGGGGCTGGAGGCCGAGCTGGAGGCCGCAGGCCCCGGGTGCACCTCCTCGTTGCCGACGCGCAGCACATCTGCCAGCACGCCGCAGGCCACCTCAAACTCAGGCCAGGACGGCGTGCACGCGAGCTGCGGTTGCCGCACCGCCCTGCGCGCCGCGAGCCGGCGCAGCTGCGGCCCGATGAAGGCCTTGTAGGCGGCCTGCCGCAGCACGGACAGCGCCGTGAAGGTGTCCATGGCCTCGAGCCGGCGCTCGCACTGCGCCGCCAGGTGCCCCACCTCGTAGCGGTGCGCCAGCTCCAGCAGGTCCATCTCCAGCCCGGCCCAGTCCGCCACGCACTCGGAGTACACGAACTCGAGGAACTTCTCGGCGACCGCCTTGGAGACGCCGTCCACCACCTCGACGGCGGGCTGCTGCGGTGCCGGCGTGTCGTCGCCGGCGGCCGTCTCAGTAGCCGCCGTGAACTTGCGGAGGAAGTAGGGGCTGCAGGTGGTGAGCACGACGCGGTGCGCCGGCAGCCGCTGCCCGTCCACGACTAGGTCCACGTCGCACAGGCGGCCCGCCTCCCGCGCCGCGTTCAGGCCGCGCGCCAGCGCACTGCTGTCCCCCACCACGCCGCTCACCGCGAACACGCTGCTGCCGCTCCCGCGGGACTCCAGCAGGTTGGACGCCTGCAACGTCAGCGCCACTGTTACAGAACCGACACGAGTGGTGTCCCGAATTTCTCCTCGTATCACTGTGAATCCCGTGGCAAGTACACGCGCAGCCCCAGGGACGCGCACGTTGAACGGAAATCAAAGTGGAAATCTTGGAAATGGAAAGCAAAATAATGGGGTCCGGTTGCGCCAAAATTCCGAAAACGTCAAAATCGGGGTAAAACGAGTATGAAAACTAAAAATGCGAAGAAAAAATACATGAATTATAAACTGGACCTAAAGATCTGGGGAGGTTTGAGTGTAAGAGCATTTAACCAACACCTCAAGCCCCCATATTTTTCTCAGAGTGGCACCTTCTCTACCTACAGCCAGAGAAACGGATTCTTGATTCAAGCCTAGAACAGCGCATTCTTAAATCATTCAAGAATATAATTCTTGATCCAAGAATATTTCTTGATCTAACTACGATTTGCTTGATTCAAGACAATATTCTGGAATGCTTTTAGCCTAAGAATCTGATTCTCTGGGTGTACGGAATGACTCTTGCCAGTTGATTGCAAATTATTGGCGGGTTAGCTTGCCACATGATTTACAGTGATCTCTCTGCAGCACATCATTTTCAACTCACACAAAGAAGCCAATAGTAATCATTTAGATGTCTCATAGCAAGTTTTGTAAAAATACTAGCGTTTGCTAGCACAAAGTGATATATGGAAACGATACACATCGGTTTTCATCAGCAACATAAAGCTAAAAGATGCCATTTTAGAATGGGATAGGAAGCAGATGATACCAATGTACGACGGCCATGAGTCTTCATGAAATGTCGCAGCAAATATGCAAAATGTTCCTTCCCAAAAATTTTAAGTGTCTCCTGCCGTTAGGTAGGCCTAACCTACCCTCAAGTGGTCTCTCATGGGTCCCCTGGTGATTGTCTGGGCCTGGGCTTAACCTAACTTTGAATGGACTACTGTGGGGTCCCCCGGGGTTGCCCTGGGTCCCGGCCCTCGATCGGCACCAGGACAGGATGGCGCGACGTTCGGTGGCGGCTGAACTCGGAGCCCGGGCGCGACGCGGCCAGTCAACTAGCCACAGCCACACACAGATCCCCCTAGTGCCGGCCCACCTAATATATTATTTTGGGGGGTAAAACCTAGCTGACACCTCAAACTTAT
This sequence comes from Odontothrips loti, assembly GCA_038380765.1. NCBI lineage: Eukaryota > Metazoa > Arthropoda > Insecta > Thysanoptera > Thripidae > Odontothrips > Odontothrips loti. Next base: position 7,538,955 of record CM076243.1, read on the forward strand.
TTCACTATCTTCATTGTTGCTGTTGTTTTTCGTTTGTTTTTTTTGTGAGGTGGTATCATCTGCTAAAAGTATTTGTATGCTACAGATGAAAACCAACCTCTAGATTTCAGATAAAACCACACATAAGGTAAGGGGACCAAGTGTTGGCCCTTTTTGCTCTCTCTTGCATCAACCAATTGTCAAACATTATTTCGAAGTGTTTGATTCAGTACCCCAGTACCCTGTTCCTCTACAGAAGTAACCGATTTAGGAGGGCCATCACGGGTCTTCATACACTACTCGCGTTGCACGAAACCCTCCGTAAAGCACATTCGACAGTTCCCGTACGGACTTCACAAGTGTGTCCTGCAACTTTTCCGGTGCGGAAGCGCGCCGTACTCGCCTGCTGCGCGGGCCCCTTGCGGACCTCCTCCTGCGCCACATCCACCGCATCCGCCAAGATGGGGCAGGCCGATTTGAAGGCGGCCCAGCCGGTCACGGAGGTGACTGCCGCCCTGCCGGCGATGAGCGCGCGCGCCGCGGTCCGCCGCAGCCCTGAGTCGATGACGGGCTTGGCGGGGGCCTGGCGCAGCACCGTCAGCGCCACCGCGTCCGTCATGTGGGCGAGGCGGAGCTCGCAGGCGGCGCGCAGGTGCGCCACCAGGTAGCGGTCACTCAGCTCCAGCAGGTCAACCTCGCACCCGGCCCAGTCCGCCACCTGAAGGAAAATTGACGAGGTGTGCAGCAAAGTGCAAGAACTTTTTCAAATAAATTAACAGACATTCTTTTCAAAAGAAAACAAAAAGCTGCATCGAGGATATATTAGCGGACCTCACAACAGAGTAGAGTGCGTCTACGATCCGGTCGAACAGTGACAAAGGGAATAGGCCAACTATCTGCAAATTAATTTTGTGATGAGGCTAAAGCAGAGAAATGCAAACGTGGCAAACATCGGGCATTCCAGTAGATGCCTACACTGTAAACCCTAGGTGTCCAGAGACCAGGCGACTCAAGTCGCCTGACCTGAAAAACCCGGCGGCTTAGGTCACCTGTTTTCTGGACACCTTTTTCGGGGTTCAGTTTGCGGAAACCTACAGAGAAGTAATAGATACATTTACGGCCAAATAGGGAGGAGATCATGATTGTGTGAAAAGACCAAGCCCTCGGGCGTCCAGGTTGTGGACAGCTTGTAAATTAACAGCTTGGAAGATGTCTAGTGAATGGACAACCGAAAAGATGACTTCTCTGTAGGTTTCCACAAACTGAACCCCAAAATAGGAGTCCAGAAAACAGACCACCGAAGTCGCCTGGTTTTTCAGATCAAAGTTGCCTGGTTTCTGGACACCTAGGATTTACAGTGTATAGAATATAGGGTTTCGTGTACTAGGCGCCAGATTGTCTGAATAACACAATTTTACAAACTGGTTTGAGTTAAGAACGGCGCGCTTCAAATTTAAGCTGACGCGCTTCAAACTTTGAAGCCAGGAAAGTCACGGTAAACTGAAGGAGGAAAGCTTCAAACCGCGCGCCCCACCACGCGGCAGGCCGAGGTGGGGGTAACGCTGACAGCGGTGGGGACGCGCGGTTTGAAGCCTGCCTACTTAAAATTGACGCGTCTACCTGGGCTTCAAACTTTGAAACGCGACAGCTTAAATTTTAAGCCTAAGGTCTAGCAGTGAAGCTTTTACGTGTGTGTATTCAAAATATCAACTAAACGGTCTATTGTGGAGACATCCCACCATCCCATTCTAAACATAAGAAGTACAATGTACTCTCAAACCCTCAGATTTGTTTTGTTTTTTAAGCTGCCTCGCACACACTCTGAATCGTTACCAAATTTCTAACAAATCGAGGACATTTACTCCGTGAGCACACTTAACAACAAAGTTTAACCCACCTCCTCCGTGTACAGGAACTCGAGGAACTTCTCAAAGGCGTCCCTCGTCACGTCCTGGATCTCGACGCGGCCGTCCTTCTCCCGGAAGAAGTCGCCGGCGAACATGCGCTCGAAGACCGGGCAGGTGGCCTTGACGACCAGCCGGTGCGCCGGCAGCGCCTGCCCGCCTACCTCGAACACCACGTCGCACTGGGAGCCGGCACGGCGCTCCGCGTTCAGGGCGTGGCCGAGCATGCGGCCCGCGGGCACCCCGCTGGAGTCCATGGCTGCGTCCGGAGCGGCAGGCGCACCAGCTATCAGATCAGCGCTGGAAAACAATGAGCCATACAGTGACAGTGGACTCCCGCTACTTCCGCACCGCAGGCCTGGTTGACCAGCAGGGTCGTTAGAGAGCTCTGACCGTATCAAATGGTCGTGACATACCGTCAGCGAGAGCTACGCCTCCAAATTTTTAAGTCGGCTCGAGGCTGACGGCGCGGCACGTGCTGCGTAATTTTTCATACTGTAGGTTTCCGTATCCGCTTCTGTGATTCTTGCCGTCTTCTCGTTTCCCGGCAAGCTCTACTCCGGAATACCCTATTAGCTAAATCGGCACGCTGGCAGCTCTGCGGTTTCTCGGGAGTGTTCGGGAGCTCCCCGGGAGTTTCTCCTTGGGGAGGGAACACCCGCGAGAGTTCTCTAATGACCCTGCCGGGCTAGGAAACTCCGGCCTTACCTGGGGGAGTCCGTGACGCGTGTGCAAGCCACGTGCCAGGCCTGGCCCAGTCAAAGGCCGAGTTTTTGAAGAATCAAAGTGCCTTTTCTCACCCACAGCGGAAGTTTCCTAGCCCCGCTGGTTGGCTGAGCGGTAGCAAAGCCAGGTACCCCACTGACCCAAAAATATCTGTCAGTTTGTTTGGTTTGTTCGTGTATCCACGCGATCCGACGAGAATACTTTGACGCACAGCAGTCAGATCAAGGAACGACTTCTATATGACCTTAGGGGCTACATAACACAGTTTGGTAGTTAGTTTTCCGTTTTCCGCCGTAGTATGGTTTTTCAAAAACGCGAACGCGGGATTTGGGCGGCGGTGCCTCTTTAAGAACATAATTTAAAATCGGATTTAGGGTTGTGAGGTACAGGGTAAGTGAACGTAGTTTACTGCAGATGGCTCACTGACAGCCGCCAGCAGGCCTACGTAGGTGTGCGCCAGGCGCGAAAGAGCAGAGCAGAAGAGTATTTTGCGATTGGGGAGAGAGGAGGACTTCTCACTTTATTCGTTCTTGTTCCCCACTCCAATCTACACCTTACCCAGAACTAACGCAGGAGCACGCTACACTGCACTGGTCGAAAACAACGCCCCTCTACAGTAGGCAAACTCAATATTTCAAAGCAAATTTAAATGATTCTCCCAAGCACAACTCGACCAGAAGGACCCGCAGGAGTCATAGAAAAACAACGTATTGACGATGTAGGCATATCATACGGTTTTTGAAATAAAGGAGGGGGGGGGGGCGTTGTGAGTGTGATAAAACGAACTTTACAGTACACTAAATTTCTAAGGCCTTTGACGCTTTACGTAGTGCGAGCCGGATGCGTGGTTTGGTTTCCCGATTTTATCGATTTTTTTTTACCACCTCACAATTTGTGGAAAAATCAAGCAAAGCCGCGTTATTAGTGTTAGTGTCTGATTATAGCTCTAAAGAAACGGTTGGAAGCGCTACGACCAAGATTTCTAGCTGTTTAAAGGTCGGTTTAGAGTCGACACTTGACGCATGACGCTGAAGCCGTATGCCCCATGGAATCTTTCATTTTCGATTCGATTTTGTTTAAAAAGTAGAAGAATCCAGGGCGCATTAGGCGTCAGAGTCAAGCGGCACGCGTCAACTCTAAACTCACCTAAAGGCGGATCGTGGCTGACCTGCGGCAGAGACATCGGTCCAACGCGGCTCAAGAGCGGAAACTGGAGAAGAAAAACACTTCTAGACCGGAAACTCTCGGGGGCAGGTATGAGAAATATTGATGCAAAAGAGTTTCCGGTCTGGAAGAGTTAGTTCTTAGATTTCCGTTGCCCTCTCATTTGCCATGCTACGCTGTTTCGCACAGCGAAGCATAGCGAACTGACCTTTCCGCTCCGGAAGGATGGGGTTTTCCGGACGAAAGTTTCGCCAGAAATTTTGGCTCATAAACGGATGCGGAACCTTACGGTGACTGCTACGGCTTGTTGCGTAACTTTACATACTGCAAGGTTCCATATCCGCTTTAATTATTCTTGTCTTCTTAGTTCCGGTCAGCTCTCCACCCAAAATACCCTATTCTTGTTGGTACATACGTTCTCGGGCCTCTCTGGAAATGCCTTAGGTATCAACCGAAGAAAATAGTGACGGCCAGTAGTATAACCGGCAAGAAAAAATATCGTGCAGTAGCACAACAACTTAGGTCAGGTAACACGGGATGCGCGATGGGCTGGGCTGGATTTCACCGTTGCAAAGAAAGGTAACGGCGGACGGACTCCAGGCCAAGGGCATATGTCACATCGGACACAGTTCACGACGTCATCATGTTCTTTGGTTCCGGTTTGATTGCAGTAATAACGACATTGACTACTGCAAGCCGCCAATGGTCGACTTGACACGTTGCGTTCGGGATGAAATCGGGTCACGACATTAACCTCATACGAGGGAGCACGAAAAGGCTCAACGAAAGACTTACGTGACGAAGTCCCGGCTCTGGTGCGAAGACGTTCTCAGCTCCTCAACGGATCCGGAATGGTGGGCACGGGCCCTTCCTGGCAGGGTAGCGACGACGGGTTCGTCCAGTTTCACGGGGTGCTGAGGGACTCCTAGATATTTTCCCCGTCTTGCACCTTAGTCAAAACATAGCAAACATTTGAAGGCGAAGGTGTCACGTGACCCTCTAGTCTCTCGGCGGTGGTGCGACCACTTCGCCTTTATCTATTCGCTTGTTCTTTGTTTGGCTAGGGGATCCTCAGCACACTCGGAAACTGAACGAACTTGTATTTGGGGACCAGGTACAGTAGTTTCCTGGCAGGTCTCAAAGCCACAACAATAGCAGTGGCCGCACTCGTGTCACCACAGCGACAATGCGCCTGGGCCTGTCAGGGTGGATTTAGACTGTGAAGCTGGCGGTGACGCTGACGGCGTTGATCATTTGTTTAGAGTGCGTTGTTCGTGACGCTGTCACTGCATGGGCCACATCGCTTATTGGCTTCGCTACAAAAATTAAATTTAAATACATCTTTTAAATTAAACGCGAAGCCTTCTGGAGAGACGGTAGGATGTGACTCCCAAGACTTGAGATGTTGACCTCAAACAATGGCCAACATTACTGAATTATAAGTCAGATTTTTACCAATGTTTTTTTTTCTCAACAAAATGGTGAATTTTCTTTTGAAGAAGTGTTATTTCAAACTGATAAAAATTATTTCATTCGTTGGATTTTGTTCAGTTTTATGTTTAACCGTCCCATTATACTAAGAGTTAAAGTTGTTAAATTGGTTATGGCAATGTGAATGTCAATTCGAATTAGAACAGGTAGGCCACGCCACGATGCAAGTCACCTGTAGAATGACGTGCGGTGGCAACAATTTTCGATTTGTGTGGCATTTTAGAGTAATGAAGATATTTCTGTTTTTGTTTTGTGAGGTTAGGGTTGGCCGCCGCCGCAGAGGGAAAGGCCGCTCAACAGTAACACGGGACGGGCTCAGGTTAACGATTTTAATAGTAACGAATACATCTGCTGTCGGGAACTTCTATGGAGACTTGCGGCGGGGGCCGAAGGGCCCCGCAAACGCCGCCGGCAGGCCAAGTTGGCCAAGTCCCCCTGTCGAACCGAGGTGCCGGTGGAGCGCAGCGGAACTGGCGGATTGCCGGAAGGGACGGGCCAGCTTGTTGTTTTTGCTGCGGGTTAGACCGTCCGCATGTGGTTGGGTTATTGGAGTGAGATTTCTTGCTAGGACGATTAACTGCGAATATTTCCTCATGGAAACGTTGCATCGAAGAGTGTCGAATTATGAAATTTATTAAATGTTTATATTAATGACACACTTGTAAACAATCGAGCTTAATCCACTTAATGATTTTCTTCATATCTTTCAAACGGCGAAGCCGAGTGGATCAACTTGATCCTGCCTAGTTGTATTGGCGGCGCGAATATGGACAAAAATAGGAAGAATCCTGGAGGCATGTCTAACGTCAGTGGCAAGAACGCACCCAACCCAACTGATGAACGCTGTCAGCGTCACATTCTAAACCCACCCTCAGGCACTGCAGGCGTCCAGCATCCGCATAACAAGGTACGAGACTCGAATCCACTGTGTCAGCAACCAATTGCATTAAGTTCTATTTGACGCGAACGCGGAAGGAAGGATAAGTAGAAAAGACTTTTGCTGCCCTTTTAGCACTAAAAAGGTTAGTAGCTATATGGTAGGCTTGAAAGTGACACAATTTAGTTAAGCACTTCAACTTCTTTAATTAAGAGGTAGAATTGAGAAAATCTAAATTCTATGGATCCTTTACGGCGGTTTGTATGGTGTAAAGGACGTCTCGACCTGTTGCCTTCTTTCGCTTCGTGGTTTAAACTTTGCAAATTAAGCAAATATGCTCTAAAATTTGCAGAGAATCCTACGCTGCCGAACTTCTCTCAGCCCACTTTTGGCGGTATGTCATTTCGTTCCTAGTTGACAGATAGTTTGAGGTTTGAATCTTAAGGAAGTGTACCGCAAGGTTTCATCTGTTAGGTGAACTTAACTTTATTAATTTACTAACCACCCTCCTGACTGAGACATTGTCGAGAATCTCAAGAAATGAGGCAATTTTTGGGGATTACAGCATTACGAGACAAGGTGCCAAATCTCGAATTGGCACCTTGTTTGGCACCGAATAGGCACCGAAAAATATTTACAAATATTTATGGCCTGTGGCGTCCTTTAAAGTGACCGCTGTGACGCAGACCGGTGCTAAGACCCTCAAAAACTCAAAAATTCAGCCTTTTCTAACGCTTAGTTTGCGTCGACACTGCTGTTACCAGTAGGGCAAGAAACATGAGCGTGCCAGTTTTTGGCGGTTGGACCTTAAAGAAAGTGACTCTCGGCATAATGTCCCTTTGATATAAATTCGAAATGGCGAATACCGAAAATTTTAAAAGGTTAACGAAACACGACGGTTTCAGACCTGTATTGTAGTGTAATCAGTCATAACCTAAAATTCTTTCGAGAATTTACCATTGTGAAATGGCAGGGCCATTTCCAAGAGATGGCACCTGCTGAGCCGCCGGTCTTTTCAACAACAACAAAAAAACGGGTTAAAAAAATCACCCTCTCAGAATTTGCCTTGGGATTCAGGCTGTTTCAAGCACTAATTAGAAAGTGGTCTAAGTGTGTTGACAAATGTATAAGAACAAGGCGGAGGGCACTAGGCTATAAAGGAATGGGCAAGAATGAGCGAATTTTCAAGAAAATACCTATATTTTCAGTTATAAACCTAAAGTCACGACAAATGTTGATTTCACAGAAATAAAATTAATATGAAAGGGTTCATGTCAAGCTACGACAAATGTTGATTTTACAGAAATAAAATAAATATACAGGGGTTCATTTTAAGCTGCAAAGGCTGCGAATGTGCCAGAAAAGGTCCGTCGCGGAGGCAAAGCGAGCAAGACAGTGGTGGCACCAGAAAATTTCCTCCCGACGGGGGTGATACTGCCGCTCATGTTCCTCGAGGGCCTGAAGCTCGACGACCGAGTCGCACAGAAGACACGGTAGGGGTTCCTGCTGTTCTTCGCAGCGCGCACGGTGGCGGCGAAGATGGCTCCGCAGGCTATTATTGGTGTAACATTCTTTGCCGCACTCAGGGCACTGATGTGAAGAGACGACCACGGTATCCTCGCCGCGATCAGCTGGCTTCTGCTTGACGGCCTCCTGCTTGACGGGGACGGGGGACCCGTGGCCAAGCGGCTGGGCTGACTTCTTGGCAGCAATCCTGACGGAGAGCTCTTCCGCCCTGGCTCTGAGGGTGGCCAGCTGGGCAGCGCTGCACTCCTCGGGGGGCATGGCTGCAGGTCACTGGGAACAGAAGACAGCTCATTGCGGTGGCCCAAATCTGCAGGGTCTACGACGTGTAACACACCGCGTTTTACCCAACGTTTATTTTAGCCCCCGACCATTCACTAACTGTCCTAAATTTTTAATCTCAAATTTCATTTGAACCACCACAACTTTGATCCAAAAGCGTTGTGCCCCACTGACCAATTGAACCATCAACTTTATTTTTACCCCATTTAAATACTTTAAAGTGTGTGGATGTAGCCGCAGGACCGCAGCCTTTGGGGACGTACACAAACCACGTGGTCCGATTTTTTGAGTTTTGACCCTCCCCTCTCCCCCTCGTAGTTTTGAACTGACTCCCCTCCCCCCAAAAGGCACGTGGTCCTTTTTGTTCCTTTAAAATACTAAATGAAAGCAAAGACAAAGTGAATGGATGTGAACCATGTAATTGTGCATAAAATGCGAAAGCAAAATAATCAATCTTCACTTAGTGAAAGCATATCCATAGTATGCCTCTGCGGCTCCTCAATCCCCCAAGGTAAGGTCAGCCCGTCCCGGAATACGGAATACTTCCTGAAAAAGACCACGTGGTTTTCGCTCTGTCCACCCCCTCCCCCTTCGTGGTTTTTCCTCAGACCCCTCACCTTTCCGAAAAAATAAAGTGCGCATATAAAAATGCAAATCTAATGGGAAGAGCCTGATCGAATCTACATTTCACTGATCAGAGTGAGAGTATGACAAGACGGTGTTCCAAAATCGCACCCATCATAAAGCCGATATTGTAACGCCCTAACTGTAAATATGCCCGAATGCACAGATCTTTGGGCATGCACTGGGATGGTACAATTTCGTTCGCTGTATTGAACAATTCTGTACATTTCACGCGCATAAAACGAAAACTAGATAACACAAAATTGTTGAAAATTTTGTTTCTTGAAATAAAGCATTCGTATTTTCGAACTTGAAAATTAGGAATGAAATGTTCATTTCTGTTCAGTGGCAAAATAAGCAAAATTATATATTTAAATAGATGGAGTTCGGTCTGCGGTACTGCTGCGGTTCACTGATCCGTTCAGACTTAGTCCGCCTAACGCTCGTTTGGCCTAGCCCATCCGCCAGTCTGGGCCGTCCGGCCACCAGCCCTTCGGCGGACATGGCACGGCAAGGCTATGACCGAGCGTCGTCTGTCTCTCTCGCACTCACTAGGTTCTTACGAGTAGACAGAGACAGAAGATTTCGGTTATGGGCCATGACCGAGCCAAGCCCGGCTATGCCCGCCCGATGCAGAACACTTCCGGGCCAACGGCCCACGCGGTGGTCCCCGCCCGCGCGCCCGCTTGGGCCCGACTACCAGACCCAGCCTGGCTGCTGGGCGGGTGGCGGGGAAATGGAGGATGAAAAACTGTTGGAAGGAGGGGCAGTGGACAAATTTAGTGGCGGGCGTAAATACTGTTAGGCCACATATGTTGGTGGTTCACTTGAAATTGGACTTTAAATAGTGGGTAAAAAATAAGGTGGGTGTACTTCAGTTGGGTGAAACATTTTTGGTCGAAAAAAATTGGGTGGTGTCGTGATACCAATCCGCCAGGTGAGGCGACTCTTTGACAGTCTCATTTTGACATTAAAACAACATGTCTAAAACCAGGAAATTTTTGGATAGCACTTGGGGACCACGCAGTGGGCTCAGAGTGAACGGAATTTTTGGAGTCGTCAATTTCAAGAGGTTCGAGCCATCTCTAAAATTCTGTTCACACCTCTGACCTCTGTCACTCTAGTCCGCTGCAACACCCCTCAGTATTGTCCAAAACAGTCTCGGTTCCGGACATGTTATGTTAATGCCAAAATGGAGCTTCTGATAAGTCACCCTATAAAAATACACCCAACTTTGCAGATTTGGATACCATAACAACTCAAAAAGTAACGAGAAGAGATGAGCCAAATGTCCACGCAAAAACCCTCACCAACTAGGGATGGTATATTCGAAGTCGAATATCGAATATATTCGAATACTCGATTTCGAATAGTCGACTATTCGAGTTCGAACTGCAGTACGTCGAATAGACCGAAAGTTCGAATATTTGTGACGAATATTCGAAGAAAATTGTGCAGAGAAAACTACGAAATAATATATCTCATGTCGGACCTCGCACCGTTCTAGCGAACGCGAACGCCAGCCAGCATGCTATGGTTGGCAGCAGCGGTGTGGCCTGGGCTGACGTAACACGCAGGCGCTGGCTGTCGCACGCCCCTCCCTCCCGCTTCCTACTTCCCCCTTCCCCGACCCCGAACTCCACTGCGCGATCGAGTCGAGACGGGCCGTCGCTCGTGTTGTGTTGTGGCGGGAGCCGGTTGGGGTGCATCAACAAACACGAAAATGCCACCGCAATTAGGATCGTCCTACACAGTGCATTATCGCAATGTCGCGGCCGATGAGAATCAGCCAATGAGCGCTGTGGACGCCCCTTATACGCGCCCGAAACAAAAGACGTCCACGATGCTCGTTGGCTTATTTGTGTCGGCATGCGTTTCTCGTAAGCCTAATTTTAGTGCCGAAGAATCCAAGCCGTCCTCGATCCTTATACATTTCAAAGCTTAAACTCACGTTCTCAGTATATTGAACTAATTTTAATTTTTTTACGATAATCGCGCTACTTTTCTTCTGAACTTACGATTTCCTGCGTATTTCTTTCCATATATCGAGAACGTGCTAAAATGTGTAGGTTTTATTTCGTTTTATACACCTTGAATGCTCGTTTTCCCTCCCGCTCGAATTTCCCCAAAAAAAACTTTCGAATATTCGAATTATTCGAACTTTTCGGACGAATATCGAACGGCATTCGAATACGTATTATTCGAAACGTCGAAGGTTCGATATTCGAATAACGCTTTCGAATGCGCATCCCTATCACCAACAACTTTGGTCGTTCACAGATCCATGGCATGGTCACAGACACTGAGAGGTTTCACTGAAAACGTATTATAGACCAATAATCATATTTCTCTAAACGTCGCTCTTCCGGGACGATCATTATATAAGCCTAAAGACACAGGCAGAAAGTGATAATAGCGCTAATGCACAGCTGAAAAGCTGAGGAAAATTTGACTCCAATGATGATTCGGCAAAAATTTGAGAAATATGGTAAAAAATGTAAAATTCTGTTTCAAAAACAGCAACTTTTGAATACTTTTTGACCATTTTAAATGAATATGTATGATATATGCAGTGAGAAACATAGTACGGAATCTAAATTCGAAGTCGAGCAACTATTTCAGATGTGACTGTGTTCAAAAGAAGTAGCCCTACTGTCTACAAGCGCAACAATTCGCGGAATATTCAAAGTTGAGCGTGATGGCCACTACACCTGCTTTGAAGGATCCCTGTACGCCATCACACAATGAGAGATCACCGTAATATCAGACTGCCCAGGAAGAAAGCATCTCGCCTGGTAGCAAAGCTCATGCTCACCTTGATTTCGGGACACCATCAGGGGTGCCCTTTTCCATGCCAATAAGCGACTAGGAGAGTACAGGTGCCCAGCAGCGGAACGTCTCCACTGCTAAGGCTGTGTCCCGCTGCTGGACACCATACTCTTCCGGTCGCTATTTTGCATGCAAATTGGTACAAATTGGTACACAGAAACTAGGCACAGAGGCACTTTGCTACCGCGCGAATTAGTCTTGCAGGCCTTGAATGGAACCGCTGATTTTTTTGAAAAAAAAAGGAAAAAATTATCGATTGCATGCGCATTTACTGTGGAATCCCACATGCAACACGCCGCCCTACCATCCCCCATTAAGTTTAGAGCGCGAAAATATATGGGTTGGCCCTCCAAAATCAATATTCCAATCTTTCCGAAATTTCAGGAATACTTCTGAAAACTTCCAAAATATTTCCACGGTTTCATCTTCCCACTTAAATAGGAACTCCAGGAACAGAGGAGGACCCTCCTCTTAGAAACCAGTAAAGGTAAGTCTCGGCCTTTAAATATTCTAATTCGTTACGCCCGTGGACTTTAACACGAAATAGCAACATGAAAGTAATAGAGGTTTCCAATGAGACTTGGAAACGGAAGTTGACAAAAACACTCCAGACCAGAAACTCGAGGGCAGCCGTGAGAAACTTGAATGGCGTTTCGAGTGAATTTGAAGGTTATCTGTAGTATTTGGCGCTGCCCTTGCGCATAAAACTTTCTGAGACGCCCTCGAGAGCTTCAGGGCTGTGTATATAATTTTCAGCTTCCAAGCCTTGTTGTAAACCTTTTATGCAAGCGCTGACCTCTACAGCGCGTGCGCAGCGCATTTCTTACCTCAAAACTAGCGTCTCTTCAAGCACGGTGATGCCTGTGACGAGCGAGCACTTGTTGTTCCAAACACCTTACCGTCTCTGCTAACGATATTGTCTTGTCTATGACGATCGCAAGTGCCGAACTTTTAAAAAGTACTTTCCGATTAACAGAGTAGCCGGAGAAGTGCTGAGCCAGAAGCCTGAAGGTTAGTATTCTTACTAAGCGCAAAGTAGGAGAAATCGCGCGCGCGGCCAAACTGTTTCAGGGCTGCCGCCGTCACAATGGGTTTTGCGACGTGACGTGATGACAAGTGTAGACTACACGTGCGCAGAGTTATAGAGGTGGGGAAAAAGTCTTAAAGTTAGTGGGGTTTGTAATACAAGGTAGACGCCAGACCATGTCAAGGCGTAACAGGCTTCGCTCATCTCAGAGCAATGTTCCCCGCCTGGCGCACACCTACCTTAGCCTGCTGGCGGCTGTCACTCTCTATAAGGCCCTGTGGGGCAAACATCACCTGTCCCGTCTTGGTACTGGACTGAATGCGCTCTAAAGAGACGTATCTAAGATACCCCGTTTTCCTTTTATTTTTATGTCCGAGAACCGATAAGACCCACGCCGAAAACCAACTTCCAAAGTACTGGACCTAAAATTCCCAGAAGAAAAGGTTTTCTTTGTCATGATCCAATGTAGAGACCCTTGTCAATTTCCACGGCTCAGCGTCAAACCTTTATGGTGATATCGTCCGGACAGACTAACACTCAGACAAACTGTTTTCAGCCTCAACCGAGTAAGGGCTTCGCTATCGCGCACTCAGCCCATAACGCACCAACGCCTAGGTTCCGGACTTATTTTACGGATCTTGTCACTTCTCACGTACCAAAACAGGTAATAGCGGCGGCCGAAAACAAGCTCCAATATCGTAACATATACTCCCTCTATTTTAGCACGAACGCTGGGCTTCAGCGGTAGCAGTTGCATTAGGTAGGAGGCTCCAGCCAGGCCCCGTCTGTGTCAACAAATTCACACTTTCATACAGGTTACTAATGAGACTGTAGGAATGGAAGTTGAAACCTAAAACCTTTCCAGACCGGAAACTCTCGAGGGCAGGTGCGAGAAACTTGGAGTGAATTTGGAGATAATCTGCCATTTGGCGACGACCTTCTGCATCAAATATCGCGTACTTGCTCTCCAGAACTTCCGGGTCCTGAGCTTCCGCTTCTGAGCCTCGCTGGAAACCTCTATTGGAGTCTACTGGCGACCTTTAATTTTTCAATGCGTTCACATTTGGCCCATAGTTCCCGCGGTTCGGTCGAGACATCATTAAAGAATTGCATATTTTGATAGAAGCATGAAATTTTGAGGCGAGATGATCCTGAAACTCAATAGAAAAAAAATGGCTCGACGACTTTTTTGAAATCTTCGGTACGAGTCGAGATATTGAACACTTTTGAACGCCGATAGTTTAACTACGGTATTCGTCCAGTTTGGTGGTTCCATGTCGCTGTTATACCTCCCGATAGGTTTTAGAACCTTTCTTTTCACCCCCACTTACAGCCCTGATATATATCAGTATGCTGGCGGCTGTTCAATGTTTGAATTTTGAACATTTTGAACACATTTTGACTAGATTTCAGAGGTTTGAGGGTGATCAGCACTTTCCGACTAACTGGGCTCTCGACCGAATAAAGGTCAAAATTTAATTCTGCACAAAATTTTACGCTTGCCAATACGAAATTCTCCATAAATCCCCCCCCCCCCCCGGCCCATGTCGGCCGGCCCTCCATATCACCCTAGATATCACATGCAGTTTTGACTTGTCCATGATTTTTCGCGGTGAAGCCCCGCCACGCCGTCGACTTTTAATCGCTCTGAATGGGATAGAGATGGTACTTACCCCTCCCTTGTCAAAATCCTGGAGCTGCGCCTGACCCGGGGGGGGGGGGGGGAGGGGGAGGTCCCCAGCGCAGCGTTTTCATTTTCACGCGTAAGGATGAAAGAAAATTTTTCGAAAAGCCGAGAGCTTTCGGCCCGCTTCGTTCGCCAGAATGACTTATCGGCATTTCCGCCTTTACATCTCCGCATCCCGTCAAGTTCTTCGTCTTAATTTTATGGAGAACTGTTGTAAAAAGGGTTTCTTTATCGAATACCCTGGACAGACCTTCTCATCAATAACATATGTTCCACATTACATCGTTAAACCTTAAGAATTAGAAAAAAAAATTCTCGCTCGCTTCGCTCGCGGCAATTTCTGTCACACCCCCTACACGGTAGGCAATCATGCGGACTTTTGAGGATTTGCCCCTCCCCCCCTCTGGCCTGCAGACAGGTCGTGTTGCTGCAGCTGCTGGCGCAGTACTCCCATGCACACTGAGATGCTCTTCCTACAATATACGGAGTATACTTAAGATCAGAAATATAATCACCACATATATCGAAGCGGTAAATCTAAGTAAGCGAGAGGCTCGGACTACAAACAGTAATACAAGGATTTGAAATGCTTTCCGGAAGAAATGTTATACATTTTATTACAACTACTTAAATAGTTTACATCTTTGATATGTCGCAGCTCATAACACGTATGCAAGTTTTGAGCTTAAAATAAAATTCGACGAGGTGTTCTGCGGGTTCAGAAAATTATTTTATAACTAGGAAAGGGCCTCCAATATCCCCTATAACCCTTATTACTTCCTTCCCTTCACTGAAGTTACCTTATTCTCCGTTTCAGAAATTCTTTTGTACTTTTAAACTCTGTCCGTTTAGAGTTCGTCCAAACCTACATCAGTGAGAGAACGCACCGCCGCCGTCTTTTTAAAATTGTTTTGTTCTTATTTCCGACCAAATCCTTCGTATACAGCACCCCAGGACAGCTAGCTACGCTTCTAAACCGGCTCAGCTGCGAGGCAGCTTGAAAACGGCGCACCATCACGCCCAAAAATTTACCACTGAAGTCCAGTAGTACTTCCCCTCCCCAGTCGCAACTTACGCAAGAAGTGGGTTGTTTTTGTTTCGGACGCAGCCACACCGGCGATGCCTGAGAAGATCTGCGAGCCGTAGTTAATGCGAGGCACCAGCTGCGCGAACACGCACTCCCAGGCCGCGTCCACGATCCGCACGTCGAAGCGCCACCTGCCGCAGAAGAAGGCGGGTTCCGACTTGTCGAAGCACAGAGGTCCACCCGGGCGTTGTTCAGCGTGTAGTGAGCCTGCCGGTGAGCAGTCTTCGTTAGGAACGGGAGCGCAATAACTTGGTTCCGTAGCTCCTGCTAACGTCGCTAGAAACGGCACGCAGTTGAAAGGAATATCGCGCTTGTATGTAACAAATACGCTACCTTGTCATAGACGCCGCCTCCTTAAAGGTGGATCCTTTGCCCATTAACCTTCCTAGAATCTTCAGAGTCGTGTACCGGGATAGGGTATTCCGGAGAAGTGGTGAGCCGGAAGCGAGAAGGTACGAATCAAAAAGAGCGGAAACGGAACCGGGCGGTATGAGAAATCGCGCGCACGGATGAGCTTGTTTCCGGTCGGCGCGTGTTTAGATTCGTGCTATGGTTACTAGTGCAGACTATATTGAAAATTATAAAATAATAATCACATTTCGCCAAATATTTGTTGAGCAGGACAGCGAGACTATTTCAGGCTATTGCTGTCATATCTCTGCATGTTGTCATGAAAGAAAGATACAGTCTCTTCCAGAATATCCAAATAGGCTGGAGCGGTGGTCAGAAGAGGTTAGCAGAAGCGTACCATATTTGTTTACCAACAACTTGAAAAGGTTCTCTAATACAAAGCGTTAACAGAGATAGGGCGTCGAAGAACAAATAAACTTGAATTTGAGTATATATTTATATCCATCTGAAAACATTAGAGGCACTTGTCCGACGGCGATTCTCACGGACCCAAACACGTAATGGCGGCAGCCGGAAACAAGCACTTCCACGCGCGCAGGTTTTCATACCTCCAGGTTCCGTTTCCGCTCTTTTTGATTCTTACCTTCTTCTCACTTCCGGCTCACCACTTCTCCGGAATACCCTATTGCATTCAGTTGTTTCCGGTCCTGAAGTGTTCCTGTTCTTCGACTTCCGTATCATGACCTAATAGCGAATTTCGGATATAATGCGCAATCCGGAAATGGAGGAGAATCACTAGCAGAAGAAACCAGATACAGAAGGGCCAGTTGCACGCGCAATAGCACCGCGGGCAAACAACAGTGAGGTCTCCGATCGACAGACGTCGGGTATAGATTGAAACTTTTCGTGGAGATTGGAATCTATTA
The DNA here is from genome assembly GCA_038380765.1 of Odontothrips loti. Classification (NCBI taxonomy): domain Eukaryota; kingdom Metazoa; phylum Arthropoda; class Insecta; order Thysanoptera; family Thripidae; genus Odontothrips; species Odontothrips loti. The sequence continues at coordinate 7,555,433 of CM076243.1, forward strand.
TACTGACTTGCGTATGATCGTACCTCTAGTGGGGACAACAGTGTGCGTTAAACGATAACTTCTTGTTTTCGTTTTCTTATCGGATTCTTGATAACTATCGACACAGTACTTTAATGCAAATAGAGGTATTTAATAAGACTTGGAAACGAAAAGAAAATTCTTCCAGACCAACCATTCCAGTTTCTTATACCAGCCCTCGACATTTTCCGGTCTGTCTGGAAGTGATTTTGTTCTTCAGTTTCCGTTTCCAAGTCCCATTGGAAACCTCTATTAGAAACACCACTGCACTGAAAACCAGAATATATTTGATGGGGTGTAGTCTTATAAGCAATTGTCAGGGCTGCCAGTGAATAGGGTACTCCGCTGAATCTCAGAACGGAAGTAAGAAGAAGGCAAGAAGTACTAAAAGATGGGCGAGGGGGGAGGTGGACTGTTTCCGTTTCCATCAATCACCGCCCCCCTCGCCCATCTGTAGTACTTCTTGCCTTCTTCTTACTTTCGTTCTGAGTTTCAGCGGAGTACCCTATTCACTTTGCTCACATTCAGATTTCGAGCTTACTTTGCTCACTTTTTAGCGAAAAATTCAACTTTTATCACTTTTTGAATATTTGGCCATTATTGTACTCATTTTAGTACCGTGCTGCGATCCCTGTTATTATCTTGAGTACCTGTTTAAGTTCGCGCGCTGCTGGAGCAAACGTTGTTCTCTCTCCCAGTCGTGGTCGCATCAGTGTGCTTCTGCTGCGGGCTTGCCTACGATTGCCGTGGCACGGCGCTCATGGGACACCTGGTTATTGCACTTTTTAGTATGGTTTGTTTTGTCACTTCTCAAGTCCAAAGTAAAGTTTGCAATGGTAGGAGCGAAATCAGGGCCAAACTTTTTAGTGAGAGGCTTCTTCATTTCTTTGCTTTAAAGCAGCATGTTCCAGTGTAGTGAATGCACTGAGAAAACAAGGTAGCCGTTGGAGACTCGCATGTGTATCGTGCGTTGAAATACGGAGCACATGTGGCATGAAGCACCCCATGCCTTCCTACGGGCATATCACACGAGGGTTCCGCGTTTCCTTTGGCAACTCGTGATGCATTCGGTGATTTCGGAACCAAATAGGAACGCATCTCAGGGAGCACATTGTAGTTCGTGGTAGTGGAGTGCTGCTCCATGCTGCTGTCCTCCAGGGGATCAGTATTTCGGGCTTCGTCAGCGGACTTCTTGCTCACTTTTCGGCCGAAATTCTCACTTATTGCTTACTTTTGAAAGTCAAGGAAGCTCACTTTCTCATTTATTTTTGTCTGCCTCGCTGGCAGCCCTGACAATTACTCAATTTGTTGAAAGTGTCTTAAGTAAACTTGCGTCATTCAGAAAGCTTTCGTCCTTGCGGTCAAAACCAAGCCTGTCTTATGTGTACGCGGATTGAACATAGATTGACAAAGTTAATATAAGTCATTTAACTTAGGGATAATGCATGCGCGTACAAAATATTGAGAGTGTATCATGTCAATAGCATTAATCTCAGTACATACTTTTCTTAAACTCGGCGTTCCGCAGTCTTAATTTTCAAATACTGTGTTTTCTTCTCCTGAAAAAATTACATTTTGTGACTTGTGCTACTTTGCTGGATTGCCACAGGTACCTCCTCGAAATTTGTACTCTCCATGTCAGTCAACTGGGATGGTATTTTCCCAAATGGACACAAGGTTGGACACTGTAGTTCTCGGATTTGGGCACGAGTCTCCGAACTCAAGGGCATGCCAAAGAACTCGAATTTTGATGGATTTCGAAAAATACTAAAAGGTTGGGATTTGGCAAAAAAAAAATTGTTTTTTGAATTTTGCAAACATTTATAAACATGATCTCAAATACTCCATCTGGGATTTTCAATCTTTTGGGATGCGTTGTTGAAACACTTAGTGGATTTTGAATGGCCCGGAATTATTTTAGATTTTATTTTTCACTTCATATTTTTAACAATTGGCCAAAATTAAAATATGAAAAAATGCCGGGCCATTCAAATCCACTCAGTGTTTTCATCTTCGATATGGCGGAAACAACATATCCAAAAAGATAGAAAATCCTAGATGGAGTAGTTGAGAACGTCTGTAATTTTTTGCAATATTCGGAAACATAATATTTGCCATATCCATACCGTTCAACATTTTTTTCAAAATACTTCGAGATTCGCGGACTTTAGCATGCCCCTATTGATATCTTTAACTCGCGCCCAAATCCGAGAACTACAGTGTCTGACCTTGTGTGTCGATTTGCGAAATACCATTCCAACTAGGAACGAAATATCTGACTCCGTATGGAGTGGACCACTAAATACACCAATGTACAAAGCGCGGCGCTGTCTCCCTGTTCCTCAGTGTCTTCGCTCTCGGCCCCGCGGTCCGCGAGGAATTGCCGTCATCAACCATGGCTGCCATGGCCCCCGAGGACTGCAGGACTGCTGACGACAAGGCCGCTGACGCCGCCTCCCAGACCTCCCAGCTCGCCGCCATCGAGGCCATCCTTCCCGCTGCCGGGGAGTCGGCGCAGGAGACGGCTGATCGCGGCCTGGAAACTGTGTCTTCAGTTCGGTGCACTGAGTGCGGCAAAGTGTGTTACACAAGGAATACTCTGCGGGGCCATTTTCGGCGCCGCCATCAAACGCGCTCCGCAGAACTATTTCCTTGTCTGCTGTGTGAGTCGTTCTTCGAGCTTCAAGCCCTCGAGCCACATGAGCGGCAGTGCCACTCCCCCGCGGAGGACATTTTCTGGTGCCACCGCTGTCTGACTCGCTTTGGCTCTGCAACGGATCTGTTCTGGCACATCCGCAGCCTTTGTAGCTTGACATAGTCCCTTGTTTATTGTTTATTCTTTTTTTGTGTGTGTGTGTGTGTGTGTAAAATGTGCCATTGTAATTTAGTTCATATTTGTAAATATGTGAAATCCTCCTGACTTGATAGTTTTTTTTTTGTTTTTTTTTGTCTTCTTTAATTGCACATAATCATACAATTTATAATACCTGATCCAAATTATGAGGTTCCAGAATAATGGAATGAGTGTGTGTTGTGTGTTTGCATTCTGACTTTCTTGGTCTAGTACCATCCAAATTATTCTGGCAGTTTGACATAATCCCCTTTTTGTTGTTAACTGTTTTTGTTGTTGTATAAAATGTGCTATCACAATTCAGTTCATATTTGTAAAACTGTGAAATCCTCCTGACTTAATACGTTTTTGTTTTTCGTTTTCTTTTATTCCACATAATTAATTATACATTATATCAAACCTAAACCGAATTGCAAGGTTCTGGAATAATAGAATGAGAGTGAGTTTGCATTCTTCCTTGCTTGATCTAGTACTATCCACATTATTCTAGCACCTGCTGTGTGCGTTTGGTGTTTAAGTGGTTTCAATATTCGTATCAGCTTTGCATACTTAGTTGGTCTTTGCTAACAATCCTAGCGAGGGGAGGTAGCCTGAAATTCCTTTTCTCGACCTTGAGACGATATTGATGTTGAGTCAATTTCAGTTAATAATTTGTTATCAATCCACTGCAGTCAAAATTAGCTTCCCACTTGTGGTCGGCGCTACCATTTCTAAGTTTTTCAAGTTAGAAGCTTGAAATTTAGGACAGACCTGCCCCCAACATTGGTCTCGAGCCTTCCGAAGCGTTACGTTCATGGGCCACCCCCTCCGGCTCCAGCCACCCCTTAAGTGTGGCAAGGTCGAAAAACGCCGTGAAGGGGATCATTTTAAACCCGTTTGTAGGGCGAAAATTGGGAAAATTACAGTCAGTGTGGCATTATGGGTGCCTAAAACTGTCAAATCTCGCATTTCAACGCCCTCCGACCATCCCTTAATTTTGGAGGGGGTCCACTGCAAGCCATTTTTGAAAACAGTGAATTTTAAAATCGGATTTTTTTTTGATCAAAAATTGTTTGATGCTGAGCGCAGGCGCTAGAATCATCGAAAAAAAGCGACGCGCCATCGTTTTCAGGCGTTTTTGAAACTGAAAGGTCCTTTGTTTGAGTCTCACTTCTTAACAATGGCTTGCAGGGGTACACGCCGTAGCGTTTTAAGGGTTGAAGTCGTTGAGATACCGACTTCCCAGTCTGACATCTTTTTCTTAATGGTTGGAACCTTACAAAATCGGCTTCCGCGCCTTCCTACCCCTATCAGGAGAAACCACACAACGGCAAGAAGATACCGTTAAAAAGTGTCAAATTTTTCAGTTTTTTCGGATTTTTGGGACTTTTAAGAGGTTGATCTGAGTCGCGGCGTTCATCATCGGAACCCCAGAGTCCATCGCTACCGCTGCCGATCAATTTTGGAACCGTTCCACCCCTAACTCAAAAACTACCCCGCACCCCCTCTAAAATTAAGGGATGGTCGGAGGGCGTTGAAATGCGAGATTTGACAGTTTTAGGCACCCATAATGCCACACTGACTGTAATTTTCCCAATTTTCGCCCTCAAACGGGTTTTAATGATCCCCTTCACGGCGTTTTTCGACCTTGCCACACTTAAGGGGTGGCTGGAGCCGGAGGGGGTGGCCCATGAACGTAACGCTTCGGAAATCTCGAGACCAATGTTGGGGGCAGGTCTGTACCAAATTTCAAGGTTCTAACTTGAAAAACTTAGAAATGGTAGCGCCGACCACAAGTGGGACGCTAATTTTGACGCCCAGTGTAAATACATTGGTAAAAACAATTGAAGAGGAGAGTTTAAGTGTTTTCTTTTTATTGTCATGTAATTTTAACGTTAGTTTTCTTTTTTGTTACAGATTACTGTTCGTAGTGATACTTTTTCCCCTCCACTTACGTCAAAAGCCCGTCTAAGCCCTGCTCTTGCAGCTAAAAAGAAGTCAACACTGATGAACTTTCTAGATCATATTGTAGTGTCAGGCTCAGAACTGGAATAAGACCAAAGGCTGCTGGAACCAGAAGTGATTTATTGGCAAATACCACAGTAGTACAGAGGGGCGACTAGCTCCGAGCGCGGCCAGACAGCGACTGGCCCGCGGGGCCCCTCGTTGGGCCTTGGTTGCACGGCAGTACAAGTGCCACTGTTAGAGGACTCTGGCAGAGATGTTGGCGCGAGATGAGCTTGTGAGCTCCGATTGACTCTAAATACTACAATATGTCACCTTCTGAGCAAGAGCAATGTGCTCCTGCATTTAGTCGTGCAGCATATTGTACAAACTCTCCATTTGGAATTTTTCAGCACCCGCTATTTACTGAAGCTTTCCATTTGTTGAGGCCATCCTTCCGATGTAGTGGGTGGGAGACTTTTTAATGGTGAATATGATAAGGTCATTTTATCATCTAAGCAAAAGATACAGGATTCTGTGCATGTAGCAATCTGTAGTGATGGATAGAAAAATGTCAAGGGCCAAGGTTTGCTAAATTTTGTTATTCTTACACCAGAGCCTGAAAGATGAACGTGAAGATTCTGAGTTTGTGGCAAAAGAGACCATTAAGATTATTGTAGAGGCAGGGCCAGATAAAGTTGTCATAATAATAACTGATAATTTAATCTATAATAAGTTAGCCTGGGATATTGTTATTGACAAATATCCTCACATTGCAGGTGCAGGTTGTGCTGCTCATTCTCTTAATTTGTTCACGACTGACATTATGAAGTTGCCAAGTCTTACTAATATGGTTGGAATGGCAAAGTCTGTGCACAAGGGCATTCACAACTGTCGTAGGGCTCTGGGATTTTTTGAAATCGAACAACAGCGATGGTATGGAACAAAAGCTTGCACATTAAAAAATTCCATCTGCCACAAGATTCTCGGGCACCCACATTGTTTATTTCATTGTATAAAAATAAGGATGCTGTAATGGCAACAGTTCTACAGGGCACGACAGACAACAACCCTAAAGATGAGATTGAGAAAAGAAAGTTTTGTATTTCTAAGAAAGTCAGAGCTATAGGGTTGAATGAGAGTTTTTGGTGAAAATTTTCAGGATGGATTGGTGTACTGCAGCCAATTGCACAGGCAGGCCATAGGTATTGTTGAGTCCGATAATACTTGCTGGTCTGATGTTTACAGGGTTTAGTTTTCAGGTACTTTCTGGTATTTGCAGCAGGTTACGTAAGCTGATTAGTACAACTTGAATTGTTCGGGCTATTTCAGCTGCAACCAGCTGTCACAAAAGGCACATTTGCAGAACCGTATGGCAATCCCAAGACAAAACTGATGTAACCAAATATTAGTTATTGAAATAAATTACATATCCTGTCTGAAACATTTCGTTTGAAACCATACAATGTTAAGGTACTCGTGGCTTCTTTGTCAACAGAAACCAAAATGGCACACAAATATGAAGGACAAGGACTCCGTCCGAGTAGGATGTTCAACAATAGCAAACCCATACAAAACTTTCTGAGCCTTTCAGATTTTAACTCGCACTAAGAATCCAAATAATAATGCCTGTCTGAGCAAGGGGGTGTTGACAACCGTACTAGCGGCAACCATCAAACCATCGGACCTATCAAAAATAACAAACAAAACCCAAACTTGGTTAACATTTCAGAAATTAAATGAAGCTAAGAAACTAATCTCAAGAGACGCCATTACTAACGGCACTGTTTAATTCATAGAGCAACTTCGTGCACCATCGTGGGGCGCGGGGCGACACATCAGCACAAAAACCTCGGACCTATCAAAAATAACAAACAAAACCCAAACTTGATTAACATTTCAGAAATTAAATGAAGCTAAGAAACTAATCCCAAGAGACGCCAACGGCACTGTTTAATTCATAGAGCAACCTCGTGCACCATCGTGAGGCGCGGGGCGACACATCAGCACCTACCTCGTAACGGCGGTGTCATTTTTTGTCAAGGGGGTCCGCCTATAGTGACCACATAGTTATTGGCAATCATACGAATATTGCAAGACTAGTGACTTTTCAGGTGGGCCGTGAGATACGATTCGTACAGGAAGTGGGCATCGCAGTGGGGACAAGGGAAAGAGAATCCGTCCGCCTCCCGGCTGTGCTTGGCCAGGTGTCTTGTCAAGTCTGCGCTGGCGGAGCAGTAGACGAGGCATCGGGGGCAGTGGAGGTACGGGTCCCGGCGGCCCGTCAGGTGCCGGTGCCTGAAGTGCTGCACCTGCGACCGCCACGACGTGTAGGGGCGCCGGCAGTTCAGCACGCTGCACCAGCCCACCACCGACGGCGCTGCCGTACGGCGACTGTGGGACGTCGGCCTGCTGCCGGAGGACGCCGATGACGACCCGGTAGACGGCGCCGGTCCGGACCCCGTCAATAGGCCCCCGGCCACAGCGGACCTCATCCCGGATGCGGTCGAAGGATCGTTGGCTGTCGTAGAAAAACTGGTGCCGGCGCTTACTACCGGTGGCTGAGGCGTACCGCCAGCAGTAGGCGGCAGCGGTGGCGCCGCCCTGGATACCGGCTCAGACATCGTATTCGGTAAAGCGTCGCTGACGTGCGACGGGGAAGTGCCATCGGGTGACGGCGACGTCATCGATGGCAGAGGCAAATGACCGTCGGAAGATGTACACGATTTGTCAGATGACGAATGGCTGCTGCTGGATGCCAACGCCGGGGCACTAGAAAGACCACTGGATGTAGGCGCCGGTGCAAGGAAAGGGCCGCTGGATGTCGATGCCGGTGCCCTAGGAGGGCCGCTAGATGTTGACACCGGTTCACTGGAAGGGCCGCTAGATACCGGCACCGATCCACTAGACGAGCAGCTAGATGTCGAAGCCGATGCACTGGAAAGACCGCTGGATGTCGACGCCGGGGCACTAGAAGGACCACTGGATGTAGGCGCCGGTGCAAGGAAAGGGTCGCTGGATTTCGATGCCGAAGCCCTCGGAGGGCCGCTAGATGTCGACACCGGTTCACTGGAAGGGCCGCTAGATACCGGCACCGATCCACTAGACGAGCAGCTAGATGTCGAAGCCGATGCACTAGAAAGACCGCTGGATGTCGACACCGGGGCTCTAGAAGGGCTGCTGGATGTCGGCGCTGGCGCACGGAAAGGGCCGCTGGATGTCAATGCCGGTGCCCTAGAAGGGCCACTAGATACCGGCACCGATTCACTCGAAGGGCAGCTAGATACCGTCACCGTTTCACTAGACGAGCAGCTAGATGTCGAAGCCGATGCACTAGAAGGGCCGCTGGATGTCGACACCGGGGCTCTAGAAGGGCTGCTGGATGTCGGCGCTGGCGCACGGAAAGGGCCGCTGGATGTCAATGCCGGTGCCCTAGAAGGGCCACTAGATACCGGCACCGATTCACTCGAAGGGCAGCTAGATGTCGATGCCGGTGCACTAGAAGGACCGCGGGATGACGCCGCCGGTTCCCTTCTCCACCAGTCCGAGAGCCGGCTGCTGCTGCTAGGTGTCAACGAACCCCCGCTGGGTGCTGGCGGCGGCCCGCCTGCAGAAGTCGTTGTCCTTCTGGTGTCATCAGTGGCCTTTCTGCCCACTGACGTCGACGGGTCGCTGGCTCCAGTCTCCAGGTCACCGGAGGGCGCCGGCGTCAGACAGACGGCCGGCTTGGGCGGCAGCAGACTGAACGACGCGGATTTCTCCAAAGAAAAGCCAAGTGCTGAAGGGCCGACATGTTCGGTGCGTGCCGACGCCAGCGCCAAGGCGCGGAACGACAGCAGCTGGCCACGCAGGGGCATGGTGTACAATGGGCCGGCGGCCTGGCCCGGGCCGTCCGGGACGTGCCAGGAGCTCGCGTGGGGCGAGACCATGTCCTCCCGGGAGCTCCCGGCACCGGGGCCCTCACCCTCAAGGGTCTCAGAGAACGAGGACTCAAGGGCCTTGGGCCAAAGCTTGAGCGCCACCCTTGGCTTGGACGATGGACTCGCAACGCCCCCAGGTCCGCCACAGGCTGCGAAGCTGACGGCACCGACCGCAGGCGCGCCCAACTCGGACGGGGCTTGCAGGGCGCCGCCGGGGGGCGTGGACTTCCTGACGTCGGTCGCTGCACCTGTTCAGAGGAGCAGCTGGTCAGTGCACGGAGGCCAAGTTTTCAAAACAACTCTTCAAAAGCCTCATATCGCTCATGAGGCGATGATCGTTTTTTTTTTTTTTCATTCTCAGTAATGATGCACGCTGCGCTTACACGTGTCCTGCGGGATGGTCATGTGGGTCAGGGGACGTTCATAAACTACGTGACCAATTTAGGGGCAGCCTATAGTCACTACGTCACGACCCTTCCTTGATGCATGCTAAGGTTAGCTTAGCCAGGTCACGATGAGGGGAAGGGGGGGTCAAAAAGTGCCCTTAAATCTGTCACGTCGTTTATGAACATCCCCTTACTGCAGTCGTGTGCTGCCGGCTAGTACCCGAACCCTGCTGGACCCCGCTGGACAGTGTCCACGGACGCATGTCTTACCTGCCGTCCCGCCCCGCTCCTGCTTGATTACGACAGCGCTGTCAGAGAGATCCGAGGACACCAACGCGGGCGCAGCAGCCTCCGCAGAAGACACCTGAGCACCCTGCGAACGGTTCGGCGCCGCCAAGTCATCTGAAACAGGAGACGTATTAGCTAGCGTCTGGCACACCCACAACGCCCAAACGTAGGACAGCCCAGTTTAAGGCTCCTTCAAAGTTCGTTCTGCCATATTCCACATTTATTCCGTTTTTTTCCCCCGAGAAATCTGCATGGTCCTCCAAAATACCTTTTTTTTTTTACAAAATGAAAAAGCGGACACAGTAAAAAGTAAAGGTACAAATTAAAACAAATATAGAACATGCCGGAACAAGCTGTGAAGGTTCCTTAAACCGGGCTGGCGGACTTCACACAGAACACACAGCAACACCGGCAGCTGAGAACGTGACACACGAAGACGGCACTAAAGATACAGCACAACCAAGGACTAGTAAGCACCGCATGGCATGCGCAAAACTACAGCAGACCGACGACCTTTCCTAGGGTGTGCAAACTTCGGATTTTTTTATCAATATAGACCTGTAACGGGTCTGTTCGGCTTTTTCCCCCTATGGCGTTTCTTAAGTGAAACTGTAAAGATGCCAAGGCATCCTAACTGACGTCTGATCGTGTTCAGATCGTTTCATGGGATTTCACCTAAGACCTTAAGGTGTGATTTTACCGTACTCCCTGATTTAGCTTTCATAACTTACGAAAAGTTTGCTCACCCTACCGTTCTAGTAGAGACCAACGAACTAACGAGATCGATCACATTCGAACGTAGATTAAAAGCAGTATTTAAAAGCGATAAACAACACATAGGTTAAGGAATTACACTTACTATTATACCAACTACAACATCATATTGCTATAAAACCAATCAAAAAGGCAAAATCACAAAGCCCGCAACCAACATCATCCTGCATCCCATGCTATTACTGTGTTTCCCAAGAAATCTGGTATCGCAACTTACCTGATGAATTAGTTCTGAAACCGAAACAAAAATTCAGAAAAGAAAAAAAGGGGGAGGGGGGAAGACAAAAGAACGCCATAGTCTACACTTACGTTGTACACAAATACAATGAAAGCACTTCGTGCGAAATTACTGACAATGCCCTAAAACGTCTTTCATAACATCAAAAGGAAAAGAGTGTGGCTCCGAGAGCAACGGAGAAAACAAAACAGACACTGCGATGTATTTTTGAACTACAGTATCGGGAGAAGAATAGTGGTTAACGACAATGCTCAACCTACAAGGTTCATTGCCAATCGTCCACAGTACACATACAGGCGAATCTAAGAGAAACACTCGGTACATATGATTTAGGTCTTTGATGACAACGTCTCTTCCGACTTACAATACCACATCTTGCTAAGCTTGCTCTCACCGCGCGTGGACACGCACAATACCTGCTGGCTGGCCCTCTCGAGCGCGAACATTTTCTTGCAAACGTCACACTTCGTACGGCTTCTAACCAGCATCTCGCTTGTGTATACCCAAATCACTTGCTAGCTTTTTTTGCCACACACATTACACTCATACAGCTTCTCCCCTGAGTGCACACGCGTGTGTTTGACCAAACACAGGTTCGGCCGTGACACATTAGCAGCGTGAGCTGAGCCGGCAAATTTTTGATGTCGGCGGACGCCGCTGCAACGGGGGCGCTCAGGTCCGCACGGAAATTTTTACACAGGGGCCGTCACGACTGTCAGGACCAGCGGCCTCCACATCCTCATCGCATCCCGGCACGGACAACGTGTCGCTCGGCTTGCCACGCGCGGGCCCGGGGCCGCATCTTGTGGCCTGGCTCCTCTCCTCCTTGACGTCTGCAACAGAAGGAGGGCAGTGCTGTGACGAATCATGGTTTACCATGATACTTTAAAACTACTCTAAAAGACATTCGTCCCAACACTCCAAGCGAGTCTTTTCAAGAAAAGGTTTTCCAGTGGACCAGCTCCGAAATTGATATTGCGGTTTCATAGGAAAATTCAGGAAGTCACTTTAGTCAATTTGTCTCACATTGGCGTTCGATTTTTCGGTCCCAATTTTAGTAAGGACATTTGACGTTGCTGCTGTTTGGGGATTTCCTGGGATTGATGAACTCTCCGCACTTAAAGAGTTTTTTCTACACCAAAAAGGTCTAATCTTTACATATCTGATCCGATTTTGGGGATACGACACCGTTCAGACGCATTTCTAGATAGGTGCGAGGAGCTTTTTTTTTTTACCACTAATTGGGGACTAAGCCGCGGGAGTAGGGTGGTCTATATGCGCAATGTTGGTACAATTGGTTGGGGCGGACTCGTCAAAAGTTCCATTTTTACATACGAATCATGAATCTGAAAACCGGAAATCTGTAAGACAATATTTAGGGGTCGCGCAGAGGTCACGAAGTGCCCTTATGAACAGTAAAAATCAATAATTTGTGAAAATTCCATAAACAATTCCTAAGGTCAATCTGGCCAAAGTATGGCCCTCTGGGCTAAAATTTCAAAAGGAACATTGTATCTCTTACGGTTTTTGAGATATCGGCGTTTAAAGTGCGAAAATCAAGCAAAACTCCGTTTTTCGTGTTTTTGTTTGATTTTCGCACTTTAAACGCCGATATCTCAAAAACCGTAAGAGATACAATGTTTCTTTTGAAATTTTAGCCCCTAGGGCCATACTTTGACCAGATTGACCTTAGGAATTTTTTTATGGAATTTTCAAAAATTATTGATTTTTACTGTTCATAAGGGCACTTCGTGACCTCTGCGCGACCCCTAAATATTGTCTTACAGATTTCCGGTTTTCAGATTCATGATTCGTATGTAAAAATGGAACTTTTGACGAGTCCGCCCCAACCAATTGTACCAACATTGCGCATATGGACCACCCTACCGCGGGAGCATCGGGTTCCCTCTGCTGGTACCCCATCCTCCAAACAAATGCATTTCCGTAATTATATTGAATTCCCCACTCTATTGCGAAAAAAAAATGTCTGTAATATGAAGAACTTCTTCGCAAGCTTCTAAAGAATTAGTTTGTATTACAATGCCATCGATTTTACCCAATAAGAGCCCTGAGATTACGAAACGTCGAGGAATCGTGAATTTTCTATTCCATCCATCCCAACTCAGACTTGAAAAATTTCGTGATTTCTCGACGTTTTAGGACCTTAGAATCCGAGCTTCAAATCCCATGGGGGGAATCAATCTGGAAAATTGTTCAATGGAATATGGGATTCCATAATGGGAAAATTTGTCTTGGAAGCAACGGTATGAAAAACAGGGACCCAGAATGAGAACATGCAAATGCCAACGGCACAATTTCCAGGTGGAAAATGTTTTCCACCTGGAATCCTGATTGATTTCCAGCTGAAATGAATAAACTGAACCTTCACTTTGTCTTCAGAACTGCCCGCTAAACTTGTTTCAAACGATTCCATAGGGTTCAAAACCGAGCCTGGTTGAAATCTGCGTTCAGATTTTCGCTATCTCCTCCCGTTCTGGAGATACCAGATTTTTTGTCACTGACTTCGAAGAAATCAAAGTGGCTCTAGTGATTTGACTCGCAGATGCTCTAAACCGAATTTCAATCAATTTTGGACCAAAACTTTCGATTTTATAACAACTTCAATTCTGAATCGAATCTGACAACTATGGAATCTGATTTTTCTTTTCTTTCTAATACGGAGAAGTTTAGTCTGGAATTCAGAATTGTATTGCAGACCTGTTTTCCATCCAGAAATTGATCTCGTGATCAATTTCCACTAAGAAAGTGCTTTTCCATTGTGGAATCTGATTTCAATCCCCGAAAATTGTCGTTATGGAAAGTCACGCGTTTGGAATTCAAGTTTTCCATGTAGAAAACACGGAACCCCTCTTGGTTTTCAAGAAACCATCTGGAAATCGGGATGGAAACTGCTAGAAGTCTAAATACAATTTCAAGCTGAGAAGCTCTTTTGCAAAATTCGATCTCTTAAGCATGGAGATATGTGGAGAGCACCACTGCTGGAGTGCTGTCTGAAGAGGAAAAGGATCAAGAATGTCTCGCCCAATGGATACCGATAAGACATCCTGGATCTACTTTTTAGCCCGTCCCGACACGTTTCTTTAGAAACGGCAGGAGCCGGGCCATGTAGTCTGATGCTGACTGTTCGTTCGGGCGGACGTGTGTTCGCCGACTTATCGTTGATAGAAAAATTTCAAATTTTAAAGATTAACTCCTTTCTTAACGTAGAATCACGTACGGTGGCAACAATTTTCGATTTGTATCGAAATTTGAAGTAATGGGATTATGTCTGTTTTTGTATTTTAAAAGGTAAGGGTTGGCCGCCGCGCGGACACCATTACCATCGCGGCGCGCACTGTTACACGGGACGGGCCCAGGTTAACGATTTTAATCGTAACGAATACATCTGCTGTCGGGCACTTCTAGGGAGACTTGAGGCAGAGTGCCGAATGCCCCCGCAAACGCCACCGGCAGGCCAAGCTGGCCAAGTCGGGCCAAGTTCCCCTGTTTCAACGGAGGGACGGACCAGCTTGTTAAGTTAAGGCAGGACCGAAATCTGGGCCCAAATCACAGCATATGCAGGAAAAGTCACTCACCTTCTCGCAGCGATGTTTGCGGTTCGTCATTGGTAGAGAATGGGGTACCTTCGTCCCCTGGAGAACACCACTCGTCCCCTAACTGGGCGCGGCGAGAGGTCCCCGCATCGATAGACTCAAACACCTCCCACCCTTCGGAAAAGCAGTCCTCCATCTTCAGTCCGCACTCACGACTCACGTCCATCGGCTGGACGCCTGGGTCGAGATCGGACTTCAGCAAGTCCTTCACGTCCTTGTTTTGTTAGTCCGCGCAGTCTGCACAAGAACAAGCTGGCCCGTCCCTTCCGTCCCGTTCCCCGTTCCGCTGCGCTCCACAGGGGAACTTGGCCAGCTTGGCCTGCCGGCGGCGTTTGCAGTGGCCTTTGGCCCCCACCTCAAGTCTCCCTAGAAGTGCCGGATAGCAGATGTATTTGTTACGATTAAAATCGTTAACCTGAGCCCGTCCCTGTGCGCGCCGATGGTAATGGTGTGCGTGAGGCGGCCAACCCTAACCTCAAAACACAAAAACAGACATATTTTCATTTATCAAAAGTGCGATATAAATCGAAAATTGTTGCCACCGTACGTGATTCTACGTTAGGAAAGGAGTTTATTCTCCAAAATTTGAAGTTTTTCTGTGAACGAGAAGTCGGCGTACACACGTCCTAACGAACGAACAACCGGCATAAGACTATACGCCCGGCTCCTGCCGTTTCTAAAGAAACGTGTCGGGACGGGCTATAAAAGCAGCTGGTCGACACTCTAGCCTACTTTCATGCTGTGTGTAGAACTGCGCAGAAACTGCAGAGGGGTTCATTTGCCACAACACTGTTTTTTGATTTGCAATACGTCTCGCAAAAAGTGCAGTAAGTATTGCAAAAACTGCTGTATTGCAAACTGTTTGCAATATCGTGGTCCTTATTTCTTATGGGAGTGTATCGCTATTTCCTTTCCATTACGATTTATCCCAAATTTTAATGACATGTATTGCAATTCCAAATACAGTGAAGTGTTAATGTCATAGGGCTGGTTCGGATTCCGCTTCTACGTTGAAAACCAGGAATTTTGGTACCTCTGTCGACTTGATCGGACCACCGGAAGGGTCGCGCCACGAGTCGGAAGACGTTATTTCACGCTCCATCCCGGATATAAAAAAAATAATATTTCGGGTAGATTTTCAGTTTAGGCGTCACTTTTGGCTCTCAAGCTCGCAGCTCGCACTCATTGCATCGAAACAAACATTATCTTTCACAAAATGATGAGCACGTGTTTCCTCTGTTTGGACACGTTGACAAATTTAATATATGGTGCGCTGTCGCGTGACCAGGGCTCTTGAAAGGGGTAAAATGTAAACTCCATAGCCTACCAATCTTCTCAGTTCCTCCAAATTCTTTTGAATTTCGCGGGTATGGGTGAGGACAACCTAATGTCATTCGGTATCGTTTTGGAGACTTGAGTCCAAAGTATTATATGGAATCCAAAAAGTCATTCTAATGACATTCCTCTGCTCGTGAAGCATGGCCAAAGTCGATCTCACTAAATTTGACGAACGTCTACGGAGTTTTACATTTTCCCTCTACTGTGGTCATTGGGGAATTCGTTTAACCCCAACCCCTGACCCCTGACCCACGTTAGCCAAGCAATGACGAACTCTGAATAGAGTCACAGAATACTTTGGGATACATGACGACTAAATAAAGCATGTTGAATCATTTCAATCTGGAGAGTACGAAAATAGGACGTACACTCCGTAACGCGTGTGTCTCCATGCGTTTGCAAAAAATAAAATAAAACGTCACCGTAAAAAAATTGGCTCAGAGGACCGGCACATTGTAGTGTTGGTCATGACCATAATTCATTGCATGGTTGGTCCAGACCAAGTTGAAGAGATTCAAAATTGTAAACTCCATCGCCTTTTAGTCCAAATTAGTGAGGGAATCGGATTTTTGAGTGTCCAGACGAATTGGGTGCTCGGAAATAGCTCATAGTACGTTTTCGCGACATTTCATGCAAAAAGACAACTTTAACTTTTCAAAAGTGGGTAAAAAGTGCCCCCTAATCTGAGAAACCTCCCGATCCCGGCTTCATAAAATAGCCAAACTGTAAGTAGGCGAAACAACTAATGCGAATAGCTGACCGCTGACCGTACATGAAGACAGGGGAAAGAGAAGTGACTCACCCGCTAACGCCGGTGCACCCGGTTCGTAGACTGACTGCTCTGTCGCTGCAAGCGGAGTGTTGCATCGTGGGCCAGAGCACCACAGGTCCGGAGTTCGACGTGGCTCTGGGATCCATGGGGGCTGCAGTGTGCAGTAGTGCCTTGCGGAGTTGAACGCCTCCTCCCTCCGCCCGGTAGAGCAGTCCTCCATCCTGAAGACAACAGTCCGCACTCACGTCGATCGGCTGGACACCCAGGTCGAGCTCGGACCTCAGCACGTCCTTAGACTCTTCGTCGACGCAGCCTGAAATGGAAAAAGACAGGTAATTTGAACGCCTAAATTGCAGGTCGAAGGGACCTCAAAGCTCTCTCCCACTTCCTCCATGACTTTTAAGATTTTTTTAGCAGATGATACCTCAAAACACTAACATTAAAGCTAAAAAAAACTAAATTAGTTTGAGGTGTCGGCTAGCTTTTACTCCCGATAAGTCCAAAAGGCGTAGCGTGTGCGGAGAACTAATAATATAAGGCGGGCCGGCACCAGGGGGACCCGTGAGGCCGTCGCTGGCCGCGAGCCGCGAGCCGATTGTCGCGCACTGCTCGGGTCGAATTGTTGTCCAGAAGCAAGGAGGCCGCCGGCTCGGCTCCGCCTGCACCCGGCTGGCCTCGCCTGGGCTCCCTTGGCCAAGGGCCTCTGCGCGGATAGGCCTCGAAAACCGAACATAAACTTTCTGGTGAATAGAGTATTCCGGAGTAGAGCTTGACCGGAAACGAGAAGACGACAAGAATCACAACAGCGGATACGGAAGTCTACGGTATGAAAAGTTACGCAGCACGTGCCGCGCCGTCAGCCACGAGCCGACTCAAAAATTTGGGGGCTTAGCTCTCGCTGACGATATGTCACGATCATTTGGTAGGGCCAGACAGCGCCGGAACTACTCCGCGCGGCCTGAGGATGCACGTCCCCGGGCCGCGCGGTTGAAGTCTACGCTGTCTGGCCGTATCAAAAGGTTGTGACATATCGCCAGCAAAAGCTAAGCCTTCAAAAATTTGATTCGGCTCGTGGCTGACGGCGCGGCACGTGCTGCGTAACTTTTCATACCGTAGACTTCCGTATCCGCTTTTGTGCTTCTTGTCGTCTTCTCGTTTCCGGTCAAGCTCTACTCCGGAATACCCTATTGGCCTCAGGAAGATGTTCTTCCTTTTCAAATATCTTCGTCTCTCCCTTGTGATGCAAACAAACTAACTAGAAACTCAACAAAAGATGAGTCCTGCTTTCACAGACACACACATAAGACCTTATTTTCATAACTTCCTAAACCCTTAAGAAACCGGAAGACATTGAGAGTTGATATCATCTGCTTCCTATTTAAATAGGGATTTAATTTTTTTAGTAACTGATACCTCAAAACACTAACATTAAAGCTAAAAATCAAAACTTAATTTGTTTGAGGTGTCAGCTAGCTTTCACTCCCGATAAGTCGAAAAGGCGTAGCGAGTGCGGCGAACTAATAATATAAGGTAGGCCGGCACCAGGGGGGAGAGAGGACCCGTGAGGCCGCTGGCGGGCCGCGAGCCGCGAGATTGTCGCGCACTGCTCGGGTAGCATTGTTGTCCAGAACGCCGCCGGCTCGGCTCCGCCTGCACTGGGCTGGCCTCGCCTTCGCTCTCTTGGCCAAGGGCCTCTACCGAAACCGAAAATTAACTTTCCGGTAAACAAATTTGCCTACCTCAGAAGATGTTCTTTCCTTTCAAATATCTTCGTCTTTCCCTCAAAACACAACATAAGATAAGTTCTACTTTCACAGACACTTACATAAAACTTTATTTTCATAACATCCTAAACCCTTAAGAAACTGGACGACATTTAGAGTTGGTGTCATCTGCTTCCTATTTAAATAGGGATTAAGATTGTTTCAACTTTGCGCTTTTGCGACGTTGCTAGCCATTGAAGCCCGGCGTAGGAAGTGCAAATAGGGTATTTCCACGACCCTTCTTTTGGCCAGAAAAGTTGGATTTTTCTGGCCAAAAAAACCGGGACCATCGCTAAGCAGCGACCGCAGCCAAAAACGGTTTTTCTGGCCAAAAAAGAAGCAGAAGGTACGCAAAGCTATCCCCACAGTTTGAACACTACCCAGTTCAATTTTTGGGCGACTTAAAACCTCTCCGACGGTGCCAACCTACACTGCGCACACCCCATCTGCGATCAAAGCTGTTCCTGGGGTTTTAACTCTACCCAGTTCAGTTTTGGGGCGAATTAAAACCTCTCCGACGGTGCCAAAAAATACTCAGCACACCCCAGCAGCGATCAAGACTGTGCCCGGGGTTTTAACTCTATCAAGTTTAATTTTGGGGCGAGTTAAAACCTCTCCGACGGTGCCAACCTACACTCTGCTCACACCAGCTTCGTTTAAAGCCATGCCCGGGGTTTTAACTCTACCCAGTTCATTTTTGGGGCGAGTTAAAACCTCTCCGACGGTGCCAACCTACACTGCGCACACCTCAGCAGTGATCAACACTGTACCCGGGGTTTTAACTCTCCCCAGTGCACTTTTGGGGCGAGTTAAAACCTATCCGACGTTTCCAAAATATACTCAGTACACCCCGGCTGTGTTTAAAGCAGAGCCTGGGGTTTTAACTCTACCCAGTTCAATTTTCGGGCGAGTTAAAACCTCTCCGACGGTGCCAAAAAATACTCAGCATACCCCAGCAGCGATCAACACTGTGCCCGGGGATTTTAACTCTACCCAGTTCAGATTTGGGGAGAGTTAAAACCTCTCCGACGGTGCCAACTTACACTGCGCCCACACCAGCTGCGTTTAAAGCAGAGCCCGGGGTTTTAACTCTACCCAGTTCAATTTTTGGGCGAGTTAAAACCTCTTCGACGGTGTGAGAATACACTGAACACACCCCAGCTGTGTTTAAAGCAAAGCCCAGGGTTTTAACTCAGTTAACCCAGTCCAGTTTTGGGGTGAGTTAAAACCTCTCCGAATTTGCCAAAAAATACTCAGCACACTCCAGCAGCGATCAAGACCATACCCGGGGTTTTAACTCTGCCCAATTCAATTTTGGAGGGAGTTTTAACTTCTCCGAGGGTGCCAGCCTACACTTTGCTCACACCAGCTTCCTTTAAAGCCATGCCCGTGGTTTTAACTCTTCCCAGTTAATTTTTGGGGCGAGTAAAAACCTCTCCGACGGTGCCAACCTACACTGTCCTCACACTAGCTTCGTTTAAAGCCATGCCCGGGGTTTTCACTCTAGCAAATTCATTTTTGGGGCGAGTTAAAACCTCTCCGACGGTGCCAACCTACACTGTGCTCACACCAGCTTCGTTTAAAGCCATGCCCGGGGTTTTAACTCTACCCAGTTCATTTTTGGGACGAGTTAAAACCTATCCGACGATGCCCTAAAATGCTTAGCACACCCCAGCAGCGATCAAGACTGTGCCCGGGGTTTTAACTCTATCAAGTTTAATTTTGGGGCGAGTTAAAACCTCTCCGACGGTGCCAACCTACACTCTGCTCACACCAGCTTCGTTTAAAGCCATGCCAGGGGTTTTTACTCTACCCAGTTAAATTTTGGGGCGAGTTAAAACCTCTCCGACGGTGCCAACCTACACTGCGCACACCTCAGCAGTGATCAACACTGTACCCGGGGTTTTAACTCTCCCCAGTGCACTTTTGGGGCGAGTTAAAACCTCTCCGACGTTTCCAAAATATACTCAGTACACCCCGGCTGTGTTTAAAGCAGAGCCTGGGGTTTTAACTCTACCCAGTTCAATTTTCGGGCGAGTTAAAACCTCTCCGACGGTGCCAAAAAATACTCAGCATACCCCAGCAGCGATCAACACTGTGCCCGGGGATTTTAACTCTACCCAGTTCAGTTTTGGGGAGAGTTAAGACCTCTCCGACGGTGCCAACTTACACTGCGCCCACACCAGCTGCGTTTAAAGCAAAGCCCGGGGTTTTAACTCTACCCAGTTCAATTTTTGGGCGAGTTAAAACCTCTTCGACGGTGTGAGAATACACTGAACACACCCCAGCTGTGTTTAAAGCAAAGCCCAGGGTTTTAACTCAGTTAACCCAGTCCAGTTTTGGGGTGAGTTAAAACCTCTCCGAATTTGCCAAAAAATACTCGGCACACTCCAGCAGCGATCAAGACCATACCCGGGGTTTTAACTCTGCCCAATTCAATTTTGGAGCGAGTTTAAACTTCTCCGAGGGTGCCAGCCTACACTATGCTCACACCAGCTTCCTTTAAAGCCATGCCCGTGGTTTTAACTCTTCCTAGTTAATTTTTGGGGCGAGTTAAAACCTCACCGACGGTGCCAACCTACACTGTGCTCACACTAGCTTCGTTTAAAGCCATGCCCGGGGTTTTAACTCTACCCAGTTCATTTTTGGACGAGTTAAAACCTATCCGACGATGCCCAAAATGCTCAGCACACCCCAGCCGCGATCACGACTGGGCTTAGGGTTTTAACTCTATCCAGTTCAATTTAAGGGCGAGTTAAAACCTCTCCGACGGTGCCAAAAAATACTCAGCACACCCTAGCAGCGATCAAGACTATGCCCGGGGTTTTAACTCTATCAAATTCATTTTTGGGGCGAGTTAAAACCTCTTCGACAATGCCATTCTACACTGTGCTCACACCAGCTTCGTTTAAAGCCATGACCGGGTTTTTAACTCTATCAAGTTTAATTTAGGGGCGAGTTAAAACCTCTCCGACGGTACTTAAATAAACTGAGCACATCCCAGCTTCGTTTTAAGCTCTCCGTGGGGTTATGACTCTTCCCAGTTCAATTTTGCGACGCTATTTTCATTCTTTTTCAGGTGGTGTCTTTTTGACCGTAGCCAGTTAATACGCTGTATTTCGCCATAGAAGCCACTTCAAACGCCTCTTAACATTGCGTTCTTGTTTACAACTTTATCACAAAGTATTTCTGGTCTGTACAGTTTGCTGTTTCAAAAATTGTTTCGCAGGGATACACGCCATAAAATTAGGGTTTAAGATAGGAATTTCTGACGGCTTTTCCCAAATGTTGGATCTTTACAAAACTGGCTTCCAAACGTTTCTATCCCTATCAGGATCGACAAGGAAAAAATCGTTATAAAAAGTCAAGTTTTTGGCACTTTCAAGGGGTTGGTCTGAGTCACAGCGGTAGTTATCAGAACCTTATAGTCGATTGCTACTCTTCCGATCAATTTTAGAACCGTTCTACCCCTCACTCAGATAACACCCCCACCCCCTTCAAAATAAAGGGATGTCGGAGAGGGCTGGACGTCGGTTAGGCACTACCCGGGGCTATGATGGTCGCGTAGAAGTATTTTACCTGAAATTGGACCCCTGGAGGATAGGCAGACCCGCCGGACATCGGTTGGCATCCGTTGGGCCCCGTCTGGGGCTGCATGGGGGCGTTATTGTCGAAAATGCCCCTGGAAATAAGGCAGACCTGCCGGACATCGGGTGGTGTCGGTCGTACCCCAGCCGGGGCCTTTGGGTACCAGTCTGGGCTCTAGGGGCATGTGGCCATTGTGGCCACATTCACCGTCGTTTGCATCGGGTGAGCCGGGTTTGCACACTTACCTACAGCACATCACCGGGCTCACTAACCGCACTCAGAACACAAGGTGTGAAGCACAACGCAAAAATACAGATGCCAACGGGGGCGGAAACGCAGTCCCAATAACAGCGTAGCGAAACATTCAAAAATATCTGCCCCCGGAAGGTAGGCAACATGACGCCAGAGTCACAAACCGCATAGGACACAATGTGCGATGCGCAACCTAAAAGTATTTACACCTGTAAAAACTAGCCGGAGTCTTACAACGACGCGCAAGCAAAATATTCTGGGAAAATGAGATATGCGCCTGAAAGGTAGGCAACATGTCTCTAGGGTCCCAGACCATACATTTAGGACCCAAGGTGTGATTCACAACCTAAAAATATGTATAGCTGCCAAAATTGGCCTCAATCGGAGGCAAAATAAGGACATAATAGCGAAATATCGAAATATGCCCCTGGAAAATAAACTGGGTAGAGTTAAAACCCCGGGCACGGCTTGAAACGAAGCTTCTGTGACTAGTGTGTAGGTTGGCACCGTCGGAGAGGTTTTAACTCGCCCCAAAATTAAACTAGATAGAGTTAAAACTCCGGGCACAGTCTTGATCGCGGCTGGAGTGTGCTCAGCATTTTTTGGCACCGTCGGAGAGGTTATACCTCGCCTAAAAAATTGAACTAGGAAGAGATAAAACCCCGGGCACAGTCTTGATCGCAGCTGGGGTGTGCTGAGCATTTTTTGGCACCGTCGGAGAGGTTTTAACTCGCCCCAAAGTTGCACTAGATAGAGTTAAAACCCCAGGCATGGCTTTGAACGAAGGTGCTGTGAGCACAGTGTAGGTTAGCACCGTCGGAGAGGTTTTAACTCGAACCAAAGATAAACAGGGTAGAGTTAAAACCCCGGGCATGGCTTGAAACGAAGCTAGTGTGAGCACAGTGTAGGTGCGCGCCGTCGGAGAGGTTTTAACTCGAACCAAAAATAAACTGGGTAGAGTTAAAACCCCGGGCATAGCTTGAAACGAAGCTTCTGCGACTAGTGTGTAGGTTAGCACCGTCGGAGAGGTTTTAACTCGCCCCAAAATTGAACTAGATAGAGTTAAAACTCCGGGCACAGTCCTGATCGCGGCTGGAGTATGCTCAGCATTTTTTGGCACCGTCGGAGAGGTTTTACCTCGCCTAAAAAATTGAACTAGGAAGAGTTAAAACCGCGGGCACAGTCTTGATCGCAGCTGGGGTGTGCTGAGCATTTTTTGGCACTGTCGGAGAGGTTTAAACTCGCCCCAAAGTTGCACTAGATAGAGTTAAAACCCCAGGCATGGCTTTGAACGAAGGTGCTGTGACCACAGTGTAGGTTAGCACCGTCGGAGAGGTTTTAACTGGAACCAAAAAAAAACTGGGTACAGTTAAAACCCCGGGCATGGCTTGTAACGAAGCTTCTGTGACGAGTGTGTAGGTTGGCACCGTCGGAGAGGTTTTAACTCGAACCAAATATAAACTGGGTAGAGTTAAAACCCCGGGCATGGCTTGAAACGAAGCTTCTGTGAGCAGTGTGTAGGTTGGCACCGTCGGAGAGGTTTTAACTCGCCCCAAAATTGAACTAGATAGAGTTAAAGCCCTGGGCACAGTCTTGATCGCGGCTGGAGTGTGCTCAGTATTTTTTGGCACCGTCGGAGAGATTTTACCTCGCCTAAAAAATTGAACTAGGAAGAGTTAAAACCCCGGGCACAGTCTTGATCGCAGCTGGGGTGTGCTGAGCATTTTTTGGCGCCGTCGAAGAGGTTTTAACTCGCCCTTAAATTGAACTGGATAGAGTTAAAACCCCGGGCATGGCTTGGAACGAAGCTGGTGTGAGCACAGTGTAGGTTGGCGCCGTCGGAGAGGTTTTAACTCGAACCAAAAATAAACTTGGTGGAGTTAAAACCCCGGGCATGGCTTGAAACGAAGCTTCTGTGAGCAGTGTGTAGGTTGGCACCGTCGCAGAGGTTTTAACTCGCCCCAAAATTGAACTAGATAGAGTTAAAACCCCGGGCACAGTATCGATCGCGGCTAGGGTGTGCTGAGCATTTTTTGGCACCGTCGGAGAGGTTTTACCTCGCCCAAAAATTTGAACTAGGAAGAGTTTTAACCCCGGGCACAGTCTTGATCGCTGCTGGGGTGTGCTGAGTATTTTTTGGCACCGTCGGAGAGGTTTTAATTCGCCCCAAAACTGAACTGGGTAGAGTTAAAACCCCAGGAACAGCTTTGATCGCAGATGGGGTGTGCGCATTGTAGGTTGGCACCGTCGGAGAGGTTTTAAGTCGCTCAAAAATTGAACTGGGTAGTGTTTAAACTGTGGGGATAGCTTTGCGTACCTTCTGCTTCTTTTTTGGCCAGAAAAACCGCTTTTGGCTGCGGTCGCTGCTTAGCGATGGTCCCGCGTTTTTTTGGCCAGAAAAATCTAACTTTTCTGGCCAAAAGAAGGGTCGTGTATTTCCGTGGATCCTGGGCCGGACGAGAGAAGAACAAAAGTAAGCCCCTGACCGGAACCAGTAGGCGGGAGTGGGGGGTTCGGGCAGGCGTCGGGCGGGCTCGGGCCCGGCGACGAGCCGAGCCAGCGCTGCCCGGTCGGCTCGTCGCCGGGCCCTAGCCCCCACACTCCCGCCTACTGGTTCCGGTCTGGGGCTTACTTTTGTTCTTCTCCCTTCCGGACCAGGATCCACGGAAATACCCTATCGACATTTCCAACCAGGGTCGATAACGGAAGTATAAACACAAACATACTTCCCCAGTGCAAACGTGTAGTGTATTATGATCATTCACATGGCGAAGAGCACATACGCCGTGCCAGCCACCTGCCGCCTAAACAATTTGGAAGGTTTAGCTCTCAGTGATGGTAAGTTTCCGCCCCGTTTAAGGGGCCTCCAAGCGCATAACTTTACCGCGCGGCCTAAACATGTGATTTCTCGGGCTCCGCAGAGTAGCTCCACGTGTTTGGTCCCAATGAAATGGTCGTAACACATCAGCAGCGAGAGTAAAACTTGCAAGTGTAATCGGCTCGAGGTTAACCCCCGGCAGAGGCGGCTCTACAAATATTCTTGCTCTTCTACTACGTCCTAAAGCCTCATTGGAAATGTGTAGTGGGCATAGGGTATTCCAACTAAGGATTTGACCGGAAGCAAGAAGAACCAGAACACGGTGGTGAGGGTGGGGATCGGCCGGTGTGCGCATGCGCGCTCACTACCTTGTAGGGGGTATCGTTTCCGACAAAGTTTCGAATGTAATATCGGCGCATGTCGGGATGGTATTACCACATAAGTATTCCACATAGTATCGCCCGATTTCCCGTCCCAGCGCTGCCGCTCTTACTCCAGGCATATTAGCAAACAAAGGGCCGTTTGCTTGAAATAGATTGCGGCACGACGAGCTTTCGAGAACTGATAGAGTTTGGCATGGAAACATATGTGAGTTTCAGTTTTTTTCATCGGCGCGTTTCTGAACAAATCGCGTTCAAAGTTCAAATTTTTAATTACAAATTTACGCCACATCCGCCAGATCCATAATGGTACATAATACGGTATGAGAAAATCCGCAATGCACTTGAACCGATTTTTAGAAACTTTGAGGTCCTGGCTGGATCCTGAGATATCATTTTAATAATCTGAACAAAAAAATACTGGGTCCACATTGTCCTTCCGCGACCATCCCGACATGCGCCGATATCACGTTCGAAAATTTGTCGGAAACGATACCCCCTGCCCACCCCTGCATGCTTCCTAGCGCCAGCGTGGTTGCGTGGTCGTGGGGGTGCATCCATCGTGCGATGAATGTTCCCCATGCAGATGCCTAACGCCAGCGAGGTCGGGGTTGCACGGAGAAAAAAGATGAGTTGATCCAACTCAAATCTCAGAAAAGCCAGATTTTTAGCAGCCTGAACCAGAAATTCCAATAGGGTATTGCGCTGAACCCCAGAACGGAAGTAAGAAGAGACAAGAAGTACAAAAGGATGGGCAAGGGGGACGTGTTGGACGGAAACGGACAAAGTCCCACCTCCCCCTCACCCATCTCACTCTCAAAAATGAATGCTTGATTCAAAGCGATTTTGATGCGAATCTTGCATTCTCGTGGGATTTTGTTGATTTAAGAATTATCTTCGTACATCAACCGTCTGTATGCTTGGCACAAGCATATGATGCTTGAGGCACGTATTGTATTCTTGGGGCTAGCATATGGTCGCATATGGTATCCCTCAATCAAGCATAATATGCTTCAATCAAGCATAATATGCCTGTGGGGATTTTTGGCGTTTCAAGCATGAAATATGCTTGACTTTAAGCATTTTATGCTTAAATCGTGCATTCTTTATTGAGAGTGCTTTTAGTGCTTCTTGCCTTCTTCCCAGTTCGAGTTGTACGCTAGCAGACGAGACAGCGCGCACGAGGGTTGACGTTTCAAGGGACATAAAACTAACTATACGTCGTTCCAAAAGAATTGTGTATCAAAATCGTTGTTTGTTGCAGTTAAAATAAAATTAACTTTAAGCTTTTAAAAAAATGCTTGTCAACTGATCTACGTCAAAGAGGGCATGTCATCGCTAGAAAACAACGATATAAATGTTCATTGATAAACAAAACAGAGACAAAAACAAAAATACAGACTTTTCACGCTACAATAATACGTATGTACACACCCCAAATCGAAGAGCGAGGTTCGTTAGGGTCGGTTTAGACTGTGAAGCCGTGAAGGCCAACGCTTCCTAGATTATTACGATTTCGATTCGATTTTGTTGACAAAATCAAAAGAATCTAGGAAGCGTTGACCTTCACGGCTTCACAGTCTAAACCGACCCTTACCCAATTTTGGCGATGTAAGACACATCGCCCTAGAGCGAGGGGTTTGAACGTCGCCCGATTAGGGTAATGGACATCGCTCTTTAGGGCGAGATTCCGCGAAACCCTCGCCCCCTTAGGGTGATGACCAAAAACCTCGCCTTCTGGAGGGCGAGGAAATTGGAGTCAAAAACCTTGCCTTCTAAGGGCGAGGAACGTCACTCTAAGATTTACAGTGCTGTAATTCAAATATACTTATGTGGTAGTACCGACACTGCCGAGGGGCACACAACTTCCGGCACACCCTAACCACTACGTCGCACCTGTAAATATGAGGAAAATAACTAACATGGCGCAGAACGTTATAAGGTAACTTTCATAAAAGACTGACCGATAGTGTTTATCGTAGTGAACGACGTCATTTGTCTCTTCTTTGGCAGATACACGATGAAAAGCAGTGTGTTTATCTCAAGGTACACTTAATCCGATGGCCCTTCCTTGAAAAATTTCTGCACAAAGTGCAACACAGAGTCATTATGTTGCTCCAACCTCAGATTTATCGAAAACCTGTAATCCTCGTTTATTCTGTAGGCGTCGGCCATAATGTGGACCAGTGAATCAAATGCACAGGTGTTTGTTAGTCGGATTGTTAGCAGACGTCATGGGCATGGGATCACGCGAGTTGCCATTCTGAAGTGGCTCCAAAGGGTGAATTTCAGGTTTGAGGTCTTCGGAGCGTCTTTCGTCCGGCGCGGCGAGGCTTCAGCGGGGTCCAGATCAAAGTTGTCATTTTGATGTTGGGCCATGCCTGCAGAAGAGACATCGTCCCTCGACAATGGAATCACTGGTGCTGCCTATTGTGAAACTACATCAGGATCATCTTCATCGGGCTCTTCAGCAGGATTTTGTTCACGTTTGGGATAGAGCTTCAGATTCCAGGCTCTTTCTGCTCTCGTGTTCCGCAATTTGTGCCCCTTATTGCCATCTATTTGTACAATTTCATAAGGTCCTGACCATGGGTCATGAACCCAGTCTCCCTTGCGATCTCGCCTTCGTACGTTCTGTTTCCTGACTTTATCCCCCACCTCGAAAACATGGCCAGCGCTGTGACGCTTGTCTTGCTGAAAATGCAATAGGAAAGTTCCAGAGTTCAGAGTGCAACACTCTCACTCTCGACTTATGAGTGCAACAATTCCTATCAGAAATTCGCACCCTCCTGGAGAGTGCACGACGCACTCATGGCATGTTTGAGAGTACAGAGTTCAGAGTGTCAAATATGAGTGCAGGGCCCCAGAGTGCAGATTTTAGAGTGCAGGGGTCTGAGTGCACGCGCAGGGCACCCGAATGGGACCTAACTGCCCCTCGCGGCAGTGAAAACAGTGATGCAGAAATTTTTCAAAATATTTTCTATGGTCAATTTCGCGAGAGGGGAGTCCTCGAGGGCTTAAATTTCAAGGAAATGCTGTAACGTTTGCGGATTTTGAGATAGCGGCGTTTTAATTGCGAAAATCAATCAAAATTAGATTGACGCGAATTTTGGGCTAAAAATCACCGATATCTCGATTACCGTAAAAGTTACAGCGTTTTCCTTGAAATTTAAATGCTTCAGGGCCTTACTTTCGCCAAATTAACCACAGAGAATATTTTGAGAGTTTTCTGCAGGATTGTGGTGTTGAATGATCCAGAAAAACGGGCATGCCCACCACTTGCATGGTGAGCGACCCATGGCTCGTGGCTGACCCGCGACGGAGATACTCCTGCGCTCTGGAAGAATTATTGAGCTTTTACTTCCGTTCTCGATTTTCGATGGACATGCCTATACACGGGACTCAGCCTAGATGTTACTTCCTTGACGCAGACTTGCTAAGTGAAAAGAAATTCATGAAAAATTTCAGATTTCTACCCTGAGAATGCTATGTAAGACCATCCCCGTCCATCAACTCCACAAGAAACAACAAAACGCGATTTCAATAACATTTTAAATTTTACTTTTCAGTGTCCGAAAGTGTTGTCAGTATTACTGGCAACTTTTCATCTGCCACGGTTATGCTGTATGCCAAAGAGTCGTGTGGTGGAAAAAGTGTGTGGGTGCAAAAAATGAAAATGTGCTTTGCGCCACACCGTGCAATCGGGAAAATCGCTGGCCATTACCGCCATCAGAACCGGTGTACTTCCGCTGCAGTGGTCACCGCGCCTGATAGAATGAGCCGCAGTTTGGATCCGAGATGGAAGCGCTGTTGGTGCTGGTTGTGCCAGTCATATCGGCCAGCAGAACCAAGTGGATGAACTCGTACGCGGTAATTCGCTGCTTAAGGCTTAAGGGTGTGTCCGGAGCAGATCACTCCCAGAATAGTGCAAAAAGTTTACAGGTGGGTGCCGCGCTGACCGGCTTTTCCAAGTCCAAATAGGGTACATTCACGTGATAGTGAATCCTGTTTAGGCCCGGGCTGAGGGGCGGGGGTCCCGCCGAGGCCGTGGCCCGCGGAGGCAACTGAGGACTCGTGGTCGCAGGACTTATTTGAGCCACTATTTTACGGAGCGCTGAATACCAGCCGCGCGGCCGTAAAAATTACCTCAAGGCCGCGCAAAAAGAGCGGAAACGGAACCAGGTGCTATGCGAGAAATCGCGTGCGCGGTCCAGCTTGTCTTCAGTCGCCGCCTCTGTTATGTTCCCATGCGCAACGTGATCACCAGTGCAGACTGCACTGAGTGCGAAATATTTATCACACGGGACCAAATACGTATGGGGTAATCCAACTAAGGATTTGGCCGTAAGAAGAAAACGACTTCCGAAACACGATGGTGTGGGTAGGGGTCGGCCGGTGTGCGCACGCGCGCCAACTTCATGGTTCCCCCACTCCCGTCTTGCTGAAGTCGTTTTGTTCTTTTTACTTCCGGCGAAATGCTTACTTTGAGCATCTAATTGATGAGGACAACGAAAGCAAGCTAGTGCTCATTTTTTTCACGAACAGAATAGAAATGCTACTTCACAAAATTCAAACCGGTTGGTAGCATAGGTAAGCAGATGTTAAGAGCATATTGGCACATGCCCACAGACAGGTTTTAAAGGGTCGACAAATCCAAAGCACCAACACAGGGCTCGCTTTGAATACGGTATAGACGTTTTCACAAAGGAAACGGCCGGAAACGAGCTCAAGCGCACGATTTCTCAAATCCTCTCATTCCGTTTCCGCTCGTTAAGATACAGATCTTCTTACTTCCAGCTAAGTTTTTATCCGGACTACCCTACTGGGAGCTAAATTGTTCACTCAGGGCCCGTACACCGAGATATACAAGCGAGTCGACGACTGCCCGAAGGGCGAAGACGGATTCGACGGCAGGATGCACCAGCAGTTGCGTTTCTCCTCCTTCAACCCACAGAGGAGATACGAGGGACAGACAGCGACAGTGAACTTAAGCTTATCTCGGGCACTGGACGACACTTACATTGTAATTGCCTCTTAGTTCCGACGCATGTGTCGATAGAATGGTGGTTGGCTGAGCGACAGTGAAGCTCCGGGTGGAAGGATCTAAAGAACCGCAGTGTTTTTTTTTGTTTTTTTTTTTGTCTTTTTGTGGTGAAAGTGCGCTTTAAAATTCATTTGATGTGTAGAAACTAGTGAGTTCAAACGTACAAACTATACATAGACCAACAGATGTCCGTGGCCTGTTAGAAAATTCGGACGTTTGCAGTTTTGTCTACAGTTAAATCTAGTCCGTTGTTCTGTCTATAGTTGAGTTGCACTCGGCACTCTACTCAAAATACTGTACACTGCCCGTCAAAATAAGCGCTCCACTTTTTCCGATGCTTGCTTTCTGCACGATTTTCAAGCTACGAAGTTGCCGTTTTTCATGGACTTGCTCCCATGGTTGTACTTGAAGGTCCCTAAGTGCCAGATCCGGCAGCCATATCATTCGGAGGGGGTGGCTGTTTGACTGCAGCAGGGTTGGGAACGTTACTTTCAAATCGTAACGCGTTATCGTTACCGTTACCCAAGAACTCGAGTAACGTAACGCGTTACCGTTACCGGTTTTCGAAAAGTGTAACGCGTTATCGTTATGGGTAACGCTGTAACGACGTTACCGTTACACGCAGAGTGTCCCCCGAAAAAAAAAATTGGTTCTCTGCATGAATCAAAGACTCCTCGTACAATATGCAATATTACACGTGTTGATTTGTCTTCAATTGTAATATATGAAGCGTAATGATATAAAGGTTACACTATCAAGATTGGGCAAATTATATGGTCCTCAAACAAGCTCGAGCGGGCCAGTGAGCTCTTGGCGTAGTGTTGCGGTGTAGCCAGACCAGGCGAAGGAGCGCTGCTGGCCGGCAGCTAGGCGCAGCGAGACGCCGGAACGGGCTGCCTCGGAAAGCGAAAGAGATTGACACTTCCGGGCGCGAAAGAGGGCGTGAATGACATTGTTATGCTACCCGTAAATTTACGCGTTTTATATATTCTTGTAATGGTAACGCGTTACGATCGTTACAGGGGGCCGGTAACGTAACGCGTTATCGTTACAGGCAAAATAAAATTGTATCGCGTTATCGTTACCGTTACAGTAACGGTAACGATAACGTCGCAACGTCGTTACTCGTTAAAATAACGTTCCCAACCCTGGACTGGAAATTTCGACCGAAAAGGTCCAAAAAACACCTTTACATTTGCTGAATATTTCAAAAATTTTGGTGAGCAGGACCAAATGATGGCCCTTGTCAAGCTGAAGTCAAAATTTTCACGATCGGTCACGCCCACCCCTACCCTTACCCCCTACAGGGAGTAGGTTTGGGGGGTGGTCGCATTTCCAACTTCCTGGCCCCGGCTCCCTGCACACCAAATCGGATCTCGCTAAACCAGTTCCACCCCCGCCGCCATCATAAGGCGTTCGGCGTTGGCGGCCAATCCTCACCCATTTTTCAAAATAGGCTATTGACTATTTCTTTGGCCTCACCTTTGATATTTCTGCAGGGACATTATACAGCGGCCATCAGAAGCAACAACCAGTGGAAGCCCAACGCTATCGTGATGCATTTTGACAACGCCTGCTCCATGCTTAGAAAACATGCGAAGGACGTGTTTCGGGCACTAACCAACGACTCCTCAAGCGAGGGGCGTTGTGTTATACCTCGGGTACGTTACCTACGGTAGGGCGGCCATCGTGCATCTGAAGTAACGGTTCGACTTCTGACTTACGTCCGCAGGAACTGGCAGAGCAACTAACAGCGATGCCGGTGAAGAGCATAGCTCAGCGATAGCGCATCCCGCGGGGCTAAAATTTTATTTCCTTTTTCTTTAGGGGGGGGGGGGGGGGTGGAGGGGGGTCTCTTATACAAGGGTATACCGGCCATGCAAATAAGGGACTGGCCCCGAATTCGTGGGGAGCCCAAAACTCTTTGGGGCCGCCCACTATAAAACACAGAAGTTTGCGATCAGCTTCACGATCAGCGTCATTGGCTTCGCCGCAAACTGGACTATATAGAACTATACTACATCTTGCGGAGGCATCCAATCGGGTGAAGAGGACTCGCGAAAGTGCAGATTTTTACGGAGGAGGCAACATTGGATTAATAGGGTATTCCGGAGTGCAGCTTAACCGGAAACGAGAAGACGACAAGAATCACGAAAGCGGATACGGAATTCTACGGTATGATAAGTTACGCAGCACGTGCCGCGCCGTCAGCCACGAGCCGACTCAAAAATTTGAAGACTTAGCTCTCGCTGGCGATATGTCACGACCTTTTGATTGTGTCAGACAGCGTAGACTTCAACCGCGCGGCCCGGGGACGTAAGAGGAAAAGTTCAAAATTTACAGGGTTTTGCTATGACAAGCTACGGACATTAAAATCATCATAAAAGATAGGTGTTTTATGGTTTCTATGGAAGTTAAAAGTTACTCTGGTAAGCAATGGCAATGGGGTATTTCGGAGAGGGTCCAGACCGGAAATGAAGAAGATCATCAGCGGAAACACAACGCGGGTATCATCACGGTTACCGTAGCAAAGAGTATCTCCGCCACGGCGTCAGCCACGAGCCAAACGTCAAAAATGTGGAGGCTTCGCTCTAGATGACGATATGTCACGACTATTTGGTAGGGTCAGACAGCGCAGACATCAATCGCGCGGTCCGGGGACGTGCATCCTCAGGCCGCGCGAGGTGGTTCCGCGGTGGTAAGCGCATAAAATTACCATTTTTTACATAAATCTTTTGTTTAAAGATGTATCAAGAATATCAGCGCATAGGATTATCATAAAACTACCGAAATCTTCAGTTTTAAGGCACAAGACCTTGTTTTTCAAGAGTTGGGTCCCCCAAATTATTTCTTAGGGCCGTGATTGTTAGTCCCACTAAGGAAAAACACCGCTCGACCATGGCACGGTAGGGCGGCGTTTAGGCGAATGCATAGAAGCCGCGGGAACTCCCTCTCATCCCCTCCTACCCCAGAGGGACTGCGATATGAAAGCGCGCTTTGGCCTTCTCAAAGAAAGTGCGCGTTAACGTTGACGGCGTTAAACGTTTATCGTGAAATGAACGTTGACACCCCAGGATTAGACAGACCTCCTGGTTCCGTGTCGGCTCTTTTTGATTCCAACCTTCTCGCTTCCGGCTCAGTTCCACTCCGGAATGCCCCATTGAGGGCAATTTTGTACGCTTTGTTTTCAGGGGGACTACCACTTCACTATCAACACCCGAAAACTGAAGTCTAGTAGTATTCCGGTTCTACCCTACGGCTTGTACCTTTATCGAGAGACGTTTCGTGTCCGTGGCGAGAAAGGACTGGCAAGTTGCTGCTACTCTGAAATTAATATAGTGCCCATTCCCTTGTAAGCCAAGATGAGAATGAGCGCAAGGATCTTCGCTAGAGACAAGCGTTTCCACGATTGACAGCATTATATACTTTGCTTTCGACGTAGTCCAGCTCTAAAGACGTGTCGTAACTGCCAGAAAATCGAAGGGTCTTTAGGAAGGAATTTGGCTGGGCACGGAAATAGTGCTCTAAACAGAAGAGTGGGCCTGAGAAGCCGCTAGATGGACTCACCAGGAACTAGAAATATTACAAGTTACGAGATTTCACATTTTTCCGAAGGGAGTTCTTGCATCTGCCGCCACACTTCCTGAAAAGAAATGGCAAGCAATTCGGTTGCTTCTTCTCTTTTTATTCTGTTTTCTGGGTCTTTTATTGTTTGTGCCCGCCGTCGTGTTCTTGTGTTTTGATTCGCCACGTGATCACCAGTGCAGATTGCACTGAGGGTTTAAATTACTTATCACACGGAGCATCATACGTATCATTCGGGACGAAGCAACCTTATTTGAAGCTAGTGCTCATTTCTTCCATGTCATTTGCGTACCTCCCAGGCGGTTTTCGTAGGTATCGAGGTAAGCGCGATACCTGGACCGTAAGTTATTAAATACGTTCCCTGTCTGGTCCGGCCGACGGACTTATCATTAGGCAGTGCTGGTCAGGTCCTGTTTGGCCCTAACGGGCCAGTGTGAACTTTGCCTAACCTAATGTCGGGATTTGAGGGGATCTGAATTCCCGCAGGCTGATAGCAGAAACAAGCTACCGGATACCGTGATGCAACACTGCTACTTCGACGCCGGGCGAGACGCGTCCAATTGAAGCAGGAAAGCTTCAAACCGCGCGTCCCCAACGCTGCCAACCAACAGCAAGCCGGCGTGGTGGGGGCGCGCGCTTTGAAGCTTTCCTTCAATTTGACGCGTCCAGCTGGGCTTCAAAGTTTGAAGCGCTTCGGCTTCAAATAGCCCAAGGTCTAGAGTAAGTGGCACTGCTAGTCCGATGGCTAGAGTAGTAGAGCATCCCTACGTCGCGTCCGCGGGGGTCTCCAATGTTATATAGACTCGCTGCGCAGTAAGTCAGAGAGGCATGTTTTGTTTGTTTTGTTTGAAATTTTGTTTGTAACTCTGCATTCTTACAACACACATTCCGCGCTATGATGCACGCCCCTACGCATGACCCCCTCACGCCCTTATTACCCTACCTCGCCCAACTCGAACCGACAGCTGCTGAAGTGACAATTTTAGTATACTAGTGATTTTTACACGCTCTGATAAAACGTCAGTTCGGGTCAGGCGAGATGAGCTGATATCGGTTCTAGTCGGGAGCGGTAAGCAGTTGTAGATGGAGACTCGTATTAATATCTAATAATAACAATTATGCTCTTCGAAATTTGCGGGCCACTTTGCAGTAATAATCCAAATCCGTCCAGTATCTCTGATTTGTAAATTAAAGCTTTTATTACAAGAATTACACGTTTCCAAAGATTTTAACACACGCCGCAGAAAAAATATAATTCATTTGCAGCTGAACAGTGGATTCTCACTCCGGCTAGAATGGCCCACGCTCGGAAGCAGGAGACTCGAGCGCACACCGTGAGAACGTGCGCTGCAGGGACACTTGCCTTGTGGATTATTTAACTTTATCGCACAGGCTGCAAAGGACCTCCACAACTAGGCCAGTTTCCACAAACACGTCCCAGATGCTACGCTTCTGCCGCTTGCAAGTGTCCTTGGTGTGTCGGCACAACTCGTACGCCGTCCCCCGCAGCAGCACCAGCTTCTGCAGCACACGGAGTCCGCACCGGCGCAGCTCCGCCGCCAGGTCTGGGCACCCGTAGGGCTGCTCGGAGGCGGCCAGCAGCTGCAGCTCCCGCAGGGTGGCCGCGTGCGCGCGCACCACGGCCAGCGCCGTGCTCAGCGGGTACACGGCCGTGCGCAGCCACTGCAGGCCCGCGGGGGGCTTGGCGGCGGCGGGGCGGAGGCAGCGGAGGCCGGGCAGCGGGGAGGCGAACGGGCAGTGCGCCTCCAGGCCGGTCAGCTTGGACACCGCCAGCACCTGTTCCAGCTGCCGCCCGGTCGCTCGCGGGAGGGCCACGTGCAGCTCCCGGAGCTTGGGCATCTCCCGGACCACCTGCAGGTGCTGCTCCTCGGGGCTCACCACGTGCAGGACCTCCACGGTGGCCGCCACCCGCTCCAGGACCAGCCTGCTCCACGGGGGAGACACGTCGCAGTGCAGTCCGACCAGCGCCTGGGCCTGAGGCAGAATCTTATTGGAGGTGAATTGGACAACTTTACTCACAGCTTCTGTTCGCTTTTCTGCTGCACACTTACGTCAGCGAGTTTGTCCGACTTCATAATCTCCGTCTTGTCTCCTAAATCCACACTGGAGCTGGCGGCCAACACATCTACGGCGTTTGGCCCGAGGGCGACTGGAATCTGCAAGACGACATGAAGGGTCTCCAATCGCTCTTTTTTTTATTTCAGAAATCGATAGTTCAGAACACGCCGATTCTAATGATATGTGTCTGTCCCCGCTAGGCCTTCTAGTTTTTGCTCTAGAGCTGTCCAAACCTTCGATTTTTGCTCTCTTTCGGCATGTTTATCTCACGAACTTGAGTAGGTATCGGGCTGAAAATTTGGAGGGCCGTAGTACATTGCTCGGACTGTGCATTGAATACTTTTTCGTGTCACTGGGAATTCCAGGAAGGCTCCTGGAATCAGCTGAAAGTGGTCCGATGTTAGAGCAATTTTTCGCATGGAAGGCGAATGCTTACCAAATTGAAATTATATTCAGAGCATAGCCCCATCTTTCCTCTACAAGCTGAGATCCCTACCATTTACCTAGGTCCACTAGAACTTGAGATTGACATGCCGAAGTGAACGCCTTTTTCGAGTTCCAGGCATGAGTAGACAAGTACATGCTACACCTTCTCTCTCGCACGTGGCGGGGTGAGGCGGTGCGAGGTGCGGGGAAGACGTCCCTCCCCCTCCTCCCACCGCTGCAACACTGCGCGACGTCTGCCGGAGCATCGGAGACCAATAAACATTACAATAGGACGGATTTGGCGCGGTCCGTCCTTTTAAACCCGGCGGAAATCAACTTTTGACGTTCAAATTTTTCACATTTGTAACTCACACCAACCTTTTCGCCGCCTCCCGGCAGTGCGATTCCGTTTTTGAATGGAGATCGTACGAGGTTTTAGAGCCGACTTGGAGTTGCCAAAAATCCGGAAAAAGAGCGAAACTGAGCAGGTCTGGGAAGCAGGAGCCGGCTGGTGACACCGACATCGACGAGATTGCAGCGGTGTTGCCACCTTGGCCGGCGGGGAGGAGGAGGTCAGCCTACCCACCCCTCCTACCCCCACTTTTGACTAATAAGCGTGACCATTCCGCGAGTAGGAGAGCGATTGGAGAAGACGGAGAGTGTCACCGAAGTGAAGGGGCCACGATGCATGCGCTTGCGCTACCTAGGCTACCGGCGGACTGTGAATAGGCAGATGTGAGAGCTACCGCGGACACACGGCAGGCAGTCTGTAGCGACAACCTCATGGGGCAGCGGGAATAACGGTAACGTGTGGAAACTGACGTACACCAGTAGGACAAATAGGCTAACTAGAGCACTCACCCTCAGAGGTATCGGCGTCGACAGCAGTCTGAGATGGTACTGCCCATTGTATCCCATGTAGTACCAGTTGACATCACCGCCGCAGTCCCACTTGACCACTACTGCTCCATTGCTCCTCACTTCAGTGACGGTGCCTGGTCCGGGAGGCGTGCCGTCGCCGGTCCGCCCTTTGTCCCAGTCCCTGCCGCGCACCACCCTGGAGCCAACCTTCATGGCGGCCGCCATGTCCTCGCAGCTCCACTCTCCCTCGTTGGCGCGTTCCTCCCAGCGCGGAGCTGCAACAGAACAGGACTCGCTGAGTCAGGGGTGAACATCGCTCGTAGTCAACAGCTGCATCAAGCCGGGGCAGGGCTTTCTATTTCGAACAAACATTTCACCTAAACTTCGAACCGGACCGAACACCGCCCAATGTGGGTTTCATTCTGCACCGCTACTGAGCACGGCTGCTGGCGCGCCTGATGTCGCAGGGCGGACGGACAATCGCTTCGCACCAGAACCACTTTCGAGGCGAGACGAAGCAGTGCGGATTGGACAACGGCAGCATTGTGTTGTGTTTTAGGGGGCGTGCACATATTACGTCATCACTTTTTAGCCTTCTGCGGATCCCCCCGGCCCTCTCGTCATCGGCCGTCATTTTCGGCTCAATACGACACCCCTTCTTCTCCCCCTGATGACGTAGATTTTCAGGTTTTTCACTAAGATGAGTTAGGGTGCTGTGGGGGTAGGAATCAAATCCGGGTAATTTATGTGGAAAAGGAACATTTTAATACAAGCCAATGTAAAAAATAAATATCTATTTGCTCTGCAAAGCAATCTCGTGAACTATTGAATTAAAAATATTGCAAAAGAAGCACAGTAAAAGGCGCGAACGAACAAAAATAATACACAATCTTACAAACAGGACCTCTTGAATCAACCAATCCTTCCAATGATTCTGAAGGCATGTGGACTGTGCTCCGTCTGTGGTCTGCACGTCCAGGAGCGTAAGAACGAACCGAGAAAGGGAGGGGCTTTGCTTTACGGGTTGCCTACCCTCAGGGATACGGGTCCCTATCGGAGACCAAAAGGGGGCGGTGATCCCCCCTTCGCCCCTACCCTAATTACGCCCCTGTCTCTGCAGATCACCAGGCGCGTACCGAGAGGGGAGAGGGGGGGGGGTCAACCCCCACCAAGCCGGGATACGGGGTAGGAAACCCACAAAACCAATCGCCTGAATCAGCCTGAATACAGGCATTGCCTTTTGAAAAGGTGCGACAAATCCCCCCCCCCCCACTTCCCCCAAGCCAATTCTAGTTAGGTGCCTGCAGGTCACAGGCACAGTCCTCCACTCCAGTGGGCTGCGACGGTGATCACCAACCGAAAAACTACGTCATCACGGTCTAGTTACCCCCCCCCCCTTTTCCCCTATATTGATGACGTAATACGTGCACGTAGAGACGCGAACTTTATGCAACGCGCATATTCGCATATTTCTGAGATATGCTCAGAATGATGTAATTTCAATATTAGTAGGTCACTTATACCCGCTAGTACCCATTTTCTGTCCGCATAAAGTTGCATATTCTGTCATTGTTCGCTGCATATTGCAGTTTTCGCATTTTTCAAGCATATTTCAATCCCAGAGGTCGCTGGACTTACGAATTCAACCCATTTTTGAGTTAAAAGTGATAACTCGCCCGCATTTCATATTTTGCCGCGCTGCGCTTTGCGCGTCGTTTGAGCGAGTTCGAGCAGGCGCTGGCGGCACTAGTGTAAATCTGATCAGGATTTTCTGATCGTTTTCGGAAAACGATTAGAAAAAATTGTTAATGAAAATTAAAAAAATTTATTTTCTGAACTTTTCCTTGAATTTCTATTTCTATTACTGAGTCCTTGTCAAAAATGTGTGAGGTATGCAGCAAGACACATATATTGTAAAAAAATTCAAATCTGCATTTTTACTGCATATTTAAAAAAAATTAGTGCATAAACTCTGCATATTAAGACATGTATTTAAACTTATGCATTTTCCTTCCATAATTTACGCATTAAGACTACATTTTGACCGCGTAATTCCCCCAAAATATGTGCATTAAAAGTGCATATTTGGACAATTATAAGGCGCATATTTGGAGGTTTCAAAACATCATAAAGTTCGTGTCTCTACGTGCACGCCCCCGTTGCTGTCTACGATCTCAGAGCTTGAAGTCAACGCGACAAATCTTTGTGATCATTTGCTGGCTAAGCTCACTCGGCTCCTCACTGCAGAACCCAAATCCAATCGGCCCCTGCTAAGTTTTCCTGCTTGTTATTCTTACATATTTGTCTCTGCGTCAGCGATCCTTCCCGGTCCACATTACAACCTCGCGATCCGACAAGTGCGATAATTTATCTTCACGGCAGACGTTAGCAAAACCATCGTCCGCCACTATTCGCAGTGGAAGCACAACGGCCTTCTCTTTCACCGCCAGGCGTACCTTGTTGCTGCACTTCGCCGGCGTCCACTCCTCCTCGACATCCTCTTCCTCCTGGTCCTGCTGCGGGTGCAGCTGGCCGGCGCACAGCAGGCGGCACAGCAGGATCCTGGCCAGCTCGTCCTCCTGCAGGCGGACGCAGCCGCGCCACGCCACGCCCTGCGCGCCGCCCTCCGGGGCCTCCGGGCCGCGGCGCACCGCCAGGCTGCACGTGGCCGCCGGGTCAGCCAGGATGGCCAGCAGCTGGCCGGCGGACTCGGACAGGGCTGTGGGCAGAACCAGGGCTGTCATGATGGAGGCCGGCACGGCACGGCACCTGGCGCCCGCTGTGCACAACTCACGTGCAGCGTCCTCCTCGGCGGCCTTGTTGGCCCGCTCCCAGACGGCGGCTTCCGCCTCCAGCGCGGCCTCCAGGCGCCCCCGCACCTCATCCAGGCCCTCTTCCTGGCGCTGCAGTCGGACCGCGCAGTCCTCCAGCAGCGGCTGCAGCGCGCGCGCGCCTCCCTGCAGCACGGCCCGCACCCGCCCCAGCGACGCCGCACCACGCCGCAGGGACTCCAGCCGCGGCTCCGCCTGCTCGGCGCGGGCCTTCCGCAGGCTGCACACCTGGTGCTCATCCAGGCACAGCTCCGCCGCCTCCTGCCGGCACTGGCGGCACCAGAAACGGCGGGCCCCACCCGCGGGCCTGGGACAGGAACAGTGTAATCAATCGGTGTATAGTTACTGTTATCAGAGCGAAATAATGCGGGCACTCTCAATGTCACCACTCTTACGATTTTACCCATTTTCAGTTCATACTATTCAAAGGTTTATGTGCCATTGTACTAATACAAAAGCTGGACGTGTGTATTACGAACATTTTTGTTTGTATTACTCACGTTCTGAGTAGGTATTACGTATATCTAAAGTAGGTATAACATGTAAACATTTAGTAATACATTCAAAATAACTTGATTTATTATAAAGGCACGTAAATGTTAGCATTTTATTACAAAATAAAGGAACGTGATATCCTAAGAGTGCGACGACGAATTTAACCATGTGATACACATTTCATTGTGAGCAGAATACTGTAGATGTACTTTTCCTTCACAAAAAATATTTCTATCGATTTTACCCACTTTAAATACATAACATAAAAAGAGTTATGAGACACGGTAATACAAAAGCTGGACGTGTGTTTTAAAACACTTCTGATTGTATTACAATTTCTGCCTGAGCCGTGCCAAGGGCGACTAAACCAAATGTACGGAAGCTTACTATGTTTTAAACTTATTTCCCACAATCTCATTCAG
This sequence comes from Odontothrips loti, assembly GCA_038380765.1. Lineage (NCBI taxonomy): Eukaryota > Metazoa > Arthropoda > Insecta > Thysanoptera > Thripidae > Odontothrips > Odontothrips loti. The sequence continues at coordinate 7,596,099 of CM076243.1, forward strand.
ACTGCGACTAGCCTGAAATGTAATTCAGCATCACTGGTCTTAATTTTTCAGACCAATCAATTCAGACTATTGTCTCGATCTAATTTCAGACCATGGTTATTACATTTCAGGCTAGACAATCTGAATTAGATTATTGTGGGAAAGAAGTTAAAAAAGTAGTATAAATTTCTGTACATTTTGTATAAAGACTTCAGACCAGTATTACTGAATTATCAGGCTAGTTTTTTTTAAACTGAGGAGTTCGTTTGGGAAATGCAACGAATGTTTGTAAAGACGCAAAGCGGTTCAAAAAGTCAACTAAGTATTAAATAAGTGCCCTAAATAGCACACGTTGCCATTGATTGAGCGATATATCGGCGATTGATAACGGTCCAATGAAAAATTTGTCAAACGCAGAGATCCATCATTAGCTGTAAAAAGTGAATGAACTTCTATTTTCAATCAGTGCGCGAGGTGAAGGAAGGGTCGAAGAGGGGTAAGCGCGGGTAAGCGTCAAAAAAAGTATCTTACTTGTGGGAAACCTGCAGAACTATGAAGTTGTCCAGCAGGTTGGCGGCTGGTCCCTGGAATACCTGCAATACGATCCCACGAATACGATATTAGACACTACTTTAAGGCAATGCTTTTGCTCTCCACCTCTCTTATCAGTACGAACCTTTCTGCAGGTGGCGCACGAGTTGCCTCCCTGACCCTCCAGGCACCGCAAGCAGAACGTGTGACCGCAAGGCAGCACTTTCGGGCGGCGCTGCTCAGAGTTCATAGGCTCCATGCAAATAGCACACTCCATCTGGAAGCGCAGAGAAACACGGCTAGGCTAGAAACAGAGGGTGGGAAGGGCGTAGGCCAGCCGTGTGCGCGCGGCATCGGCATGCGTTACGCAATCATAGCCACGGCCAGGCCAACCGCGGTGCGCAAATGTCTTACTCACACCTGCCATAGGCCTGATCAGTGATCAGTGCGAAGCTCGTCGCTTTTTCGAATGGTGCACCTCGATATCAAGTCCGCGAGAGATACAGTGATTCTCTGACAGCGACGAACGGATCTCGGGTGATTTACTAGGATTAGGTAGTAATTCACCCGTAGCGGGTACGGAAATCACCAATTTCGGCTTGCAGCCTGTGAGAAAGCACAATTTTTTTCATGGGCACGATGAAAACAAACCAATAACATGAAAATTGTGGAAGTAAACAACCGGCGTCATCGATAAATTTCCCAGAAAATTCGATTTTGAAAACGTGGCACCGAAAATTTCAGATGAGCATGACGCGCTGCGACTTATGGTGAGGAGCGCCATAAATCCTCGGCCCTGGACGTGACGTAAACGGTGGCCAAAGCCCATCGCGTATCTCATAGCAGCAGGCCCCATCATTATCGGAACGCCAGAGTCCATCGCTACCGCTGCCGATCAATTTTGAAACCGTTCCATCCCCAACTCAAAAATTACCCCTAACCCCTCCAAAATAAAGGGATGGTCGGAGAGGGTTGGAATTCGAGATTTGGCGGTTTTAGGCACCCATTATGCCACACTGACTGTAATTTTCCCCAGTTCCGCCCTACAAATGGGTTTTGATGATCCCCTTCACGGTGATTTTCGACAATGTCCTATATAAGGCGGTAGTTCAACCCCTTAGAATCAATAAAAAATGTTGTTGTTTTGGGGCCTTCGAGAAGGACCCTTGTGACATGCCTCCTCAAAATTTGAATGCTCTAGGTCTACTTGGAAAGAAGTGACAGGCTCTGCAAGAGGTGGACCCCTAAATAAGACTCCCAGTGTATTTTTGGCGGCCGCAAACAACTTCAGGCACGCGCGTGATTTCTCATACCCACTTCCTCGTTCCGTTTTCCCTGTTTTTCATTCCATCTTATTCTCTCTTGGAGCTCAAGACCTTCTGGGCAGTAGCAGATCCCTATTAGGGCCCAACTTCCCATAATTTCGTCCAGGCTCTTACTTAGAGACACGAACTTTATGATGTTTTGAAACCTCCAAATATGCGCCTTATAATTGTCCAAATATGCACTTTTAATGCACATATTTTGGGGGAATTACGCGGTCAAAATGTAGTCTTAATGCGTAAATTATGGAAGGAAAATGCATAAGTTTAAATACATGTCTTAATATGCAGAGTTTATGCACTAATTTTTTTTAAATATGCAGTAAAAATGCAGATTTGAATTTTTTTACAATATATGTGTCTTGCTGCATACCTCACACATTTTTGACAAGGACTCAGTAATAGAAATAGAAATTCAAGGAAAAGTTCAGAAAATAAATTTTTTTAATTTTCATTAACAATTTTTTCTAATCGTTTTCCGAAAACGATCAGAAAATCCTGATCAGATTTACACTAGTGCCGCCAGCGCCTGCTCGAACTCGCTCAAACGACGCGCAAAGCGCAGCGCGGCAAAATATGAAATGCGGGCGAGTTATCACTTTTAACTCAAAAATGGGTTGAATTCGTAAGTCCAGCGACCTCTGGGATTGAAATATGCTTGAAAAATGCGAAAACTGCAATATGCAGCGAACAATGACAGAATATGCAACTTTATGCGGACAGAAAATGGGTACTAGCGGGTATAAGTGACCTACTAATATTGAAATTACATCATTCTGAGCATATCTCAGAAATATGCGAATATGCGCGTTGCATAAAGTTCGCGTCTCTACTCTTACTGAACGCAAATATTGCTCGGCACCAAATTTAGCCCGCTTTTCTTCAGACCTAAGATGGGGCACTCTGTGACGCATTTTTAACCGATGATTCAAATTGATAACGACGTCCCGTTTTCTTTGCAGAGCGACTAACCTCGAAAACTGAGAACCTACCTTTAACTTCAGTTGAGTCCCCAGCCCCCCCCCCCTCCCCTTCCATTTTCTTTTTCAAGAATCGAAGGAAATGAGACATTTTCATGGAAAGACAAAATAAAAATCGTAATTTAACAGTAATGATATCTACCATGACCAGTTGACCAAGTCGTTTAATTAAGAAAACAAAACACAACATGCACAGTGTGCATAACAAATTCTACACTTTACAATAGAGTATTTCCTTGGAGGAATACTAAAGGTCCTAACAGTCGCGGCGGTGGGCCGAGCTGTATGGCGAATGCTAGAGAGAGAAAACCGCCTAGTCGCTAGTCGACCCCTTGAAATCAACCGAATTCGAGAGAAACGATTACATCCCGTCCATCTTCTTCGCCTTCTTAATCCATTTTTAAAAATTAAAACCTTCTAAGTTGCCCCAATTTGAAGCTATACCCTGGCAAAGTTCAGGAACTATCTCCCTCTCTCTCTAGAATTCGCCAGACACCTAGTCCAACGAGCATCGCGGCCCCTTCCTCCAAAACGGTACAGGTTAGCTCAAATCTGATTTAATCCCGTAAATCCTTACTCTTTTCTTGATAAGATGAGCTAATGGAAAAGTTTCTAAGTTGAAAATCAACCCTGCAGGACTCTGGTAAACAGAACGGTGCAGCTTTAGTTAGGACTCCCTAACCGTACTACTCCCAGGTATTTCCCTGTACCCAAACCGGATCCAAAGAGGAGCATTATGACGCCGCACACTGTATCCGGTATGACAAATCGAGGCCGTGGAGTCTTCGCGCCAGCATCCGTCCGCCATGTCGGGCTCCCGTATTAGTTAAGTGACAGTGATTATCACCAAGTTACGAGGGGAAAGTGTCGCGAGACATTAGAAGTCTTCAACCGGGTTATGAGTGCTTGTTAGTTACTCACCCCCTGCATCAGCACGATCCACAGAACAACCTCATAGGCAGTTTGATTACATCGTTGTTGTTGACATGAAAATCCAACATGGCGCACGTTGCCTGACCGAAGTAGTTCCACTGCCATACGATTTGTCATACCGAATACAGTTAGGGCAGTCTTCTTTTTTGGTTCCGGTTTGGGTTCAGTGAAATACCCTATTGGTCATTGCCACGGGCTCTCCGCGGGGCACTCACCCCGTGCCGTCGGCCACGCCGGCCGTATCGTGTGCACCTGCTGGCTCGCTAGTGTGTCCCAAATATTTTCCCAAAGGTTGTGTTCACGAGTGTTTGTTGGGAAGTTTATGATGTAAAACGCCACAGTTCGGACAAAGCTGAGGCGTGGGGGGGGGGGGGGGGGGGGGGCAAGGGGGGGGCAAAAGTCTCACAGGGGTAGCAATGCGTGTCAGCGAACGCCACAGTGCTCGTTCGGAAGTCGCGGGGGACTGAAGTCCCACGGGGTAGCCCACTTCACCCGTCTGCCTGACTATGTGGCATCCAACGTTCCTTTTCAGTCGGGTCCATTCTACCCAGCGTGGCCGTGACATGTCTCGTGACGATCGCGGCACGACGCCGCGGCAGGCGCGTATTTAAGGGAGGAGCGATAGGGGCGATCGCCCCCCCCCCTTTGGGTCCCCGAAGGCGACCTAATTACGCCACTGCGCCGCGGAACCACGTGACGTGACGTCACACCCGCATGACGTGATTCGAGAACGACATTTTAGTGTCCACTTCGAAGGGACCAGGCAAGGTACGCATCCGTCCTTATTTGGTCAGTTTAGCCCCACGCAATCTTCGTGGAAAAGGGCCCCAAAAGACCATCCGAACACAGAGCGTACGGCGCGCTGCCACCTCCCAGCCGCCGACGCCACGGCGTGACCTGACCGCGGACTAGCCTAGCCTACCTTGTCAGCGACTGTCGAACCCTGCGATGGACGCCAGTAGATGAATTACCACGCACTGGGGATCAGCCAGGCTCAGCGCACACCGACACAAACTCTTCCGCGACGATCACGACCCGGCCAGCCAAGCGGCCCGCCTGACTCACACTGCTGCTGCTGCTGACGGCTGTGAGCGCCGACCTCAAGCAGACGGAGTATTCCCCGGCCGCTGCGGCGATGGCAGTTCTGAGCCGGACGGGGCGAGGCGGCGCAGGCAGCGGGGAGTGGCGGGGCGGGGAGGTCTGCGCCGCAGGCAGGCGAGGCCCTATCAGCGCCTTGAAGAAGAAAGGAAGGAAGAAGGTGGCGGAGCGTAGCGCGGTCTCACAACAAGGTGAAAATGCGGCGATTTCAGTCGACAAGGATGTCGTTTCGTGTCAATGAAGGATTCCGCAGAATGCTAGCAGCGTGTTGGACCCGACGGAAGTATTCCTGAACCAATACGAGCACTACTATTGCTCTATCGCGTCTTCTGCTTGTTGTAAGACCGCGCTGCGCGACAGCACCGCCCTCATCTTCTCCTTCCTCCTACAGGCGATATGCTTGTGTCTCCAACGGCGACACAAACAGACCGGGAGAGCCGTCGATAGACATTTCCAATGAGGCTCGAGAGCGGAAGTAGACGAACACGAACAAGAACACTTTCAGAGCGGAGTCATATCGCACGGCGAAGAGTATCTCCGCCGCGGATCAGCCATGAAACGCCTCAAAAATTTGAAAGCTTAGCTCGTGCTGCGAATGTGTTACGGACCTTTCATAAGGGCCAGTGCAGAACTTCACGACGAAAAATGAACTGAAAACAGATAACTAGCGGTCAACTTCGCGAGAGGGGAGTCCTCGAGGGCTTAAATTTCAAGGAAATGCTGTAACGTTTGCGGTTTTTGAGATATCGGCGTTTTAATTGCGAAAATGAATCAAAATTAGATTGACGCGAATTTTGGGCAAAAAATCACCGATATCTCGATTACCGTAAAAGTTACAGCGTTTTCCTTGAAATTTAATTGCTTCAGGGCCTTACTTTCGCCAAATTAACCACAGAGAATATTTTGAGAGTTTTCTGCAGGATTGTGGTGTTGAATGATCCAGAAAAACGGTCATGCCCACAACTTGCATGGTGAGCGACCCATGGCTCGTGGCTGACCCGCGACGGAGATACTCCTCCGCTCTGGAAGTATTATTGTGCTTTTACTTCCGTTCTCGATTTTCGATGGACATGCCTAGACACGGGACTCAGCCTAGATGTTACTTCCTTGACGCAGACTTGCTAAGTCAAAAGAAATTCATGAAAAATTTCAGATTTCTACCCTGAGAATGCTATGTAAGACCATCCCCGTCCATCAACTCCACAAGACACAACAAAACGCGATTTCAATAACATTTTAAATTTTACTTTTCAGTGTCCGAAAGTGTGGTCAGTATTACTGGCAACTTTTCATTTGCCACGGTTACGCTGTAGGCCAAAGAGTCGTGTAGTGGAAGAGGTGTGTGGGTGCAAAAAATGAAAATGTGCTTTGCGCCACACCGTGCAATCGGGAAAATCGCTGGCCATTACCGCCATGAGAATCGGTGTACTTCCGCTGCAGTGGTCACCGCGCCTGATAGAATGAGCCGCAGTTTGGAGCCGAGATGGAAGCGCTGTTGGTGCTGGTTGTGCCAGTCATATCGGCCAGCAGAACCAAGTGGATGAACTCGTACGCGGTAATTCGCTGCTTAAGGCTTAAGGGTGTGTCCGGAGCTGATCACTCCCAGAATAGTGCAAAAAGTTTAAAGGTGGGTGCCGCGCTGACCGGCTTTTCCAAGTCCAAATAGGGTACATTCACGTGATAGTGAATCCTGTTTAGGCCCGGGCTGAGGGGCGGGGGTCCCGCCGAGGCCGTGGCCCGCGGAGGCAACGGAGGACTCGTGGTCGCAGGTCTTATTTGAGCCACTATTTTACTGAGCGCTGAATACCAGCCGCGCGGCCGTAAAAATTACCTCAAGGCCGCGCTAAAATAGTGGAAACGGAACCAGGCGCTATGAGAGATCGCGTGCGCGGTCCAGCTTCTTCGGTCGCCGCCCTCTTTTATGTTTCCATGCGCAACGTGATCACCAGTGCAGACTGCAATGAGTGCGAAATATTTATTACACGGAACAAAATACGTATGGGGTAATCCAACTAAGGATGGTTCCCCCACTGGGGTTCCCCCACTCCCGTCTTGCTTCGGATTCGGCCGTAAGAAGAAAACGACTTACGAAATACGATGGTGTGGGTATGGGTCGGCCGATGTGCGCACGCGCGCCAACTTCATGGTTCCCCCACTCCCGTCTTGCTGAAGTCGTTTTGTTCTTTTTACTTCCGGCGAAATGCTTACTTTGAGCATCTAATTGGTGAGGACGACGAAAGCAAGCTAGTGCTCATTTCTTCACGAACAGAATAGAAATGCTACTTCACAAAATTCAAACCGGCTGGTGGAAGAGGTAAGCAGATGTTAAGAGCATATTGGCACATGCCTACAGACAGGTTTTAAAGGGTCGACAAATCCAAAGCACCAACACAGGGCTCGCTTTGAATACGGTATAGACGTTTTCACAAAGGAAACGGCCGGAAACGAGCTCAAGCGCACGATTTCTCAAATCCTCTCATTCCGTTTCCGCTCGTTAAGATACAGATCTTCTTACTTCCGGCTAAGTTTTTATCCGGACTACCCTACTGGGAGCTAAATTGTTCACTCAGGGCCCGTACACCGAGATATACAAGCGAGTCGACGACTGCCCGGAGGGCGAAGACGGATTCGACGGCAGGATGCACCAGCAGTGGCGTTTCTCCTCCTTCAACCCACAGAGGAGATACGAGGGACAGACAGCGACAGAGAACTTAAGCTTATCTCGGGCACTGGACGAAACTTACATTGTAATTGCCTCTTAGTTTCGACGCATGTGTCGATGGATGGTGGTTGGCTGAGCGACAGTGAAGCTCCGGGTAGAAGAATCTAAAGAACCGCAGTTTTTTTTTTTTTTTTTTTTAAATCTTTTATCGGTGAAAGTGCGCTTTAAAATTCATTTGATGTGTAGAAATTAGTGAGTTTCAACGTACAAACTGTAGATAGACCAACAGATGTCCGTGGCCTGTTAAACAAATTTGGACGTTTGCAGTTTCGTCTACAGTTTAATTTAGTCCGTTGTTCTGTCTATAGTTGAGTTGCACTCGGCACTGTACTCAAAATACTGTACACTGCCCGTCAAAATAAGCGCCTCCCTTTTTCCGATGCTTGCTTTCTGCACGATTTTCAAGCTACGAAGTTGCCGTTTTTCATGGACTTGCTCCCATGGTTGTACTTGAAGGTCCCCAAGTGCCAGATCCGGCAGCCATCTCATTCGGAGGGGGTGGCTGTTTGACTGCAGCGGGGTGGAAATTTCGACCGAAAAGGTCCAAAAAACACCTTTACATTTGCTGAAATTTCAAAATTTTTGGTGAGCAGGACCAAATGATGGCCCTTGTCAAACTGACGTCAAAATTTTCACGATCGGTCACGCCCACCCCTACCCTTACCCCCTACAGGGAGTAGGTTTGGGGGGTGGTCGCATTTCCAACTTCCTGGCCCCGGCTCCCTGCACACCAAATCGGATCTCGCTAAACCAGTTCCATCCCCGCCGCCATCATAAGGCGTTCGGCGTTGGCGGCCAATCCTCACCCATTTTTCAAAATAGGCTATTGACTATTTCTTTGGCCTCACCTTTGATATTTCTGCAGGGACATTATACAGCGGCCATCAGAAGCAACAACCAGTGGAAGCCCAACGCTATCGTGATGCATTTTGACAACGCCTGCTCCATGCTTAGAAAACATGCGAAGGACGTGTTTCGGGCACTAACCAACGACTCCTCAAGCGAGGGGCGTTGTGTTATACCTCGGGTACGTTCCCTACGGTAGGGCGGCCATCGTGCATCTGAAGTAACGGTTCGACTTCTGACTTACGTCCGCAGGAACTGGCAGAGCAACTAACAGCGATGCCGGTGAAGAGCATAGCTCAGCGATAGCGCATCCCGCGGGGCTAAAATTTTATTTCCTTTTTCTTGTGGGGGGGGGGGAATAAGGGACTGGCCCTGAATTGGTGGGGAGCCCAAAACTCTTTAGGGCCGCCCACTATAAAACACAGAAGTTTGCGATCAGCTTTACGATCAGCGTCATTGGCTTCGCCGCAAGCTTGACCATATAGAACTATACTACATCTTGCGGAGGCATCCAATCGGGTGAAGTGGACTCACGAAAGTGCAGATTTTAACGGAGGAGGCAACATTGGGTTATTAGGGTATTCCGGAGTGCAGCTTAACCGGAAACGAGAAGACGACAAGAATCACGAAAGCGGATACGGAAGTCTTAGGGTATGATAAGTTACGCAGCACGTGCCGCGCCGTCAGCCACGAGCCGACTCAAAAATTTGAAGGCTTAGCTCTCGCTGGCGATAGGTCACGACCTTTTGATTGTGTCAGACAGCGTTGACTTCAACCGCGCGGCCCGGGGACGTAAGAGTAAAAGTTCAAAATTTACAGGGTTTTGCTATGACAAGCTACGGAAATTAAAATCATGATAAAAGATAGGTGTTTTATGGTTTCTATGGAAGTTAAAAGTTACTCTGGTAAGCAATAGGGTATTTCGGAGAGGGTCCAAACCGGAAATGAAGAAGTGAAGAAGATCATCAGCGGAAACACAACGCGGGTATCATCACGGTTACCGTAGCAAAGAGTATCTCCGCCACGGCGTCAGCCACGAGCCAAACGTCAAAAATGTGGAGGCTTAGCTCTAGATGACGATATGTCACGACTATTTGGTAGGGTCAGACAGCGCAGACTTCAATCGCGCGGTCCGGGGACGTGCATCCTCCGGCCGCGCGAGGTGGTTCCGCGGTGGTTAGCGCATAAAATTACCATTTTTTACATAAATCTTTTGTTTAAAGATGTATCAAGAATATCAGCGCATAGGATTGTCATAAAACTACCGAAATCTTCAGTTTTAAGGCACAAGAGCTTGTTTTTCAAGAGTTGGGTCCCCCAAATTATTTCTTAGGGCCGTGATTGTTAGTCCCACTAAGGAAAAACACCGCTCGACCATGGCACTGGACGGTAGGGCGGCGTTTAGGCGAATGAATAGAAGCCGCGGGAACTCCCTCTCATCCCCTCCTACCCCAGAGGGACTGCGATATGAAAGCGCGCTTTGGCCTTCTCAAAGAAAGTGCGCGTTAACGTTGACGGCGTTAAACGTTTATCGTGAAATTAACGTTGACACCCCAGGATTAGACAGACCTCCTGGTTCCGTGTCGGCTCTTTTTGATTGCAACCTTCTCGCTTCCGGCTCAGTTCCACTCCGGAATGCCCCATTTAGGGCAATTTTGTATGCTTTGTTTTCAGGGGGACTACCACTTCACTATCAACACCCGAAAACTGAAGTCTAGTAGTATTCCGGTTCTACCCAACGGCTTGTACCTTTATCGAGAGACGTTTCGTGTCCGTGGCGAGAAAGGACTGGCAAGTTGCTGCTACTCTGAAATCAATATAGTGCCCATTCCCTTGTAAGCCAGGATGAGAATGAGCGCAAGGATCTTCGCTAGAGACTCAAGCGTTTCGACGATTGACAGCATCATACACTTTGCTTTCGACGTAGTCCAGCTCTGAAGACGTGTCGTAACTGCCAGAAAATCTAAGGGTCTTTAGGAAGGAATTTGGCTGGGCACGGAAATAGTGCTCTAAACAGAAGAGTGGGCCTGAGAAGGCGCTAGATGGACTCAAGAGGAACTAGAAATATTAAAAGTTACGAGATTTCACATTTTTCCGAAGGGAGTTCTTGCGTCTGCCGCCACACTTCCTGAAAAAAAATGGCAAGCAATTCGGTTGCTTCTTCTCTTTTTATTCTGTTTTCTGGGTCTTTTTTGTTTGTGCCCGCCGTCGTGTTCTTGTGTTTTAATTCGCCACGTGATCACCAGGGCAGATTGCACTAGGGTTTAAATTACTTATCACACGGAGCATCATACGTATCATTCGGGACGAAGCAACCTTATTTGAAGCTAGTGCGCATTTCTTCCATGTCATTTGCGTACCTCCCAGGCGGTTTTCGTAGGTATCGAGGTGAGTGCGATACCTGGACCGTCAGTTATTAAATACGTTCCCTGTCTGGTCCGGCCGACGGACTTATCATTAGGCAGTGCTGGTCAAGTCCCGTTTGGCCGTAACGGGCCAGTGTGAACTTTGCCTAACCTAATGTCGGGATTTGAGGGGATCTGTATTCCCGCAGGCTGATAGCAGAAACAAGCTACCGGATACCGTGATGAGCACTGCTACTTCGACGCCGGGCGAGACGCGTCCAATTGAAGCAGGAAAGCTTCAAACCGCGCGTTCCCAACGCCGCCAGCGTTTCCCCAACCAACAGCAAGCCGGCGTGGTGGGGGCCTCGGGTCTGGGCGGCCTCTGCGGGCCGATTTTTAGTCGTATTCTAACGATCGCCACAGCTAAACCGTCCAAGATATGGATTTCAAATTTGGTACATGAACAGATAGGGTTCAATCATAATTTCGGTGTATTCAAATATTTTTTTGAACCGCTCTACCACGCCTAAAAACGTCCGCGACTTTGCGCCACAACAGCTTTTTTCCCCCGGCAACGAAAAAATAATCCCCCATACTGTTTTCTAGATAATTCTTTTCTCTATCCAGTGATATTCGTCTGCGGTCAGTGCGATGAGCGGTTTGGCCGCAATCTGGGTAACGCCAAACCTCTGCACGGCCCGATTTGAACGCTTTTAGCAGCGTGCCGGGGGCAGGTTTGGAATGAAGTATACCTAGCCGCCTCCCTCCCCCACACCGCCGTGTCCGGGCGGAGCACCGTGCGTGGCCCCTCGCTGGGAAGGGTCGGTCGGTCGGGTCGCACAAAAAATTGAAGGGCCTACTCAAATTAGAGATTTGTTCGAACGGGCGTTTGACACATCGGATCCCTAGTTCATTTTTCCGAGCTCCTCGAAACAAACAGAATGGTATTTAGCAGGTGGTCGTACCTCAAACCGTTCAGAAATTGTAATTATTTAAACGGTGCTAATATTCTACTTAATTTCTGAACGGAGCGTGGTACAAATAACTGCCATACGCCATTCTGTTCGTCTTGTTTTGCACGACAATATGGGCTAATGAAGAGACTTATCTGTTCAACCGTTCAAAAAGTTCAAGATCGCACTACTTTGTTGCCAGCCAATACAATGGGACGGCCGGGCACCGTCCCAGCGGGGGGCCGACTCACACCGCACGGGTCACTGTCCTCCCCCATTATCCTCCGTTGCACATGCGTAGGGCCAGAGGGGGCGGGAGAGGAACAGCGGGGGCGGTGTACAGCTTAGTCGCTGCAACATTCACCCTGGCTTTCGCGCCGATCTGAGAAATGCAGAAATCGGGCCGTGCAGAGGTTTAGCGTTTCCCAAATTGCGGCCAAACCGCTCATCGCACTGACCGCAGACGAATATCACTGGATAGAGAAAAGAATTATCTAGAAAACAATATGGGGGATTATTTTTTCGTTGCCGGGTAAAAAAGCTGTTGTGGCACTAAGTCGCGGTCGTTTTTAGGTGTGACAGAGCAGTTCATAATTTTTTTGAACAAACCTATATTAAAATTGAACCCTTATCTGCTCCGTCACCAAATTCGAAGTCGATAGCTCGAACGGTTTGGGTGAAGCGATCGTTAGAAGACGGCCCAAAACTCGCCCGCAGAGGCACAGGCAGAGGACGCATCCACCTGGGCTTCAAAGTTTGAAGCGCGTCGGCTTCAAATAGCCCAAGGTCTAGAGTAAGTGGCACTGCTAGTCCCATGGCGAGAGTAGTAGAGCATCCCTACGTCGCGTCCGCGGGGGTCTCCAATGTTATATAGACTCGCTGCGCAGTAAGTCAGAGAGGCAGGTTTTGTTTGTTTTGTTTGAAATTTTGTTTGTTGCTCCGCATTCTTACAACACATATTCCGCGCTATGATGCACGCCCCTACGCATGACCCCCTCACGCCCTAATTACCCTACTTCGCCCAACTCGAACCGAAGCTGCGTAAGTGACAATTTTAGTATACTAGTTATTTTTGCACGCTCTGATAAAACGCGTGTCGTCAGTTCGGGGCAGGCGAGATGAGCTGTTGTCGGTTCTGGTCGAGAGCGGTAAGCAGTTGTCGGTAGAGACTCGTATTGATATCTGATAACAATTATGCTCTTCGCAATTTGTGGGCCACTTTTCAGTAATAATTCAAATCTGTCCAGTATCTCTAATTTGTAAATTAAAGCTTTTATTAGAAGAATTACCCGTCACCAAAGATTTTAACACCCGCTGAAGAAAAAACATAATCCATTTGTAGCTGAACAGTGTGCGGATTCTCACTCCGGCTAGAATGGCCCACGCGCGGAAGCAGGAGACTCGAGCGCACACCGTGAGCACGCGCGATGCACGGACACTTGCCTGTGGATTATTCCACTTTATCGCACAGGCTGCACAGGACAACCACAACTAGGCCAGTTTCCACAAACACGTCCCAGATGCTACGCTTCTGCCGCTGGCAAGTGTCCTTGGTGTGCCGGCACAACTCGTACGCCGGCCCCCGCAGCAGCACCAGCTTCTGCAGCACACGGAGTCCGCACCGGCGCAGCTCCGCCGCCAGGTCTGGGCACCCGTAGGGCTGCTCGGAGGCGGCCAGCAGCTGCAGCTCCCGCAGGGTGGCCGCGTGCGCGCGCACCACGGCCAGCGCCGTGCTCAGCGGGTACACGGCCGTGCGCAGCCACTGCAGGCCCGCGGGGGCTTGGCGGCGGCGGGGCGGAGGCAGCGGAGGCCGGGCGGGGAGGCCAACGCGCAGCGCGCCTCCAGGCCGGTCAGCTTGGACACCGCCAGCACCTGTTCCAGCTGCCGCCCGGTCGCTCGCGGGAGGGCCACGTGCAGCTCCCGGAGCTTGGGCATCTCCCGGACCACCTGCAGGTGCTGCTCCTCGGGGCTCACCACGTGCAGGACCTCCACGGTGGCCGCCACCCGCTCCAGGACCAGCCTGCTCCACGGGGGAGACACGTCGCAGTGCAGTCCGACCAGCGCCTGGGCCTGAGGCAGAATCTTATTGGAGGTCAATTGGACAACTTTACTCACAGCTTCTGTTCGCTTTTCTGCTGCACACTTACGTCAGCGAGTTTGTCCGACTTTATAATCTCCGTCTTGTCTCCTAAATGCACACTGGAGCTGGCGGCCAACACATCTACGGCGTTTGGCCCGAGGGCGACTGGAATCTGCAAGACGACATTAAGGACGATAAGACGGAGAGTGTCACCGAAGTGAAGGGGCCACGATGCATGCGCTACCTAGGCTACCGGCGGACTGTGAATAGGCAGATGTGAGAGCTACCGCGGACACACGGCAAGCAGTCTGTAGCGACAACCTCATGGGGCGGCGGGAATAACGGTAACGTGTGGAAACTGACGTACACCAGTAGGACAAATAGGCTAACTAGAGCACTCACCCTCAGAGGTATCGGCGTCGGCAGCAGTCTGAGACGGTACTGCCCATTGTATCCCATGTTGTATAAGTTGGCATCACCGCCGCAGTCCCACTTGACCGCTACTACTACATTGCTCTGCACTGCAGTGACGGTGCCTGGTCCGGGAGGCGTGCCGTCGCTGGTCCACTCTTTGGGCCAGTCCCTGCCGCGCACCACCCTGGAGCCAACCTTCACGGCGGCCGCCATGGCCTCGCAGCTCCACTCTCCCTCGTTGGCGCGTTCCTCCCAGCGCGGAGCTGCAACAGAACAGGACTCGCTGAGTCAGGGGTGAATATCGCTCGTAGTCAACAGCTGCATTAAGTCGGGGCAGGGCTTTCTATTTCGAACACACATTCCATCTTAAAACTTCGAACCGGACCGAACACCGCCCAATGTGGGTTTCATTCTGCACCGAAAACGGTACATGAATTCTCGATCTTGCGGGTGACAACGGGAAATAGCTTGTAGTGCGTTTTTCTCTATGACTAATAGAATCTGCCATGCATAACATAGTTCAGTTCGCTGGTATTGTTGTATTGTTGTTGTTGGTAGTGTGTTCATTAAGAGGGCGCTATACAGACGATGTGGACCCCGCTTGCAGGGTTCTCCAATTTCCAATCTGTAGGCCGCATTTTTAAAGATATCGCGACCGGGTTTACTTCTTAGTGCAGGGAAAGGTTTGTATTTGTTCGCTATAGAGAAAAAAACGTAAATTTTCACCTCAAAATATTAAATTTGGATGCATCAAAACCCTCATTTTTGCCCTCTTTTCACTGTTTATAACAGGCCGCATAGATCACTAACCTGAAATAACCTTCTATAGCGGACAAATTTGAACCTTTGTCTACAACATCCATTCATCGCGGATCTGATATCTTGAAAATTGTGGCCTACAGATTGGAAATCAGAGGACTATTTCACCAAATCTCCTCGAGGCCCGTCCGGGCATGGTCTGGGCCTCGAATGAGTTGCGTGGATGTGTGTGGGCCTCCGAAGATTCCGGCGCACTCCCTCGCCCGGCTACAGATGTCTATTGGGGTCTATTGTCCCAGGTCCGGAGCTCGGCGCACGGATGACAGGGGTCGCCTAATTTATGGGCTTCCTTTTCGGCGTGCAAATTAAAATTCGACTATCTCCTAACGATTGCGCTTATTTTATTCGCGCTGAAATTCCGAGTTCAGTGATCTAAGAACGGAGTCTGTGCGACAATGCTGTGCCCGGATACAGGCGTTTCTTGGTTTTCCCGTTTTGTTGAGCGATGTAGCCGACATACTTTTACCGGTCGAAATTGGGCTAGAGACGCCTTTCAAAGTTCTTTTCCGCCTTTCTGAAAACAACCGTGCTCATGGACAGACTCTAATATTCGTCAATCTTCAACACCACGTTGTCTTGACCATGTCAACAGTCCTTGCTCTTCCCATCCCACTCGCCGTCATCTGGTCCCTCGAAGCACTGCGGGAGGCAAAGACACACCCGCCTGCCGGTGATGCATAGACAATAAACGACCCTTCGGAATGGGCGGTGTTTGAAGATGTCTGGTAGGAGTACACCAAAAACTCAAATTGAAATTTAGTAAATTTGAGATGTTGTCCATTGTCTTAGTCGTTGTCTGGGACATGGAAAAAAATTTCGAACTGCGTCTCTAGTCCAATTTTGACCGGTAAAAATGTGTCGGTTTGGGCCGGAGTGGCCGGAATCTCGCAGAGAAGACACAGGCGTCCTGCCTCCGGACGGCAGCCGCAGCAGCCACGGCAAACAAGGCAATGACCCCCCATTCATTTACTAACGCAGCGTGCAGTGCGACTCGCACTGCTCGTCGCCCCCATACACCCTCCAGACCCAGGCCTCCAGGCCTCCAAAACCTCCCGAACGTATGTCTTCTCCGTGCCGATCCGGGCTGGATGGAGCTGGTGGAACTTTTCGTCTGTATAGCGCCCTCTTAATTCGATCTATCTGCTATCTGCTCACGCACGTCCGCAATGCTATAAACTTTTCTCCGATGTTGGAACTAGAACACGCCCTGTTCGCTCGCACGCCGCTACTGAGCACGGCTGCAGGCGCGCCTGATATCGCAGGGCGGACACTGGAGTAAGGACAGGGTGGAGCACCAGTGCCTATCCCTTCAGCATTGACCGCGTGTTACATGGTTATTGGGGATAGACCCGGTCCCTGGGACCGGGTTCCTTCCGGAGGACCGGGGCCGGTCCCGCAGCCCGGACCCAGGCACCCGCTACCTGCTGCTGCCTGCCGCGCCACTCCGCTCCTGTCCTCTCCACGCCGCGCCACACCGCAAAGCACCACGCCACTGGATGGTCCCCAAGGCCTGGCCCGGGTCGTCCCTCGCCCCGCCGGGGAGACTGCACTGAGGTTGGCTTATTGCACCCATTGGTGCTCCAGTCGGTAGACTATTCCTTACCTTACTCCAGTGGGCGGACGGACAATCGCTTCACACCAGAACCACTTCCGTGGCGAGACGAAGCAGTGCGGATTGGACAACGGCAGCATTCTGTTGTGTCTTTAGGGGCGTGCACATATTACGTCATCACTTTTTAGCCTCCTGCGGATCCCCCCGACCCCCTCGTCATCGGCCGTCATTTTCGGCTCGACACAACACCCCTTCTTCTCCCCCTGATGACGTAGTTTTTCAGGTTTTTCACTGAAATGAGTTAGGGTGCTGTGGGTGTATGAATCAAATCCGGGTAACTTATGTGGAAAAGGAACATTTTAATACAAGCCAATGTAATAAAATAAATCTCTATTTGCTCTGGAAAGCGATCTCGTGAACTATTCAATTAAAAATATTGCAAAAGAAGCACAGTAAAAGGCGCTTACGAACAAAAATAATACACAAACAGGACCTCTTGAATCAACCAATCCTTCCAATGATTCTGAAGCCATGTGGACTGAGCTCCGTCTGTGGTCTGCACGTCCAGGAGCGTAAGAACGAACCGAGAAAGGGAGAGGCTTTGCTTAACGGGTTGCCTACCATCAGGGATACGGGTCCCTATCGGAGATCACAGGGGGGCGGTGATCCCCCCTTCGCCCCTACCCTAATTACGCCCCTGTCTGTGCAGCTCACCAGGCGCGTACCGAGAGACGAGGGGGGGGGGGGGGGGGGGTCAACCCCCTACCAAGCCGGGATACGGGGTAGGCAACCCACAAACCCAATCGCCTGAATACAGGCATTGCCTTTTGAAAAGGTGCGACAAATCCCCCCCCCCCCTCCCACAAGCCAATTCTAGTTAGGCGCCTGCAGGTCACAGGCATCACAGTCCTCCACTCCAGTGGGCTGCGACGGTGATCACCTACCGAAAAACTACGTCATCACGGTCTAGTACCCCCCCCCCCTTTTCCCCTATATTGATGACGTAATACGTGCACGCCCCCGTTGCTGTCTACGAGCTCAGAGCTGGAAGTCAACGCGACAAATCTTTGTGATCATATGCTGGCTAAGCTCACTGAGCTCCTCACGCTGCAGACGCAAAATCCAATCGGCCCCTGCTAAGTTTTCCTGCTTGTTATTCTTGCATGTTTGTCTCTGCGTCAGCGATCCTTCCCGGTCCACATTACAACCTCGCGATCCGACAACAAGTGCGAAAATTTATCTTTACGGCAGACGTTAGCAAAACCATCGTCCGCCACTATTCGCAGTACAAGCACAACGGCCTTCTCTTCCGTACCTTGCTGCTCCACTTCGCCGGCGTCCCCTCCTCCCTCGACGTCCTCTCCCTCCTGGTCCTGCTGCGGGTGCAGCTGGCCGGCGCACAGCAGGCGGCACAGCAGGATCCTGGCCAGCTCGTCCTCCTGCAGGCGGACGCAGCCGCGCCACGCCACGCCCTGCGCGCCGCCCTCCGGGGCCTCCGGGCCGCGGCGCACCGCCAGGCTGCACGTGGCCGCCGGGTCAGCCAGGATGGCCAGCAGCTGGCCGGCGGACTTGGACAGGGCTGTGGGCAGAACCATTGCTGTCATGACGGAGGCCGGCACGGCACCTGGCGCCCGCTGTGCACAACTCACGTGCAGCGTCCTCCTCGGCGGCCATGTTGGCCTGCTCCCAGACGGCGGCTTCCGCCTCCAGCGCGGCCTCCAGGCGCCCCCGCACCTCATCCAGGCCCTCTTCCTGGCGCTGCAGTCGGGCCGCGCAGTCCTCCAGCAGCGGCTGCAGCGCGCGCGCGCCTCCCTGCAGCACGGCCCGCACCCGCCCCAGCGACGCCGCACCACGCCGCAGGGACTCCAGCCGCGGCTCCGCCTGCTCGGCGCGGGCCTTCCGCAGGCTGCACACCTGGTGCTCGTCCAGGCACAGCTCCGCCGCCTCCTGCCGGCACTGGCGGCACCACAAACGGCGGGCCCCACCCGCGGGCCTGGGACAGCAACAGTGTAATCGGTGTATCGTTACTGTTATCAGAGCGAAATGATGCCGGCACTCTGAAAGTCAGCACTATTACGATTTTACCCACTTTCAGAAAATAACATTCAACGGTGAATGTGCCACCGTAACAGAAAAGCTGAACGTGTGTATTATAAAACATTTTTGTTTGTATTACAAAAGTTTTGAGCAGGTATTACGTACATCTAAAGTAGGTATAACATGGAATATTTTAGTAATTCATTCCAAACAACTTGATTTATTATAAATGTGTAAATGTTAGTGTTGTATTACGATATAAAATCAAGGTTAAATTCTGAGAGGGCGACGACGAATTTAACCGTGTGATAAATATTTCATTTTAAGCACAATAGTATATAGACATACTTTTTCTTCTTAACATCATTTATCGCAAAACTATTTGTAAAGCTGAACAAAATAATGATTCGTGTTTAAGTACATTCGCCTTACAGAAAAATTTACTGAAGACCTTGAGTAGGAGGTGATTGTCTCCTGCAATGAAATCGTGATCACTGTTACAAAAATAACTAATTATAGTAGTAATCGTTAAGTAAAGGGTTTTCAGATAGTGCGGGCCGAAACTCAATTCGGAATGCTTCGCTGATAATTCAGTTCTTTCTGGCCTGACTCGCAGAGTTTAAGTTCTCCAAATCCAGACTCGATTTTCAGACCATTTGGTCTTCTGAATATCAATTCAGACAGATAGGCCACAAATAAGTACGGCGTGGTCTTCCCGCCTCAGCCGTGCTGAAGACAGCCGTCTGGAAAAGAAGGCGAACGGACTCTCCGTGCTACACATACGCTCCGCAAACGTGTGGGTAAGGAGGTCGGACTGTCAAGGGAAGGTCCTGGGTTCAAGCCTGAGTTAAAAACGTAGTGTAAATTTATGTACATTTTGTATAAAGACTTACGACCAGTATTACTGAATTATCAGGCTAGTTTTTTTCAACAGTGAAGGCGTTTGTTCGGGATATACAGCGAGTCAACTAAGTAACAAGCAAATGCCTAAAACAGCAAACGTTACCATTGATTGAGCGATATATCGGCGATTGATAACGGTTCAATCAGAAGTTTGTCAAACGTAAAGGTACATCATTATCTTTAAAAAGTGAATAAACAACTATTTTCAATCAGTACGCGAGGTGAACGGAGGTTGGAAGAGAGGAAAAGGGTCAAGAAAGTATCTTACTTGTGGGAAATCCGCAGAACCATGAAGTTGTCAGGGAGGTTGGCGGCTGGTCCCTGGAATACCTGCAATACGATCCCATGAATACGATTTAAGACACTACGCCAGTACTTTTGCTCTCCACCTCTCTTATCGGTACGAACCTTCCTGCAGGTGGCGCACGAGTTGCCTCCCTGACCCTCCAGGCACCGCAAGCAGAACGTGTGACCGCAAGGCAGCATTTTCGGGCGGCGCTGCTCAGAGTTTATAGGCTCCATGCAAATATCACACTCCATCTGGAAGCGCAGAGAAACACGGCTAGGCTAGCAACAGAGGATGGGAAGAGCGTAGGCCAGCCGTGTGCGCGCGGCATCGGCATGTGTTACGCAATCATAGCCACGTCCAGGCCAACCGCGGTGCGCAAATGTCACACTCAGTTTGTCACTCTTTCGAATGGTGCACCTCGACTTCCGATTTCAAGTCGGCGAGAGATACATTGATTTTTGTTTGACACCGAAGAACGGATCTCGGATTTCGTGCAATTTACCAGGATTGTGGCGCATTTAAGGTGAAATCCACCGGTCGGGTCCGGAAATCACTTATTTCGGTTTGCAGCCTGTGAGAAAGCAAATTTTTTTTCCTGGGCACGATGAAAACAAACAGATAACATGAAAATTTCAGAAGTAAACTCCAGGCGTCATCGATAAATTTACCAAAAAATACGACTTTGAAAAAGTGGGGCCGTAGATTTTCAGATGAGCATACTGCGCTGTGACTCTTCGAGCTTAGATGTTCTGCGGCCTACCCTTTAGGGACGTATATATTACACGGCGCCAAATTTGGTTCGCGGTGCGATGCAGAGGTAAACTGTAACGATGATATTGCGAAAACGGGCAGAGTTATCAGTCTGAAATTTCTCGACTAATAAAAGTCCGTTCTCGACGTTGATTGAATCGGTTCTGCTCTGATGTTTGTCAAACCTGAGATAATTTCTAGAGGAGGCCGGGATCGGCGCACAGGAAGGCAAAATCGGACAGTTTTCGCTTTAGAGCGTTGTCGGCACGACGTTTCTACATCTTGTTTTAAAATCCCAGATCGATACCCTGAACGGTGCGGTTGGTACGATCGAAACGGTGAACGTCTGCACCGCTGTTGGCCCCGCGCTGGCTCTCCCGGCCACGCTACGGCCGGTAAATCAGGGACCTGCCCCAGAGCCCCACTCCCGGCGAGGGGTTCCACTCTCGAAAAATGTGACCCGACTACTACCTATTACGCGCTATTACGCTATTACGACGGGGGGAGTTCGACGGCGTCACGGGCGGACCGACTGTGACTGCCACGAAACTAGTACGAGCGCATTAAACTGAGCCATGCCTTCGCCGGCGTAACTAGAGTGGAGGGCCTCAAATGTTTACGGCTGCGACTATGGCTGCAGCCGCGCCACGGTGGCGTGGCTTGCCGGCTAGGCGACGCTGGGGCCTAGGCATGCCGACCCCTCCCCGCCCCGCTCCCCGTCCCGCCCCGCTCCCCGCCCGGGGTTGTATACACAAATACAAGACTCAAGTGTTGGGGTCCCCAGAAGCCACGAGAATGGACCCCCCCCCCCCCCTGAAATAACCCCAGGAACCATGCTACAAATCCAAAAAGACCCTTAGGTGCCTAAGTCGACCCCAGGTGCTACTTACTACAGGTGCCGGGGGTAGAACAGGACCCTCTCGGGCAGGGACTGGAAGGGGGAGGCAAACTGCTGGAAGGTGCAGTATTTCAAACATGCAACAGGAACGGGCCCCTACTAATATAATCACCCAGTTACATTTAAAAATATAATCACCCCAGTTACATTTTAAAAAACGACCCCAGGTGCTACTGCTGGTGCCTGTGGTCAAAACAGGGCATATTAATATCCGGCTTGTCAGACGACCGCTGTCGCTTCGCTCGCGCTGCAGGCATTCCCTTCTCGATAAGGCATCTGTGTGGTCTCCCTCACCTCCCCCAACCATTCACCTTGACTTGCGCAAAAGTAATAAACCAGAACGCCGTGTTATGGGGCAACTGGAGTGGATTATGTGGAAAACTACAACGTATTGACTGGCTGGGGTCAAAATGACCCCTTCAGACAAAGAAGGTAAAAAGCTTTGTAAATCCCACAAAAATTGAGCTAGGAGTCTGCAATTTTGAGGGATTGCAGTTTCAGACATTTCCGGAGAAGTCAAAAATCGTCGGGTGTGGGGCAAAAAAGTATGAAAAGCTTGGCTTGAAAATGAAAAAGGGTCAAAATGACCTCTTCCGTCTTTCTAGTGGTTTCTTACGGAAGCAAAAAAATGTAGTTTCGCTCCCGAATGTACTTCGTTGGAGCAACTAACTTTTCGTTGGTGCAACAAACAAGTACTAGTTCCCCAAACAAAATTTTAATTCTCAAAACCAAATCTACTGCTTGTCTGGAAATCAACTGAAACACTTTTCGCCCGAATTTAACAGGTGAAAGTCTCGCTAGTAGCCAGCTTGCTTCTGGTTTTTTTAAAGGCAGTCACTTTGGCTGTCAGATCCTTACGTAATATTTGCACGGCCCATAAAAGCTCCACGCTCACCAGGCTAGGTCAGAGACATAGCGAGGATGCAGATTTCAGATTGATATGTCTGCCCGTCTTCGCAATATCATCGTTACAGTTCACCTTTGCATCGCACCGCAAGGCTCCGCGCGGGCGCTGGCGGCTGGAATGAGCTTGCCGTGGAGTTCTCTCTTAAACCTTACTTATGGTCATTGCCATGGGTCTGCCTAACTTAGTGTCAGCCCAGCCCCGCGCCGTCGCTATGCGTGTCATCGAACGTTCCTTTTCTTGGGGGCTCAGTCGGGTCTAATCTACCCGGTTTGACATGTCCCGTGACGATCGCGCCGCGAAACCACGTCACGTGACGTCACGCCCGCATGACGTGATTCGAGAACGACATTTTTGTGTCCACTTCGAAGGGACCAGGCAAGGTACGCATCCGTCCTTATTTGATCAGTTTAGCCCCACGCGATCCTCGTGGAAAAGGGCCCCCAAAACTCCATCCGAACACAGAGCGTACCGCGCGCTGCCACCTCCCAGCCGCCGACGCCACGGCGTAACCTGACCGCGGATTAGCCTACCTTGTCAGCGACTGTCGAACCCTGCGATGGACGCCAGTAGATGAAGTACCACGCACTGGGGCTCAGCCAGGCTCAGCGCACACCGAGACAAACTCTTCCGCGACGACCACGACCCGACCAGCCAAGCGGCCCGCCTGACTCACACTGCTGCTGCTGCTGCTGCTGCCGGCTGTGAGCGCCGACCTCAAGCAGACGGAGTATTCCCCGGCCGCTGCGGCGATGGCAGCTCTGAGCCGGACGAGGCGAGGCGGCGCCACACGGCACAAAATCCGCTGAGATGTGAAATGCAGCGACGGCTGGCGGCGCAGGCAGCGGGGAGTGGCGGGGAGGTGTACACTGAACAAATGCGAGCACTTCTGCTCTATCGCGTCCTCTGCTTTGTTGTGAGACCGCGCTGCCCGACGGCGCCGCCCTCCTCGTTCTTCTTCTTACAGGCCATATGCTTATGTTTACAACGGCGACACAAACAGACCGGGAGAGCCGTCGATAGACATTTCCAAGGAGGCTCGAGAGCGGAAGTAGACGAACACGAACAAGAACACGCATCAGCGGATCAGCCACGAGCCGCCACAAAAAGTTTGAAATCTTAGCTCGTGCTGCGAATCTGTCACGGACATTTCATAGGGGTCACCTCACCACGCGGAGCGCAGAACTTCACACGGGAAAATAGATTGAAACCACAGCCAAATCCGTGCCAGGCCAATATTTGAAACGACAGCCAATGTTGCACCGGCTTTGAACGAGTATTTGTGTTCAGTTGCGTTTGATATTTAACCATGTTTTGATTTGCTCCTTATGGCGAAGCATAGCGTGGTCTCGTATGAAGGCTGAAGCAACATGGGAAAAATGCGTCGATTTCAGCCATAAAGAAGTCGTTGCGTTTCAAAGGGTACCGCACAATGTTAGCAGCGTGTAGGACCCGACGGAAATGCTTGTAAACAAATACGGGCACTTGTGCTCTATCGCGTTAGAAATGTCCATTGAGGCTCTAGAGCGGAAGAAGAAACCGAGGAAAGTGTTGCTAGGTAGCAAGATCTAGTAGTGGTACGTTTTATCAGTATCGTCTCTCCGTCTCCAGGTATTTAGGGTTACTACCTCACATCTTAACCGTTGGACGAATTTAAACAGGCCGATTTGAGAAACTTTGAACGGCCAGCCAACATCGCTGGTCACGAAACTGATGGAACGTTAACAGCTTTTCGGACGAAAGAGACTCCGCAAAACCCCAGTAGACAATCAAAGCCGTTTTAGCGCTTTCGAAACGCATTTTGATTGGCCTAACCTTCGATGCTAAATTAGCGCTCCAAAGGAGCTGGCTGTCTACTGGGGAAGTCCCCACAACTCGCCGTATCAATATGCAAAAGTGGCAAAAAAAAATAATTCAGTGAATTCCACAAATCTGTATTTTAGACCGTCATTAGTCCACATAAGTACAAAGCCGGAAGAGAGTGGAAGGGAAAGTCTGGCCGCCGTCTCGCGACGTGATACACTGAGGTAGATACTAACCTTCTTTTTTTACGAATTTTACAAATCAACATTGTCCAACCTCATCTTCGCCACGTTGGACTCGGTCGGTCTAAGAAGTTGCTAGACGCTCACAGTACACCCTAGCCAACCTCACTAGAAGGTTCTTCGGTGGGTCAGCTAGGTCCGAGCAGGGCGCGCTACTGAGGCGGTGCGTGCGCACCTGACGCGGACCCCAAAACTTCGGGGTCGATGCGCCTGCACTAAACGCTGTCCAAGGCTTTGCCCGAAAACCACACGTGGCGTCAAATTTCAATTTCATGAAACACCCTAACGGAGGTGTTCCGAACCATCCGGGCAAGACAATTTTTCAGCTCATCCATCACGCGAGCTTGGCGTACAATGACCTACACCCTGAAAGATGTATTGAAGTGGAACCTTTTATATTTTTCTTGCCTTCTTATGTTTTAACTCCCCTACCACCTCCAAATCCTTTATGGACCCTCC
This sequence comes from Odontothrips loti, assembly GCA_038380765.1. NCBI lineage: Eukaryota > Metazoa > Arthropoda > Insecta > Thysanoptera > Thripidae > Odontothrips > Odontothrips loti. Next base: position 7,620,958 of record CM076243.1, read on the forward strand.
TTACATTTATTATGGCGTGGACAACTTACTAATTGTGAAAACCGCGTTGAGTCAAAATGTAGAAACATATTATTGAACTTGCCTAACACACTTTCTCGTGGGGTCGAATGATCCAGAAACGGGCACTTGCGTTTGGTTAGCGACCCATGGCTCGTGGCTGACCCGCGGCGGAGATACTCCATGCTCCCTGTTTACGCTCTGGAAGTATTATTGTGCTTTTACTTCCGTTCTCGATTTTCGTTAGAAATGCCTATTTACGATGACTTTCCTTGACACAGATTTGCTAAGTCAAAAGAAATTCATGAAAAATTTCAGATTTCTACCCTGAGTGTGCTACGTAGGAGCATCCCTGTCCATCAACACCACAAGAAACAACAAAACGCGATTTCAATAACATTTAAATTTTACTTTTCAGTGTCCGAAAGTGTGGTCCGTCCGTATTACTGGCAACTTTCCATATGCCATGGTTACGCTGTATGCCAAAGAGTCGTGTGGTGGAAAAAGTGTGTGGGTGCAAAAAATGAAAATGTGCTTTGCGCCACACCGTGCAATCGGGAAAATCGCTGGCCATTACCGACATCAGAACCGGTGTACTTCCGCTGCAGTGGTCACCGCGCCTGATAGAATGAGCCGCAGTTTGGAGCCGAGATGGAAGCGCTGTTGGTGCTGGTTGTGCCAGTCATATCGGCCAGCAGAACCAAGTGGATGAACTCGTACGCGGTAATTCGCTGCTTAAGGCTTAAGGGTGTGTCCGGAGCTGATCACTCCCAGAATAGTGCAAAAAGTTTAAAGGTGGGTGCCGCGCTGACCGGCTTTTCCAAGTCCAAATAGGGTACATTCACGTAATAGTGAATCCTGTTTAGGCCCGGGCTGAGGGACGGGGGTCCCGCCGAGGCCGTGGCCCGCGGAGGCAACTGAGGACTCGTGGTCGCAGGACTTATTTGAGCCACTATTTTACGGAGCGCTGAATACCAGCCGCGCGGCCGTAAAAATTACCTCAAGGCCGCGCAAAAAGAGCGGAAACGGAACCAGGTGCTATGCGAGAAATCGCGTGCGCGGTCCAGCTTGTCTTCAGTCGCCGCCTCTGTTATGTTCCCATGCGCAACGTGATCACCAGTGCAGACTGCACTGAGTGCGAAATATTTATCACACGGGACCAAATACGTATGGGGTAATCCAACTAAGGATTCGGCCGTAAGAAGAAAACGACTTACGAAATACGATGGTGTGGGTATGGGTCGGCCGATGTGCGCACGCGCGCCAACTTCATGGTTCCCCCACTCCCGTCTTGCTGAAGTCGTTTTGTTCTTTTTACTTCCGGCGAAATGCTTACTTTGAGCATCTAATTGATGACGACAACGAAAGCAAGCTAGTGCTCATTTTTTTCACGAACAGAATAGAAATGCTACTTCACAAAATTCAAACCGGCTGGTGGCATAGGTAAGCAGATGTTAAGAGCATATTGGCACATGCCCACAGACAGGTTTTAAAGGGTCGACAAATCCAAAGCACCAACACAGGGCTCGCTTTGAATACGGTATAGACGTTTTCACAGGAAACGGCCGGAAACGAGCTCAAGCGCACGATTTCTCAAATCCTCTCATTCCGTTTCCGCTCGTTAAGATACAGATCTTCTTACTTCCAGCTAAGTTTTTATCCGGACTACCCTACTGGGAGCTAAATTGTTCACTCAGGGCCCGTGCACCGAGATATACAAGCGAGTCGACGACTGCCCGAAGGGCGAAGACGGATTCGACGGCAGGATGCACCAGCAGTGGCGTTTCTCCTCCTTCAACCCACAGAGGAGATACGAGGGACAGACAGCGACAGTGAACTTAAGCTTATCTCGGGCACTGGACGACACTTACATTGTAATTGCCTCTTAGTTTCGACGCATGTGTCGATGGATGGTGGTTGGCTGAGCGACAGTGAAGCTCCGGGTGGAAGAATCTAAAGAACAGCAGTTTTTTTTTGTTTTTTTTTAAATCTTTTATCGGTGAAAGTGCGCTTTAAAATTCATTTGATGTGTAGAAATTAGTGAGTTTCAACGTACAAACTGTAGATAGACCAACAGATGTCTGTAGCCTGTTAAAAAAATTTGGACGTTTGCAGTTTCGTCTACAGTTTAATTTAGTCCGTTGCTCTGTCCATAGTTGAGTTGCACTAGGCACTGTACTCAAAATACTATACACTGCCCGTCAAAATAAGCGCTCCACTTTTTCCGATGCTTGCTTTTTCCACGATTTTCAAGCCAGGAAGTTGCCGTTTTTCATGGACTTGCTCCCATGGTTGTACTTAAAGGTCCCCAAGTGCCAGATCCGGCCGCCATCTCATTCGGAGGGGGTGGCTGTTTGACTGCAGCGGGGTGGAAATTTCGACCGAAAAGGTCCAAAAAACACCTTTACATTTGCTGAAATTTCAAAATTTTTGGTGAGCAGGACCAAATGATGGCCCTTGTCAAACTGACGTCAAAATTGTCAAGATCGGTCACGCCCACCCCTACCCTTACCCCTTACCCCCTACAGGAAGTAGGTTTGGGGGGTGGTCGCATTTCCAACTTCCTGGCCCCGGCTACCTGCACACTAAATCGGATCTCGCTAAACCAGTTCCACCCCCGCCGCCATCATAAGGCGTTCGGCGTTGGCGGCCAATCTCACCCATTTTTCAAAATAGGCTATTGACTATTTCTTTGGCCTCACCTTTGATATTTCTGCAGGGACATTATACAGCGGCCATCAGAAGCAACAACCAGTGGAAGCCCAACGCTATCGTGATGCATTTTGACAACGCCTGCTCCATGCTTAGAAAACATGCGAAGGACGTGTTTCGGGCACTAACCAACGACTCCTCAAGCGAGGGGCGTTGTGTTATACCTCGGGTACGTTACCTACGGTAGGGCGGCCATCGTGCATCTGAAGTAACGGTTCGACTTCTGACTTACGTCCGCAGGAACTGGCAGAGCAACTAACAGCGATGCCGGTGAAGAGCATAGCTCAGCGATAGCGCATCCCGCGGGGCTAAAATTTTATTTCCTTTTTCTTTTGAGGGGGGGGGGGGGGGGGGTCTCTTATACAATGGTATACCGGCCATCCAAATAAGGGACTGGCCCCGAATTGGTGGCGAGCCCAAAACTTTTTGGGGCCGCCCACCAAAACACAGAAGTTTGCGATCAGCTTCACGATCAGCGTCATTGGCTTCGCCGCAAACTGGACTATATAGAACTATACTACATCTTGCGGAGGCATCCAATCGGGTGGAGTGGACTCGCGAAAGTGCAGATTTTTACGGAGGAGGCAACATTGGATTAATAGGGTATTCCGGAGTGCAGCTTAACCGGAAACGAGAAGACGACAAGAATCACGAAAGCGGATACGGAAGTCTAGGGTATGATAAGTTACGCAGCACGTGCCGCGCCGTCAGCCACGAGAGCCGACTCAAAAATTTGAAGGCTTAGCTCTCTCTGGCGATATGTCACGACCTTTTGATTGTGTCAGACAGCGTAGACTTCAACCGCGCGGCCCGGGGACGTAAGAGTAAAAGTTCAAAATTTACAGGGTTTTGCTATGACAAGCTACGGAAATTAAAATCATGATAAAAGATAGGTGTTTTATGGTTTCTATGGAAGTTAAAAGTTACTCTGGTAAGCAATAGGGTATTTCGGAGAGGGTCCAAACCGGAAATGAAGAAGTGAAGAAGATCATCAGCGGAAACACAACGCGGGTATCATCACGGTTACCGTAGCAAAGAGTATCTCCGCCACGGCGTCAGCCACGAGCCAAACGTCAAAAATGTGGAGGCTTAGCTCTAGATGACGATATGTCACGACTATTTGGTAGGGTCAGACAGCGCAGACTTCAATCGCGCGGTCCGGGGACGTGCATCCTCAGGCCGCGCGAGGTGGTTCCGCGGTGGTTAGCGCATAAAATTACCATTTTTTACATAAATCTTTTGTTTAAAGATGTATCAAGAATATCAGCGCATAGGATTATCATAAAACTACCGAAATCTTCAGTTTTAAGGCACAAGAGCTTGTTTTTCAAGAGTTGGGTCCCCCAAATTATTTCTTAGGGCCGTGATTGTTAGTCCCACTAAGGAAAAACACCGCTCGACCATGGCACTTGACGGTATAGGGCGGCGTTTAGGCGAATGAATAGAAGCCGCGGGAACTCTCTCTCATCCCCTCCTACCCCAGAGGGACTGCGATATGAAAGCGCGCTTTGGCCTTCTCAAAGAAAGTGCGCGTTAACGTTGACGGCGTTAAACGTTTATCGTGAAATTAACGTTGACACCCCAGGATTAGACAGACCTCCTGGTTCCGTGTCGGCTCTTTTTGATTCCAACCTTCTCGCTTCCGGCTCAGTTCCACTCCGGAATGCCCCATTGAGGGCAATTTTGTACGCTTTGTTTTCAGGGGGACTACCACTTCACTATCAACACCCGAAAACTGAAGTCTGGTAGTATTCCGGTTCTACCCTACGGCTTGTACCTTTATCGAGAGACGTTTCGTGTCCGTGGCGAGAAAGGACTGGCAAGTTGCTGCTACTCTGAAATCAATATAGTGCCCATTCCCTTGTAAGCCAGGATGAGAATGACCGCAAGGATCTTCGCTAGAGACTCAAGCGTTTCGACGATTGACAGCATTATATACTTTGCTTTCGACGTAGTCCAGCTCTGAAGACGTGTCGTAACTGCCAGAAAATCTAAGGGTCTTTAGGAAGGAATTTGGCTGGGCATGGAAATAGTGCTCTTAACAGAAGAGTGGGCCTGAGAAGGCGCTAGATGGACTCAACAGGGACTAGAAATATTAAAAGTTACGAGATTTCACATTTTTCCGAAGGGAGTTCTTGCGTCTGCCGCCACACTTCCTGAAAAAAAATGGCAAGCAATTCGGTTGCTTCTTCTCTTTTTATTCTGTTTTCTGGGTCTTTTTTGTTTGTGCCCGCCGTCGTGTTCTTGTGTTTTAATTCGCCACGTGATCACCAGTGCAGATTGCACTAGGGTTTAAATTACTTATCACACGGAGCATCATACGTATCATTCGGGACGAAGCAACCTTATTTGAAGCTAGTGCTCATTTCTTCCATGTCATTTGCGTACCTCCCAGGCGGTTTTCGTAGGTATCGAGGTGAGTGCGATACCTGGACCGTCAGTTATTAAATACGTTCCCTGTCTGGTCCGGCCGACGGACTTACCATTAGGCAGTGCTGGTCAGTCCCGTTTGGCCGTAACGGGCCAGTGTGAACTTTGCCTAACCTAATGTCGGGATTTGAGGGGATCTGAATTCCCGCAGGCTGATAGCAGAAACAAGCTACCGGATACCGTGATGCAGCACTGCTACTTCGACGCCGGGCGAGACGCGTCCAATTGAAGCAGGAAAGCTTCAAACCGCGCGTCCCCAACGCTGCCAGCGTTTCCCCAACCAACAGCAAGCCGGCGTGGTGGGGGCCTCGGGTCTGGGCGGCCTCTGCGGGCCGATTTTTAGTCGTCTTCTAACGATCGCCACAGCTAAACCGTCCAAGATATGGATTTCAAATTTGGTACATGAACAGATAAGGGTTCAATCTTAATATCGGTGTGTTCAAATATTTTTTTGAACCGCTCTACCACGCCTAAAAACGTCCGCGACTTTGCGCCACAACAGCTTGTTCCCCCGGCAACGAAAAAATTATCCCCCATATTGTTTTCTAGATAATTCTTTTCTCTATCCAGTGATATTCGTCTGCGGTCAGTGCGATGAGCGGTTTGGCCGCAATTTGGGAAACGCCAAACCTCTGCACGGCCCGATTTGAACGCTTTTAGCAGCGTGCCGGGGGCAGGTTTGGAATGAAGTATACCTAGCCGCCTCCCTCCCCCACACCGCCGTGTCCGGGCGGAGCACCGTGCGTGGCCCCTCGCTGGGAAGGGTCGGTCGGTCGGGTCGCACAAAAAATTGAAGGGCCTACTCAAATTAGAGATTTGTTCGAACGGGCGTTTGACACATCGGATCCCTAGTTCATTTTTCCGAGCTCCTCGAAACAAACAGAATGGTATTTAGCAGCGGTCGTACCTCAAACCGTTCAGAAATTGTAATTATTTTAACGGTGCTAATATTCTACTTAATTTCTGAACGGAGCGGGGTACAAATAACTGCCACACGCCATTCTGTACGTCTTGTTTTGCACGACAATATGGGCCAATGAAGAGACTTATCTGTTCAACCGTTCAAAAAGTTCAAGATCGCACTACTTTGTTGCCAGCCAATACAATGGGACGGCCGGGCACCGTCCCAGCGGGGGCCGACTCACACCGCACGGGTCACTGTCCTCCCCCATTATCCTCCGTTGCACATGCGTAGGGCCAGAGGGGGCGGGAGAGGAACAGCGGGGGCGGTGTACAGCTTAATCGCTGCAACATTCACCCTGGCTTTCGCGCCGATCTGAGAAATGCAGAAATCGGGCCGTGCAGAGGTTAAGCGTTTCCCAAATTGCGGCCAAACCGTTCATCGCACTGACCGCAGACGAATATCATTGGATAGAGAAAAGAATTATCTGGAAAACAATATGGGGATTATTTTTTCGTTGCCGGGGGAAAAAGCTGTTGTGGCACAAAGTCGCGGTCGTTTTTAGGTGTGACAGAGCAGTTCATAATTTTTTTTGAACAAACCGATATTAAAATTGAACCCTTATCTGCTCCGTCACCAAATTCGAAGTCGATAGCTCGAACGGTTTGGGTGAAGCGATCGTTAGAAGACGGCCCAAAACTCGCCCGCAGAGGCACAGGCAGAGGACGCATCCAGCTGGGCTTCAAAGTTTGAAGCGCGTCGGCTTCAAATAGCCCAAGGTCTAGAGTAAGTGGCACTGCTAGTCCCATGGCTAGAGTAGTAGAGCATCCCTACGTCGCGTCCGCGGGGGTCTCCAATGTTATATAGACTCGCTGCGCAGTAAGTCAGAGAGGCAGGTTTTGTTTGTTTTGTTTGAAATTTTGTTTGTAACTCCGCATTCTTACAACACACATTCCGCGCTATGATGCACGCCCCTACGCATGACCCCCTCACGCCCTAATTACCCTACTTCGCCCAACTCGAACCGAAGCTGCGTAAGTGACAATTTTAGTATACTAGTTATTTTTGCACGCTCTGATAAAACGCGTGTCGTCAGTTCGGGGCAGGCGAGATGAGCTGTTGTCGGTTCTGGTCGAGAGCGGTAAGCAGTTGTCGGTAGAGACTCGTATTGATATCTGATAACAATTATGCTCTTCGCAATTTGTGGGCCACTTTTCAGTAATAATTCAAATATGTCCAGTATCTCTAATTTGTAAATTAAAGCTTTTATTAGAAGAATTACCCGTTACCAAAGATTTTAACACCCGCTGATGAAAAAACATAATCCATTTGTAGCTGAACAGTGTGCGGATTCTCACTCCGGCTAGAATGGCCCACGCGCGGAAGCAGGAGACTCGAGCGCACACCGTGAGCACGCGCGATGCACGGACACTTGCCTGTGGATTATTCCACTTTATCGCACAGGCTGCAAAGGACCTCCACAACTAGGCCAGTTTCCACAAACACGTCCCAGATGCTACGCTTCTGCCGCTCGCAAGTGTCCTTGGTGTGCCCACACAACTCGTACGCCGGCCCCCGCAGCAGCACCAGCTTCTGCAGCACACGGAGTCCGCACCGGCGCAGCTCCGCCGCCAGGTCTGGGCACCCGTAGGGCTGCTCGGAGGCGGCCAGCAGCTGCAGCTCCCGCAGGGTGGCCGCGTGCGCGCGCACCACGGCCAGCGCCGTGCTCAGCGGGTACACGGCCGTGCGCAGCCACTGCAGGCCCGCGGGGGGCTTGGCGGCGGCGGGGCGGAGGCCGGGCAGCGGGGAGGCCAACGGGCAGTGCGCCTCCAGGCCGGTCAGCTTGGACACCGCCAGCACCTGTTCCAGCTGCCGCCCGGTCGCTCGCGGGAGGGCCACGTGCAGCTCCCGGAGCTTGGGCATCTCCCGGACCACCTGCAGGTGCTGCTCCTCGGGGCTCACGATGTGCAGGACCTCCACGGTGGCCGCCACCCGCTCCAGGACCAGCCTGCTCCACGGGGGAGACACGTCGCAGTGCAGTCCGACCAGCGCCTCGGCCTGAGGCATAATCTTATTGGAGGCCAATTCGACAACTTTACTCACAGCTTCTGTACGCTTTTCTGCTGCACACTTACGTCAGCGAGTTTGTCCGACTTCATAATCTCCGTCTTGTCTGCTAAATTCACACTGGAGCTGGCGGCCAACACATCTACGGCGTTTTGCCCCAGGGCGACTGGAATCTGCAAGACGACATTGAGGACGATAAGACGGTGAGTGCCACCGAAGTGAAGGGGCCACAATGCATGCGCTACCTAGGCTACCGGCGGACTGTTGTGAATAGGCAGATGTGAGAGCTACCGCGGACACACGGCAGGCAGTCTGTAGCGACAACTTCATGGGGCGGCGGGAATAACGGTAACGTGTGGAAACTGACGTACACCAGGAGGACAATTAGGCTAACTAGAGCACTCACCCTCAGAGGTATCGGCGTCGACAGCAGTCTGAGCCAGTACTGCCCATTGCCTCCCTTGTACCGCCAGCTGCTATCACCGCTGCAGTCCCACTTGACCACTACTTCTCCATTGCTCTCCACTCTAATGACGGTGCCTGGTCCGGGAGGCGTGCCGTCGTGGGTCCACCCTTCCTTCCAGTCCCTGCCGCGCACCACCCTGGAGCCAACCTTCATGGCGGCCGCCATGGCCTCGCAGCTCCACTCTCCCTCGTTGGCGCGTTCCTCCCAGCGCGGAGCTGCAACAGAACAGGACTCGCTGAGTCAGAGGTGAACATCGCTCGTAGGCAACAGCTGCATCAAGCCGGGGCAGGGCTTTCTATTTCGAACAAACATTTCACCTTAAAACTTCGAACCGGACCGAACACCGCTCAATGTGGGTTTCATTCTGCACCGAAAACGGTACATGAATTCTCGATCTTGCGAGTGAAAACCGAAAATACCTTGTAGCGCGTTTTTCTCTATGATTAATAGAATCTGCCATGTATAACATAGTTCAGTTCGCTCGTATATTGTTGTTGGTAGTGTGATCATTAATTCGATCTATCTGCTATCTACTCACGCACGTCCGCAATGCTATAAACTTTTCACCGATGTTGGAACCGAATAGAACACGCCCTGTTCGCTCGCACGCCGCTACTGAGCACGGCTGCAGGCGCGCCTGATATCGCAGGGCGGACACTAGAGTAAGGACTGTGTCAGCATTGACCGCGTGTTACATGGTTATTGGGGATAGACCCGGTCCCTGAGACCGGGTTCCTTCCGGAGGACCGGGGGCCGGTCCCGCAGCCCGGACCCAGGCACCCGCTACCTGCTGCTGCCTGCCGCGCCACTCCGCTCCTGTCCTCTCCACGCCGCGCCACACCGCAACGCACTACCCTACTGGATGGTCCCCTAGGCCTGGCCCGAATCGTACCTCGCCCCGCCGGGGAGACTGCACTGAGGTGCTCCAGTCGGTAGACTATTCCTTACTCCAGTGGGCGGACGGACAATCGCTTCACACCAGAACCACTTCCGAGGGGAGACGAAGCAGTGCGGATTGGACAACGGCAGCATTGTGTTGTGTATTTGGGGGCGTGCACATATTACGTCATCCCTTTTTAGCCTCCTGCGCATCCCCCCCGACCCCCTCGTCATCGGCCGTCATTTTCGGCTCGACACGACACCCCTTCTTCTCCCCCTGATGACGTAGTTTTTCAGGTTTTTCACTTAGATGAGTTAGGGTGCTGTGGGGGTAGGAATCAAATCCGGGTAACTTATGTAGAAAAGGAACATTTTAATACAAGCCAATGTAATAAAATAAGTATTTATTTGCTCTGGAAAGCAATCTCGTGAACTATTCAATTAAAAATATTGAAAAAGAAGCACAGTAAAAGGCGCTAACGAACAAAAATAATACACAATCTTACAAACAGGACCTCTTGAATCAACCAATCCTTCCAATGATTCTGAAGCCATGTGGACTGTGCTCCGCCTTTGGTCTGCACGTCCAGGAGCGTAAGAACGAACCAAGAAAGGGAGGGGCTTTGCTTTACGGGTTGCCTACCCTCAGGGATACGGGTCCCTATCGGAGACCAAAAGGGGGCGGTGATCCCCCCTTCGCCCCTACCCTAATAACGCCCCTGTCTGTGCAGATCACCAGGCGCGTACCAAAAGGGGAGGGGGGGGGTCAACCCCCTACCAAGCCGGGGTACGGGGTAGGCAACCCACAAAACCAATCGCCTGAATCAGCCTGAATACAGGCATTGGCATTGCCTTTTGAAAAGGTGCGACAAATCCCTCCCCCCCTCCCCCAAGCCAATTCCAGTTAGGCGCCTGCAGGTCACAGGCTCACAGTCCTCCACTCCAGTGGGCTGCGACGGTGACATCACCAACCGAAAAACTACGTCATCACAGTCTAGTACCCCCCCCCCCTTTTCCCCATTATTGATGACGTAATACGTGCGCGCCCCCTTTGCTGTCTACGAGCTCAGAGCTTGAAGTCAACGCGACAAATCTTTGTGATCATTTGCTGGCTAAGCTCACTGGGCTCCTCACTGCAGACGCAAAATCCAATCGGCCCCTGCTAAGTTTTCCTACTTGTTATTCTTACATGTTTGTCTCTGCGTCAGCGATCCTTCCCGGTACACATTACAACCTCGCGATCCGACAACAAGTGCGATAATTTATCTTTTCGGCAGACGTTAGCAAAACCATCGTCCGCCACTATTCGCAGTACAAGCACAACGGCCTTCTCTTCCGTACCTTGCTGCTCCACTTCGCCGGCGTCCCCTCCTCCCTCGAGGTCCTCTCCCTCCTGGTCCTGCTGCGGGTGCAGCTGGCCGGCGCACAGCAGGCGGCACAGCAGGATCCTGGCCAGCTCGTCCTCCTGCAGGCGGACGCAGCCGCGCCACGCCACGCCCTGCGCGCCGCCCTCCGGGGCCTCCGGGCCGCGGTGCACCGCCAGGCTGCACGTGGCCGCCGGGTCAGCCAGGATGGCCAACAGCTGGCCGGCGGACTCGGACAGGGCTGTGGGCAGAACCAGGACTGTCATGATGGAGGCTGGCACGGCACCTGGCGCCCGCTGTGCACAACTCACGTGGAGCGTTCTCCTCGGCGGCCTTGTTGGCCCGCTCCCAGACGGCGGCTTCCGCCTCCAGCGCGGCCTCCAGGCGCCCCCGCACCTCATCCAGGCCCTCTTCCTGGCGCTGCAGTCGGGCCGCGCAGTCCTCCAGCAGCGGCTCCAGCGCGCGCGCGCCTCCCTGCAGCACGGCCCGCACCCGCCCCAGCGACGCCGCACCACGCCGCAGGGACTCCAGCCGCGGCTCCGCCTGCTCGGCGCGGGCCTTCCGCAGGCTGCACACCTGGTGCTCGTCCAGGCACAGCTCCGCCGCCTCCTGCCGGCACTGGCGGCACCACAAACGGCGGGCCCTAACCGCGGGCCTGGGACAGCAACAGTGTGATCGGTGTATAGTTACTGTTATCAGAGCGAAATGATGCCGGCACTCTGAAAGTCAGCACTATTACGATTTTACCCACTTTCAGAAAATAACATTCAACGGTGAATGTGCCACCGTAACAGAAAAGCTGAACGTGTGTATTATAAAACATTTTTGTTTGTATTACAAAAGTTTTGAGCAGGTATTACGTACATCTAAAGTAGGTATAACATGGAATATTTTAGTAATTCATTCCAAACAACTTGATTTATTATAAATGTGTAAATGTTAGTGTTGTATTACGATATAAAATCAAGGTTAAATTCTGAGAGGGCGACGACGAATTTAACCGTGTGATAAATATTTCATTTTAAGCACAATAGTATATAGACATACTTTTTCTTCTTAACATCATTTATCGCAAAACTATTTGTAAAGCTGAACAAAATAATGATTCGTGTTTAAGTACATTCGCCTTACAGAAAAATTTACTGAAGACCTTGAGTAGGAGGTGATTGTCTCCTGCAATGAAATCGTGATCACTGTTACAAAAATAACTAATTATAGTAGTAATCGTTAAGTAAAGGGTTTTCAGATAGTGCGGGCCGAAACTCAATTCGGAATGCTTCGCTGATAATTCAGTTCTTTCTGGCCTGACTCGCAGAGTTTAAGTTCTCCAAATCCAGACTCGATTTTCAGACCATTTGGTCTTCTGAATATCAATTCAGACAGATAGGCCACAAATAAGTACGGCGTGGTCTTCCCGCCTCAGCCGTGCTGAAGACAGCCGTCTGGAAAAGAAGGCGAACGGACTCTCCGTGCTACACATACGCTCCGCAAACGTGTGGGTAAGGAGGTCGGACTGTCAAGGGAAGGTCCTGGGTTCAAGCCTGAGTTAAAAACGTAGTGTAAATTTATGTACATTTTGTATAAAGACTCACGACCAGTATTACTGAATTATCAGGCTAGTTTTTTTCAACAGTGAAGGCGTTTGTTCGGGATATACAGAGAGTCAACTAAGTAACAAGCAAATGCCTAAAACAGCAAACGTTACCATTGATTGAGCGATATATCGGCGATTGATAACGGTCCAATCAGAAGTTTGTCAAACGTAAAGGTACATCATTATCTTTAAAAAGTGAATAAACAACTATTTTCAATCAGTACGCGAGGTGAACGGAGGTTGGAAGAGGGGAAAAGGGTCAAGAAAGTATCTTACTTGTGGGAAATCCGCAGAACCATGAAGTTGTCAGGGAGGTTGGCGGCTGGTCCCTGGAATACCTGCAATACGATCCCATGAATACGATTTAAGACACTACGCCAGTACTTTTGCTCTCCACCTCTCTTATCGGTACGAACCTTCCTGCAGGTGGCGCACGAGTTGCCTCCCTGACCCTCCAGGCACCGCAAGCAGAACGTGTGACCGCAAGGCAGCATTTTCGGGCGGCGCTGCTCAGAGTTTATAGGCTCCATGCAAATATCACACTCCATCTGGAAGCGCAGAGAAACACGGCTAGGCTAGCAACCGAGGGGGTATACACTTCGAAGATGAGCGAACAGCCTAATCGCTATTACGCTTATTACTGTTATTACGCGTTATTACGCATTATTACAAGTTATTACGAGTTATTACGCATTATTACGAGTTATTACGCATTATTACGAGTTATTACAGCTCCTTATTGCGGTGAAGTACACAGACAAAAGGCCACAGTTGCTTCTTATTTAAAAATACCGCTCTCTTAGTTGGGTAGATTCGCAGTTTCCAAAGAGAAGTATCGCAACTCTCGCCGGTTATTATTGAAGGTTCGATGGTTTTGACAACCCAGCTCGTTCATTGGTTCGACGGTTAATGCATTAAACGGTTAACCGGTTTCAAAACCGGTATTTTCGAAACCCTTAAAAACATCACAGTTTGGCGCGCAACTTAGGAAGGAGAGGAGGGAGGGGGCTGTGGGGAAGACAGGCAACGGGGCCCAAGTGAGCACTGAGCGGGCCAGCAACGCTGTGAGTGCGAGAGAGACAGCGCGCTGCTGCGTCATTACGTTAAACCTAGTCGCGCCAATCTCTGCAAACAAAACAGTCAACTGAGTGTCCAGTGATTCCAGTCGGTCGTGATAGGCAGGTGAGAGCTCTCCAACTGCCCATCGGACTCGGATCGCACGAGCGTGTCACCTGTCACCGTAGCCGCAGTACACTCAGAAAACCGTTTCCTTAATTCAAAGACGCCGTCCTTCGTGGGGGGACAATGAAATAGTTTCTTTAATTTTAAGGAATTTTCTTCCATAATATAGAAAATTTACCAAACATCAAAAGCACCTCCCTCGATTCGAGGGAAAAAATTACCTTGACCCAAAGTTTCTTTGAATCAAGAAACCGTTTTTCTGAGTGTACAGCGAGCGAAGCAGTGGCCGGCTGTGGCACGCGAGCAGGGTTCGATCCCGGTCGGAGCAGATTATACTTTAACGCCTCTTAGTCCATTCACGGACGGCCCCTATTTAGGTACCCGCCTTTCAACGTACTGTCGCTACACCCAGTGACAAATCCACTGATCGATAGGCAGACCCACCACGCACTTCTGCCGAGATAGCTAGGTATGGCAGATCGCCCCCAGGACAGAAGTTGGCTTGAAATGACGGAGATGATTCAAAGTTGCTGTCACATTTTTTCCCTTTATTCTCAGGTAATGCGTACATTATGCGTTCATTACGCATTATTACACATTATTTCTTGTTATTATGCATTATTGCGCAATATTACGCATTATTACACGTTATTACGCATTATTACGTGTTAGTACGCCTTAATACAACTTATTACAGGAATTATTACGCCCAAGGTGAACAGATTATTACGCTAGTGAATACCCCCTCGCTAGCAACAGAGGATGGGAAGAGCGTAGGCCAGCCGTGTGCGCGCGGCATCGGCATGTGTTACGCAATCATAGCCACGTCCAGACCAACCGCGGTGCGCAAATGTCACACTCAGTTTGTCACTCTTTCGAATGGTGCACCTCGACTTCCGATTTCAAGTCGGCGAGAGATACATTGATTTTTGTTTGACACCGAAGAACGGATCTCGGATTTCGTGCAATTTACCAGGATTGTGGCGCATTTAAGGTGAAATCCACCGGTCGGGTCCGGAAATCACTTATTTCGGTTTGCAGCCTGTGAGAAGCAAATTTTTTTTTCCTGGGCACGATGAAAACAAACAGATAACATGAAAATTTCAGAAGTAAACTCCAGGCGTCATCGATAAATTTACCAAAAAATACGACTTTGAAAAAGTGGGGCCGAAGATTTTCAGATGAGCATACTGCGCTGTGACTCTTCGAGCTTAGATGTTCTGCGGCCTACCCTTTAGGGACGTATATATTACACGGCGCCAAATTTAGTTCGCGGTGCGATGCAGAGGTAAACTGTAACGATGATATTGCGAAAACGGGCAGACATATCAGTCTGAAATTTTGATTCTCGACTAATGAAAGTCCGTTCTCGACGTTGATTGAATCGGTTCTGCTCTGATGTTTGTCAAACCTGAGATAATTTCTAGAGGAAGGCTGGAATCGGCGCACAGGAAGGCAAAATCGGACAGTTTTCGCTTTAGAGCGTTGTCGGCACGACGTTTCTACATCGAAACGGTGAACGTCTGCACCGCTGTTGGCCCCGCGCTGGCTCTCCCGGCCACGCTACGGCCGGTAAATCAGGGACCTGCCCCAGAGCCCCACTCCCGGCGAGGGGGTTCCACTCTCGAAAAATGTGACCCGACTACTACCTATTACGCGCTATTACGCTATTACGCTATTACGACGGGGAGTTCGACGGCGTCACGGGCGGACCGACTGTGACTGCCACGAAACTAGTACGAGCGCATTAAACTGAGCCATGCCTTCGCCGGCGTAACTAGAGTGGAGGGCCTCAAATGTTTACGGCTGCGACTATGGCTGCAGCCGCGCCACGGTGGCGTGGCTTGCCGGCTAGGCGACGCTGGGGCCTAGGCATGCCGACCCCTCCCCGCCCCGCTCCCCGTCCCGCCCCGCTCCCCGCCCGGGGTTGTATACACAAATACAAGACTCAAGTGTTGGGGTCCCCAGAAGCCACGATAATGCCCCCCCCCCCCTGAAATAACCCCAGGAACCATGCTACAAATCCAAAAAGACCCTTAGGTGCCTAAGTCGACCCCAGGTGCTACTTACTACAGGTGCCGGGGGGGTAGAACAGGACCCTCTCGGGCAGGGACTGGAAGGGGGAGGCAAACTGCTGGAAGGTGCAGTATTTCAAACTTGCAACAGGAACGGGCCCCTACTAATATAATCACCCAGTTACATTTAAAAATATAATCACCCCAGTTACATTTTAAAAAACGACCCCAGGTGCTACTGCTGGTGCCTGTGGTCAAAACAGGGCATATTAATATCCGGCTTGTCAGACGACCGCTGTCGCTTCGCTCGCGCTGCAGGCATTCCCTTCTCGATAAGGCATCTGTGTGGTCTCCCTCACCTCCCCCAACCATTCACCTTGACTTGCGCAAAAGTAATAAACCAGAACGCCGTGTTATGGGGCAACTGGAGTGGATTATGTGGAAAACTACAACGTATTGACTGGCTGGGGTCAAAATGACCCCTTCAGACAAAGAAGGTAAAAAGCTTTGTAAATCCCACAAAAATTGAGCTAGGAGTCTGCAATTTTGAGGGATTGCAGTTTCAGACATTTCCGGAGAAGTCAAAAATCGTCGGGTGTGGGGCAAAAAGTATGAAAAGCTTGGCTTGAAAATGAAAAAGGGTCAAAATGACCCCTTCCGTCTTTCTAGTGGTTTCTTACGGAAGCAAAAAAATGTAGTTTCGCTCCCGAATGTACTTCGTTGGAGCAATTAACTTTTCGTTGGTGCAACAAACAAGTACTAGTTGCCCAAACAAAATTTTAATTCTCAAAACCAAATCTACTGCTTGACTGGAAATCAACTGAAACACTTGTCGCCCGAATTTAACAGGTGAAAGTCTCGCTAGTAGCCAGCTTGCTTCTGTTTTTTTTTTTTTAAAGGCAGTCATTTTGGCTGTCAGATCCTTACGTAATATTAGCACGGCCCATAAAAGCTCGACGCTCACAAGGCTAGGTCAGAGACATAGCTAGGATGCAGATTTCAGATTGATATGTCTGCCCGTCTTCGCAATATCATCGTTACAGTTCACCTTTGCATCGCACCGCAACGCTCCGCGCGGGCGCTGGCGGCTGGAATGAGCTTGCCGTGGAGTTCTCTCTTAAACCTTACTTATGGTCGTTGCCATGAGTCTGCCTAACTTAGTGTCAGCCCCGCGCCGTCGCTATGCGTGACATCGAACGTTCCTTTTCTTGAGGGCTCAGTCGGGTCTAATCTACCCGGTTTGACATGTCCCGTGACGATCGCGCCGCGAAACCACGTCACGTGACGTCACGCCCGCATGACGTGATTCGAGAACGACATTTTGGTGTCCACTTCGAAGGGACCAGGCAAGGTACGCATCCGTCCTTCTTTGATCAGTTTAGCCCCACGCGATCCTCGTGGAAAAGGGCCCCAAAACTCCATCCGAACACAGAGCGTACCGCGCGCTGCCACCTCCCAGCCGCCAACGCCACGGCGTAACCTGCCCGCGGACTAGCCTAGCCTACCTTGTCAGCGACTGTCGAACCCTGCGATGGACGCCCGTAGATGAAGTACCACGCACTGGGGCTCAGCCAGGCTCAGCGCACACCGAGACAAACTCTTCCGCGACGACCACGACCCGACCAGCCAAGCGGCCCGCCTGACTCACACTGCTGCTGTTGCTGCCGGCTGTGAGCGCCGACCTAAAGCAGACGGAGTATTCCCCGGCCGCTGCGGCGATGGCAGCTCTGAGCCGGACGGGGCGAGGCGGCGCCACGCGGCACAAAATCCGCTGAGATGTGAAATGCAGAGTCGGCTGGCGGCGCAGGCAGCGCGGAGTGGCGGGGAGGTGTACACTGAACAAATGCGAGCACTTCTGCTCTATCGCGTCCTCTGCTTTGTTGTGAGACCGCGCTGCCCGACGGCACCGCCCTCCTCGTTCTTCTTCTTACAGGCCATATGCTTATGTTTACAACGGCGACACAAACAGACCAGGAGAGCCGTCGATAGACATTTCCAAGGAGGCTCGAGAGCGGAAGTAGACGAACACGAACAAGAACACGCATCAGCGGATCAGCCACGAGCCGCCACAAAAAGTTTGAAATCTTAGCTCGTGCTGCGAATCTGTCACGGACATTTCATAGGGGTCACCAAGCGCACAACTTCACGAGGGAAATTAAATTGAAACAACAGCCAAATCCGTGGCAGGCCTATACTTGAAACGGCAGCCAATGTTGCACCGGCTTTGAACGAGTATTTGTGTTCAGTTGCGTTTGATATTTGAACATGTTTTGATTTGCTCCTTATGGCGAAGCATAGCGTGGTCTCGTATCAAAGCGAAAGCCACATGGGCAAAATGCGTCGATTTCAGCCAAACAGAAGTCGTTGCGTTTCAAAGGGTACCGCACAATGTTAGCAGTGTAGAACCCAACGGAAATGCTTTTAAACAAATACGGGAACTTCTGCTCTATCGCGGTAGCCATGTCCATTGAGGCTCGAGAGCGAAAGAAGAAACCGAGGAAAGTGGTGCTAGGTAGCAAGATCTAGTAGTGGTGCGTTCTATCAGTATCGTCTCTCCGTCTCCAGGTATTTAGGGTTACTACCTCACATCTTAACCGTTGGACGAATTTCAACAGGCCGATTTGAGCAGCTTTCGAACGGCCAGCCAACATCGCTGGTCACGAAACTGATGGAACTTTAACGGCTTTTCGGACGAGTGAGACTCCGCAAAACCCCAGTAGACAACCAGAGCCGTTTTAGCGCTTTCGAAACGCATTTTTATTTACCTAACCTTCCACGCTCAATTAGCGCTCCAAAGGAGCTGGCTGTCGACTGGGGAAGTCCCCACAACTCGCCGTATCAAAATGCAAAAGTGGCAAAAAAAAAGAAAATATTCAGTGAATTCCACAAATCTGTATTTTAGACCTTCATTAGTCCACATAAGTGCAGAGCCGGAAGAGAGTGGAAGAGAAAGTCTGGCCGCCGTCTCGCGACGTGATACACTGAGAACTTTTTTTTTTTTACGAATTTTACAAATCAACATTGTCCAACCTCATCTTCGCCACGTTGGACTCGGTCGGTTTAAGAAGTTGCTAGACGCTCACAGTACACCCTAGCCAACCTCACTAGAAGGTTCTTCGGTGGGTCGGCTAGGTCCGAGCAGGGCGCGCTACTGAGGCGGTGCGTGCGCACCTGACGCGGACCCCAAAACTCCGGGGTCGATGCGCCTGCACTAAACGGTGTCCAAGGCTTTTCCCGAAAACCACACGTGGCGGTAAATTTCAATTTCATGAAACACCCTAACGGAGGTGTTCCGAACCATCCGGGCAAGACAATTTTTCTGCTTATCCATCACGCGAGCTTGGCGTACAATGACCTACACCCTGAAAGATGTATTAAGGTGGAACCTTTTATATTTTTCTTGCCTTATGTTTTAACTCCCCTACTACCTCCAAATCCTTTATGGACCCTCCTTACATTTATTATGGCGTAGACAACTTACTAATTGTGAAAACCGCGTTGAGTTAAAATGTAAAAACATATTATTGAACTTGCGTAACACACTTTCTCGTGGGGTCGAATGATCCAGAAACGGGCACTTGCGTTTGGTTAGCGACCCATGGCTCGTGGCTGACCCGCGGCGAAGATACTCCACGCTCCCTGTTTAGGCTCTGGAAGTATTATTGTGCTTTTACTTCCGTTCTCGATTTTCGTTAGAAATGCCTATTTACGGGACTCAGCCTAGATGTTACTTCCTTGACACAGATTTGCTAAGTCAAAAGAAATTCATGAAAAATTTCAGATTTCTACCCTGAGTATGCTATGTAGGACCATCCCTGTCCATCAACACCACAAGAAACAACAAAACGCGATTTTAATAACATTTCAAATTTTACTTTTCAGTGTCTAAAAGTGTAATTAGTATACTGGCAACTTTTCATATGCCACGGTTATGCTGTCTGCCAAAGAGTCGTGTGGTGGAAAAAGTGTGCGGGTGCAAAAAATGAAAATGTGCTTTGCGCCACACCGTGCAATCGGGAAAATCGCTGGCCATTACCGCCATCAGAACCGGTGTACTTCCGCTGCAGTGGTCACCGCGCCTGATAGAATGAGCCGCAGTTTGGATCCGAGATGGAAGCGCTGTTGGTGCTGGTTGTGCCAGTCATATCGGCCAGCAGAACCAAGTGGATGAACTCGTACGCGGTAATTCGCTGCTTAAGGCTTAAGGGTGTGTCCGGAGCTGATCACTCCCAGAATAGTGCAAAAAGTTTAAAGGTGGGTGCCGCGCTGACCGGCTTTTCCAAGTCCAAATAGGGTACATTCACGTTATAGTGAATCCTGTTTAGGCCCGGGCTGAGGGGCGGGGGTCCCGCCGAGGCCGAGGCCCGCGGAGGCAACTGAGGACTCGTGGTCGCAGGACTTATTTGAGCCACTATTTTACGGAGCGCTGAATACCAGCCGCGCGGCCGTAAAAATTACCGCAAGGCCGCGCTAAAATAGTGGAAACGGAACCAGGTGCTATGAGAGATCGCGTGCGCGGTCCAGCTTCTTCGGTCGCCGCCTCTGTTTTGTTTCCATGCGCAACATGATCACCAGTGCAGACTGCACTGAGTGCGAAATATTTATCTCACGGAACCAAATACGTATGGAGTAATCCAACTAAGGATTTGGCCGTAAGAAGAAAACGACTTACGAAATACGATGGTGTGGGTAGGGGTCGGCCGATGTGCGCACGCGCGCCAACTCCCGCCACTCCCGTCTTGCTGAAGTCGTTTTGTTCTTTATACTTCCGGCGAAATGCTTGCTTTGAGCATCTAATTGGTGAGGACGACGAAAGCAAGCTAGTGCTCATTTCTTCACGAACAGAATAGAAATGCTACTTCACAAAATTCAAACCGGCTGGTGGCAAAGGTAATATTGGCACATGCCCACAGACAGGTTTTAAAGGGTCGACAAATCCAAATCCAAAGCACCAACACAGGGCTCGCTTTGAATACGGTATAGACGTTTTCACAAAGGAAACAGCCGGAAACGAGCTCAAGCGCACGATTTCTCAAATCCTCTCATTCCGTTTCCGCTCGTTAAGATACAGATCTTCTTACTTCCAGCTAAGTTTTTATCCGGACTACCCTACTGGGAGCTAAATTGTTCACTCAGGGCCCGTACACCGAGATATACAAGCGAGTCGACGACTGCCCGAAGGGCGAAGACGGATTCGACGGCAGGATGCACCAGCAGTGGCGTTTCTCCTCCTTCAACCCACAGAGGAGATACGAGGGACAGACAGCGACAGTGAACTTAAGCTTATCTCGGGCACTGGACGACACTTACATTGTAATTGCCTCTTAGTTTCGACGCATGTGTCGATGGATGGTGGTTGACTGAGCGACAGTGAAGCTCCGAGTGGAAGGATCTAAAGAACCGCAGTTTTTTTGTTTTTTTTTGTCTTTTTGTGGTGAAAGTGCGCTTTAAAATTCATTTGATGTGTAGAAACTAGTGAGTTCAAACGTACAAACTATACATAGACCAACAGATGTCCGTGGCCTGTTAGAAAAATTCGGACGTTTGCAGTTTTGTCTACAGTTAAATCTAGTCCGTTGTTCTGTCTATAGTTGAGTTGCACTCGGCACTGTACACTGCCCGTCAAAATAAGCGCCTCACTTTTTCCGATGCTTGCTTTCTGCACGATTTTCAAGCTACGAAGTTGCCGTTTTTCATGGACTTGCTCCCATGGTTGTACTTGAAGGTCCCCAAGTGCCAGATCCGGCAGCCACATCATTCGGAGGGGGTGGCTGTTTGACTGCACCGGGGTGGAAATTTCGACCGAAAAGGTCCAAAACACACCTTTACATTTGCTGAAATTTCAAAGTTTTTGGTGAGCAGGACCAAATGATGGCCCTTTTCAAACTGACGTCAAAATTTTCACGATCGGTCACGCCCAACCCTACCCTTACCCCCTACAGGGAGTAGGTTTGGGGGTGGTCGCATTTCCAACTTCCTGGCCCCGGCTACCTGCACACCAAATCGCATCTCGCTAAACCAGTTCCACCCCCGCCGCTATCATAAGGCGTTCGGCGTTGGCGGCCAATCCTCACCCATTTTGCAAAATAGGCTATTGACTATTTCTTTGGCCTCACCTTTGATATTTCTGCAGGGACATTATACAGCGGCCATCAGAAGCAACAACCAGTGGAAGCCCAACGCTATCGTGATGCATTTTAACAACGCCAGCTCCATGCTTAGAAAACATGCGAAGGACGTGTTTCGGGCACTAACCAACGACTCCTCAAGCGAGGGGCGTTGTGTTATACCTCGGGTACGTTACCTACGGTAGGGCGGCCATCGTGCATCTGAAGTAACGGTTCGACTTCTGAATTACGTCCGCAGGAACTGGCAGAGCAACTAACAGCGATGCCGGTGAAGAGCATAGCTCAGCGATAGCGCATCCCGCGGGGCTAAAATTTTATTTCCTTTTTCTTTTAGGGGAGGGGGGAAATAAGGGACTGGCCCCGAATTGATGGGGAGCCCAAAACTCTTTGGGGCCGCCCACTATAAAACACAGAAGTTTGCGATCAGCTTCACGATCAGCGTCATTGGCTTCGCCGCAAACTGGACTATATAGAACTATACTACATCTTGCGGAGGCATCCAATCGGGTGAAGTGGACTCGCGAAAGTGCAGATTTTTACGGAGGAGGCAACATTGGATTAATAGGGTATTCCGGAGTGCAGCTTAACCGGAAACGAGAAGACGACAAGAATCACGAAAGCGGATACGGAAGTCTAGGGTATGATAAGTTACGCAGCACGTGCCGCGCCGTCAGCCACGAGCCGACTCAAAAATTTGAAGGCTTAGCTCTCGCTGGCGATATGTCACGACCTTTTGATTGTGTCAGACAGCGTAGACTTCAACCGCGCGGCCCGGGGACGTAAGAGTAAAAGTTCAAAATTTTCAGGGTTTTGCTATGACAAGCTACGGATATTAAAGTCATGATAAAAGATAGGTGTTTTATGGTTTCTATGGAAGTTAAAAGTTACTCTGGTAAGCAATAGGGTATTTCGGAGAGGGTCCAAACCGGAAATGAAGAAGTGAAGAAGAACATCAGCGGAAACACAACGCGGGTATCATCACGGTTACCGTAGCAAAGAGTATCTCCGCCACGGCGTCAGCCACGAGCCAAACGTCAAAAATGTGGAGGCTTAGCTTGCTTAGCTCTAGATGACTATATGTCACGACTATTTGGTAGGGTCAGACAGCGCAGACTTCAATCGCGCGGTCCGGGGACGTGCATCCTCAGGCCGCGCGAGGTGGTTCCGCGGTGGTTAGCGCATAAAATTACCATTTTTTACATAAATCTTTTGTTTAAAGATGTATCAAGAATATCAGCGCACAGGATTGTCATAAAACTACCGAAATCTTAAGTTTTAAGGCACAAGAGCTTGTTTTTCAAGAGTTGGGTCCGCCAAATTATTTCTTAGGGCCGTGATTGTTAGTCCCACTAAGGAAAAACACCGCTCGACCATGGCACTGGACGGTAGGGCGGCGTTTAGGCGAATGAA
Organism: Odontothrips loti; assembly: GCA_038380765.1. Taxonomy (NCBI): domain Eukaryota; kingdom Metazoa; phylum Arthropoda; class Insecta; order Thysanoptera; family Thripidae; genus Odontothrips; species Odontothrips loti. Next base: position 7,644,103 of record CM076243.1, read on the forward strand.
TAGAAGCCGCGGGAACTCCCTCTCATCCCCTCCTACCCCAGAGGGACTGCGATATGAAAGCGCGCTTTGGCCTTCTCAAAGAAAGTGCGCGTTAACGTTGACGGCGTTAAACGTTTATCGTGAAATTAACGTTGACACCCCAGGATTAGACAGACCTCCTGGTTCCGTGTCGGCTCTTTTTGATTCCAACCTTCTCGCTTCCGGCTCAGTTCCACTCCGGAATGCCCCATTGAGGGCAATTTTGTACGCTTTGTTTTCAGGGGGACTACCACTTCACTATCAACACCCGAAAACTGAAGTCTGGTAGTATTCCGGTTCTACCCTACGGCTTGTACCTTTATCGAGAGACGTTTCGTGTCCGTGGCGAGAAAGGACTGGCAAGTTGCTGCTACTCTGAAATCAATATAGTGCCCATTCCCTTGTAAGCCAGGAGTGAATGACCGCAAGGATCTTCGCTAGAGACTCAAGCGTTTCGACGATTGACAGCATTATATACTTTGCTTTCGACGTAGTCCAGCTCTGAAGACGTGTCGTAACTGCCAGAAAATCGAAGGGTCTTTAGGAAGGAATTTGGCTGGGCACGGAAATAGTGCTCTAAACAGAAGAGTGGGCCTGAGAAGCCGCTAGATGGACTCAACAGGAACTAGAAATATTAAAAGTTACGAGATTTCACATTTTTCCAAAGGGAGTTCTTGCATCTGCCGCCACACTTCCTGAAAAAAAATGGCAAGCAATTCGGTTGCTTCTTCTCTTTTTATTCTGTTTTCTGGGTCTTTTATTGTTTGTGCCCGCCGTCGTGTTCTTGTGTTTTGATTCGCCACGTGATCACCAGTGCAGATTGCACTAGGGTTTAAATTACTTATCACACGGAGCATCATACGTATCATTCGGGACGAAGCAACCTTATTTGAAGCTAGTGCTCATTTCTTCCATGTCATTTGCGTACCTCCCAGGCGGTTTTCGTAGGTATCGAGGTGAGTGCGATACCTGGACCGTCAGTTATTAAATACGTTCCCTGTCTGGTCCGGCCGACGGACTTATCATTAGGCAGTGCTGGTCAGGTCCCGTTAGGCCGTAACGGGCCAGTGTGAACTTTGCCTAACCTAATGTCGGGATTTGAGGGGATCTGAATTCCCGCAGGCTGATAGCAGAAACAAGCTACCGGATACCGTGATGCAGCACTGCTACTTCGACGCCGGGCGAGACGCGTCCAATTGAAGCAGGAAAGCTTCAAACCGCGCGTCCCCAACGCTGCCAGCGTTTCCCCAACCAACAGCAAGCCGGCGTGGTGGGGGCGCGCGCTTTAAAGCTTTCCTTCAATTTGACGCATCCAGCTGGGCTTCAAAGTTTGAAGCGCTTCGGCTTCAAATAGCCCAAGGTCTAGAGTAAGTGGCACTGCTAGTCGGATAGCTAGAGTAGTAGAGCATCCCTACGTCGCGTCCACATACACGTACAACACACATTCCGCGCTATGACGCACGCCCCTACGCATGACCCCCTCACGCCCTAATTACCCTACCTCGCCCAACTCGAACCGACAGCTGCTTAAGTGACAATTTTAGTATACTAGTTATTTTTACACGCTCTGATAAAACGCGTGTCGTCAGTTCGGGTCAGGCGAGATGAGCTGTTGTCGGTTCTGGTCGAGAGCGGTAAGCAGTTTTCGGTGGAGACTCGTATTGATATCTGATAATAACAATTATGCTCTTCGAAATATGCGGGCAACTTTACAGTAATAATCTAAATTCGTCCAGTATCTCTGATTTGTAAATTGAAGCTTTTATTACAAGAATTACACGTTTCCAAAGATTTTAACACCTGCTGAAGAAAGAATATAATCCATTTGTAGCTGAACAGTCTGCGGATTCTCACTCCGGCTAGAATGGCCCACGCTCGGAAGCAGGAGACTCGAGCGCACACCGTGAGAACGTGCGCTGCAGGGACACTTGCCTTGTGGATTATTTCACTTTATCGCACAGATTGCACAGGACCTCCACAGCTTGGCCAGTTTCCATAAACACGTACCAGATCTCCAGCTTCTGCAGCCCGCAAGTGTACTCGGTGTGTCGGCAGAACTTTCCGTCCGCCGTCCCCCGCAGCAGCACCAGCTTCTGCAGCACACGGAGTCCGCACCGGCGCAGCTCCGCCGCCAGGTCTGGGCACCCGTAGGGCTGCTCGGAGGCGGCCAGCAGCTGCAGCTCCCGCAGAGTGGCCGCGTGCGCGCGCACCACGGCCAGCGCCGTGCTCAGCGGGTACACGGCCGTGCGCAGCCACTGCAGGCCCGCGGGGGGCTTGGCGGCGGCGGGGCGGAGGCCGGGCAGCGGGGAGGCGAACGGGCAGTGCGCCTCCAGGCCGGTCAGCTTGGACACCGCCAGCACCTGTTCCAGCTGCCGCCCGGTCGCTCGCGGGAGGGCCACGTGCAGCTCCCGGAGCTTGGGCATCTCCCGGACCACCTGCAGGTGCTGCTCCTCGGGGCTCACCACGTGCAGGACCTCCACGGTGGCCGCCACCCGCTCCAGGACCAGCCTGCTCCACGGGGGAGACACGTCGCAGTGCAGTCCGACCAGCGCCTGGGCCTGATGCAGAATTTTATTGGAGGCAAATTGGACAACTTTACTCACAGCTTCTGTTCGCTTTTCTGCGGCACACTTACGTGGGCCAGTTTGTCCGACTTCACAATCTCCGTCTTGTCTCCTAAAGTCACACTGGAGCTGGTGGCCAACACATCTACGGCGTTTGGCCCGAGGGCGACTGGAATCTGCAAGACGACATTGAGGACGATAAGACGGTGAGTGCCACCGAAGTGAAGGGGCCACAATGCATGCGCTTCCTAGACTACCGGCGGACTGTGAAGAGCAGATGTGAGAGCTACCGCGGACACACGGCAGGCAGTCTGTAGCGACAACCTCATGGGACGGCGGGAATAACGGTAACGTGTGGAAACTGACGTACACCCGTAGGACAATTAGGCTAACTAGAGCACTCACCCTCAGAGGTAGCGGCGGCGGCAGCAGTCTGAGATGGTACTTCCCATTGCCTCCTATGTGGTACCAGTTGAAACCACCGCCGCAGTCCCACTTGACTGATCTATAAGAGCCGTCCACAAGAGTGACGGTGCCTGGTCCGGGAGGCGTGCCGTCGTCGGTCCACCCTATGGGCCAGTCCCTGCCGCGCACCACCATGGAGCCTACCTTCACGGCGGCCGCCATGTCCTCGCAGCTCCACTCGTTGGCGCGTTCCTCCCAGCGCGGGGCTGCAACAGAACAGGACACGCTGAGTCAGAGGTGAACATCGCTCGTAGGCAACAGCTGCATCAAGCCGAGGCAGGGCTGCAACTTTCTCTTTCGAACAAACATTTCGCCGTAAAACTTCGAACCGGACCGAACACCGCCCAATGTGGTTCCGATTTCAATCTCTGCACCGAAAACGGGACATAAATTCCCGATCTTGCAAGTGAAAACGGGAAATAGCTTGTAGTGCCCTTTTCTTTATGACAAATAGAACATGCCACACATAACATAGTTCAGTTCGCTAGTATTGTTGGCAGTGTGTTCATTTATTCGATCAATCTGCGATCTAGTCACGTACGTCCGCAGAGTTACAAACTTTTCTCTGATTTCGATCCGAATAGAACACGGCCTGTTCGCTCGCACACCGCTACTGAGCACGGCTGCAGGCGCGCCTGATATCGCAGGGCGGACGGCGGACGGACAATCGCTTTACACCAGAACCACTGCCGAGGCGAGACGAAGCAGTGCGGAGTGTACACCGGCAGCATCGTGTGGTGTCTTTGGGGGCGTGCACATATTACGTCATCACTTTTCGGCCTCCTGCGGATCCCCCCGGCCCTCTCGTCACCGGCCGTTAGGGGCCATTCACATATTACGTCATCACTTGGGGGGGGGGAAGTTCTAGTCACTGATTACCTCCTATGCTTTAACATGGGAAGGTTAGGTTAGCACGTGATCACGTGGGGGAGGGGGGTCCTCTGTGGCCAAAATCATGATGACGTAATATGTGAATGGCCCCTTATTTCCGGCTCGAACCCCTTCATCCTTATGACGTAGTTTTTGAGGTTTTCCACTTAAATGTATTAGGGTGCTGTGGGGTTACGAATTAAATCCGGGCAGTCTATTTTACGGAACTCTTTATCCGAGCCATAATAATAAAAAAATAGATATTTGCTTTGGAAAGCAATCTAGTTAATAAATCTATTATATATAGTAAAAGAAGCACAATACAAAAGGCGCTAACGCAACAAAAAAAATACACAATCTTACAAACGGGAACTCTTGAATCATGATTCTGAAACTATGTGGACTGTCTCCGTCCTCGGGCTGCAGATCACAGTCCTCTCCGGCTTACTCTCCAGTGCCGCTACGGGGATCACCCACCAAAAACTACGTCACCACGGTCCAGTAACACCCCGCCCTCCCCCCGGTCGTTCCTTGTCGCCCCCCCCCTCTTTCCCCTAAATTGATGACATAATATGTGCGCGCCCCCTTTGCTGACTACGAGTCCACAGCTGGAAGTTAACGCGATCAATCTTTATGGTCATATGCTGGCTAAGCGCACTGGGCTCCTCACTGCCGAACCCACAGAGAAACCAGCGAGAAACCAGCGCTTCGCGATAGAGTGGAAACGCGGTGATTAGTAGCGTGCCTCTACCTGGCCCTCGCCCACCCTGCCCCTCGGAGCGTCTCGCAGAGGGGTACCGCTTCGGACACCTTCGGCCGGCACTCGGCTCCCTGCCTTCGGTGCGCTTCGCGCGCTTCGGGCGGCCGGCTGCGTGGGTGTGGTGAGGGAGGGGGCGCCCGGCCGGTCCTTCGGGTCCTCCTCCGGTCCTTCGGGTCCGTCACCGGTCCTTCGGGTCACCCGAAGCGGTATCCCTCTGCCGGGAGGGCAGGTAGCAGCGCAGGCGAGCGAGGGACAGCCAAGGGTCGGACGGTGATCAGTAGGGCACGCGGCACACAATGAAGCATCAATGCAGATCCCTCCTCGTTTCCACTCTATCGCGAAGCGCTGGTTTCTCTATAATAGAACCCAAATCCAATCGGCCCCAGCTACGATTTCCTGCTTGTTATTCAGTGAACACAAAGAATCATATTTGTCTCTGCGTCAGCGACCCTTCCCGATCCACATGATGACCTCGCGATCCGACAACTGCTGGGATAATTTATCTTCTCTGCATACGTTTGCGAACCATAGTCCGTCACTACTGGCAGCACAAGCACAACGGCCTTCTCTTTCACCGTCGGGCGTACCTTGCTGCTCCACTTCGCCGGCGTCCCCTCCTCCCTCGAGGTCCTCTCCCTCCTGGTCCTGCTGCGGGTGCAGCTGGCCGGCGCACAGCAGGCGGCACAGCAGGATCCTGGCCAGCTCGTCCTCCTGCAGGCGGACGCAGCCGCGCCACGCCACGCCCTGCGCGCCGCCCTCCTGGGCCTCCGGGCCGCGGCGCACCGCCAGGCTGCACGTGGCCGCCGGGTCAGCCAGGATGGCCAGCAGCTGGTCGGCGGACTTCGACAGGGCTGTGAGCAGAACCAGGGCTGTCATGACGGAGGCCGGCACGGCACCTGCCGCCCGCTGTGCACAACTCACGTGCAGCGTCCTCCTCGGCGGCCTTGTTGGCCCGCTCCCAGACGGCGGCTTCAGCCTCCAGGCGCTCCCGCACCTCATCCAGGCCCTCTTCCTGGCGCTGCAGTCGGGCCGCGCAGTCCTCCAGCAGCGGCTGCAGCGCGCGCGCGCCTTTCTGCAGCACGGCCCGCACCCGCCCCAGCGACGCCGCACCACGCCGCAGGGACTCCAGCCGCGGCTCCGCCTGCTCGGCGCGGGCCTTCCGCAGGCTGCACACCTGGTGCTCGTCCAGGCACAGCTCCGCCGCCTCCTGCCGGCACTGGCGGCACCAGAAACGGCGGGCCCCACCCGCGGGCCTGGGACAGGAACTGTGTAATCGGTGTATAGTTACTGTTATCGGAGCGAAATAATGCGGGCACTCTCAATGCCACCACTCTTACGTTTTTACGCACTTTTAGCACATTACATACAGTCTATGTGCCACCGTAATACAAAGCTGAACGTGTGTATTATAAAACATTTATGTTTGTATTACAAACGTTTTGAGCAGGTATTATGTACATCTAAAGTAGGTATAACATGTAATATTTTAGTAATTCATTCCAAAGAACTTGATTTATTATAAGGGCAAGTAAATGTTAGTGTTGTATTACGATATAAAATCGAGGTTAAATCCTAAGAGGGCGGCGACACATTCCATTTTAAGCACAATAATATAGACAAACTTTTTCTTCCTAACATCATTTATCGCAAAACTATTTGTAATGCTTAGCAAAATAATGATTCATGTTTAAGTACATTCGCCTTACAAAATAAATTTACTGAAGACCTTAAGTGGGAAGTGACACTGTTAAAAAAAATAGCTGATTATAGTAGTAATCGTTAAATAAAACGGCTAATCTAAAATGTAACTCAGCATGGTCTTAGTTTTCAGACCAATTAATTCAGACCATTGTGTCTGAATCTAATTTTCAGACCATGGTCATTACATTTCACACTAGTCAGTCTGAAATGGATTATTGTGGGAAATAAGTTAAAAGCATTATAAATTTCCGTACATTTTGTATAAAAACTTCAGACCAAGTTTTACTGAATTATCAGGCTACTTTTTTTTTTGACAGGCCCTGTTAGGGGCTGGCATTACCGTTCCCCTAGTTCGCAGCTTTCGTAGCTCCTTCACAGCCCTAGCTAGTTCGTTCGCAGCCCTAGCCAGCGACCTCATACGCAGGGAGGCCGTTTTCATCGATGTTTGTGCATAAGTAGAGACGGCGCATTAAGCTGAGGCTACAGTTCGTATGCTTTGGCCTGCTGTTGTTAGTAGGCCCTTGTCTATACACTTATGGCCCTGCGGCCGGGCGGCGATGACTGAACTTTTGTTTACATCTCAGTTTTACAGCTGTGGCGCGGCGTGGCGAGGCGGCGCTGGAGCTGGCACGCACTCGAGGCGTGGTGTGGAGTGGAGTGGTGCGGTGTGGCGTAGCGTGGCTTGCAAGGTGGCTTGCTGCGTGTGGCTAGGCGACGCCGACCCCTCCCGTTCCCGCTCCACCCCGCTCTCACACGCGTGTGCGTAGGGCTCTCCACGCCCAGCCGCCCGCTCCTGCCCTGACCTCGCCGGCCCTCGCCCAGTTCTCAGGAAAAGACAAGACACAAATGGCGTAGTTTTGATTCCCGGTTGTAAATGCAAAAGTGTTAAGACAAGACACAAATGGCGTAGTTTTGTCTCCCGGTTGTAAATGCAAAAGTGTTAAGTGATTTTAAATAACAATTTTGTGTCGTTGAATTATGCTTACAATCCCAAAATAGTTTTCGTCATTTGGAATTCAAAAAGTCGCAAATGTACACAAATATGTATGCAGAAGCCGCTGCAACATTGGCTAGCGTTTCAAATGTGGGCCTGTCACGCAGCAGCCACTTTAGTGGCTGGTTTTTTTTTAACACTGAAGGCGTTTGTTCGGGCTATACAAGGAATGTATGTGAAGAGGCAAAGCGGTTCCAAAAGTCAACGAAGTATCAAGCAAATGCCTATAACAGCAAACGTTACCATTGATTGAGCGATATATCGGCGATTGATAACGGTCCAATCAGAAGTTTGTCAAACATACAGGTACGTCATTATCTTTAAAAAGTGAATAAACAACTATTTTCAATCAGTACGCGAGGTGAACGAAGGGTGGAAGAGGGGAAAAGGGTCAAGGAAGTATCTTACTTGTGGGAAATCTGCAGAACCATGAAGTTGTCGGGGAGGTTGGCGGCTGGTCCCTGGAATACCTGCAATACGATCCCATGAATACGATATAAGACACTACGCCAGTACTTTTGCTCTCCCTCCACCTCTCTTATCGGTACGAACTTTTCTGCAGGTGGCGCACGAGTTGCCTCCCTGACCCTCCAGGCACCGCAAGCAGAACGTGTGACCGCAAGGCAGCACTTTGGGGCGGCGCTGCTCGGAGTTTATAGGCTCCATGCAAATAGCGCACTCCATCTGGAAGCGCAGAGAAACACGGCTAGGCTAGCGGCATAGAGGGTGGGAAGGGCGTAGGCCAGCCGTGTGCGCGCGGCATCGGCATGCGTTACGCAATCATTGCCACGTCCAGGCCAACCGCGGTGCGCAGATGTCTCACACCTGCCATAGGCCTGATCAGTGCGAAGTTCGTCGCTTTTTCGAATGGTGCACCTCGATATCAAGTCCGCGAGAGATACAGTGCTTCTCTGACACCGACGAACGGATCTCGGATCTCGTTCCGTTTTCCCTGTTTTTCATTCCAACTTATTCTCTCTTGGAGCTCAGACCTTCTGGGCCTCCCCTTTTTAGGGCCCAACTTCCCCTAATTTGGAACAGTCTTTCCAGGCTCGTACAGGACGTAAATATTACTCGGCACCAAATATAGCTCGCCTTTCTTCAGACCTAAGATGGAGCACTCCGTGACGCATTATTAACCGAAGTTTCAAATTGATAACGACTTCCCATTTTCTTTGCAGAGCGACAAACCCCGAAAACTGAGAACCTACCTTTCACTTCAGTAGAGTCCACAGGCGATCCCCCCCCCCCCCCTTTTCGTTTTCTTTTTCAAGAATCGAAGGAAATGAGACATTTTCATAGAAAGACATAATAAAAATCGTAATTTAACAGTGATGATATCTACCATGGACAGTTGACCAAGTCGTTTAATTAAGAAAACAAAACACAACATACACATCGTGCATTACAACTTCTAGACCTCCATATGGTCATCGCCTTGGGCTCTCCGCGGGGCACTCGCCCAGTGCCGTCGCCCACGCCGGGCGTATCGTGTTCACCTGCTCGCTAGGGTGACCCAAATATTTTCCCAAAGGTTTTGCTCACGGGTGCTTCTTGGGAAGTTTATATGATGTAAAACGCCACAGTTCGGACAAAGCTGAGTCGCGGGGGGGGGGGGGGGGCAAAAGTGTCACAGGGGTAGGAATGCGTGTCAGCGAACGTTCCTTTTCTTGAGGGCTTCAGTCGGGTCCATTTTACCCAGCGTGACGTGTCCCGTGACGATCGCGCCACGATGCCGCGAAACCACGTGACGTCACGCCCGCATGACGTGAGCAGAGAAGGAAATTCTTGTGTCCACTTCGAAGGGACTAGGCCAGGTACGCATCTACCCTTATTTGGTGAGTTTAGCCCCACGTGATCCTCGTGGGCGGAAAGGACCCCAAAGGTCCATCCGAACACAGAGGGTACCGGGTACCGCGCGCTGCCACCTCCCAGCCCGACTCCAAGGCGCGAGCCGCGGACTAGCCTACCTTGTCAGCGACTGTCGAAACTTGAGATGGAGGAGGCCAGCAGATGAAGTACCACGCACTGGGGCTCAGCCAGGCTCAGCCCACACCGAGACCAAGTCTTCCGCGACGATCGCGCCCCGACCAGCCAAGCGACCCGCCTGACTCACACTGCTGCTGCTGCTGCTGCTGCTGCTGCTGCTGCTGCTGCTGCTGCTGCTGCCGGCTGTGAGCGCGGAGTATTCCCCGGCCGCTGCGTATCAAAGCAGGAGCAGGAGCCACATGGAAAAATTCGTCGAATTCAGTCGAAAATCAATGAAGGATTCCGCACGATGTTAGCAGCGTGCTGGATCAGACGTTCATGCTTCCGAACTAACTGCTGTGTTATACCAGGTGTATCATCGGCCCCGGGCAGTTTCGGTTTCAGGCAGTCCCGCAACACACTATCTCCGTCTCTTTCTGGCTCGGCCAGACGCGTGAGATAGAAAGAGACGGAGATGGTGCTTTGCGGGACTGCCTAAAACCGAAACTGCCCGGGGCCAATGATACACCTGGTAATTCCAATGAGGCTCGAAAGCGGAAGTAGAAAACGAGGAATGGGTTGCTAGGTAGAAAAGATCTAGCAGTGGTGCGCACTTGACGCGGACCCGCAAAACTTCGGGGTCGATGCGCCTCCACTAACGCTGTCCCATTTTGCTCCAACTTCGAAGAGCTTAATTTCTGAACAAGGCCATTCAGGAAGACCACCCGTGGCGGTAAATTTCGATTCCATGAAACACCCCAACTGAGGCGTTTCGAGCCATCAATGCAAGGCGATAGCTCCTTCATCACGCGAGCTTGGCGTATGAAATGGCTAAAAACGAAACTAAAACTCACTCCGCCCCGCACAGAGCCTGGTGCCCACTAACCTGGTGGTAGCCGGCTATACTCGGCTCGCACAGACGACTGCCACGCAAGTTCAAGGCCACGGTCCGTCCCGTCGCCTGCTGCCGGGAGCACTGCTGAGGCGGCAGGCCCGGCCCGGCCAAGCCCTGCCCCCGCCGCTGTTGACTATCGCGAGGCGGCCCGCCGCGGCCTGACTGACTCACTGCCGGCCCGCGGATGCCCCCCCCCCTCCCCCTTCCCCACACGCCCCTCTACTCCACCACCCCGCGGCGGGGCCTGGGGGGCCAGCTGAGCGCCGTAGGCCGACGGTACAGAGCGGCCCCGACCCGCGGCACCGCGCTTCGAGCGACACAGGCCCTGTTGAGAGAGAAATACATACTTCAGCAGAACCACAACCGCCCGACTGTAGCCAACGACTTGAGCGAACAGGGATGCGAGCCTGCTTACTGCGCGAAGTACTTGTTTAGCGAGAAGTTCCTTTAGAGAGTTTGTCTGATTGAGGGCCACCACAGCGACACACGCTTGCTGCCGACTGAGCACAGGGGGAACTAGCAGCCCAGTCTGGTTGCGCGGCGCTCCCCCCCCCCCCCCTTGCCCCCCTCGCGGCGAGAACGAGGGAGGGGGCCAGATCGTCCTGTGGCTGAGCGACTTGACAGTTCAGCGACAAAGAAGTGTGGACCGGCTGTACACTGGCTGCTGGCTCAGACTGCGTTGGCCGCAACCGGTTGATCGCCAACGGATTTAGCGGAAGCGTTTCTTCGGCTATTTTGACAGGCCCTGTTAGAGGCTGGCATTACCGGTCCCCGAGTTCGCAGCTTTCGCAGCTCCTTCACAGCCCTAGCTAGTTCCTTCACAGCCCTAGCTAGTTCCTTCACAGCCGTAAGCCAGCGACCTCATACGCAGGGGGGCCGTTTTCATGCTTGTGCATAAGTAGTGGCGGCGCATTAAGCTGAGGCTAGAGTTCGTGTGTCTTGGCCGCCTGCTGTTAGTAGGCCCTTGTCTATGCACTTAAGGCCCTGCGGCCGGGCGGCGATGACTGAGCTTTTGTTTACATGTCAGTTATACAGCTGTGGCGCGGCGTGGCGAGGCGGCGCTGGAGCTGGCACGCACTCGAGGCGTGGCGTAGAGCGGAGTGGCGCGGCGTAGCGTGGCTTGCTGCGTCTGGTTAGGCGACGCCAACCCCTCCTGCCCCCCCCCCCCCTCTCCCGCTCTCACATGCATGTGCGTAGGGCTCTCCGCGCCGGCCCTTGCCCATTCTCAGGAAGGGAAAAGACACATAAACGGGCCCGGCCGTAAGATTTGAAAGATCGGATTTTATAGCGGACTCCACAGTTTAACGAAATACTTGTAGCTGCAGTGGCACCTTTCTTTTTGGTGTGATAAACAGAGTCCTGCTCAAGACACTTCTTTTTACAAGGATATGTGAAGAAAATGTTAACTCGAAGAGCAAACGACAGAAGAAGGTACTTCATACATGCTGTTTTTTGTTAGACACTGTTGTGAATCTTCCTTGGATTGGATCGATTGTAGCACTTTGATATTACTGACTGCTTGCAGCGAGAATCGAAAACTGCCAACCTTTCATATTTTTGTGGCTCCATTTTCTTTAAAGCAATTGCAACGCGAATAGTTGAGAAGAATAAACAACATATTTTTAATCCAGGGCTGATTCCCAGTTTAGGGGGCACTTTTAATCCGACTATACTTTTGAAAAATAAAGGTTGTCTTTCTGCATCTAACTCTAACGTCGAGAAAACCCATGTGGAGTCGTTTCGAGCACCAAATTCGTCTGGACACTCAAAAATCCGATTTCTTCACTAATTTAGACAAAAAAAGACGATAACTTGGATATCTACAACCTCTGGTGTGGAATAGCCATGCGATGATTTTTGGTCATGGCCAATGCTACAGATGTCAGACACATGCACTCGGGGGGGGGGGGGGGGCAAATCCCCGAAAGTGTGCATGATTGCCTAGCTTCTAGAGATTATAATAGAAATAGTCGCAAGCGGAGCGAGCCGGGGGTAACCACTCGCGTTTTGTCCTGTACACTCTGGGCCTAATAACGCGTAATGACCGTCCACTCTCAAAAATGAATGCTTGAAATTACGCAAAATGGACAAAAAGAACATGATGCTTGTTGCAAGCATAGGAAGCGTGCTCCAAGGATTTGAAGCTTGTTCCAAGCATAACGAAGCTTGGGGCCAGTTGTGGCGATACTCGAGTCAAGTATAATATTCTTGAATCGTGCATAGTCATGCTTGGAACAAGCATATTATGCTTGGCAGAGAATTTGCGGATTAAGCCTAAAAATTGCTTAAGATCAAGCAGGGGGTGGCAACAGCGTCAAAGCGCCTGGTTCCATGCGGCTAGCGAGCTGAAATTTGTCGCAAATAGTTCGCATTATAACAACAGGTGTGCTTTAGACCTTCAATTGAGATATTAGCACAGGTTATGCCTTGGAAGTTGCTATTATGCAAAGATATATGAGTTTTCACTTAACCTCTCTGAGTTATAAGGGTCGTAGATCTTGTCTAACGATTCTGCGTTTTCACAGAGATTTGCCATATGGGACGAAGTATCGACCATTTTACGCAGTAAATATGAGTTAACTGGAAATATAAGTATCCCACCAAATGTAAAACGTACTCCTCTATCCAATGAAACCAACCCGGAGCGAATCGGTTCATTAGTTTCGAAGATAATTTGAATATATTAGAGCGCTACCGCATGGAGCCAGGCCCTTACGTGCTTGCTACCCCCTGGATCAAGCATATTATATGCTTGATTCAAGCATTTTTTTTTTGAGAGTGAGTGTATTAACGCGTATTACTGCGTATTAACGCGTAATATAACGCGTACGAACAAGCATTAATACGTGTATTCAAGGCATGGGAATCACTGGACAAAACTCGCAGGATGATTTGGGATCCTCCATTACGTGCGCCCGCCACCGTCCACGATATTGCCGCAAGCGCAAACCTTAATTTGGTCAGTTTGAGCACATATGGCACCTGTTAGGTAGGCAACCACGACTTCTTGCATGCACGCCTGTCGTGCGGGCTGGCCTACCCTGGCATTCGCAGGCGCTCGCCGTCACCGTTCGCAATTTAAGGCGCGAGAAAATTCGCCTTCGTGCGTCGCACCCACCCGTGCAACCGTATTTTGGCTGCAGACTGCGCAGACGCCCCCTTTTTTTTTGGGGGGGGGGGAGAGAAATGCGCTGCGAGGGATAACTTCTTTCAGAACAAATTTAACGGTGGCAACAGTTTCCGTTCCAAACATTATTTCGCAGTCTTCGATTGAGTACACTCCTACCTTTACTCTTTCAGAATGAGTCGATTCAGGTAGCGAGATCTAGTAGCGGACATCGCACCATCGCAGGTCCCTAACGAGAGCCGGACCCCTCGCCGTATCTCCGCACCTGACATTGGGTGTGAACGCGTTGGGCCCCTCTTGCAGGTGCTTCCAGGTGTACTGCTGCCGCTGTTCCAAGTCGGGCTGAAGGCTGTTGCTCGCGGTGACGGCCAGCTTCGTGCTGCAGCGTGATCGGCCACAGCTTGTTGGTGACATGGTTCAGCGCCGCGCCGGGGATTCTCCTACCAGCACACCGCAGTCGCGTTAGGCGTCTCGTTTTGTTGACAAGAGCAGCTACTACTTCCATTATGCGGTCCTATTGGTGACGATGGGCCTCATGGACTCTAGGGGGACCGTACTGCATCGGAAAACATCCTTGAAGACATTTTCAATGAGGTTCTCAAACGGAAGTCGGAGCACAAAAATGGTTCCAGAATGAAAGAAGAGAGAACGGGAAAACCACACACCAAACTGTGTCCTCTCAACTTCCGTTGTAGAGCCTCATTGGGAGGGCATGCGCGTTGATCGAGGCCCAATAAATGCACTCATGATCTCCACCCAATATCAACGTAATTTGGGCGACCTACTTACACCCACGGCATATTCTTTCTTTCTTCTGCTCACACGGTGCCATGACACAAAGATCTCCAGTCTTGGCCGAGAGACCAAAGCAAATAATTTGCATGGGAGAAATTCCTGCTCTAATATACAAAATTAATACATTTTGAGAAGGGTAGTTATTGTAGCCGTGGTATAGGTCGTAACTTTGCGTCCAACTGAATTGTCACTAGTCACAGACACACGGTGGTAAGGAAGGAGGGGGGGGGGGGTGATCAGGGTATTTAACTGCATCCAAACCGGAACCAAAGAAGTGATTGCCAAAACTGTATCCGGCATGACAAATCGTAGTGTGAGTGAAATGACTTCGGTCAGGTAACGTGCGCCATGTTGGATTTCCATGTCCACATGATCGATGCAAACAGACCGTCCATGAGGTTATGTGGATCGTGCGGAGAGTTCTAACGTGCACATTTATGCCCCAGCAAAAGACTTTTAGCGACACTGTACCCCTCGTATTTTGGTGATCATCACTGTCACTTTACCAAATACGGGAGCCCAACATGGCGGCCGGACGCCGGCGCGAGGACGTTCCCGGCCTTGATTTGTCATATCGGATACAGTTTGAGGCGTCATGATGATGTTCTTCTTTGGTCCCGGTTTGGATACAGTGAAATACGCTGTGCTTCGAAAATCCGCACCATTTAGTAGCAATAGAGGTTTCCAATTAAACTTGGACACGGAAGCTGAAGAACAAAATAACTTCTAGACCAGAAACTGTCGAGGGCAGGTCTGAGAAACTTAAATGGCGTTATGAGTGAATTTGGAAAGCTATTTCCCATATTTCTGTACCCATGACTCTACGGCAGGAATTCCAGATCAGTCAGATTAGTCGTCATATAAAACTTTCAGGGCCTTCTGGTTTTTCCCCCTAAATAATTTCCTGCGTGCTCGCAACAAGAATCAAATCTGGCCCTGTAATTAAACCATAGGATTAAGCGGTTTCGATGCTGCAATGCGCTGTTCTTAACATGGAGAAATACCTGAAGGACAACTCAGTGTAGACACATTTCGTCACCCACAGGTTAGACACCCCCTTTTTTTCCGAAATACGAAAGGTTCCGTACGGGATAACTACCCTCTTTGGTGGTGATCGAGGCAGTTTCTTACATCACTGCCATGAACACGACGGCAATCACTAAACCACGAGAGTTCGTCAACGCCTCGCCGTCTAATATCGGGACGATTTCCTCGTTATCTCAGAACGCTGGATTGGAACGGTCAGCGTTCATACTCAGGTGAAAATCACATATGTGAACCGAACTTGTACGAACAGTCCCCTTGTCATGGGCCTTTTTCAAAGACCGCCCGGAGTAGTTCCGTGCTGTGGGTCCGTACCATCATCTACGAGAGGTAAGCCTGCGAAGTCTTGACGCCAGCTGTGGGACACTGTGCTACGGTGCATGATACACGGGTTCTGTTCCCGCTTTTGTGCATCAGTCTTCTTTTTTCCGTTGCAGCTCTTTGCCGAAATACGTAAGTAAAACCGCGAGTTACATGATTTTTGCACTTTTAATGCCGATATCTCAGGAACCGTGATCGAAACGACTATTCCCTTCAAAATTTTATCCCTGCTGTATCCTGCTGTACTCGAATTGACGTCGGATTTTTCTTTAAGAATTTTCGGATATAATTTGCTTTGTGCTGTTGAGGGACATTAAGCCCCCCCCCCCCCGCCCGCACCTCTAAATGACGTCACAGCGCGACCAGACTTCGGGGCCTTATCAACTCGCCAAAAGATTAATTTTATACCGTACGGAAACTTTATGATTTCGAAAATCCGTAAAATGAGGGTATGTTTAGTGGCCGTGTAGTGCCGTTTAGCAGAGTGAAACTCGGCGCCGTTGCATTGAAGAATCCTATAATAGTGACTTACCACGGGTTGTCATCTTTAAAATACCTCATTGACTATTTCTAGAAGTACAAATCCGCTGCGCATCCTCCGTAGAGGTTAGCGCATGTCAACTGATCTTGCTGTTTCAGGTCGTGACTTCAACAGGCGCCACGGAATTGGCATTTCCAACGAGGCTTAAGCGGAAGTAGATTTACAATAACATTGTCAAAGCAGAAACGGGCAGAATGAGAAATCGCACGGGGAATAGTGTCGCCGCCGCCGCAGGTCCGCCACGACCCGCTTCGAAAGTTTGGAAGTTCATCTTGCGGCCCCTCGCACAAGGTCAGCAAGTGCTCCGCGCTGCCTGAAGATGCTGTAGATATGATTCCTTAGGCTGCGTGCAGTAGCTCCTCGCGTTTCGCCCTCAAAGGGTCACATCATCACCGTCAGCAAAGCTTTTAAATTTTTAAACGTGGTATCGGGACATTCCGGCCAAGAGGGTATTCCGGAGTAGAGCTTGACCGGAAACGAGAAGACGGCAAGAATCACAAAAGCGGATACGGAAGTCTACGGTATGAAAAGTTACACAGCACGTGCTACACCGTCAGACACGAGACGACTCCAAAAATTCGGAGGCTTAGCTCTCGGTGATGATATGTCACGACCATTTGATAGGGTCAGACAACGCTTATTTTAACCGCGCGGCCCGGGGACGTGCATCCTTGTGCCGCGCGGAGAGATTCCGGCGCTGCCTGACCCCACCAAATGGTCGTGACATATCATCAGCGAGAGCTAAGCCTCCGAATTTTCGAGTCGGCTCGTGGCTGACGGCGTAGCACGTGCTGCGTAACTTTTCATACCGTAGACTTCCGTATCCGCTTTTGTGATTCTTGCCGTCTTCTCGTTCCCGGTCAAGCTCTACTCCGGAATACCCTATTCGATGTAAGTGGTATCCAGGAGGACTGAAATGTCAACGAAAACGTCATATCTCTTACAGTTTTTGCGGTATCGTAATTGAAAGTGCAGTAATCAGGTAAACCCGTGATTTACGCGACTCTTGAATTAATTAACTAGTTTATGAGCAAAGCTTTTAATTTTTTCTAACACGGTGGTATCATGACTGACCTGCGGAGGAAATACTTGCCACCGTGCGATTGCTGTCCTATCCGTTTCCACCCTGGAAGTGTTCTGTTACTCCCACTTCCGTTCTCGAGCTTCGCTGGAAACGCCTATTCCGAAAACACTGAACTGAAGGGGAAGCGGTTTGCATGTCATTCGGGAACTTTCAGAGCTGCTAATAGTATTGTCCTACACAGCACAGTTGTTTGTGACAGACCGCCAAGCGCACGGTCTTGCCCGCGCGCCACTTTCCCTGTTGCATGTTCCTGTTCGGATTGCAGTCTTCCGGGGCTGCTCGTCGCTGGTGTCACCGACAAGGATCCCCTCAGGGTGACGCGGTGACGACTGGGCTGAGAAAACCTCGTCGCAGTATTTGCAGCTGATCTGTCTTGCATCAGAAATCCACCACCAAGTTTGGACTGTTGACTTCCTGCGAGGTTAATCATTCGTGAGTACAGCTTTAAGTATTTCTCCATGTTGTCTGAACTGCTTATGTGTTTCTAACCTCCTAACAACTCCTAACTTGAAGCACTGCGTCGTCCCTTTATCGGAGATGGTTTGGTAGTTTTGTGTTATTTAGTCAGTGTTTAGTCAGTCACAAAAACGAGATGGGAAGACGAAGGACCGTTCGACGTGGAACATGTCTTATTTTACTGGGAACATAGGAAAGAGAGTGTAGTGACCACACATTTGTCGTCGCGGGCCCTCCATTCTACGCCTACATTTACCATCGTACTTAAACGAAATTAAGAGAGCTGAGGGATGCATTTCTGCGGATAATTTTATTGCGACTACCGAAACGGACATCAGTGACACTGGTGAAATATTCTTCACCAGTAAAGAGCGACAGTAAGTTAGCAACAAGCCTCATCTGCATGGTTTGGATCCCTTGTTTTTGCCTTCTAGTTAGGTTAGGTTTACTTCAGAGCGTGGCGTTGGGTGGTTCCTGCAGAGCTTCGCCAACGGGTGGGCCCTTAGTAGTCCCACCAGTGGTTCCTCAGAACCGTTCGCTATTCCACTAAAAGCATTGCTTTTTTTGCTAGCTTGTGGTGCACTTTCTGTTGAACTTACCGCGTTATGTTAAGCACACGCTACGCTACGCGCTTACATCTGAGAAAAGGCGAAAAACATGTAAAATTAATCTTGTCGTTTTGGCCGAGGCGGGATTGGAACATCGACGAAGTTCGCGGGGGTGTGGCAATTTGCGCTTCCGTTTCGTCTCTCTCGCCCCTCGCGCTCTCTTTCTCACTTGGCTCGTGCTTCGGTCCCTCAGACCCACCCAACGGTGCACTGCACTCTGTTTCACGAGGTTGTGTCCGTCAGCTTCCAGGATGTGGTGCTCGGACTGCGACGCGGTGGCGGTGCCGCGGTGCTACGTGAGCCACTCGCTGTGCCCGCTGCGCCCCCTGGTGAAGGAGGCCGAGGCCGCGCTGGCGATGGTGCGGGCCGAGCGCTCCCGGGAACTGCGTCGCCTAGCGGAGGACGTCCGCTGCCAACATCGGCGCCTGACGGCGGAGTGCGCGGCGGCGGCGACCGCCGGCCAGCGACAGGACCTGGCCGCGCTCAGGGACATGCTGGCCATTGCCAGGGAGGACCCGCTGCACCTCCTCAAGGGCGACCAGAGCCCGCTGCACCGGGCGCTGTCAGCCCTCCGGAGAGAGGCCGTCTCGGAGGCCTTCCAGGGCGTCAGCAGCCAGCCGCACGGCATCGCTCCGCAGGCCGGGGAGGTCAAGTCCGAGAAGAGCGATCCTCGGTCCTCGGAGGTTGTCGGTGAGGGAAAGGCCATCTCGGACACGCAAGCTGCTTCCGACAGGGCGCAGGGGCAAGCCGCCCCTCTCACCACTTCTGCAACGTCGGCGAGGCCGGTCATTATCTCCTCGGGGAAACCAGTCACCACGTCCACCTCGGCGAGGCCAGTCACCACTTCATCCTTAAGGCCAGTCACCACTTCAACTTCGGTGCGACCGAACATCTTGCGAAAACCAGTCGCCACTCCCACCCTGACGAGGCCGGTCACCACCTCCACCTCGTCGAAGCCGGTCAGCTCTGTCATCGTGGTGAGGCCGACCGCCCCCGCCGCCTCAGTGAGGCCCCTGCAGCAGGCAGCTTCCGCGTCCCTCCCGCTATCGGCCCCGCCGATGGCCGCCAAGGCCGTCTCCACATCGGGGCCCGCCTGTGTCGTCCTCCAGCAGCCGCAGCAGGTGGCTGGTGCCCGCCGGCTCATTCTGACATCGGGGCGAAGTGCCCCGGCGCCCTGTCTGCAGCCCGCGGGGCAGCGGCAGCTGCTGCGGCAGCCGGCGGCCCCACCACAGCAGGCGGCTCCCGTCAGCTCCGCGTCAGAGCCAAGCGCTCTAGCGCCATCTCCGGAGAGGTTGGCAGCTGTTGCCAAGAAGCAGACCGGAGCCGGGGTCGGAGGCAGGCCGAGGGTACTGCTGGTGCAAGCGGGAGCTGGACCAACACCGCCAGTGAATGATGCTGCACGGGCGGAGAAACGTGAGTAGTGTTCAGCCACATCACTCAAAATGGGTTTCTTAGGGACCACCCATTACACACTAAAATGTTAGGCAGATTCTATGGATGCATTTTGGACTGTTCTGTGCATCTGTAAGCTATGCATAATTGTATGCGTTCCAATGCACCAATTATTCATTGCTTACGCATGCACAGAGTTCATCCATAATTATGCACAAAAGTTGTGCTGACACTAAAGGTGTTATAGCAACAACACATATAGAAAACGAACGATCTGTTGTCCCGAAGAAAAGTCTTTGCACCTACGAAGCAATTTTGTATGTATTTTGTCTTCGCGGCTGCAAAGATGAACTGAGAAATAAAGTAGGTTCCATCCAACTGCCGAAAAAAGCTGTTGGAAAAATTCGTATCGATTGTTGTCGGTACGATTTAATCGTTTTCTCCGCTTGGTTTCTCTGCCTCCTATATGAACGAACTTGCTAAAAATCATGCTTGATTCGAAATTCTTATTGGAAACTTCTCTGGAAAAGCATAGTAAGCAACTCTTGAGTTTGTGGAGTGAATGGCTGTAATATATCTTCTTTTATTTGCATTGCAGGGTTGAAATATTTCCCTTCATAAAGAGTAGTGTAGTTACTATGCTGTAGTAACAGCATACTGGCCCATTATGCTGTTGAAATCGTGTAGCAGCTCATCATGCTATTTCACAGAGTGTAGGGGCTCACTATGGCGTAGTTATGGTATAATGGGCCCATCTACTGTTCCGCTTAAAGAGTGAAGTGGCTGCTATGCTGTTTACAAAGCATAGTGACTCCACTGTTCAGTTTGGAAAGTTTAGAATAAAGTAGAGAGTCAATTCTGGGTCACGTGAATGAACTGTGGTTACCCTTTTCTAAGTGTTAACACGTCAACCTGAAATTATTGAGCTCATATCATATGACTGTAATGGATTTTCAACCTTACTATCTGAGGAAAAAAAAACACCAGTAATAAACATGACGCTTTCCAAAAATTACCAATGCAGCAAGTTTTAGATAAAGTGTCCATTCTTAAGAAGGGCGATTTCTCCGTTTTCATAAAAACTGCCTTTAATTGTGTTCTCGGCTTGATTTATTTAATTGCACTTTTCGTACACCCCTGAGAGTGAACCGCGGTGATCCGTGTTCGTTGCATTGGCTAGGTCACAAGAGCCGGTCGGTGAGGGCGCCGCCGGCGGTGGTGCCCGGAGGCGGGGCTGGTGCTGCCGCCGCTGCCGGCATGGAGTCGCTCCCAGACGAGCTGCTGGTGCTGGTACTGGCCGCGGTGCCTCTGTCCCGGAGCCCCGGGGAGGCGGTGCTACAGCTGCGCTCTCTACGCCTCGTGTGCCGCCGCTGGAACCGCCTGGCGCTGAGCTCCGAGATGTGGCGCCGCCGGGAGCTGGTCGTGGAGGCCGGAGGCGCGGGCGCCGGCGCCGCCGTCAGGCTGCTGCGCCTGGTGCCGGCCCTGGGCGCGCTCACACTCCGCGCCATGGCGGACACTTCCCCTAGTGTCTCCGCCAGAGCCGTGCTTCAGGCCGCTACCAAGAACCAATGTCGGGTGAGCACTACTGTTAAAACGACACTGCAAAAATTGGGGCATTGTATCACAAGGGAACCGGACAACTCGTCCCCGCTATTGTACCCCTGGTCGTAAACGGGCCCGGGACGACGGGGTCCCGCTAAGTTCAAAACTGGCCCCCAGTAATTTGCCAACTGCAGTTGGGTCCCGCCCCCGCCTCTCGCCGGCACTATTCTAAGATTCTATTTTGCTATCGTTACGTTTCGGATTGTTACAAGCTAAACGCGAGACCGGAAAAAATCGGGGAAAACTTGAGGCTGCGCCTACAGTAGTTTTTATGGTACAATGATGGGTTTGTTCTCATTGTGTTCAGAAAAAATCACCTCTTTCTTGCAACGCTGGAAACTGAAAATCGAGATTTTTCGACCCACTACAGAGGCGGTTAGCTTTCTTCGTCGCTTGGAAACGCCTCGCCTTCAAGAATATGAATGTTCAATTTGTACGGTTTTGAAAAAGTAGTACTGAAATGTCGCATCACGGACAAAGTCTAAGGAAATTTTTGTTCATGTGCTGAGGACGATTCTGCACGTCCATAGTGCAGTGACAAAATTTGTGACTCCAGACAGACGAACAAAATTGTTTCCAACCGCGGGCAAATATGAGAATTTTGTCCATAGCTGGAGTGCCAAGTTTGTCTATAGGTCTATGGGCGTGCTGAATGGTCCATAGCC
The DNA here is from genome assembly GCA_038380765.1 of Odontothrips loti. Taxonomy (NCBI): domain Eukaryota; kingdom Metazoa; phylum Arthropoda; class Insecta; order Thysanoptera; family Thripidae; genus Odontothrips; species Odontothrips loti. The sequence continues at coordinate 7,665,973 of CM076243.1, forward strand.
TTTTTCCGTGTACGTGTTAAAAAGTGTTATTATATAGTCACAAACTTCTGCTCATGTTAATAGGCCACCGTTTTTCAAGTTGAAATGTGTGACAACGTCATACAACATGTGGGCCGTTTTCCGTATGGGCATGGATACCAGCTACTCTTCCAATGCTGTAAATCCTGTGGCAAGCACAAACATTGCTAAAGTGGCGTGCACGTTGAATGCCACTTTTTGGCAACCGCTAGTGCTCGCTAATATGCGAGCTTCATTGCCAAATCTTTGGTGCATCATATGTAGACAAAAATTGGCGTTAAGAAATTGCAGCCTGCTCATGTGTGCTTGCCAAGATATGGCAGCTGCAGTGGAATGCCAATTTTTCGCAAGTTTGCTGGCCATGACTTTTAGTAAAGTGTTATATTCTCACTCTTTGTACAGCAGTGTTCACGTAACCGAGGTTTTGTTTAATTTGACTTTTTGTTTGCGGGCGTGTTTGTTGAACAGGTGCGCTCCTTGGAGTGCCACTTTTACGTGACCAACTCCTTCACCGACCTCTTCCAGGCCGCACTGCTGAAACTTGGTACGACACTGGAAGAGCTCCGACTGTTTCTCGGTCTTCGCAGTTCGAACGCCGATGCTTCGCCGATGTTTGCTGCTGTAGAGGATCTGAGACATCTGAAGAAATTTTCGCTGTCGATTATTCGGAAGTCTGATCGTTACGCGTTTGACCACACGTTTCGGAAGTTCCATAGCCTGGAAGAGCTGACGCTCCATCGACCTCTCTACTTCAGCTACCTCACAGAGCTGACGGAGCCCGCCTACACCGAGCAGTTCCTCAGCAGCCTGCTGAGTGCCAGCAGGGGGACCCTGCAGCGAGTCCATTGCGGGGACTTGGACATTATTGAGGGGCTGCTGCAGTGCCCCGGCCTGAAGGAGTTGACATTAGACGCCAGAAAACTGGACAGCTTTGACGGGCTGTTTCCGCACCTGGAAAACCCGAATCGCTTGGATCTGCTGTGTCGGAGTACCCGGCTGGAGACACTGGACATAATGGTTCTCCCTAAACAGGTGGACTTTTTGCTGAACCACCCCCAGTTAACAGTGAGAAGAATCAGACTCCACATCGACTTTCACTATATCGAGTGTAAAACTGGTGTAGTCCCGACAGTACGGGAACATGGGAATTTCAGTAAGGTTACTTATCTTGACATGGGTTGTTACCTTGACAGTGAAGCGTTTTCCCCTAAGACATTTTTTGATTGGCTTGCTTCGCTGCCTCGTCTCGAGGTTTTGATTGCGAAGGACGAACGCCACAATCGGTTTAAGGAGACGCTGTCCTTGCGCTGGACCGAGAACACTGCGCCCAGGCTCCGAGTGCTGCACGTCAAGTGCTGCCCGTTCTTGCGGCAGTACACCCCGGAGAGACACCATTGGGCGCCCCGGCTGCAGCGGCTGCGCCCCAACCTCACCGTGTGCTCCCCGCTCTGCGACAAGCGGCATCTCTAGCGTGGTACTACGGCACTCTCTTCTACCGGCAGAATTTTTCGGGTTTTAAAAAGGAAGTTCCGTTAGCCTGCTTGTTTCACGGGCCATGGATATTAATTATAATAGATAGTTATTAGATAGTATATAGATAGTAATTATAACGTGTTTTCATCATGAACGAATAGTTTCATGTCGTTTCTTCACTTATTTTTGTCATTATCTGACGTAGCTTGTTTGAAAGTTGATTCCAATTTCTGGTTTTATTGCCAAAATAACCATACCTGCATTACTGATAAAAATTGTACTACAATTGCAATAAAGTTTATTGTATCTTTGTATCAGCATCGGCTACATCGACCCCAGCACCCCTGTCCAGAATACAGCGAGGTATTTAAAGGGAACGGTATTTAATTTAAGTCTATCTTAATGGGATGGACACAACTTTAAAAACAATATTTTCAAATTTTAAATTACATAATGTTTTTAAAGTTTCGAATGTTTTCACCGGCAGAGAGTTGATGACTCTGAGCGAGGCACATATTAAGGCGAATATGCTTGAATACACTTGATTAAAAAAAAATTATAATGGTTATGGCATCGCCCACGAGCTGATGAGTATCAATTTCGGTGCAGGCTCAGGAATCGTTCCCTATCTATGTTTACATTTGAGGTAGTTCTCTTCTCAACTGAACGGACATGTCTGCCGACCACCTCCAAGGCCTGACCCTCAGCAGCGTCTGCTCCGGCCGCGCAGGAATCTTGACGATGTCGTCCGGTTGGCGCCGCCCGAACCACACGGCGAGCTCAGAGGCCCGGCGCTCCACGCCCAAGGTGTAGTTGCCTGGGCGGTAGAGGAAGTAGTCTTCATCCTGTCCAACAGCGAGACATGCACGCACTGCAATGTTACATCAATTCTGAAAATTCTGAGCACTTTTTTTTTTCGATTTCGCAGTTTGAATCGAGAATTGGGATCAGCCCCTAGTTAATTAGATCATTGATCGGGTTCTTCCGAGTCATTGTATGAAAATCAAATTCCGACTGACAACTCTAAATATCTTGTGGTAAGCGCTGAAATGGCAGACCATCGTCTGAAATTTCAGAGCATGCTCGTCTAATCACATGTCTTAAGAAATCCAATTTGATTGAATATGACGTTCTTCCTAACGATGAGAACAATTTTCAACCAGTTTTGTTCAATAATTTTGAAATCGCTCCAAGCTATTCCGCAATATTTAGCACCATACACAGGGGGGGGGGGGGGGCAGAATTAGCACCCCACTTTTTGTAGAGTGTGTATTTTCGTCCCTAGTTGCCTGGAGAGTTCAAATTTTGAGGTGGCATGTCTCCATGGTCCAATTTTAAGAGCTGTGGACGTCAACTCGACTGTCGCACTCGAAGGGGGTTTAACCAACCCCTTAAGCGGTAAATCACCCCGTTTAAACCCATTTGTAGGACGAGGGATTGAAAATTGAGTCCGGGGCTGTCTGGTGCATGAAGACAGCCCCTTGCCGAGTTGCAACCCTTTCCAACCCTCCCTTAATTTTGGAGAGGTTAGGGGTAGCTTCTGAATTCGGGGTGGAATTCGGCATAGGTAGCAATGACCTCCAGAGTTCCGAAAATGACCGCGGCGCCCACGATCGACGCCTTTGAAGGACCAAAACGCTGAAATAACTGAAAACCTAAGCTCATTTCAACGTTCACTACACGCCATCACACGGACGCTGTCAAAAGGGGGTAAAAACGGTTTTTTGAAGTTCCGTCTTTTTACATTGAGCCTCTGGACGGCGAAGTAGGTATCTCAAGAACTTCCATTCTAAAACTGCGGTGACAGACAGACACTGTTGCAAGCCATTTTCAGATAAAGTGAATTTTAAAAACCGTTTATTTTTTTTTTCGGGGGGGGGGGGGGGGAGAAATGGTCCACAGTCCAAGGCCGGACTGACCGATAGGAGTGTTTCAAAAAAAAAAAAATTCGCCATGAAACGTTTTTTCGAAGCATCTAGGTCTAGAATGAACGCATATCAAATTTGAGCGAAATCGGACAACGTTTACCCGGTGCACATCGCTCATTTCATTTTGGGCGTTTAGAGTGGCACCCCCACCTCCTTGCCCCTCCCCGCCCCTCCCGAGCACGTGCGCGTGGCCGCGAAGCGATGCGCGCTGGTACCGGAGTACCTTAGGGTGCCCTGGTCCTGTCGAGATGGCAATGACGAGACTGCCGCGTAATGCGAGCACGTGCGCGTGGCAGTGCGCGGAAAAAACTTGCGATAGCTGAGGGGGGCAGACTACAACGGAATTTCTCTGGCGCATCTAAATACATCCCATGAGGACTCTTCTCAGCCATTCCGTGCACTTCCGCCTCCCTTTCCGCGCCGCTGTAGCCGTGTTCGCAGTTGGCGGAAGTGCATGGAATGGCTGAGAAGAGTCCTCATGGGATGTATTTAGATGCGCCACCGAGAAATTGCCCAAAAGTTGAACCTTTCCCCCCACCCCCCTCAGAAATCTATCATTCCAAGTTTTTTGGCACTGTACATGCCGCATTACGCGGCAGTCTCGTCATTGCCATCTCGACAGGACCAGGGCACCCTAAGGTACTCCGGTACCAGCGCGCATCGCTCCGCGGCCACGCGCACGGGCTCGGGAGGGGCGGGGAGGGGCAAGGAGGTGGGGGTGCCACTCTAAACGCCCAAAATGAAATGAGCGATGTGCACCGGGTAAACGTTGTCCGATTTCGCTCAAATTTGATATGCGTTCATTCTAGACCTAGATGCTTCAAAAAAACCTTTCTTGGCGAAAAATTACTTTTTTTGAAACACCCTACTGACCGACCACAGTCGGTAGAAAAATTGTGAAAATGCTCCGCAATTAAGTTATTGCGATATCGACCTGTCAGTCTAAGGTCTTTTTCCTAAAGGTTAGAACCTACAAAACCGCCTTGCGCACGTCTCCGCCCTAACTGGTAACGACAGGGCAAGACCAAAGTGGCTGTTAAAGAGAGCTTAATTTTTCGGATTTTATGCACTTTGTTTGGCAGGGGTCGAGTGGCGGTGGCCATTTCCGGAACCCTGGAGGCCATCGCTAGCACTGCCGACCAATTTTGAAACCGTTTCACCCATCATTCAGAAACTCCCCTGCCTCCAAAACTAAGGTATGATCCAAAGATGGTTGAAATTTGTGATTTCGTGGCTTTGATGATCTTGCCATGCCAACCTCTCTATAGTTTAAAATGGCCCCCTTTTTAAAAAAAAATATATTTCAGAGGTTTGTGACACTGACCGAATTAAGGGGGTACTTAAACCCCTTAGAGGGAACAAAAAAAGGCGACTTTTGCGACTTTACAGACACACGGACTTCTCAAAAAGTGAACTCTTTTGCTGGGAACGAAATGGCACTCTGCAAAAAGCGGACCACTAAAGACCGCTAAAGGGGATGAGATGTATGACGACCAAATTGCGGAGTAGATAACTGCGTCGCATGCGAGGTCGCATGTTATGTTTAGTTAATTTCTGATATTCCTCTATCACACTATTTGTCTCAAAGGTGTGGGAAACGATTTTTGATCTATCGCCCCTCTAGACAGCCACCGCCTTAGGGGTCATCCATAAAGGATGTCCGGGTATTTTTAGAAAATTTTAAGCATTTCAGCAGTTTAGAAGCGCTAACAAAAACGCTGACTGTCTTCTGGGGCGGCCAAATATGGTCTTTCGCCAATGAGCCGACGGAGGAAATAAAATCCTTACGGGGAAACCGCAGTTCTTTCCTTCCAAGTTACAGCTCGGCCTGGTCCAAAACACCACCGTTCCCGACGGGCCCCGGGAGAGTAGCAGCCTGGAGCAGTGCTCTTGGTCGCACAAAAGGAACATTGGAATGTTGTCCTTGTTCTTTATCTCTACGTTGGCAACAAGGACGTCACCGACAGCTAGGGTCTCGTTAGTGGCTGGAAAAGTAGAGGACAATCTCAGACATTTTTTAAAGGTTCATTCTCTGCACATAACTCGCATTAAACGCACTCTACTAGAGCTGTCACATTTTTCTTTTCTTTCGTTTGGTTTAGTGATCCCAAAGTGAGGCATTACGAAAACAAATAAGTGAAAATGGCTTTGTCGGCGGTCAGTGTGAAACTGTGTGAAAAACTGGACGAAGGATCCTGATTGCAGTTCAACCTGGTTCATTGTTTTCATTCTAAATATAACTTTACATATTGTGCTTCGCACACTGCAACAAGCTTTGCAACGGAAAATCTCCGCAAGCTGGCAAAGAGTTGGGGTCGAGTTGGGTTGTTTGTATTGCGAAGAAATTGTTTGTAGTACGAAAAACTTTTTCGCAAGCTTGCAAAGATCTTGCAAGCAATTAGTTTCTAAAGCGAATAATTCTTTTGCAAACTTGTAAACAATTAGGTCGTACATAAAACCAAGTTCCTTCGCAAGGTTTTAACAGTGCACATACGCTAGATCGCGCTAGATGACTATCGTTACTTCACGTACTTCTGGAGAAAGTACTTAGCCGTTTGTAACAGCCGTTTGTCATCGACAGCCTCTCACTGTAAGAGCACAAAACCAAGTGGTTCATTAAATCGTGCGAAGAGTGCGTCGTATTTGCGGACATACCTCTGCATAATGTCTCCGATTCGTCCGAGCCGTCTTGACAGGCTTTGACACCGCTGCACTCTTCTGACAGTGGCACGCACTGGCCGTCGGAGCATTTAAACTGGGATATGTCGCAGGATGTTGCGGCCACTGCAAAATTACACACATTGCATTACAATATAAAACAATAAGCACAGGTACAAACATGGAAATAACACTGCAAAATGCGATATTTCGTAAAGTATGTTGACCATGCCGAGGCTTTTCCCACTGTGTGACACTGACGCGACGCCCAACTCTTATCACTGACCCGTCTAAACCAGGAACAGTCAAGTCCGTTGCGCATGTGTAACGAATTTGTTGTTCGACCGTAAATGGCTGCTTCGACCGTCAAGGAGGCTTCTCCATATGGAAAACGGCAAGAGTTTAAAGCGTTAAGCATAGAATAACGAGAGTGAAAAACTGAATTTTAAAACCTTGTTAATGTATGCTTAACGCTTTAAACTTTTGCCGTTTTCCAGGTAGAGAAGCCTCCTTGACCCCTATTACGTCACGATAACCCTGCGACCGCGCATTGGTAAAAGCTTACGAAGGACTTGACATTACAAGAAAACAACGGCATTAAAATCACGTAGTATGCCAAGTACATTTCGAAGAAAAACCTTCGTCATACAAATAAATTCATAACTTTCAAGCTTACAAAGGAAGGAGTTATGTGCAATGCCAAGCTTTTTGTTTTCGTCGCAATGTAAATCGTTTGTAAGAAAGCTTCGTATTGCAATGCCCCTCTTTCCTGCGAAACGTTCTAACAGTGCGCACGCGCAGAAATGATCGGTTCGAAAAACGTCCATGTGTCTCCTCACCTGAACAGTAAATACTCAAAAGCGGCAGCAGCACCATGGACCCGAAACCTCGCACCTTATTCGTCATCCTGCGAACAAAGACAGTGAGAGGGCGGAGGACTGCAATACAAATAGCGAGTCTGCGCTTCTTACTGCAATACTTTTTCCATTTAAGTATCTTTTCAACACTTCTCTGATACAGAAATACAGCAAAAATAAATAAAAATAGTAGCAACGTTTTCATTGCAATTAAAATGTATAGCAGGGACTGCAATACTTTGTACACCCAGAAAATCCCGTTCTCGGAACAGAAACAATGATTTCCATGGGAGCACATTTTGCTCTCAAATGAGTCGAGGACATTTTGATCTTGATGCGAGATCCATATTCTTGAATCGAAACGATTTCTCTCGGTTCAAGCACAAAATGTACTCGGGTGTGACAGCTCTGCCGAGAGCAAAATAAAAAAAAAAAATGAGACCACGTTCTCGACGCATTTGAAACCACCATTTAACCGAAATTTTGAGTGCATTGTGTTCCTATCGAGTGCTATATGGGTGCAACTACAATACATGCAACCTTCTTCAAAGAGATATATTACCGCCCTGATCCATATTCGAACCCCGCACCTGTGAGTTCTGAGTTTCACACTGACCACAACGCCACGTGTTCGACTCTGCAGAGGGCAGAACATGGCAACTCCATGTCAGGATATGCCGGGCCCTGCGGCCCACGGCATCGCCTGGGAGAAGGGAGAGGGGTAGGAAGGGCAGTTAGGAGCCACCCCTAGCCCAGTGAAGGGTGGGGGTGAGTAAGAACCGATGAGACGGACAGTGCGCATGGCAGAGGGGTGTGGGTGGTGTTCGATTCCACCCTACGTAGCGGTGAGCATAGTGACCCACAAAGCACTTAGGATCTGAACCAGGGAACTTAGTATTAATAACCGGCAGGAGGCTCTGTGTCCTTTTGATTTAATAAACCTTTACTATTGCATAACTACTTTGGACCACAGAATTTTTATTTAATATTATTCAGATCCTCTCAGTTTATTCCCGATTACGGGTAAATTCAATAACACAGAATTAGAAATAACGCTAATCTGTTCATCCACTACCACTAACACCTTTCTAGTCGACCAGCGGCCATCAAAGCTCTGAGCAGGCACAGAGTAAGGGAGAACCCGGAGGCTGCACACCGAGAGTGAAAGGTAAGTCGCCCTCCGAGCTCGACTCAGACCAAGTCCAGCCGACCGTAAGTATAGGCGCTCGTAGTGGACTCTCCCCTCCACCTCTACCCCCCCTGCCCCCCCCCCCCCTCCAAGCCAGATCGGCTACCTCACCCCCCGCGAGGGGTATGTACAAAATATTAATACAATTTTAACTCAGTATCAAAATAAATTGACGCGTGCTGGGCCGAAATGTGAAAAAGTAGTTAGCACATCCACAACGCAATAACTAAGTGTATAAAATAGATATAAAGATATATAAAGCCCAAGCTCCAGCTACACGAGTGCCCGGAGGATAGGCAACCGCTTTGCCTTCGCTGTCGGTTGGGTTGCCTATCTAGTCTGCCGCAGGCGCTTGAGAACTGCCCCGGCGATAGCGTAGAAGCCGGTCCCTGGATTTACTGGAAAGGCCTACCGCCAACCTTTTCTCCCGACAGCCACACGCGATGCGGTTTTGTGAGTGGATCAAGAACGCAGGCCGAGAGCATCAAATCGAACATTCTTCTAGCTTCAGTAGTCCAAGCACCTAAAGGGTAGGCAACCTATTTGCCTCCTCCGCCGCACAGATTGCCTGCCTAGCCTTGTGCAGGCGCCTCTGCTCTGTCCCGGTCCCAACTGTAGCCTAGAAATCCGTGTCCTGGTCTCACCAGAAAGCGCAACCGCCAATTTTTCTCGTAAAAGTACTCTTCGTATCACGAACAAGGAACAAGTTCCTTGTAGGTTACGAAGAAATGTCTCGTACTGCGTTGCGAACAATCCTATGGAGACTTCGTTTTCTTCGGATGATTTTTGCTGTGCGCAGTGTTCAAGGCGCAGACTATGTTGCTAGGTGTGATATGCGCAGTTCTCGATCAAATCTCTGCTTCCAGGCAAACGTCGCTGCAGACATGTGGCACCGGTTTGGCATTACCTGGCCGCTCCGCCGTCGGGATTCCCGCCGCAGACTCGTGGTGCCGTCCTGTGGTCTGGCCCGCTGTCTACTACTGAGGCTACAGCACTGCCCGACGGGCCGGTTGTCCCGCAGGAGGTTGCCCCCCCCCCCCCCCCCCCGTTCCCCTCGCTCTCCCCTCGACGGTGTGAGGAAGAAGAGGGAGAGAAGGGGTTTCCCGCCGACGGGTTCTTCTTCTCCGGCAAGGACATTGCCGACCAGGGTAATGGCCCGTGTTCAGTAATACTGCCTCTGGAAGGTGTGCGACTTTGTTTTCCTGCCCCCCCCCCCCCCCCCCCCCCCCCTCCCCTCAGTTCTGAATGCTTATGGCGCACTGTTAATGGGTATTAGTCTTCATTTTACTTTGTAAATGTTCAATGCATTCCGCAAGGAAGTCCGTGGTCATGTTTCACGTAAAAGGAATACTGTTGCGGGAAAAGGGGGATCGGGGGGAGGGGGATAACTGCCCCCCCCCCCCTTTCCGCCATTCCGGCCCCTGGGCGAAGGGCGCCTGCCAAAAGGGCGCCGGTCAACCCGGTCACCCTCGATATCACATGCATTTTTGCCTTGGCAATGATGATGAACTGTCGTGGGTGTAATTTTTTCAGCCACGCCACACCGTCGACTTTGAATCGCTTTGAATGGAATGTGGAGAAATTCATTGCAAAATGACACAAACAAAATTGAGGCAGAGGCAGTCTTCCGTAGAAGGACTTTTGTTTAAAATTTAAACTACGTTTAAAACGCGTGTGTTTATTACTTTTTGTGTCACATTTTTTTTGTAATTCCCATTGGAATTGAACAACTTCTCAAATAGTCAAATCTCGATTTTGATGCGGTAGCTTTGAGAAGCGACGACTGTTTTGTTTGTGTAGCGATTGTTTTGGATTGTGGGCAATTGTCTTGCGATTGCGCGCGATTGCGTGAACTGATTGTGTGCGATTGTCACTGATTGCGTCCCCCGGTGTACACAGATTGTCTCGAGTCGTGGATCCCTGCAGGAAGTAATGCCTAATCCACGCATTTGGTTTTGGAGTGTACTATTTGATTTATTTTCCAATTTTTTTCCTTGAAACGGTGTAGAATAAGATCTCAAGCCTCCGAAAAGCAGCCCCAGAAATTACGGGACCGAGGCTCGTTTGGAAACTGCAGCCCGTGCCAGATTGGCCTTTTTTCGATCACTCAGATTGTGGTCCGGGATAAAGGGAAAATCGGCATTGCTTCTGCTCGTAGACGTGCATGGAGTTTCTACTATCTTTTTGTAGGCACGAAGTAGCCTTATAGTTAGGACCTAGGATTTGGCTAGCATGGCCCCTTATGACAACTGTCATTTTGAAACAAAAACGAGCGTTGTTTCTATCAAATTTTGTTTAAAATTCACAGAAGAGTACCTAGTAACCGAGTAGTAACCCTTATATGGCATTTCTTAAGTGCCATTACAATCTGAATGGACAATTCTGTGAAATGAAGAAGTGAAATTTACGGAGACTTGACTTGGGTCGGGGCTGTCACCACCGTTGTGGCCGAGCCGAGACAACGTTATATCTCTTTCTTTCTCGTAGAAAAGGATAAAGACACAATGATAATGGTTGGACAATTCAGACGTGTCCTGTGGGATTATTCTATCTCTTTACCTCCAAAGAGACGAAACGGAAGTAGTGCTTTTTAAAGACGTTACTCCTCTTAGTCCTGCCATCTCATGACAGAGGAAAGAATCACATTGTGGGACTACTTTTTAGAAAAGCGTATAGTATATATGGCGGCACCAAGCCTTTCGCGCCGCTACAAAATCAAATTTGTCAATTGCATTAAAAATGGAAAATTTACTTCATCATCGAAACAAGCATCGCATAACGAGTAAAGCGGTATAAAATTGTGCCGATACGACCACACTAAATCCTTATGTACAAATTTAAGCATACGGGGTGCTTACGCACATCCTTATGCACACTTTTGTACGGAGTTACGCACATTTCTGTAAGGGATTATGCACAAAAAGTGTGCGTAAGCTTCTGTATGCTTAATTTTGTGCGGAACTATGCACTAAAGTGTACACAAGGATTTACTGTGACCAAAACTGAAAAATTCCGAAAAATTCGAAGCAAATTATAATTTGTTCCTGGAAGTATTTCATGGAGTAAAATGGTACGTATCAGATGTGTAACACCAAGGAAACTTAAGCCAAATGAACCTCATAGTAATTCAAAATTTAAACACATCGTAATTTTTTCGTTCTGTTTTAGTTTCCTAATGATTTTACATTATTTATTTTTTGTCAGATTTTTGTTACATGACAAGGACCCCTATCCTGCACACCCGTAATATTCGTAATTTTTCCTTTGTATTGCAAGGGACATTTGCAATTTGTCTTGTAAGGTAAAGAAATGCCCCATCGTCTGACGAGGACACGGAGAAAAAACATTAGTGGTCCCAACTAATTTTTAAGTTGATTTTCAGACAAGCAGTAAATTTTTGTTCGAATAACCAAAATTTGGTTGGGGTAACTAAATTTTAGTTGCACCAACGCAACGTCAGTTGCTTCAAGGCATAAGTTCGCTAAAGGAGCAAAGAGCAGAAATTGTTTTGTTTAGTGACCACAACGAACCTCTTCGTTGGTGCAACTAACGTTTCGTTGGTGCAACTAAATTTTAGTTCCCCAAACTAAATTTTAGTTATCCGAATAAAACTTTGCTACTTTTCTGAAAATCAACTTAAAAATTAATTGCGACCACTAATGTTTTTCTCCGTGGAGAACATGCTTTGTATTACGGTTGTGCAAGCAGCCTCGTGTATTTAAAGGTCTGTCCCTCTTTTATCTGGCTGCAGCAGCGAGCGCAGCATTTGGCCCGGCGGGCCCTGGCTAGTATTACGGTTGTGCAAGCTTTTACAGAATGATTTGCCTTGACTGTCGTGCGGCGCATGAAGAACTGCATTTCTTCGTAGCCTATGAGAATCTTCTGCGTAACCTACGAAGAATTCCCACTTTCCACTGACCTTAAACATCGGATATCGATGTTTCGTTCAAACTTTCGTAGGGACACCTCCGCAGGTAGACGCACTTCTTCGCCGGGGATTCCTGCGCACGTCATCGCGGATCCGCGCCGCGCTGCCGCCTCGCTCGCTGTAATTGCCGGCGGCCGGTCCCGCCACGGCTCTGTCCGCGATCTCACTCGTCAAATTTCAGTCGACTCCGGGCGGCCGGAGAGAAGGATCATCATCTAGGCGAGGACGCAGCACGCGCGCCTCACGGCACCGCCTCCACTCCTGAGCCGCTCCACCGCCATCGATACCCTGGGCCGAACCATGAAGCTGCCCGTACGGAATACCGGGCTGGCTGTGCTGCTGCTGCTGGCATGTACTCGCAGTTCAGGTAAAGTTATCAGAGCACAAGCACACACAGTAAAATTCCTACGAAATTCGTCGTGGGCTACGAAGAAAGTCTTCGTAAAGCGAAGAACGTGAAGTTTTCGTCGGATTCTACATGAGATTCTTCGTATTTTGAAGCTCTACTTTCGTAGCCTGCGAAGGACTTCGTGGTACGAAAGATTCTACAACGCCTTCGTTTCCTTAGTAGGATTTTTACGAAAAACAGGGCTTCGAAATACGAATATTGCGTTAAGAAAAGGTAGAAGTTGTGTGGATGTAATTTCTTAATTCCATTTTCACACCTTCACTGCAAACCAAGGGTCTGCAACTTCTAAAATTACCGTACCAAGAATATATTCTCATTAAGAATACTTGGGAATACTTGATAAAAATTCTCGGAATACCGTCTCAATTTGAAGATAAATCACGTAATATATCTGTTTTTGTAGCTATAGTTCTCATTTTCGAGAATATTGCGAATACTATTCCTGAGGATACCATGAGAACACCACGGGAATACCTAGATGGCGTACCAAAAATACCGAAGTTGCATACCCTTGCTGCAAACCCAATTGTGGACAGTCAGCGTAGACCACGGTCGGCGGGTCTGGGAGCGGCTTGAGGGGGGGGGGGCTGCAGGGAATGTCCTGCTTTTTGCCTTCATACAGGCGGAAAAGTTAGGCCGGTTGCCTACATTTCCGCCCCCCCCCCTAAATCCACCCTTGAGTTCTCCAGAAGGGAAAGGGAAGCGGCACTGAAATTCATTACCTTATTTTGCCACTATTCAAAACGCGGTAAAACCTGTGTTCTTTTGATTCTGTCAACAAAACGAATCGGAAACGTAAAAATCTAGGAAGAGTTGGCCTTGAACGGCTTTACGCAGTCTTATCCACGCTTAGGTTAAAAAAAAAAACAGTTGTAGTTGTCTTTCTCAGCTCAGTTTGTTTCCAGATCTCACCAAATATTCGGCTCACAGACGTGAATATTTTTATTTTAGCTTGTCTTGTTTGTATATGCACTCGTCTAATTCTGCACTCGTCTAATTCTTTTGGGTACCTCTGGCCGCATCGAAATTGACGTTGGAAATCACCTGCAGTTTTTTTTTTTATTTGTTTTTAATTGCGTACTTTTCTTGCAGGCAGCGCGTGCGAGTTCCGCTGCAACAGCGGCCAGTGCGTCTCCGTTTGGGACAAGTGCAACTCCTCTGGGGACTGCATGGACGGGTCGGACGAGTCACCGGAGCTCTGCAACAGTAAGTCTTGTTGGGTGCAAGAACAATATAAAAACGACACTTCGGGCCTACCAGTTTTCACGAAGTGTAATAGTATTTTTTAATTTCCTATGGTGCCCCTTACGCCAAAACCGAAAGTGTTGCCAGAAAAGCAGCAAAAAGTAGCCCAAACACACAGGTGTAAAGATTGTGCCTACCTTCGCCTGCCTACTAGGCAACATGTGGTCATGGCTGTTAGAAAGTTGCCTAGTAGGCAGGCAGAGTTAGGCACAATCTTTACACCAGTGTGTTTGGGCTACTTGTTGCCGACTTTTCTGGCAACACTGTGCAAGAAGATGGATGCATGACGAAATTTCGTCACTAAAAGCTATTGGCATTAATGGGGAAAGTCGGACGATCAACTGTTGAAATTGAATCAGATAATTTTGGCGAGCTTTTGCTTGTGACGACTTATTCCATATATACAGAAGCAATATTAGGACTGACGAGACAGTTAATTTTATTTTGCTGCGTATCACTGCAAAAATTCTAGCCACGGTCCACCTACCTACCCAGCGTCCAAATGCAAAAAAATAACAATGAAATGTTCAGAAAACCAGGACGCTCGCCAGGACGGTTAATGCTTGAGATGGTGCTGCTTATTTTTCTGTGTGTTGGCTCGGCTCGGCCATGCCCGCCTGACGATCTGCATGTCTCGCAGCCCCGAACACGACCCTGGCCGTCGGGGACGTGCTGACGGCCCGCGTGGAGGTCCGGGACCGCGGCAACTACCCTATGTTCCTGCTGTGCGGCGACGATGGCCAGTGCACCAGGCTGGTGGTGACCAGGTCGGCGTCGGCGCCCGGGGCGCTGGCCTACTGGGAGAAGCTGGGCTGCAACCACGAAGGCTACAACTGCCGCACGTCACCACACAGTGTAAGTCAAGCACTTCCGATCTTATTCCAAAGAAAAGGTCAGCCCCGAAAATGAAATTGTGTCGAATTTGCAATATATTTTCTTAAAGTTACGCTGAAACACTGAGAATGAGAAATTCCTGATTGATGCCTAATTTTGGGCGACAAGGAATTTAAACAAAACAAGCTGCTTGGAAAACTTTGAGATCACAAGACGTAGACTTAAATTGGCGTCAGGATTACTAACCATATTTCTGATCGAAAAAAATCGTAAGCTGTGTAATTCTAGTATCAAATCTTAGATGGTCTAATAAGTTTTTTGAAAAAAGTCTATGTGATTTTGACTCTTTTAATCTGCGAAAGGCCGGAACACGGACGGAGATTGAACTCAGCTTACGAACAGTAATGAAAGAAGTTGTGTCGACATAGCGAGGTGGTGGTTGCGGACGCGTTTGCACATCACATTTTAGTGGGCGAGGTCACTGGAGTAAGGAATAGTCTTACTCCTTACTCCAGTGCGAGGTGAGACGATCAATGTTAACGTATCAAAAATGCAGTTGGGCGCGACACCGAACCTGTTCTACTTCCCACAGGACAGCGTCTACCAGAACCTTCCCCTGGGCGAGTCCGTGTTCGTCGTGGAGCACCGGGGGTCGGCGCTGGCCGTGTGGCTGCAGGGCCACCCCGACAAGGCCGTGACGGCGGCGGCCGCGGAGGGGCAGACCCGGCTGCGGCTGCGGCCCTGGCGCTGGTCGGCAGACATGCCCGTGCACCTCAGCCGGCAGTCTGACGGTGAGCAGAGCACTTCCACACTGAAATGAAAGAGCAATGACCAGAATTCAGTGGAAAATCAGCACTTTTCGGTAGCACGATGTGCTGCTTGATTAGTACATATTGGGGCTCTTAAAAATACAGGGCGTTTCAGGTAAGATGGGACAAAATGATAAGGTGGTTAGGGGACACCTAGGGGATGATTTTTCACCAAGTGGCATAGGGGGCGCAAATGCATATTAAGGGAGATAATTAGCGTTTTGTAGTTAGGGCGCGCCCCGTAAAGGTAGGCAGCCGTTCGCACGCGCCTGTGCGGTTGGAGCGCTGCGCTGCCGGCGCGGCGGCGCGTCACGTAGCTGCGCTGTCGGCCGACCGGCAGCGCGGCAGCGCACCTACGCGCCGCCGCGTCGTCTGCTTGCTGTCGTTCGGCATCGGGGCAGTCAAGACTCTGTTTTCAAGTTTTACTTTGTCATTTAATGACGTTAGAATAAACAATTGCAAACGAAGTGTCAACAGTAAACAATAAACAAAAATCCAAAGTCGCTTGAATCAATCACAGGAGCTGCTTGTGTCTGCTGGTCGCTGCATAGCCGGCAGCGCAGCTTCCGCATAGCGCAGACAGGTGAACAGCGGCTCACACTTTCGTCTGCTGTCACAGAACGACAGCAAAGCAGACGACGCGGCGGCGGGCCGGCAGCGCAGCGCTCCAGCCGCACAGGCGTGCGCGAACGGCTGCCTACCTTTACAGGGCGCGCCCTAACTACAAAACGCGACAATACGTGAATTATCTCCCTTAATATGCATTTGCGCCCACTATGTCAGTTGGTGAAATATCATCCCCTAGGCGTCCCCTAACCACTCTATCACTTTGTCCCATCTTACCTGAAACACCCTGTATGATAATTTTCGATCGAATGGTGATCAGTATTTTTTATTTTACAGCATCAGAGCTACATGTGTGTTAAATGTTTTTTCAAGCAGGTCTTATAAGAAGATACTTACTTTTACACTAAGACAAGCGAACTAAGATAAACGAGTGTTTACTGAAAGCATTTAAGAATTACATTCTTGACCCTAGAGTTTCTTGACTTCATTCAGTAAAATATTCTTTGTATTCTTAACCCAAAGAATCTGTCTCTCTGGATGGAGTTAGGGACAAACGATTTATAGCGAACACGTGTTGAGATTGCACAGGGTTTATTTCTGCATTCTTGTCCATTGCAGCCGCACCACAGGCATGTGGGCAGTACGAGTTCCGCTGCAACAGTGGCCAGTGCATCTCGATATGGAAGAAGTGCAACGGCGCAGCCGGGGACTGCAGAGACGGCTCGGACGAATCCCCGGAGGTGTGCAGTGGTGAGTTCTGAGTCGGGTTCTGTGTGGGTATAGGATAATGTTTCAACTAGTTGTTGTGCGAATGTTCGAAATTTCGAACGAACACGAATCGAACACGACAAACATGCATTCGGTTCTAAAGTCAAACGCGGAATCATTTCCTTCGAACTTTTGAATCGAGTGCCTCAGATTGTTCGACATTTCGAAAGGAAGCTTTTACTGGATCGATTGTACTATTATACCGGCCATGGCCAAAATAGGAGTGTGCGAACGACAATTTTTTTTTTTTTTTTGAGAACTCACTGCTAAAACAAAGGCGTAGTACTACGCCCCATTGAGGCATAGCATGGAATTACGCTCTATAAAGGCGTAAAAACGTGTCAAGTAGGGCCGTTTTTGGCTTATTATTACGCTTCAATGGTAGTGCTATTTACGCCTTTTGGGGCGTAGCTTGAGGCGTAGTACTACGCCTTAGTTTTACCAGTGCTGAGAAATGTAGAATCACCCATTTGGTGCGGCCACGTCCACGATATTGATATTGTCGGAAGAGGGAACATATTTTTTGGCTGGTCAGTTTGAGCGGCAGGCGCCTGCCGGGTAGGCTACCACGACTTCTGTGTGCACGCGTTTCGTGCGCCGCATGAAATATGAAACTGATAAGAGCAATAACATTAACATGCCATCCTCCCTAAGTGCTAGGATGCATAATGCATATGAGAATAGCTATTAAAATTAAAAGACAAATGCTATGTTGCTGTGTAAATATAGGAACATCTTCCGAACTGCAATCAAAGGATCACAAGGGGAAGGCGAGGAATCTCTATGATATAAATATACATGTATGTGTTCGTGGCGTTCAATCGGAAAAAAATTGATCTCGGTCGGTTCGTTCGATATGTTTTAAGTGTCTGTTCGCTTCGGTTCTTCCCCAAAAAAGTTCGTTCGTGTTCGTTCTCAAAAAAAAAAAAAAAATATCGTTCGCACACTCCTATTTTGGCCATGGCCGGTATAATAGTACAGTCGATCCAGTAAAAGCTCAACTTGTGTCCACCTCATTTTCAGTGCCCGACTTCCGGCTCGTTACTAGGTTTACCTGCGTGCCTGCGGCAGTGCCTGCCTGCATCCTGTCGACTCTGACTTAGTTTTGTCTCGCAGCCCCGAACACGACCCTGGCCGTCGGGGACGTGCTGACGGCCCGCGTGGAGGTCCGGGACCGCGGCAACTACCCTATGTTCCTGCTGTGCGGCGACGACGGCCAGTGCACCAGGCTGGTGGTGACCAGGTCGGCGTCGGCGCCCGGGGCGCTGGCCTACTGGGAGAAGCTGGGCTGCAACAGGGAGGGCGAGCGCTGCCGCAGCGCACCGCACAGCGTGAGTCACGCAAGTGTTTTATTGGCTGAGCGATAGCGAAGCCAGGTATATATGCAGTTGCTAGGAAACTCCCCCGGTTTTAGTGATTCACTGGGATTTGGTGATTCACTAAAAACGCAAGGTGGAGGACCAGATGTTGCCAACCTTATAAAGTTCAAAGAAAAATTGACGCACTTTGCGACTTGCGACGGTCAATTTTTAAAATACTTTCCGAAGTATACATATCACAACTGCTTCTAATTATTTAATGCTTGCTTTAAAAAGTCGGTTATCGAAGTTGGCAGCGATTCATTTGTTTTATCCTCCAGTTTTGGCAAAGCAGGTAAAATCCAAAGAGTGCCAACTTGCGGTTAATCAGTGGGTACCGTTGCCACAGGACGCCCGCTACAGCTCGCTGCCCTACGGGGAGTCCGTGTTCGTCGTGGAGCACCGGGGGTCGGCGCTGGCCGTGTGGCTGCAGGGCCACCCCGACAAGGCCGTGACGGCGGCGGCCGCGGAGGGGCAGACCCGGCTGCGGCTGCGGCCCTGGATGTGGTCGGCCGACATGCCCGCACACTTCAGCCGCAGTTCCCCGGGTAAGAAGTCCTTGCAGCTTGGCGAGTCTGTGTTATCTCACACACAGAAATGCCTTCTTTCAAGCATTTGCTTTTGTCATAATTTTCGACGACTTTTGTGAATTAAGCGTACGGCCCGAGGCTCGAGCACTGATGCTTGATTTAAGACAATGGCTGGCCAAGAGGTTTGGGCAACGTTCAGTTCCGGACTGATGGTGCGATCGCACTGTAAAGAATTTAGTTGGCCCCTTCCTAACAGTTAGTGCTGCAAATTTTCTAATCATTTTGTCAAAAATTCCAAGGCAGTTTTGGTATTTTTCCAATATTGAAAACTAAGCAAATGATTTGGTCTCTAGTAGGGTAATCTTGCAAAATGTAAGAATTTCAGTGTTTTGAAGTTGAAGTTACTTTCTACGATGAGTTCGGGGAAATCCCAAACAATTCGTGCTAAAAATGTTCCCATCAGTTTCACCCTCAAAATATTCTTACAGTGTGCCTTGTGTGCCCTGGCTGTTGAACGCGCTGTCTGAACAATTCGTCTTCCAGGCAAGTGCGACGGATTCCACTGCGCTGTGGGCGGCAGCTGCGTGGAGGCGTGCGATGGCCGCGCCGAGTGTCCCGACGGCGCGGACGAAGCTCCGAAGCATTGTCACGGTAGGCTACATTCTCGGCTACTTCCTCACCGACGTCCCTACCTGGTTTGAGACACTTGAGAAATGTCAAATGAGCCGCCTGGACTGGTTCGGAAAACGTAGCCTCGCGTAGGATGCCGATCCTTCCTTTTTATTTGTTGTTTTAGTTGAGAAATACAGGTGCGCGCCTAATAGCACGTGAAGTAAATCTAATACAGTACGTTACTGTAATTTCGAGTTCGTCTGAGCATCACATAGTATTTGAGGGTCCTGAGAGCACAACAAATTAAGAAACTAATATAGATATCATATTTATCATTATCATTCTGTGTGTTCCACATAAAAATATCGAGTCTCATGTCTGAATGTGAATCCACAGTGTTGGGAATCAAGATGCCTGTCAGCACGGAGATTGATGCCGAGGTGACGTACAACCACTCGATCCACAAGCAGCTCAAGTTCATCCTCTGCGATAACAGCACTTGCAGCGCCATCGTCCTCCACGGCGTGACACCTAGGGGCGAGCTGGCTTACGACGCCTTGGTGGACTGCAGCAGCATGGGCTTGTACTGCTCGACGCACCTGAAGGTACCCTCAGCTGCACACTCAGATACACCGAAGTTTGAGATTATCGCTGATAAACGTGCCTTGGATCACCTATGAACATTATGAGCTTGAATCGAATTTCGAATATGCTCTTCTTCTGGAGCTATGGCGGTTTGGAAACGGATGTCAAGGGAAATAATACAAGGGCCCATCTAAAATGAGACATCTTAATGAACCCCTTTATCCACCTCGTCGAATGTTTGTACAGGCGGGCAATATGCAGAAACGAGTTTTATCGAATACATAACCTAAGTATAAACCCTGCTGTCCTAGAAATCAGATTTAGACTGCTGTACCAGATAGTGTAAATTAACTGCCATTTCTTCTGCGGCTGGAATCAGGAAAGAAGTTGACTGGCCTCTCTGAAATTCACAGAATAGCTCTGCCAGTATATCCTAGCAGGGAAGAACTGCACACTGCCAACGTTTAGGATGACCATCTTTTTTCGAGGGTGTACATAGCTTGTTTTGAGTGAGGGACCCCTTAGATGACCAACTTTTTGCTGACGTGGATAAACTTGCAGGTGAAACCTGACGGCCCCCTGGCCTGGCCTGCCAGCTACATGCACTTCAGGATGATCCGGCGCTCCGACCGCTGGACGCTGTGGCTGCCCAGGTTTCCGGAGAACGCCATCAAGGTGCCAGCGAAGGCCAGCTACTACCGAGTGCAAGCCAGGGGCTCCAGTGCCCAGCCCGTCATCCCAGCGATCTTCCTGGGCATCGATGGTGAGGGCCTCTTATTCACACATCATGCCACTCACATGGTTATCAATATGCTGGGATTTACGTATCATCACCAGAATATATCGTCACTTAATGCCATTTTTGGCGTCACGGCGGACGAACGTAAAACACTTTATGCCATACGTATTTCGAATACTTTTCTGTGGCTGTCTTGGTAAAATATTCTGGGTGACTACTGTGTCCGGGTCTGGCGAATTAATATTTCCTCAAAATCGAGCTCAAAATGATTTAGCCAGAGCTTTCGTCCGAGGTGTATCTGTTTCTTAAAAGGTCTCTGGACTCCGTAATTCCATGTTACTCCCTTGTTCTTTGATGTATCGGAGTCGGGCGATGTCGGAAGTGTGAAAAATTGTTTCGTTTCTTGAATAAATTTAGAGTATGTTTTCCGGTCCATGTACGCCGAACTATCCGCCCGGCGCGGAGCGAAGTAGTTGCAATCGCACTGCTCACTGTTGCTGCTACTTGCTGCATTCCGTCCAATTTTTGACAATTGAGACCTCGCCCGACTCTCACCGGGCCATGTTGCACGCACCTATCCTTGCCCGGTCCGGTATAGGCCTGGGATAGGTGTAAGCAACATGGGCCGATCCGGACCGGGCACACCTAACATGGCCCGGTCCATCTTAGGTGTGCCCGGCATTCAAACCTGGACCGTAACATATAGTCATTTGATGGACGCTACAGATATGATCATATATTTATTTCGTTCAGTTATAATCCATATATCATCCATTTCATCCGGGCGGTTTGTCACGGTATGCATTAAAGATCTCTTGCCGTAAAATGACGTTTTACGTTGGAGAATTTCTGTTATTGTCCAGAATGCCAGAGTTTGGAAAGTTTCCATCACGAGCTGGCGCCCTATTCACGAATCGTCTTGTTTCTTGCAGAACGGAGGTTTGCGTCCACGGCCCCGCAGTGCGGCTGGGCCCCCAAGTCCCCGGCCGCCCTCACGGTGAACGGCGACAAGGTGTCTCCCGGCGTCTTTCCGTGGCACGCCGGCCTCTACCGCAAGTCGGACCGCGGCTCGTACGACTACATCTGCGGCGCCAACCTCATCACGCCCAGCGTACTCGTGACAGGTGGGCAGCCCACCAAAGCCAACACGAACAACGCACATCACACGAGTTCTCGTCTGCAACGTAGACACGTTCAGTAGTTCTTGAACGGCTACCGATTCAATAGAGGTTTCCAATGGAGACTTGGAAACGGAAGCGCACAAAAACACTTCCAGACCGGAAACGCCCTAGGGCAGATATGAGAAACTTGAATGGTGTTCTGAGTGAATTCTGGTGGTCAGTTCCCATATTTGGCGAGGCCCTTATACATCGATATTTTTCATAACTGCTCTGGAGAGTTTCCGGTCTGGAAGTGTTTTTGTTCTTCAGCTTCCGTTTCTAAAGTCTTATTGGAAACCTCTATTCGTCGGGGGGTCATGCCCCATGCCCCCCCCCCCCCTGCGTACGTGCCTGGCATTGCAAAATTTCTAAAATTCTTTCTCCAGCCAGGGTATCGTCACAACTCGTTTGAAGCTGAGAAAATAACAGCCCTGCCTTAGAAAACAGTCACACAACAGTGGCACTACAGGGGAGGACCGCGGGGTTCGCGCTTTTTCACTAACGATAACGGTGTTACTCCTTGCCAGGGGCGTCGAACCCGGGGGGGGGGGGGGGTCCCCAGCTCAATATTCATTTTCACGCGTATGGACGAAAGAAAATTTGTCCAAACGACGAGTTATTTATCGGCATTTCCGCCTTTACATTTCCACATCCTGTCAAGTTCTTCGCCTTAATTTTATGGAAAACTGTTGCAAAAAGGGTTTCTTTATCGAAAATAGAATATATTTTCTCAGAATGCAGTCCGTTATATATCGAGCTTGTCGATCGCTTCGCTCGCACATTACGTGGACAGTCCTCCTCATCAAAAACATATGTTCCACAAAAAACCTAAGAATTCAGAAATAAAAATTCTCGCTCGCTCCGCTCGCGACAATTTATGATACAACCCCTAGAAGGTAGGCGACCATGCACACTTTTGAGGATTTGCCGATTAGTAATCATTAGTCATTGGTGCGTTGACGTAAGTTATTGTTTGTTACTGGTTCGTTGACGTAAGTTAACGTAAGGTGGTCCGTGGGATTAGTTATCGTTAGTTATCGTTAGTTAATGGTTCAATGACGATAGTTATCGTTAGCTATTGGTTCGCCGACGTTAGTTATCGTTAGTTATCAATTCTTTGACGTTAGTAATCATCAGTTATTGGTTCGTTGACGTAAGTTATCGTTAGTTAATGGTTTAATGACGATAGTTATCGTTAGCTATTGGTTCGCCGACGTTAGTTACCGTTAGTTGGCGAGCGTAGCGAGCCCAATTCCCCAAACGGACCACGCGACGACACTCGTCGTGAGTCTGTCTGTCTGTCCGTCACTCGCGGACTTTTCAGAAACACCACGCAACAGATTAGGTTCACCTTCCAGATTGCAAATCGATATTTATTGGTGGAGAACACTACGAGCCATTTTTTCGATCAATGGAATTTGAAATATTTTTGTAATGATTCAATTTCAAAGCCGCGCAGCTGGTACCACTGTGCGGCTCAGCTGGGCTCGGCTCGGCACGGCTCGGCACGGCCAGGCCAGGCATATCGTCTCAGTTGTGTCGCAGCGACACGAGCTTTTGCTCGTCGTCAACCCGCGTTATCTTGAAGAAGTTATTTTTAAGGAATTTGCCTATCTCCGATGGAGTCCACTTCGATCAAAGGTGAGTTGCGATGTAGTAATTTATCAACTGTGCTCATTCTGTGACGACGTCTGCCTTCTTTCTCCCCCGGCCCCGCCCCCTTCCAGGTTGTTGATGTTTGCTCTTGGTTTCGTTTGGGATTGCCGGATTGTAATTTTAAAGAAAATATTCGTTGACTACCTATAACGTAAGGAACATTGCGCTTCCAAAGCTTATTTGTAACTTCTGAAAGGTATCAGAGCACCGTGTCCTTCTTACATAGGGAAAAAACATTTGTTTACTATCTGTGGTTGAGAGGTTAAGTGGTCCGCAAGGTTTATGAAGATAGTGCAGCATGTAGCACTGAAACAGATTTGACATTGGGTGTTCGCTTCATTTGATCATCTCTCCTTTCAAATTAAGTTAATTCCTGCCCTGCTGTATGCCCTAACCTTAAACCGTGCTCTACTATTGCCAAGTGAACATTGGGTCAAAACAACATGGCGAGTTAAACATGGATTGGATACTATGTCACCAAAGAATATGTGAAAACCAGTGTCGTTGATTACAAATTTGTTGCTAATGACAGTCTGTTTGATGTGTTACAGTCTCATGTGCATGTATATCTGTGGATTCTCAAGCCGCTTTGCTGTGTCTTCTGCTTGGTTGTAAAAGACTAGACAAGGAGCGACCTCAACTTTCTTAAGTGCACAAGGTAAGCTCTCAAGGAGAGATTTTATCTGTATTCTGTGTGTAGATCTTTATCTGTTAAATTAAAAATTCATTCTTATTTCAGATGATGAAAAGTTTACAACACGCTGTACATGCTGGACACTTCACGACGCTGAAGTCTTGCTACCAACTACTGACTTGGTAAATGTTTAGCTGACATGTAATAGCAGAAAGTATCTGTCTAGTTAGTTTGAAACACTCTTCTGTTGTTTGTTTTTTGGCAAATGTGATTTGCCATGACCAAAATGTGTCTGCTACAATTTTTCATTTATTTCATTTAAATTTCCTTCTCTATCCCGGCTATTGAGTACAGCCCCACTCACACTTGTTTCAATATTTCCATTTCAGCACTTAATTATTTATCATCGAGTGCGTTTCGGCATCCTGAGGTCCCTCCTGTTTGTGACTGGAATCTATTTATCGTCAAATGTACGGCTTTCATTTGTAAGTAGCTGCCCAAATATCAATTCAGACTTACTTGATCCAAGACCTTTTACTGATTCTCAACTAAGAATGCTAACATTGCTTTTGTTTGTTCTTCTAGGTTGTTTTCGAGGGTGAAGAAGTAGAGCAGATATCGCATCAAGCATCAAATTTTATGACAGGGATGCTGTTCCCTACACCTTTTTTCCATGCTCTTGGTGACAACTTGCTTCTTTTCATTTCCAATCTAAAACATTTATGAACTAAAACTAGATCGAAAAGGAATCTCACGTGTGGGGCTCTAACAGTCCTTGGTTTATACTGTTGTGATGGTCATACTTAAATTCTTTTCTCTCAAGGTGTGAAATAAATGTCATCGAGTAATTTGTCTTCTGTTCACCTTATTTCTTTTAAAATCTGTATTAGTATTACATATAAAGATTCTCATCAAAACTTACACAGTGGTCTAGAAAAACCAGTGGTGCCCATTTGAATCAAATAATAAGTGTGGTAAGCTATGCAAACTTGAGCTGTAGCTAAAAGCAAATGTGAAAATACCATAAAGGCACCAAAAAAGTTATTTGGAGATCGTAGTTAAAAATAAATTTCACATTTCCACTCAACCTTTCAAATAGAGACTGGTTTTAATTTTAGATCATGCTAGATGCCAATTCTTTAACTTTGAGCAGAATCAGACCAGGAATCAGAATGAACATCCAGTTAGATATTATGAATATTCTACGCCTGGACTGCCGACTGCCTGTTGCCAAAACCGGGGGCTCAGGTGCATGCTGCAGGTGACGTTGGGCAGAACAGGGCCTTCTTGGGCGGGGACTCGAATGCAGTGGCGGATCTAGGAGCGGCTTGAGGGGAGGGGGGGGGGGGCAAAACGGCAGTCCCCCCCTCTAATCCGCACCTGCTCGAATGGGTGGAGCGGTGAGTGATACAAACTTCAACTTGGAAACCGACGCCCTCTGAACCCGGAAATGTACGGAATGCGAGACCAGGTGCTGCTGCAGGTGTCGTTTAGCAGAACAGGCCCTTCTTGAACCGGTACTGGAATGGGGCGAAAAGTGCGAGATACGAACGTTTACGTGAGTTAAATGACCGCCTGTGTTACCAGCAGAGCAGCAAATAGCGGACCTTCACCCCGTAAGGTTAGGTTATCAGAGGTCGGGTTCAAATATCCGGTGCGGTAGGTAATATTTGCGGGGGATGGGGATATCACTGAGGCGGGCAGGGCAAGTAGGAAGACCAAACCAGTGACACCATCATACGCCTGTGCTGGGGGCGGATCTAGGATCGGCTTAATGGGGGGGGGGGGGGGGGGGTAATTACCCTCGTTGCAGGCGCCTCAGAGAAGCTTCTACGCTTCGCCACATTACGCGCAGAAAAACGGAGCGTACGTTACGTTATTATCGTTAGTTACTGGTTCAATGACGATAGTCAACGAACCAATAACTAATTATTACTAACGTCAAAGAATTGATAACTAACGATAACTAACGTCGGCGAACCAATAGCTAACTTTAACTATCGTCATTGAACTATTAACTAACGATAACTAACGATAACTAACCCCACGGACCACCTTACGTTAACTTACGTCAACGAACCAATAACAAACAATAACTTACGTCAACGAACCAATAACTAATGATTACTAAACGTCAAAGAACTGATAACTAACGATAACTAACGTCGTCGAACCAATAGCTAACGATAACTATCGTCATCGAACCATTAACTAACGATTTCTAACGTCAGGACCAACTTACGTTACTGGTCACGCGAGTCAACTAACCTTAACTGACTTTCAACTGTCCATGACTAACGTGACAACGTGACTCACATGACACGTGCATCTTGTACTTCAGCCCACCGTTTACTGACGATTGCAGAGGCATTTTTTCGTCTTGCTACCTCACGCTACCAGGCCCGTTGCCCTTAGCACTCACTGAACGACCGCCTCATTTTCATCTGCAGTTACGGCTGAGGTACAGAGGTAGCTAACGAAAAGGCCCCTCATAGTGGGGTGCACACTTGTTAACAAACGATAAAAGTGGTATTACTTATTTATACTTATCATTAACAATCGATATTTGAGTTGTTTTGGTGGCTTTATGGTTTTTGGAACGTGTAGCTAGACGTCCCCAATTTATTTCTGAATGAGCTGATTTGAACGTTAACAATCGTTTTTATGGTTATAACTTAATTGATCTCATCCTTAACAATTGATTGAAAGGTTTTTTTCGTGGCTGTATAAGTTGGGCACAGCCAGCTCCGCGTAGGTACCCGTTAAGGCTTGTCGAAGCGTTGAGCAAGCCTGTTGAAGTTTGACGGGACGCTGTTGTTACCGTGTGTACCGTCGGCTTTGGTCTTCAACGGGCCCTGTCGAAGGAATGCTCAGTGTGAATGTGTTCTTCCCATCACTTGTTTTATCAGGGAGTGTCTGCTTATTTCTCCCACCACTCACATGGACTATGTCACCTTACAGCCGCTCACTGCGTCTACTTCCACGACAAGTTGCAGCCAGCGGAGAAGTTCGCAGTCGCGCTGGGGAAGATGTACAGTGGATGGGACCGTGAAGAGGGGAACAGCGTAATCAAGTCTGATGTGAGTATAGATCGATATGTAGCCAGCCGCTTGGATCCAACGCCGATGTCAGCATAACGAAAGATTTTTCTTTTAAGATGGTCTTTATGGTTAGTTGGGCACTGTACCAGAAGATCCCATTAGGGGGTAGTGTAAATGCAGTGAATAGCAATTCAAAATTTCTTTCAGAAAAGGATAACAATATAAATACATACAACACAATGGGTTGCAGGTGCAGCGCGTGATCCCCCACCCACTGTACCGCGGCGTCGCTCGCAAGTACTCCGCGGACATCGTTCTGCTGAAGCTGAGCAGGCCGGCCGAGCTGGGGGACACCATCTTCCCCATCTGCTTGGGTAATTCCCACGACAAGGCGGACAAAGTACAGGTGCATACAAAAAGGGGAAGGCGCAGGAAGTGGACGTATTTTCCCTGTACTGACCCTAAACGACTGATTTATTTTCTTCCAGGTAGTGGGCTGGGGTGACGATCAGGGAGCCCTAGAAGAATTGCAATCGGTGTCTCTTTCAGTTCGCGACTTCGATGAGTGCGTGGGTAGCTTCTCAGGCAACTCTCACGAGCTTCCATTCATCACAGAAGACAAGCTGTGCTCCACACGTGAAAAAGGTTTGAGTTCCAGTTGTCCTTTTTACAAAGCATGTTCCACAGCACAAAAATTAAGCAGGTTATCTCTGTGAGAGTAAATACTCATTGATTTTAAACACCAATTCCGTTCTTCTACAAGGACGATTCCTTATTAGGACGATTCTTTATAAGGACGATTCCTTAGAAGCACGATTCTTTATGAGGGCAGATACTATTAAGCATCTCATTGGGTCTTCCTTAGAAGGAACAGTGCTTTTAAAGACTGCTCATTAAGGAAGGGCTTAGAACATGATTCACACTTATAAGGCATGTCTTCATAAGAACAGCTGCTCATAAGGACATCATCAGCTAACGCTTAGCTGCATTAACAAGACGGCACCGATTCTTTATAAGGAGGACTCCTTGTAAGGACGATTCCTTATAAGCGCAAGTCCTTCTAATAACTGCTGGAATTTGTCCTTAGAAGGATTTTCCTTATAAACGACTATCCGGGCTACGATAGCAACTCCCCCTTACGTCAGCTAACAGCGTTTTTGAACAGCGGGTGGAAACTCTGATATTTCAGTCTCAATCAAATTTTTTCTGTGTTAGGCTTGGAGCGCCCTCCGGGACTGGCCAAGGGCGATAGCGGGAGCGGCGCGGTCCAACCCTTCCACGGCCAGTGGCACCTTGTGGGCCTCGTGTCAGTGTCGCTGGACAGCGGCAAGCTCTACGGCTTCACCGATGTCCGCCGCTACTGGAGCTGGATCCATCAGACGTACCGGGACATCACTCCCGAGTTTAACGGCACGCTCCTCATCTAGGAGGCTATGTTAGTCATAACGCTGCACGCTAGCCTCTGTGCACTCTGGAGTCGACATTCTCATTTTGAAGTGCGATGTAACCAACCCGACGTTCAGCTGCGGTGTGCTATGACACTGCTGCCGCCCCGAAACATCGCATCTTCGATAAGTTCTGGTTTCTGTGGCGTACGCCCTTCGCGTGTATCGTCTCTAAACACTCCGGATTTACAATGCAGCTGCACTTCCTCTGCAGTGTACACCACAGTTGGATTCTTTGAAGAATACTTTTCTATACGAACGTACAAACACACATTACCTTATATACTTTTTTAATTTATTATATCGTGTTAAACTATGTTCGTACTTAAGCACTGTGTACTTCTTTTATCCATTTTTGAATGTGTTTGTGTAAACTGTATACTTTGTATTTATTAGTACGCAAGTAAGTCGAAACTTTCAAATAACTGCATGTTTTCTGGCACCTTCATCTACCTAACACAACATTCGTCTCAAGTAATCTCTTTTTTTTTCTGTGCGCAACCTAAGAAATCAATAAACCAAATTTTGGCTTTTTCATTGTTTACTTTAATATAAATATATGCACAGTATCACCAGTAACTAGACAGGATGCTTTATAAATGTTTTATCATGCTCTTTCATTATGTCTGTGTTTTCAAGATTTGTCATAAATAATGCAATCCTAAAAAAAAAAAAATTACCAAATAATATCGTATAGTAATTCCAATTGACAACTGTTATTGCCATGCAATTGAGCATGGCATTTCTACAAGATCACATAATAATGGCTGCTTACTATACTTCAATAGTAAGATTAGATACAACCCGATGCCGTCGGTGTGGTTGAAGGGCTGGCAAGGCACGCACTAAAACCGGTTTACGTTTGAAATTATGTAGACTTGACTGCTAGTCGCCTGCTGCACTGCACCTCACAAGGCGAGTCGGTCAACTGTCACCCTCAGATTTTAATGGGGGCTGGACCATTTGATCTACACATCATGAAACCTTCAGATTTTCAGCTGCTAATACGGGCTAGTTTCCGCTTTCGAAAAAATTGTCAACTTTCTACACACATTTCAAGAAATTTGTAATTTTAGGCGAAAAGGCTTGTTTTTCGGGGAAATGGTCCATCACCTTTTCTCTTTCTTTTACAACAAAGAACACTTTCGATTCTACAACATTTTTTGACATCTACACAGGTTTCGATACAGGGACCAAATTTTTAAAAAATTGTCACATCCGCAGCCGACAATGCAGGAGAAGGAAACGGAAATTAACCGACAGTAGCCGTAGGGTGGTCAAAAAAAAGTTTTTTTCGAAATTGTAGTTCCCGAAAGCTTATTTTGTTAGACTACCATAAATAATTTCAGCTCAATCGGATGATATTTGACCCTGCCGAAATGCTTCTGAAATTTGGACCAATTTCGTTTTGCACAAAAAACAGAAGCAACTCAAGCAGGGCACAAAAACCAGCCATCTAGGTTAGTGCATGGTGCACCTAACTTTTTATACGCTGTAATCGGAAACCTCAGATTCCGAAGGCGCCGTACGCCACACCAGTGAGCCTACAGAAAACGCGGGTAGGAAACGGAAGCAGGTACGGAACATTGGAAGGTATGGCAGGAAACCACCATACGCAATGGAAAGAGGTTCGGAACCGTCCATTTAATTTAAGCGATCTTCCTTACCGTGTACGTGTAGGCTTCCGTGTATTTCTTCTCCATCTACCGGTCTACCCGACAGTTTGCCGTACCTTGGTGAAAAGAGCCTACGGAACGGCCGTAATAATTTTTTGCAGTGAGCGCCTGCGTCTGTCTGCGCCGTACCGGATTTCCTATTTCTTCTCCGTCTACCCAACAGTTTGCCGTACCTTGGTGAAAAGAGCCTACGGAACAGCCGTAATAATTTTTTGCAGTGAGCGCCTGCGTCCGTCTGCGCCGTACCGGGTTTCCTCGCCGACCGTGCCAGTGTTGCCAGAAAAGTCGGCAAAAAGTAGCCCAAACACACTGGTATAAAGATTGTGCCTAACTCTGCCTGCCTACTAGGCAAATTTCTAACAGCCATGACCACATGTTGCCTAGTAGGCAGGCGAAGGTAGGCACAATCTTTACACCTGTGTGTTTGGGCTACTTTTTGCCTGCTTTTCTGGCAACACTGGACCGTGCCGTAGGGTGGGAGGCCTACCCTGGACTCCACAGGCGCTGGGAGCCGGTGCCGGCAGAGGCGCCCTAGCTGACGCCTACTGCTGGCTGCATCATTCTGCATACTACTCGGCCGGTGGCTCGGCGCTTCGGCGAGTTTAAAACCCCTGTCTTAGATCATTCCGTTTGCCATCTAATTTTTTCTCAAGGTCGATTAACGAGGGCGACTCAGTGCTTGTAGCGCTGGAATTTTATTTCTCACGGCAAGTTTCGTTACAATAGGTTACCATTGTTGTTCCATTTGAGTTCTTTCGCACACCGCTAGATGGCGCCACTGTCAAATGGGAAGAGCGATGCTGCCGTTCTATCAACTTTCAAAATTTATATCCTTATAAAAAATATTTAATACCTTTCTTTACACATTACATTTTACAGCTCCCTTATTATAGGTAATTGAACATTCAATTTTGAGAATAGTCCCTACTGTAAGAAGAAGAAAAAGAGCAAAATTCTTTGCTGAATTTGAGCGAGGTTTCTAATATCACCAAAATTGAGCGAGTTACTTGATTATCGCCAAATTGGAGTGAGCAACATTGCCCAAATAGGGTGAGCAGGTAAAACATTGCCGCGTAAGAGCGAGCTAGATCGCTCCATTTGGATGATCTATTCAGAAACCTTTCAACAACGTATTTCACTACACCCAAACCGGAACCAAAAAAGAAGATAGTGACTTCCAGAACTGTATGCGGTATGACAAATCGTAGTCGCAGTGGAGTAAACTTCGGTCAGGTAACGTGCGCCATGTTGGGTCACTAAACTAAATACGGGAGCCCAACATGGTGCACGGACGCCGGCGCGAAGACGTTTCACGGCCTCGATTTGTCATACCGGATACTGTTTACGGCGTCATGATGTTCTTTTTGGGTTCCGGTTGGATACAGTGAAATACCCCATTCCAACCCTATTATAACGAGTTTTTTTTTTTAACATCGCTCTCACAAGAGCGAGGAAATTTGATTCATGAAGGTCGCTCTCGCAGATTTCCGGCGAAAACAAAGGAAACTTTGCGATGCTATCTACGTGTTATACCCCCGTTCTCATTGGAACGTTCACAAGTGCAGGTTATTGACCAGCTTCAGCGGTCAGTGTGGTACAATACATGAAAAAACGCTAAGGCTAACGTGGAAGCAGATGAATGATAACTCTAAAACGTTTGTGACGTGTCATACCGCTCGTCTTTTTTAAATCGGCAGAGTAGCACCGGTATTGGAAATCGGTTTCATTAACAATTCATGTCGTAATATTACTTGAGAAGTGACACTGAAAAGAACCGAGTAACTATATCCAGCTGGCTTTGCTTGATCGGGCTAACATCACAATAAGCCCCGTTGTGGTGGGCCACACACTAAACCGAAGCGTTATGTTTTGGGGACCGGCCATGGGCTGCTGAGTGTGCCGCCTCGTGTGTCATACGGAAAGTGTTAACGAGGTCGCGCCCCGCCCTACCAGTGTTTACGAGAAGCCCCGCGCCGACCCGTTCCATTCCATGCCCTAGGCCGGCCATAAGGCCGAATCACACTAGCGGGTGGCGATGGCGTTGTCGTTGGCGTTGGCGTTGCCCGTTCGACCAATCAGAACGCAGCGCCTCGGCGTTGGCGTTGCGGCGGACAGAATAGCCGGCGGTCTATTTTTTCAACGCGGCGTTCCAACAGCAGCCAATGAGAATCGAGTATTTCGGCGGCAAGACAAGTCGGTGCATCAAAACAACGAAAGTGAAGGTAGACCTTGGTTGAGACGAAGATGCCACCAAAACGAAGTTTGTTTTCGTTGGAGGTGGAGCTACGATTAATTGAAGAGATAAAACGTAGGCCCATATTGTGGGATGTGACCTTAGACGAGTACAAGAGAGGGGATCTGAAACCCCAACTATGGGAAGAAATAGCGACTGCTCTGGGTCCGAGTTTCAACGGTAAGCTTGCCTTCGAATCAAATTATCCTTTGTAGTCTTTCTAGTCTTTGCTTTTTTCGAATTACATATTGAGATTCGGTGGAATTGCGTTCGAAACATGTGAGAATTCGCTCACACCTGTTGGTAGTTGAGGTTATTCGTGGGGAATACCTACACCTGTTTTCAATGTTTTGATTTATTTTGCAGGCACCGCGGTGGCAACAAGATTTAAAAATATGAAGGAGACGTACATGACAAATCTGAAAAAGGTCCGTGAAACAAAGCGTAGTGGCAGTGGTACGGAGGACTTGTTTGTGCCCAAATGGCCCCTTTTCAAGTATTTGGATTTCCTTCGAAAGACCTGTGCCCAAGCAACATCAGAGTCAAATTTAGTTGTAAGTGAAAGTTGCAGCTCACAAACACCGCTGTCAACACAAGTGGCGGAATCTGCTGCATTGGTTGCTTCTGGAGATATATCCAGTGAATTACCAATGTTTTATTTTGATGAAAATACAAAGGTTAGTTCCAAACTCAGCACTGCCTGAGAATTGTCTAATTTAAAAGAGAAAAAAAAAACCACATTGACACTTGTTCACTATTCCTCCCCCAGGAATATCTTGCAGTACCCAACGAAGTGGACACCTGTCATGGGAGCACACCGTCCATTTCTGGCAATAGTGGAGCCAGCCAGACCCCTCGTTCTGTATCACCTTCACAGCCTGTCACTGTCACAGCCACCAGAAAATCTGTTCAGGATGACTCGTATGATAGGAAAGGGTCAGGTAAAAAGAGAACATATTCTGTCATGGAACAAGCAGTGCAAGTGCTGAAAGATGTAACCAAGCAACCCATTGTTCCTGATATACCAAAGCAAGACTGTTTTGACACATTTGCGAGTTATGTAGCAGCTCGTCTTCGGGGTATGGATGCTGCCAAAGCTAGAGATTGTGAGAACCGAATCATGTCTGTTCTCATTGAATCGTCTTAAATGTTAATCGTACTGTAGATGAAGATGCATGTTGTTCATCATGGTCCAAGACAAGTATTATTTAGTTATTTTTTTAAAGTTATGTTATTACTTTAACATTTTTCTTTTCTTTTTGCTAGACTGCCCAGGTGCTACATTAGTATGTGTGACAAATATTTTATTTCAGTTCCATAATTGAGTCATTCCTTAAGCACTTGTTATGATACACATTGTTAAAAATATGTTTTGTTTATGAGGACCAAAGAACTTTTCAGTCTGTATGTGAGGTGGCTGCAGCCCAAAGAAATACTTTAATCTTTAATTGTACTCGATTCCAGTATTATTTTTGTATTAGATTTTTTTGCTAAATAAAAAGAGTTTGTACTGACACATTTTTATTTTTATTTTGCATCATTTCTTTGTTTGAAAGTAACAGTTGAATCAATTGAGTAAAACACTGGAGGAAAACTGAAAACTTACACTAGGGGTACGCTCCGTTTTTCTCCGCGTAATGTGGCGAGCGTAGCGTAGCATTTTTTTAAAAATCTATTGAGCTTCTCTGAGGCGCCTGCAGGTGCGAGGGTAGGCCGACCCGCTATGCACGCGCCCATGCAGGAGTCATAGTTGCCTACCTTGCGGGCGCCGTAAGGCAGGACGCACAAGTGCATGAAAAACGTGTGGGCCTGTAGTGCCTGTAAGAGTCCAGGGTAGGCCAGCCTGCAAGGCACAGGCGCAAGGGCGGATTTAGAAAGGGGGGGGGGGGGGCACAGGCCTTTGTGCCCCCCCCCCCCCCCCTGGCGCTCGAAATGTAGAAAGCCGGCATAACTTTTCCGCCTGTAAGTAGGCAAAAAGCGGAACATTGCCCCCCCCCCCATTAAGCCGATCCTAGATCCGCCCCCAGCACAGGCGTATGATGGAGTCACTGGTTTGGTCTTCCTACTTGCCCTGCCCGCCTCACTGATATCCCCATCCCCCGCAAATATTACCTACCGCACCGGATATTTGAACCCGACCTCTGATAACCTAACCTTACGGGGTGAAGGTCCGCTATTTGCTGCTCTGCTGGTAATACAGGCGGTCATTTAACTCACGTAAACGTTCGTATCTCGCACTTTTCACCCCATTCCAGTACCGGTTTAAGAAGGGCCTGTTCTGCTAAACGACACCTGCAGCAGCACCTGGTCTCGCACTCCGTATATTTCCGGGTTCAGAGGGCGTCGGTTCCAAAGTTGAAGTTTGTATCACTCACCGCTCCACCCATTCGAGCCGGTGCGAATCAGAGGGGGGACTGCCCTTTTGTCCCCCCCCCCCCCTCAAGCCGCTCCCAGGTCCGCCACTGCATTCGAGTCCCCGCCCAAGAAAGCCCTGTTCTGCCCAACGTCACCTGCAGCATGCAGCTGAGCCCCCGGTTTTGGCAACAGGCAGTCGGCAGTCCAGGCGTAGAATATTCATAATATCTAACTGGATGTTCATTCTGATTCCTGGTCTGATTCTGCTCAAAGTTAAAGAATTGGCATCTAGCATGATCTAAAATTAAAACCAGTCTCTATTTGAAAGGTTGAGTGGAAGTGTGAAATTTATTTTTAACTTCGATCTCCAAATAACATTTTTTGGTGCCTTTCTGGTATTTTCACATTTGCTTTTAGTACTCCTTAGCTACAACTGAGTGTGCATAGCTTACTACACTTTTTATTTGATTCTAATCGGCACCACTGGTTTTTCTAGACCACTGTGTAAGCTTTGATAAGAATCTTTATATGTAATACTAATACAGATTTTAAAAGGAATAAGGTGAATAGAAGACAAATTACTCGATCACATTTATTTCACACCTTGAGAGAAAAGAATTTAAGTATGACCATCACAACAGTATAAACCAAGGACTGTTACAGCACCACACGTGAGATTCCTTTTCAATCTAGTTTTAGTTCATAAATGTTTTAGATTGGAAATGAAAAGAAGCAAGCTGTCACCAAGAGCATGGAAAAAAGGTGTAGGGAACAGCATCCCTGTCATAAAATTTGATGCTTGATGCGGTATTTGCTCTACTTCTTCACCCTTGAAAACAAGCTAGAAAAAGAAACAAAAACAAACTTGAGAATTAGTAAAAGATTTTGGATCAAGTAAGTCTGAATTGATATTTGGGCAGCTACTTACAAATGAAAGCAGTACATTTGACGATAAATAGATTCCAGCCACAAACAGGAGGAGCCTCAGGATGCCGAACCGCACTCGATGATAAATAATTAAGTGCTCAAATGGAAATATTGAAACAAGTGTGAGTAGGGCTGTACTCAATAGCCGGGATAGAAAAGGAAATTAAAATGAAATAAATGAAAAATTGTCGCAGACACATTTTGGTCATGACAAATCACATTTGCAAAAAAACAAACAACAGAAGAGTGTTTCAAACTAACTAAACAGATACTGTCTGCTATTACATGTCAACTAAACATTTACCAAGTCAGTTGTTTGGTAGCAAGACTTCAGCGTCGTGAAGTGTCCAGCATGTACAGCGTGTTTAAACCTTGTCATCATCTGAAATAAGAATGAATTTTTAATTTTAACAGATAAAGATCTACACACAGAATACAGATAAAATCTCTTCTTGAGAGCTTACCTAATGCACTTAAGAAAGTTGAGGTCGCTCCTTGTCTAGTCTTTTACAACCAAGCAGAAGACACAGCAAAGCGGCTTGAGAATCCACAGATATACATGCACATGAGACTGTAACACATCAAACAGACTGTCATTAGCAACAAATTTGTAATCAACCACACTGGTTTTCACATATTCTTTGGTGACATACAGTAGTATCCAATCCATGTATAACTCGTCATATTGTTTTGACCCAATGTTCACTTGGCAATAGAAGAGCACGGTTTAAGGTTAGGGCATACAGCAGGGCAGGAATTAACTTAATTTAAAAGGAGAGATGATCAAATGAAGCGAACACCCAATGTCAAATCTGTTTCAGTGCTACATGCTGCACGATCTTCATAAACCTTGCGGACCACTTAACCTCTCAGCCACAGATAGTAAACAAATGTTTTTTTTTCACTATGCAAGAAGGACACGGTGCTCTGACACCTTTCCGAAGTTACAAATAAGCTTTGGAAGCGCAATGTTCCTTACGTTATAGGTAGTCAACGAATATTTTCTTTAAAATGACATTCCGGCGATCCCAAACGAAACCAAGAGCAAACATCAACAAACTGGAAGGGGGCGGGGCCAGGGGGCGAATGAAGGCAGACGTCGTCACAGAATGATCACAGTTGATAAATTACTTCATTGCAACTCACCTTTGATCGAAGTGGACTGCATCGGAGATAGGCAAATTCCTTAAAAATAACTTCTTCAAGATCACGCGGGTTGACGACGAGCAAAAGCTCGTGTCGCTGCGACACAACCGAGACGATACGCCTGGCCTGGCCGTGCCGAGCCGTGCCGAGCAGAGCCCAGCTGAGCCGCACAGTGGTACCACCTGCGCGGCTTTGAAATTGAATCTTTACAAAAATATTTCAAATTCCATTGACCGAAAAAATGGCTCGTAGTGTTCTCCACCAATAAATATCGATTTGCAATCTGGAAGGTGAACCTA
This sequence comes from Odontothrips loti, assembly GCA_038380765.1. Taxonomy (NCBI): domain Eukaryota; kingdom Metazoa; phylum Arthropoda; class Insecta; order Thysanoptera; family Thripidae; genus Odontothrips; species Odontothrips loti. The sequence goes on from CM076243.1 coordinate 7,703,052, forward strand.
ATCTGTTGCGTGGTGTTTCTGAAAAGTCCGTGAGTGACGGACAGACAGACAGACTCACGACGAGTGTCGTCGCGTGGTCCGTTTGGGGAATTGGGCTCGCTACGCTCGCCAATTAACTTAAAATACTATCCGGCTTGTAAATTATAATTAACCATCCTTTCTTGCCAGCGCACAGCCCCCACTCCATTGAAATATTCACACCATCTGTCCCTCAAATTAAGAGGGTTTACAGCATGCCGGTTGCCACCCTGTCGCTGCAGCCCTACTACTCCTGTACCAACAGCATTCCGCCAGTCCCCAGGATTCACAGTGCCTCCAATACTAGGCTGAATCTTTCCGATTCATGGGCTCCGCCCTCTTACACAGGGGTATTGAAATATTGTAAATTATAACCTTTGCAAGAGTTTAATGTCAATGTCGACTTTGCAGGCCACTTCCTAGCGGCGTCTTCTCCCACCCCTTGTGGTGCGTACCCGATACTCCGTTCGCTTCGAAAAAGGAGGGTAGCGACCTCTATTAACCTAACCTAATGGGGCGAGGGTCGTCGTTTGAGGGAGCACCCTACAACGAACGAACTGTAGTCTACCCCCACCATGAGGTCCATCGTATCGTTTGTGGCAACTGGGAAGTGGCCTGCAGAAGTGCGGCCCCAAGCGTTAAATTAAATTCGTTCTTACTGAACCATAACTTTTTTTATAAAGAGACCATTGAAAACTTAACTAAAAGACACCAAAGACAGACAACAGTACTACCAACTTCCGTTCTTTCTTTTTTGCTTCCTTTTTGTTTTGTTTTGTTTTGTTTTGTGATGTCGTTCAACAGTTGGTCACACTTTCATGGAAACATTTCGCCCTGTTTTCGCCTCGATCCTGCGCATGTGCTAGTGTGATTCAAAGGGCTCCGCCATTTTGTCCTGTTCAAATCTTTTCTTGTTTTGTTTTAGCGAAGCCAAATATCTTCAGCATCCAAACTGGCTGGTGCTGAATACATGGCTCTTCCAGTGGTGTCTGTACGAAGCCAATTGTGTAGAGCTCAGGCAGCCAATATTATCATTTTAGCGTCTTCAGGATCATACCTCATTGCACTTCTAAAAATTTGAAATCTAGCTACTAGTAATCCAAATGCATTTTCAACACAGCGGCGTGCCCTGGACAGTCTGGCAACAAATTTAAAAAAAAAGTTTTAATCAACCATTCTACTCCAATAGCAACTGTAACAACATAGTGGAAATACATATTATATATACCTGTAGTTGAATATCCTTCTGTCTATCCTGTTGCGAAGAAGGTCTTTAGGATAAGGAACAAGAAAATTCTCAGTCAATGTGAATATTTCATCTCCCAGCATAACATAAGGAAATAGGGTCTGTGTTCCAGGAAGATGTGCAGGAGGTATCTTCAGATTTTCCATATAAGGTTTTAAATCACATTTGTTCCATATACCAGTATCACTGATGCGCCCATTTGTTCCAACATCAACAAAAATGAATCTCAGTTGGGCGTCAACCAAACCAAGCAGAACAATACTACAAAAATCTTTATAACTGTAATATAATGAACCAGATCTCAAAGGTGGATCAATTTTAAAATGTTTTCCATCAATTGCCCCAAGGCAGTTTGGGAAATTCCACCTCTCCCAATAATCTAGTGCTACTGCCTTCCATTCCTCATGACTTGCTGGGAACCGCAAGTGTTCCCCTTTTAAAACATTGTAAATAGCTCTGGTAGTTTCTTTTATGATGTTTGATATTGTGCTCTGCCCCAGTCTGAATGTCAAGTGAAGTGACTCCTGTGATTCTCCTAAAATAAAATAAAATAAAAATGTAAACAGGTCACATAAGTAAGGTTATGTTTCAAAACAAAGAAAACACTTTAAAAAAATGTAAAGTACCTGTTGCCAAGTGTCGCAGTGTTACAGAAAGCCTTTCAGCAGGCGAAATGCTTTCTCGCAAATGGGTATTCTGTTTTTGTATCAAAGGAGTGACTTTGGTGAGAAGCATTTGGAACAAATCGGAGTTCATTCGCAAACATCTGAAAAATATTTGCACATAGAGTCAGTTTTCTCTCATTAATATTCCGACAACATGATGTCACATCCGTAAATACTTGTTTTTACCTGCGATATTTTCGGGGTCTTCTAGCTGCAGTTCTATAAACAAATTATGGTGCATTCCCAAGGCTTTCCTTCTTGCAACCCAATGTTTCACCCAAACTCGACGGTCGGGAATAAGCCGATCACAATACTCCAGAATCAAAATGCAGAACGCAAGGATTATATTCCTCCTTCTCAAACGATGTCTTGCAATTAATTCCCTTTGAAAGTTATGCATCACGAATATCGTACAGACATTTCGGGTCGAGCAGACGACAAAACGTAAACAAAGCAGTCACCGCCTCCGCTGAAGAACGCGACGTTCGTTCCTGACCGTAAAAAAATGTTGTAGATGGCGGAGGTTCTCAACGCCAACCGCGCGAACCCAACGCCAATGTGATTGGCCGAACAGGCAACGCCAACGCCAACCGTACCGCCAACGGCATCGCCACCCGCTAGTGTGATTCGGCCTATACGGCGGCGATTCGCGTTGAAATGTGTGCAAGGTGGATGCTCCTTTCACAAGCAATAAAGGTTGCTGGGTGCGGGAATGCTGAAAGTATCTGTATCCTAGTGAGCGTAAAGTGGCAAATTTTAAACATTGAAATTTTGCCAATCTGACGAGGTACGATCAAAGTCATATAAGGTTGTATGGGGCGGAAACGCATAGTTTGGCCACAACGGGCGAAAAACTGGAACCGGTGAGGCAGAGGCGGACAGAGGCAGAGCAGACGGAAACCAAGGCCCGCCTCGTGCTATATAATATGAGGCTCGGCCTAGCGCTGCTCAAGAGGGCTACTCTGCTACAGCTGCTGCGGGCTACTGTGGCTGCGCTGCCGCTTCTGCTACCTGCCACGCTAACCTAACCTAAGTGCTACCTACCAACCTAACCTACGTGCTTGTTGGAATGTTGGCTACATTGTATGAGCAAAAACAAAAAATAAAAATACAAAACAAATGACAAGTGTCACTCCCCAATATGGTGGTCTAAAAGAAACTACGTCGTTTATTTATTCTGCCCTTAAAACTCTAAAAAAATAGATTGATCAGCCTTAAATCAAACAGTTAAAAATCCAAAATGTGAACAGTGCTACCTGCCACGCTAACTTGCGAGAGTTCGAGCTAGCTAAAGTTGAAACTTCATCTGCTAAAAAATAAAAAAAATCTCAAGCCGTGCGGGATTTCTACAGTCTGGACTTCAAAACACGTCGCAGAAGCTTCCCACTCAGATTGCGAGGCACCTCGTTCACAAATCTCACGCCGCCTCGGAGGCGCTTCTGGGGAGAGACCCGTCCTGCAAGGAGATCAATAGCAGACGTTAGAAGTGCCACAATAAAGTAAGAAAATATTGTTTGAATGACAGCTCTTTTTGAAACAAAATCACTCGAAGCCATGAACGTGTCGTAGCCACAAACGTGTATATAATTCGAAACAATGTTTTGGGAATTGCACACTGTATGAATGTTTGATGCAACTGTAGTCCTCGTACCCAACACTCTCAGAGACACTTTCGTGAGCCCGATCGTAGCGAGGTGCTCTCTGCATCGACTATTCTGCTTTCTATTCCCACGCTCCTTAGTCCGAGCAAGTGGTGTCGTTGCTATAGGTAACTGTTGTTTTTCATTTGAGTTCCTTCACACACCGCTAGATGTGTCCAAGTGTCCATAAAAATGGGCGGAGCTATGCTGCGGTTCTACCAACTTTCAAATTTATATTAATTTAAAAATTATTAATAACCGTTGCTTCCTCCATTATATTTAACTCTTCCTTACAGAAGGTTATTGAAGGATTCATTTTGAGAATGGTCCCTAGTCCAGTTCAATGAGGAGCGCTATTGTCGCCATTACCTGCATATTCGCATTGCTCTGCGCTTCGGCTGGTGCTCCTAGGGAGACACAGGCGCACCGCGGCAGTCTTGCGATGGTCGGTCACGCGAAGCGCGAAGCCTCGTATAAGTGTGGGCCGCTTGGCCGCGCGGTCTCAATGACCGGTTAGCAGCGTGGCGGGTCGCCGGTTCGAACCTCAGATCATCCCGTTTTACTGTTACTTTCTTCTAAAGTTACATTTCAAGCTTCAACAATTTACTAACAACACTCGTTCGGTAAACGAGGGCGGCTCAGTGCTTGTAGCGCTGTAAATTTTAACGTTCATACTATTTTAAATAATTGTAAGACGTACAAACTGCACGCAAGCACGCATCACCGCACTTCTAGAGCAACCATTGTCGCTCTAAAAGGATCGACTCTTAAAATTATGTTCAGAGACTACTTTCGATGTTCCCAAAGTTGCGCAACGAAACTGGAAATGAGGAAAGATACCTAACCGATGACATGGCAAAGTGCCGTAATTCCACTTTTGGCGAAAAATTGAGATTTCATTGGCTGAAGTGACCTAATTAACACCTACACACAGCCATCTACTTAGCTTTTCATTCTGTCGCTCGGTTTTTATTTTAATGTATCAAATGTAATATTAAAATGACATTGTGGCGTAAATCCATGGTGTAGTCTGTGACAAGTGGCGTGTTATTAGGCTTGGATGAAAATACGCCACTTTCTCAGGCCACAGTTAGAATATTCGCCAGTGTGCCCAACCAGTATTAAGAATATACGCCTCTTTGTCGGGTCCGGGTCATGATGATAATACGCCACTTTGATTAGCCGGGGTGTAGGGAATCACGCGAGTTTCAAAGAGCCCTGGTTGCCACCGTTCTAGTTTGCTCTGAATACACAATGACAATTAAACTGTTCTGATGTCGTGCACAACACCAAAGCAGTCACTTAGAGATCTATTTGTTTTAAAATGTTGTATGTATTATCTCTACGTTCCTCTCTGCTGAAACATTTTACACGTGATTCTGACTGAATGAAGTCTACTTCTTCTAAACTTACAAAAATTGAACGGTGTCTTGGAAAACACCAAGCTAACTATCATAAACAATTTTATGGTTTGAAGAATGTGACTATTTAAATTATTTTGGAATCAACACTGAACCCTGACGCCTGAAAGGTGGGCAACCCGCGAAACCTTCATATCGGAAGTAGGCAAAACGTGATACGTGGCCCCTTTGAAGAACCGGACTTGGATCGGCGCCTGGAACTTCGCGAACAGCCTGCATCGATTCAAACGCATCAGTAAGTTTAGCTGCCCGTACCGTTGACGTAGTCCAATATTTCTTGCTCGGTAATATTAACATTTGGTTGCAACACAACGAAGGCCACGGGTATTTCCCCGGCAGCACTATCTTGCTTTCCAACCACACATGCGTCACGGACTGCCTTGTGGGTGTAGAGGACAGCCTCTAGTTCAGCAGGAGCAACCTAAATATAGGGTGCAATTACGCCACTTATTTCTGAGAATAATTGGAATAAAATCACATTTTATTGGACTCACCTGAAAGCCTTTATATTTTATTATTTCTTTTACTCTATCGACTACAAACAGATCTCCGTCACCATCAAAGTATCCAACGTCTCCGGTGTGTAACCAGCCGTCTTTGTCAACAGTTTGCTCCGTGGCTTCAGCATTGTCACGATATCCCTTCATTATGTTACCTGTCAAACATATTTCACCCACGCAATGGCGTGGAAGAGACTTTCCGGTTTCCAGGTCAACCACCTGGAACATCGAACACGGTTCATCAACAAGAAAGCTGGGTCCTGAATTTAATTAAGGGAACGCTGACATATGTGCTTCAGATGACTTAACCTTTTAGGTCAACGAACACTGAAAGAACAGCTCAGCATTGCACGATGCGCATGCAACTTTAATTTGCGCCCCGTGAATGAAATAGGGCTCAACTCAATCGTTATCCGGCTATTAAAGTTCAGTTCGCGGAGTAACATTTTACTGCCTCTAATTGTTGCATGGCAATTCATTAAACGCGAACATACCTTTCCTGACATTCCTGGAATAAGTCTGCCCGCAGAACCCATTTTCAGTAGTTCAACGTCACGGCAAGAAGTTGCGAGGAGACTCGATTCCGTCATGCCATACGCTTGTCGAATATCGTGGACACCAATTCGCTTTACCACTGCTTCTTGTGTATCCTTGCTGAGAGGAGCCGCACCACATACTATAGTCGTCACACTCGATAGGTCGTACTTGTCAACCATAGGGTGCTTTCCAAGTAACACCATTAGGGGAGGCACCAAAAAGAGAGTAGAAATCTTTGGAAGGAAAGGTGCATTTGAAACACATCCTACACAGTATTTATCTGTCAGCACTGCTGGAACTCAGTAGTAACTCGAAGAAATTACCTTGTAGTTTTGGATAGCTCCCAGAAACAGCTTCTCCTCAAAATGAGACAAAACAATAACTTGATCACCTCGTATGATAGAGAGAAGTAAAAGGCTGAATCCAAAACCGTGATAAAATGGTAACATTCCTAACATGTTTTCCGGTGTTTCTTTAAAAGGAAAAGCTCCACCACATCTGTAGACAAGCAGTGTGCAGAAAGGCAAATATTTCACAAACTAAGAGAAAACAAAATGTGATCCTTACGTGGTGATGGCGTGCTGAAGGTAGTTTCTATGTGTCAGCTCTACCCCTTTCGGCAATCCTGTTGTTCCACTAGAACACAATATGAGACACGTATCTATCTCGGGATCTACATTTGCTGGGTAGAATGTGGCACTTGAACTGGTAGAGGCAGAATATAAATCTGACAGTCTTCTTACGGTAGAAGCAAGTGATGTTGGGGTCTGGCGTCCGATCAACACAAGTTCCCTGACGCCACCGAGCCTTTCAGCCACAGCTTTCACTCTGTTTACTGTGAGAGCACTGGCAAATATCATGCGAGGTCTAGAGATGCCCATTGTGTGGAGCAGCTCTCCTATGGACAACGGGAGCACATCAAAATACCGAATACACCGAACGTCTTAGCAAACATTAATAACAATTTACCTTCCGTGTAGGCCGGATTGAAAGGGGCACATGCTGCACCAACGTAAAATGTTGCAAGCACTGGGAGGCAAAAATCGAGACTATTCTCACTGGCGATACCAACAACATCCCCTGGCCGAATACCAAGTTCTTGCATGCGCTGAGCTATGCAAACACTTTTCTCAAGTATTTCGGAGTACGTTTGCGTTTCTCCTGTGATCACATCGACCTGGGATAAAGAAGAATCATAATTACAAGGATATCCCCAATAAATCTACAGTCTAAGTTCATAAACTGGTAGAACCAAGGCGTAACGTAATGTTCGTTTTGAGACAACCTGGTACTCAGTACGCTTTAATGGGCCGTACGTCGCGCCTTAGTTTTATCAGTGTATGAACAATTTTGTGCATAGTCCCGCGCAAAGTACAAGCATGTGCCACGGCTGGCAACACATTAGGGATCGCCTGACGTACGTGATGCTGGCTGCCTGCAAAAAGGTCGAAATATTAGTGTAAACCGCGTTCTGTCTCTGTTTCCGACTAACGGTCTCTCTCTCTCTCTCTCTCTCTCTCTCTCTCTCTCTCTCTCTCTCTCTCTCTCTCTCTCTCTCTCTCTCTCTCCTCCAGATCCTTTCCCCCCCTTCCCCGCGTTCCTCTGCCAACAATCGTTGATTCGCGTTCCGCCCTCGCCCCCTGCGCTCCGACTTCACTTTACTTTACGGCCTCACTCCGCACCGTCAACCCGCGTCTGCATAGACTGCCCTCCTGACTACCCGATCAATAAACTGCTACCCTAAATACAAGCCTGTCATTTTCCAAACTTCACTGCAATATGTCCATCGTCTTTGCTTACCATCTCTAAACCAGGCGACGCATGGTTGTAGTGCTTGTTTTATTTTTAACTTTAGTACTTGTGCGGTGTAGTAGGCGATTTGACGATGCGGAGCCGGGAAATAAGCATACGTTTTAAAAGGACGGAGGGCAAATGTCCCGATACTATATTTTTTTTACCGTATCTTAGAAGACGATATGGCAAGGTTCAAACACAAAGGCAGAAACATGGTACGCTGAAAGTTCTAAAGGATACATCTTATATAGACTGGCCCTTTGGATTGTACGAGCGTATCAAGTAAAGATACACCGAAAAGTTGAATTAATAGAAAAGAAACGGGTGCGGCCATCATCGCTTCACGCACATCGTTGCCATCCCCTGCATGCACGCACTGATATTAGTTGAATTTAAACTTTGCGCCGCTATATTTTTGCCGACATTTTGTATTTGTGATTTTCCCAATTATTCACACACGTAGGTTTCCAGAACACTGGTTTGCTTCAACCCCCTGTAAAAAGATATACGTGTGGATCTGTGCATTTCGCGTGCAGATCTACCACGACCGAACACACACTCCGTACCGGGCGCCGTCGAGCCCATGGCCTCTGCCCCCCCCCCCCTCTCCGACTTCAAAACATTCCTACGCCCATGCCCGCCGCGCGTCCAGTGTGCAGTTGTGACCCCATGGTTTGTCGTGACATAGCGCGAGCTAAGAAATATTTTCATGTCGGCTCGTGATAGTTGACGCCGCTGCGTGGGAGCGCTCAGGTCCGCACGGGTCTGCCCGCGGCCTGCACAGAGGTAACATAGCAAACGCCCAGCATTTAATTGCACGTGTGACGCACACCTTTCGACCAGTAAATGGCAAATGCTCAGAATTGCACGGGATCTGCTCAGATCTGCACGCGAAATGCGGAGAATCGCACGGAAATCTTTGTACAAGGGGGAATTGTAGAGATCTTTTTAAACCGACTCCTCTCCCGTTAAAAAGCAGAACCTTTTCACTGCAGTATCCAAAATGAATGCTTCAACTAGCGCAAAATATACACTTGCGACCTTATTTAGCGGATCAATTTTTGGAGACCCTTTCATTGCGTTCCAAGTTGACATACAGAAATCAAATTTTGGGGAGGCATGTCGCAAGGGTCCCTCTAGAAGGTCCCAAACCGCAACTTTGTTGATTTCTTCTAAGGCGTTGAACCACCCCCTAACATGGAAAATTTACGAAAATCGTTTTAAAGATCTTTTCTTGCTGTTTTTCCGTCGTTCCCGATAGGGGTAGGTGCCCATGCCGGTTTTGAGGTGTCTTAACCTTTACGAAACATCAGGGTGAGAAGTCAACTTTTAGGGATCCACGTCATACCATTTTAAGGGTTGAAATCGTTAACCCGGCTTGCGCATGTTCGTACCCCTTTCTGGAACGACAGAGGAAAAGAGATCGTTGAAACACGAGTCAATTTTATCGGATTTTTGGCATTATCGGAACCCTAGAGGCAACCGATCCAGTTTGTAACCATCCCCCCCCCAACTCGAAGTATCTCTCACTCCCTCCAATATTAAGTGATGGTCGGCGAGGGTTAAAATTAAAACTTTGGCAGTTTTAGTGACGCATCAGACTGTAATTTTTCCAGCTTTCTCCCTTCAATTGGGTTTTAATGATGTTCACGGTGATTTTCCACAATTTCCCAAATAAGGGAATCAACAAAGCTGCTGTTTTGGAACCTTCGACAGGGGCCCTTGGAACATGCCTCCCAAGATTTAAACTCTTTATGCTAACTTGGAACTTGGGTCTGCAAAGAGTGGGCCGCTAAATAAAATCGCCAGTGCACGCAAAATGAAGATTCTTAGCGGTTGCTTAAATCAAAGAACATGATGATCCCTAAACAAAATTTTAGTTCTCAGAATCCAATTTACTTCTTCTGGAAATAAGCTAGAAAATGAGTTGCGATCACCAATCTTTTTTCTCCGTGAAGCTTGGCGCCGCTGTTACGAAACGTCAGTCAAGCACAACATTCTTGAATCCTGCATAGTCGTGCTTGGCGAACTTACGGTTGAAGCCTGGAAATTGCTTTGGATTAAGCATATTATGCATATTTATGCATATTTATGCATGCATATTATGCATATTTATGCATATTTATGCATGCATATTATGCATATTTATGCATGCATATTATGCATATTTATGCATGCATATTATGCATATTTATGCATGCATATTATGCATATTTGAGCACAGCACAGCTCTACTCAGGAACGTTCGTTATTGTTCATGACAAGCTGGCCCGTCCCTTCCGTCAACCTCGGTGCCAGTTCCGCTCCACCGGCACCTCGGTTCGACAAGGGGACTTGAACAGCTTGGCCTGCCGGCGGCGTTTGCGAAGGCCTTCGGCCCCCGCCTCAAGTCTCCCTAGAGGTGCCCGATAGCAGATGTATTTGTTACGATTTAAATCGTTAACCTGAGCCCGTCCCTGTGCGCGCCGCGATATGGTAATGGTGTGCGCGCGGCGGCCAACCCTAACCTCAAAAAGCAAGAACAGACAAATTTTCATTAATCAAAAATGCGATACAAATCGAAAATTGTTGCCACCGTACGTGATTCTCCGTTGGAAAAGGAGTTTATCCTCCAAATTTGAAGTTTTTCTGTGAACGATTAGTCGGCGTACACACTAGCGAACGAACGAACATCCGGCATAAGACTATAAGCCCGGCTCCTGCCGTTTCTAAAGAAACGTGTCGGGACGGGCTGAAAATGGGCCTTGGCTTGCAGGGAGGGTACATTAATTTCTAACACTTGCCCAGTGCGTTAAAAGTACCTGTAAAACACAGGTTTACTACTTAATGTGTTAAGTTACCCAGGCTTGGTCCATATTAGCGCGTTTTCGTTAAGATTAACTATTGGCGTTGCCGTTAATGTGCAATTCAAAATTAGGGGGAAACTAGCACGGAACGACGGAAAGTGTTGGGGGCGTTTTGGGTTTCAGCTGCATTTTTAGCTGCGTTTTAGTTGCATTTCAAGCAAGTTACTCAAAAAGTAAGGAGGGATTCATACGTTACTCAAGATTTTTGTTTGAAGTTCAACTCTGGTATTGCACGCTGCAATTCAGAAGAATGAAAATAACAACTTTATTTAAAAATTATAACTATGAAATTTGCCTTTTCTATTGGGGAAAAACCGAGGGGCGAATCACTCGCGTAATCATGTGTACAAAATTTCAGAAATTTTTAAAAACAAGTTGAAAAAAATTGCGAATTCAACGTTGGACTTGGACTTCATGCCGAAAAATAGCACCTAGATAGGCTGCAAGAGCCAGAAAAAGCAATAAAAGTCTAAAATTAACGAAAACCACGGGGTGTAATCCGACGAAATCCTGAAATCTGTGTACATACAGTAGTTTGAGTGGTTGCCCCCTCGGGAAAAACACACACGTGAGTGGGCAAAACGAAACATATAATAACTTCACTTGCCAGAAACACTTATTCACCTCTAATAACGCTTAAATTTCGAAAGTTATGTCCGCTAGCAAGCTCTTTAGCTGTGACAAGCTATGGCCACATACAGAAAAGAACCTTTCTACGCTGGCACTCGACGACAACGTCGTGTTGTACTGCACGCGAGCACGAAATCGCGTATACGTGCATAAAACGGAAAGGGGAAATAGGCACAAGTGGGATTAACGTTAACGGCGTTAACCCGTCAGCTCACCTCAGTAACATAGCGCGCTAGAGCTTATGCTTTTGCAAAAAGCACGTTATCGTTCATGTATAGTTAAACGCAACGTTAATTTACGTCGTTAACCGTTAAATTAACGTGTCCACCCCTGCTGGCATGTGTGCACTGTGCAGGCTGCGGCACGCACAGAGCAGTTTGTAATAACGATCCTTAAAAACTAGACCGTCGTGTTTTAAGCTGGTCGCGTAGAGTCGTGTCTCGGAGAGGCTACGTATACCGTCGTAACTGTAAAATTTTGACAACTCGAGATTTTGATGCCAAACGATTGAGAATGGTCTGAAACGTCGAGAAATGTAAAAATCTCGAGTTGTCAAAATTTTACGGTTACGACGGTATACGTAGCCTCTCCGAGACACGACCCTTTAAGCGACCAGCTTGAAACACGACAGTCTAGTTTTCAGGTGTCGAATAGTTCGGTGAGCAAAATTTAACACTGGGAAATAATTTTACCTGAGCGCCTGCACTCCGATGTTCTCTGAGTTTCTCCAACAAATAGCGTCCGATGGAAATGCGTGGAACGGGAGGGGGTATCCCCACGCACAACATTCTCCTCGCTCATTTCCTGAGATGCGAACTCTCGAGGCGCCCCAGAAATCTCGGACGAACCGCTGACGCGTTGTCAACGACTGGCGTAGAATACGCAGACCGGCACTAGAGACTGGCGGGCTAGGAGTGCGTGGTGTGCACTTTGAAGTTTGGCCGCGTTGTGACGTATTTTACGACTGCCGCGTGGGGACTAGCACGATGGAAGCGCCGCGCCGGACCACATAGATAGTGGCAGAGTCCGATAACGTCGTATGGCTGTTGGCTTCCATGACCCTTGTGATAACTTTCGTCACAGCGCGGTAGAGAGGATGTTGTCAAGGTGCACTGACCCTCTTAGAAAAATCGCGGCGGCCTGTTATTTCGCGTACGGGTGATTCTGGCCGAAATTTGTTTTAATAAAATGAAACGTCGAGAAATGAAAGAAAAAAACAATTTTAACGGGCATGGTTAGGAGGGGTTGTACCCACATTACTTGAGGCATTTATTTTGGAGGGGGGGGGGGGGGGGCGACGGTTTACTACGCGCGGTCAGCGGGGGAGGGGGGGGGGGGGGGGGGGGGAGGGCGGCAAAGACAAAGTCGCGTAGTATTTACAACACCGAAATGTCATCCGAAAATTGTCAATTATCCTACTCTGATGACCAAGACGTGCCACGGACGCGCGCGTTGACGTGACTCTCCCCTGCCGCTGCCTGCCGATCGGACGGAGCGCAAACCGCGAGCAGACGGGCAGACAGGCCCAGCCGACCGAATAAGCTGCAGCAAGAGCTGAGCGCCAAGCGCCGTTCGGCAGCTCCGTTTTGTAGGTCCATCACAAAAAAAAAAAAAATCGGCATCTTCGAACTTATTCTTCCCATGCTTAAATTTATTACGAAAACGTCGTGCTCTAGGCTTGAAACGGATGTATACGTTGATACGGCGTAAAAATACTACGTGGCTTGAGATTTTTAACTCGAATCGCTGCAAGACAAGAATAAAAATCTTGGCCTAACACACACCAGCGGCAATAGCAGCAAAACAGAAACTCTAGTACGTAGCAACCCTTTCCTCGGCTCGTACTGCCTCTCTCGCGCCTCATTGGAATAGGGTATTTCGGAGAAGCTCAAACCGGAAGTGGAGAAGACGCGCAAGAACAAGAAAAGCGGAAACAGTATGAGGGTTACCGCAGCAGAGAGTATCTCCGCCACGGCGTCGGCCACGAGCCAACTCAAAATTTCTGGAGGCTTAGCTCTCGCTGACGATATGTCACGACTCTTTAGTAGGGTCACACAGCGCAGCAGGACCTCGCGCGGCCCGAGGATTCAGATCTCCAGGTTGCGCGGAGGAGGTATGCGCTGTGTGACCCTACCAAGTGGTCGTAACATATCGCCAGCAAAAGCTAAGCCTCCATAAATTTTGAGTTGGCTCGTGGCCGACGCCGTGACGGAGATACTCTCTGCTGCGGTTACCCTCATACTGTTTCCGCTTTTCTTGTTCTTGCGGCTTCTTCTCCACTTCCGGTTTGAGCTTCTCCGAAATACCCTATTGTCTAACGCGATAGCGCAGAAGTGCTCGTGTTTGTTGAGGAACATTGCCGTGTGTTCCAGCACGCTGCTAACATCGTGCGGAATCCATCATTGACACGAAACGACTTATTTTTGACTGAATTCGACGCAGTTTTTTCATGTGGCTCCTGCTATGATACGAAACCGCGCAACGCTTCGCCATAAGGGGTCGTCCTTAAAGGATGTCCGGGCTTTTAGGGGGGTCCTACAAAGCGGACATGGGTAGACATGAGGGGGGTGAGGGGGTCGTACTAAAATGGACGTCCACGTCAATACCGCCAAAATGATGCTATTTCTCCGGAATCACGAAGCATCCAACCCAGTGCGTCTCCCAGATGCTGAAGTATCTTTGAAAATGCACACATCCGCTCTGAACACGCTCTCTTTCGGAAAATTAACCCATTTATTAGCCAGAAACTAAATATTTACACATATGGCACTTTTTGACAACCGGACGTTCAGGGGGGGGGGGGGGGGGGGGGGGGGGGGTGTCTCTAAAACCGGACATGGGTGGACGTGAGGGGGAGGGGTGAAAATTGCCTGAAAATACCCGGACATCCTTTATGGACGCCCCCTAAGGAGCAAATCCAAACATGTGTAAATGTCAAACGCAACTGAACACTAGGGGCGGTCCCCGTTCCCACTTTTGCGAAACTTAACAAACACGTTAGAAATTCCACGGCCATTTGGTGAGAAAAAAATCAGTAAAATTTGAAATTTTGAAATCGGACAATATTTAGAGGGTCCGACCGAGACCAGCTTAAGGGCCTTACTGCCCCGTGCAGCAGTAACAACTAATGTTGGAATTTTAAAAAAAAAATATTTTCTAAGGTCAATCTGGCCAAAATAGCAACCGAAGGACCTAAATTTCAAGGAAAACGCTGTAACTTTGACGGTTTAAGAGACATCGGCGATATTTAGTCCAAAATTCGCGTCAAGCTGATTTTGATTGATTTTCGCACATAAAACGCCGATATCTCGAAAACCGTAAAAGTTACGGCATTTTCCTTGAAATTTAGGTTCTTCGGGTGCTATTATGGCCAGATTGACCTAGGAACATATATTTAAAAAAAAAAATCCAACATAAGTTGTTACTGCTGCACGGGGCATTTAGGCTTCCAAGCGGGGCTCGGTCGGACCCTCTAAATATTGTCCGATTTCAAAATTTCAAATTTTCTGATTTTTTTCTCACCAAATGGCCGAGGAATTTCAAACGCGTTAGTTAAGTTTCGCAAAAGTGGGAACGACGACCACCCCTACTGAACACAAATATTCGTGCAAAGCCGGTCCAATCAAGTGTGGGCCTGCCACTGATTGGTCTGTTGTTTGTTTTCATTCTATTTTTCCTCGTGACTGTCTGCGCTTGGTGAGGCCTGTGGAATGGCCGTAACACATTCGCAGCACGAGCTTTCAAATTTTTGAGGCGGCTTATGCCTGATCCGCGGCGGACATACTCTTCGCCGTGCGATACGTTTCCGCTCTGGAAGTGTTCTTGTTCGTGTTCGTCTACTTCCGCTCTCGAGCCTCATTGGAAATGTTTATCGACGGCTCTCGACAGAGCAGAAGTGCTCGTATTTATTCAGGAATATTTCCGCCGGGTCCAACACGCTGCTAACGTAGGGTATTCCGCTGAACCCTAGAACGGAAGTAGGAAGAAGGCAAGAAGTACTAAAATATGGGTGAGGGGGGAGATAGGACTGTGTTTCCGTCCAACACGTCCCCCCTCGACCATCCTTTTGTATTTCTTGCCATCTTCTTATCCGTTATCGGGTTCAGCGGAATACTGTGCAGAATCCTTCATTGACACGAAACGACTTCTTTTCGACTGAAATCGACGCATTTTCTCCTTGTGAGACCGCGCTCGCTCTACGCTTCGCCACCTTCCTTCCTTCTTCAAGGCGCTTTGGGCTTCTTCAAGGCGCTGATTGGGCCTCGCCTGCCTGCGGACGCGAGACCTCCAGGACTCGCCACTATATCCCGCTGCCTGAAAGTTGGTTATCGAAGTTGGCAGTAATTCATTTGTTTTATCCTCCAGTTTTGGCTTCCCCACCTCCTATCTTTTACCACCGAGAGTTTCCTACCACTGGCCTGTGCCACCAGCCGTCGCTGCATTTCACATCGCAGCGGATTTTGTGCCGCGTGGCGCCGCCTCGCCCCGTCCGGCTCAGAGCTGCCATCGCCGCAGCGGCCGGGGAATACTCCGTCTGCTTGAGGTCGGTGCTCACAGCCGGCAGCAGCAGCAGCAGCAGCAGTGTGAGTCAGGCGGGCCGCTTGGCTGGTCGGGTCGTGATCGTCGAGGAAGACTTTGTCTTAGTGTGCCTCTGGCTGGGCCCCGTGCGTGGTGCTTCATCTGCTGGCTTCATCTCTAGTCTCGACAGTCGCTGACAAGGTAGGCTAGTCCGCGGTCAGCTCTGCGCCATGGAGTTGGCGGCTGGGAGGTGGCAGCGTGCGCGGTACGCTCTGTGTTCGGGTGGACTTTTGGGGCTCTTTCCCACGAGGATCGCGTGGGGCTAAACTGATCATATAAGGATGGATGCGTACCTTGCCTAGTCCCTTCGAAGTGGACACAAAAATTTCCATCTGGGCTCACGTCATGCGGGCGTGACGTCACGTTGACGTGGCGTCGCGGCGCGATCTTCACAGGACATGTCAAACTGGGTAGAATAGGGTATTCCGGAGAAGTGGTGGGCCGGAAGTGAGAAGAAGGTACGAATCAAAAAGAGCGGAAACGGAACCAGGCGGTATGAGAAATCGCGCGCGCGGATGAGCAACTTTTCGGTCAGCGCGTGTTTTGATTCGTTCCGTGTTCACTAGTGCAGACTATACTGAAAAGTTATAAAATAATTATCACATTTCGCCACTTATTTGTTTAGCAGGACAGCGAGATTATTTCATGCTACTGCTAATCATTTCTCTGCATGTTGTCATGAAAGAAAAGATACAGTCTCTTCCAGAATATCCAAATAGGCTGGCGAGCACTGGAGTAGTGGTCGGCAGAGGTTAGCTGACGCGTATCTTATTTGTTTACTAACAACTTGAAAAGGTTTTCTAATGCAAAGCGTTAACAGAAATAGAGCATACCGAACTACAGTCGCGTCCAGGAACAAATTAACTTAAATTTCAGTCATACACTGCCCCTCCCCACGTACATTTTAGTACAAAACCGCTGGACCCCCCTAAAAACGTGTACGTAATTTATGAACGGCCCCTAACGATGCCACCCGAGCCTGGGCGAAGCGAAGGGGTTTCGCAGCCCGCCCGGGCTCGTGCCGGCTGCACTTTCGGCAAGCCACGAGGGCTGGGCTGGGCTGTGCTGCCGGCTGATTCCGCCCACTGTCTTCGTAGGCCTGTCTCTGTCGCACTCGTGCGGTGCTCCGTAAGAGAGCGAGAGAGAGGTCAGGTTCACAGTGTTGGGAATCGCCCCGCTGGCTGGCTGGCTGTCGTCTGTCTGTTCTCGCTCGACGTGATGTAGCGCAGACCGAACGGACTGAGTCCGACCGGGTTTCTCGAAGCCCGGTGGACTGCAGCGGGCAAGTCGCTCAAGAAGCGGATCGGGCTGGGTTGGGTTTCGGCGCTGCCGGGCCGGGTTGGGCAGCGCTTCGCCAGCGCGGATCCAGGGGGGGGGGGCGACGGGGCGATCGCCCCCCTCCCCCCTAGGGCGCCCGAAAGGTAGGCAATTCGAGTTACAATCCGCCTGAAAGTAGGCAGAAAGCGGTACATCGCCCCCCCCCCCCTAATTTTCCGGAAAAAATAATTTTTGAAAATTTCAATGGAAATTTTCGGAAAAGTTGTGAAATTTTCGGAAAAAATTGGAAAAAATGCATAAATTACTCACAAATAATTCCCTTGCACCTCTGTAACAACATGATGTCCTAAAATAAAAATCCACTTCTTAACATATTCGACTTCCCAAATCTTTGATATCTGTGAAATACTACGACACAACGCTCTTATCGCATGACGTATGGTTTCACGTTCGCGGAAATTCGAATTTAGAGTTCGCGCTCGTGCCCTAGGGCCGTCCAGAAAGTGCGCACGCTCCTTTTCGCCCTATATTCCCCCCCACTCCTCTCCCCTTCGTCCGCTTGCGTCCGCTTTTGAAGAAAAAATCGACAAATATGACCAAAATGCTATAATCTTCACATTTTAACAAATTACGATGTAACTGCGAGTTGTAAAGATAAAAAAAAACGTTGCGCACATGTCTTTTAAAGTCCGCTTTCGGCGACCTCCCCCCGCCCTTCCGCCCCCCCCCCCCCCCTTACCGCCCGGACGTACTTTATGGACGGCCCGTTACTAAGCCAACCTGAATTTCCTTCACACATGAGTAGTGAAAATTGAGGTTTAATGTTCCCTCCACTGTTTTAAATGACACACATAGTGCATGCAAATCTACCAGGGAAATGGCACTATACATGTTTAAGCCACTCTTAAGTGTGGTTTTAAAGGTTTTGTGTGAGTTCTGGGTAAAAAAATCATACTTTTCCAACTTTTCCAACCTTTGAGTAAATTTCCGAAAATTTCCGGAAAATTTCCGAAAGTTTCTTGGAAAATTTCGTGACTAGGAACCCTACTAGAGCCGCCCCTGGATCCGCGCCTGCCGCCGCAGCGAGAAACCCGCCCGTTCGAAGGTTCTGCTTCCCACCTTCTGTTTCTAGCCTAGCCGTGTTTCTCTGCGCTTCCAGATGGAGTGCGCTATTTGCATGGAGCCTATGGACTCTGAGCAGCGCCGCCCGAAAGTGCTGCCTTGTGGTCACACGTTCTGCTTGCGGTGCCTGGAAGGTCAGGGAGGCAACTCTTGCGCCACCTGCAGGAAGGTTCGTACCGATAAGAGAGGTGGAGAGCAAAAGTACTGGCGTAGTGTCTTATATCGTATTCATGGGATCCTATTGCAGGTATTCCAGGGACCAGCCATCAACCTCCCCGACAATTTTATAGTTCTTCAGATTTCCCACAAGTAAGATACTTTCTTGACCCTTTTCAACCCTCCGTTTACCTCGCGCACTGATTGAAAATAGTAGTTGATTCACTTTTTTTAAAGCTAATGGTGTATCTCTGCGTTTTGGCAAATTTTTGATTGGACCGTTATCGGTCGCTGATATATCGCTCAATCAATGGTAACGTGAGCTATTTAAGGCATTTGCCTGATACTTAGTTGACTTTTTGAACCGCTTTGCCTCTTCACATACATTCGTTGTATTTCGCAAACGAATGCAATCACTGTTAAAAAAAAACTAGCCTGATAAATCAGTAATATTGGTCTGAAGTCTTTAATGTACGGAAATGTATCTACTATATATTTTAAACCTTTTTTCCACAATAATCTAATTCAGATTGAGTACATAGTAGTTTGAAATGTAATGACCATGGTCTGAAAGTAGATTCAGACACAATGGTCTGAATTGATTGGTCTGAAAATGAAGACCAGTGATGCTGAATTACATTTCAGACTAGTCAGTCCGAATTAGATTGTGGGAAATAAGTTAAAGACATGGTATAAATTTCCGTAAATTTGGTGAAGTCGGTCATTGAAGTAAGTATGTCACTAAAAATCATTTTATTTTTTCGGTTGAACCTCGGGTAGTCTTGAAACCAGGACCTTTCACTTGACAGTCCGACCTCCGTACCCACACGGCTACGGAGCGTAATGTGTGGCACAGGAAGCCCCGCCTTCTCTTCCAGACGGCTGTCTCCCGGACGGCTCAGGCGGGAAGCCCACGCCGTACCTAATTTGTGGCCTATCGGTCTGCATTGATATTCAGACCAGACGGTCTGAAAATCAAAGTCTGCATTTGTAAACTGCGAGTCAGACCAAAAAGAACTGAAGTATCAGCGAAGCATTCCAAATTGAGTTTCGGTGCGCATTGTCTGAAAACGTTTTACTGAATTATCAGTAATTTTTAAACAGTGCTCGTAATTTCATTGCAGGAAACACTTTCTTCCCACTTAAGTTCTTCAGTAAATTCATTCTGTAAGGCGAATGCACTTAAACATACAACGTTATTTTGTTAATTATCACAAATATTTTTGCGATACCTACCCTCGTATGTAGTACAAACAAAAATGTGTCGCTCTGATAACAGTTAACGATACACTGATTACACTGTTCCCGTCCCAGGCCCGCGGGTGGGGCCCGCCGTTTCTGGTGCCGCCAGTGCCGGCAGGAGGCGGCGGAGCTGTGCCTGGACGAGCACCAGGTGTGCAGCCTGCGGAAGGCCCGCGCCGAGCAGGCGGAGCCGCGGCTGGAGTCCCTGCGGCGTGGTGCGGCGTCGCTGGGGCGGGTGCGGGCCGTGCTGCAGGGAGGCGCGCGCGCGCTGCAGCCGCTGCTGGAGGACTGCGCGGCCCGACTGCAGCGCCAGGAAGAGGGCCTGGATGAGGTGCGGGGGCGCCTGGAGGCCGCGCTGGAGGCGGGAGCCGCCGTCTGGGAGCAGGCCAACATGGCCGCCGAGGAGGACGCTGCACGTGAGTTGTACACTGGGGGCGCCAGGTGCCGTGCCGTGCCGGCCTCCATCATGACAGCCATTGTTCTGCCCACAGCCCTGTCCGAGTCCGCCGGCCAGCTGCTGGCCATCCTGGCTGACCCGGCGGCCACGTGCAGCCTGGCGGTGCGCCGCGGCCCGGAGGCCCCGGAGGGCGGCGCGCAGGGCGTGGCGTGGCGCGGCTGCGTCCGCCTGCAGGAGGACGAGCTGGCCAGGATCCTGCTGTGCCGCCTGCTGTGCGCCGGCCAGCTGCACCCGCAGCAGGACCAGGAGGGAGAGGACCTCGAGGGAGGAGGGGACGCCGGCGAAGTGGAGCAGCAAGGTACGCCTGGCGGTGAAAGAGAAGGCCGTTGTGCTTGTACTGCGAGTAGTCACGGACTATGGTTTGCAAACGTCTGCAGAAAAGATAAATTATCGCAGCAGTTGTCGGGTCGCGAGGTCGTAATGTGATCCGGGAAGGATCGCTGACGCAGAGACAAATGTGTCATTTGTGTTTGTAGAGGCACGCTGCGCGGCCTCTACATAGCGGCCAGGCGGCCCGCGTCGATACGCGCGGGACAACGCTGGCCAGGTAGGGATCAGGGAGGCCGTGACTGCTGCTGCAGCACGGCGGGCCAAGCAGACGACACCTACGCAGTGTTGTCAACCGGGAGCGGCAGGCTCCGCCGCCGGACAGCACTCCGTGCCACCACCGAGCCGCCGAGGCCGGTAAGGGTGTCCCTGCTGGCATAAAAGGGCGATGCGCAGCCTAGTCGGCAGTCACTCACCTGCCTACGACGACAGTGGCAGGACCCGGCGAAGCTCTGCCCGATTCCTCCGGCATGAGTAGCAAGCCGAAGTATAGTAGCCAAACAGGACTCTCTGGGTGAGCTTATTCTTCTCCAGCGCCCGACCACGGACTACGGACCCACGCTACACGTTCCCGCGCCCTACAGACGACCTCGGCCAGTCTGGGCCGGAACTGGCCACGAGCGACTTCGGTCAGCTCGCCGACCCGGCCCTACGAGCGGTGCATGCCAGCTCGGGCCTAACAGACACGCTACCACTCGTTCAAGCGCCCTACGGACGGCTCACGCCAGTCCGGGCCTGAACCGGCTACGAGCGACCTAGGTCGGCTCGCCGATCAGTCCTACGAGCGGCCAGCAGGAAAACTTAGCCAGCGTGAGGCTTCTGCAGTGAGGAGCCCAGTGAGCTAGGGGGCGTGCACATCAGGGAAGGTACAGGCTACTGGGAGACGTTATTCGACCAGTGCCGATTTGCAGACCTTTATGTTTGATGATAAGGCTCGTGAACGGAAAAAAATCAAGTGACCAAACTTCGTTAACACACAGAGGAAGGTTGAAACTAAGGGCATGACAATAGTTTTCTACCCGACTCTGTCTGGTTTTTTAGTTTGCGACACGTAAAGTCATCACTCCGCCGTCCGCTGCTTCGTACCATGATCGAAGGTAAGCGCGGGTCCGCGCGGGTCGGCCGGAGCGGTGGGGGAGTGGGGGGGATCTCGGCTGGCTCAGCCACAACGCTCATGCTTGGTCTCGAGGCACTCGCACGGATTTTGTGTGCTTGAAGTGTTTGCTTATTACGGATTGCCTTTAGTTTTAAAAGCCATAAAGTGGTCTCATTCCCGTAGAGTGGAATTTTCTTCACCGGAAAAAATTTAATTCGTCAAATTTTAGTCGCCGGTTTAAGAGGAGTTTCATCAAATTTGTGGCGCTGTTCAGTACGCCGTCTGCGAGACCAGCCTATCGGGCGCTCTAGATCGATCTAAAATTGTCGGATCGGAAAGATACGCACATCAACGGATAGCCCAGACTTTATACTAAAAACGCCTCGCTTAAACTCCCCATCTAAGGTAGACCGTTCATGAGCTACGGGCAGGAAAGGGGGGGAAAGGGGACCGCGCTGCACTCAACGTCTGTCGCGTCTCATGTTTGAATCTGCCCGGTCCGTCCGGTCCGTGACGAGCCAAAGCCAACTGCAAGGCTTCCCCTAGAACGTTGTGGCTTTCGCAGGCGGTGGGAAATTTGTTACGATCATGGGAAGGACGCAGCGCTGAATCACTTCTCCCAGTGCGTAAGCCTTTACTGCCCCTGGTGCACATGTTACGTTATCAATTTAGGGGGAGGAGAGTGGGGTGGGGACGACGACGACCAACGACCGTTGAGCGGGGAAGGAGGGGGCTGGACCGTGATGACGTAGTTTTTCGGTGCGTCATCCCCGTAGCCCACTGGACAGTGGGCCGAAGAGAACTGCGATCTGCAGCCCGAGGACAGTTCACGGCTCCAGAATCATTGCACGGATTCGTTGATTCAAGAGTTCCCGTTTTCAACATCGTGTGTTATTATTGTTGTAACGCTGGGTCAGGGTTCGTGGGGGTGTGTCAGGGAGCCAAGGATTAGGGAAAGGGGAGGTTGGAACGGGTTTAATCAAGGGCGATGCGACACAGTTCAGCGCTGGACTCTAACTGCCCCGAGTCCGCGGGCCCGGTCCCCCTTTGTAGCCTCGGGCCCGGCCGGGCCAACAATCAGGGACCGCCCCGGCGCTCGGCTAGGCTCGGGAACACTCGGCAGGCCGGCGGTGCGTGGGAGGACGGGGAGAGGGCCCGTAGGGGGAAGCCAGCTACACAACACTTCCCCCCTCTTCCGGAAACAGGAGGGTTCCCCAGCTGGACAGTTCGAGGTAGTCCTCGAAGGAGGGCGACGGCGGCTGAGCGGCGGCCGTGGTGGTGCTTGTGCAGGGGGAGACGTTCTCGCGTGGTCCAAAGCTCGGCGACGGTCGGGCGGCCGAAGTGTCTGCGGACACGTGGCTGACGGCGGGCGGGCCAGCGCCTGGAACAGAGGTCTTTAGCGGGCTTGCGCGAGGGGGCCGCTCAAAGCGTGGACTCGGGCGGCCTTGCTCTCGTCGGTCTCGTTGTTGCCGCTCTCGACGGCGGCCAGATGATGGCCGCTCGGCCCTGCGGCTGGAGCTGAACCGGCCGTGATGGCGGGGTGCCGAAGATCGGCCGCGCTCGGCGGTCGGGGAACGGCCGCGGGACCGCTCGCTGCGGCTCCTCACAGGCTCCGGGAGACGGTCGGTCTGCACCGCGACGGACTTGCCGGGAAGTGGAGCGCGTCTCGGAGTCTGGGTGGCTCCGTCCTTGACCCCCAGCTTCCGGGCGGTCTGGACCGCGACGTGAACCATCCTAGGTGGGCTGGCGACGCGGGCTCGTTTCTTAGCCCGTAAGCCGAGCAGGGTGTCGCGCAGGTCCATGGCTGTGACAAAAGACAAGGGACAGAGGGTTACCGCGTTCGTTGACGAGGGGGGGCCGGTACCTCGGCCTTGGGGGCGAGCCGGTCCACATGGACCACTTTGTTGCGCCGCGCCCGTCGAGAAGCCGTCTCGAAAAGTGGCTGGATCTCGGCGACGATGTCGTTGATTAGCCGCACAACCCGGTAGGGGCCGTCCCAAGGGCTGTCCAGCTTGGGACAACGGCCGACCTTGCGCCGTGGCGTGTACAGCCAGACCTCCTGGCCCTCGCGGATCGGGTTGTACGTGCCCGCAGAGTCGTAGTGGTCCTTGGCGCGGGCCTGCGCGGCGGCATTGTTCCGCCGGACTTCCTCGTGGACCACACGGAGGCGGTCACGGAGCCAGGCCGGATACCTCTGGACGTCGGACTCTTCGTCGTCATCCGGGGGAGGAGGTCGCTCCAGGTCGGCGGGGAGAGTGATGTTTGTCCCGAACATCACCTCGGCCGGAGCGAAGCGGGTGGCGGCATGAGGCGTGGCGCGGTAGCTCATCATGAGGAGGGGGAGGACCTCATCCCAATCACGCTGGTCGTACCGGATCATCCGGGCGAGGTGGCTGGTGATGACCCTCATGAAGCGTTCGACCTTGCCGTTGGAACTCGGGTGCAGAGCGAGGGAACGGCTCTTCCTGATGCCGAACAAGGCCAGGACCTCGGCGAAGAGTCGAGCCTCGAACTGGCGTCCCTGGTCGGTGTGCACGACTCGCGGGGCGCCGTACCGAGTGAAGACATGACGCACCAAGGCGCGTGCCACGTCGTCCGCGGTGATCCTGGCGACGGGGATCGCCTCGGGCCAGCCGGAGAAGCTGTCGATGGCGACGAGACAGTACCTGTTCCCGGACGTTGAACGGGGCAGGGGCCCCAGCAGGTCGCAGTACCACTTGGAGCGGCAGACGCCGGCGAGGGTGCCGCGGAGGGGTGCCCTGGTGCGCACGGCGGGGCCGATCTTGCGGGTGCACGTCTCACACGCGTTGACGGCGTCCCTCGTGTCGTCGTACATGCCTGGCCAGTAGAAACGGCTTCGCAGCGTGGCCAGGGTCTTGGTGATGCCGAAATGGCTGCCGGTCCCGGGGGAGCTGTGGTACACCATCACGGCCTCCAACACCTTAGACCTGGGCAGCACCAGCTGCCACGTGGTGCGACTGGGGTCTGTCGGGTGGCACCAGCGCCGGTACAAGAGTCCGGAGCGAACGGACAGGCTGGCCCACTGCTGCCACAAACAGTGCGACTCCCAGCTGTACGACTCGGCCACTTCACGGTGGGGCCGGACGCTGCTCTCGGCGAGGGCGGTGAGGATGGTGTTGATGCCGGGGTCCAGCTTCTGTGCAGCCCGCAGCTCGTCGGTTGACCATTCCGGGGCGGGGGCCACGGCGGTGCGGGAGATGGTCACGTGGGGGACGTCCTCCCGAGACTTGAGCTCTTTCTCCTCCAGCCGCTTGCACTTGGTGCAGGCGGCGGTGCAGGGCCGCAGCTCGCCGGTCGGGTACGGGTACCGAGACAATGCGTCGGCGTGGCTCATGAGGGCGCCCTTGCGGTACTCCAGTACGTAGTTGTACGACTCCAGGCGCTCGATCCAACGCGCCAGCTTGCCTTCAGGATTCCGGAACTTGCGGAGCCACTGGAGGGACGAGTGGTCGCTCCGGATGGTGAAAAGGGGGCCCCGAAAGGTAGTGGTGGAACTTTCGGACGCTGTCCACTACCGCCAGCAGCTCGCGCATGGTGACGCACAAGCGCATCTCGGACGACGAAAGGGCGCGGCTGTGGTACGCGATCACCTTCTCCTCCCCGTCCTGAAGTTGAGAGAGGACAGCACCGAGAGCCAGGGCGCTGCAATCCGTGTCCAGGATGAAAGGGCCCTTGGAGAGGTCGGGGAGAGGGGCAGTGGTAGAGGATGCTGAGGGTCACGCCGGCGGATCACAAACCGATTGAAACCCATGTCGACGTAGGCCCCAAGATGCACCATGAGGTCTGCGCCGAGCAGACAATCCTCGGGCATGTCGGTCTCGAACACGTCCCACTCGACGCCAACAGGGCCGAATCTAAATTTGACCCGCCTGGGGCCGTAGGCCGGGACGACAGTGCCGGACACACCGCGGAGCCGAAGGCGAGAAGGCGGGGGCGGCGGACCAGGGAGGAGGCCGCGGCGCACAAGTGAGACGACAGCACCGGTGTCCAGGACGGTCATGCAGGGGACGCCGTCGATGGGGAGGACGATGACGGGGGCGACCGGGCTGAGCGGCTCAGGCAGGGACGCCGGAGGTGGTGGTGCAGGAGCAGAAGAGACAGCAGGGGATGTACTCGCGGCATGGCCCCGGGTCTCCCCTAGTGACGGGACCGACGGTCGTTTCCCGAGTGGCGGCGCTTCTCTCGGTGGCCATCACGGTCACGGTCCCTGCCGCGGTCCTCGCGGCGGCTGTCTGAGGGCGGTCTCTGGTCGCACTCACGGCCAACATGTCCAGGGCGGTGGCAGCGCCAGCAGATGGGTTTGCCGTCGTCCGTCCACTTGAACGCTGAGCGGACGTTCTTTTTCTCCGTCCCGGCAGCCGCCGGCTGCGGCTTCTCGACAGCGGCGGCGCGGATGGCGGCCGGCAGGCCAGCGAGGGCCGCGAGGACGTCGGTGACAGTCCGGGCGGGCGACGGCGGGGCGGCGGCGGTCGGCGGCGGCGTGGAGTCCTCGACGGCCACCTCGACCTGGCGGATCCGCTTGACGGGCGGCTCGTCCTCCAGCTCGGTGGCGATGGCGAGGGCAGTCGCCAGGCTGTCGGGCCGCGAGAGGCGGATGAGGCGCCTGGTGCTGGGGTCGGCGATCCCGGCCAGGAAGTTGTCAAGGATCAATTTGCCCATGACGGTGCCGTTGCGACCGATCTCCGGGTCGTCTCGGTACGCCTCCCGACAGATGAGGTCGACGTGGAGGCCGAAATCCCGGAGGCTCTGTGATGGCCCCTGATGAGCCGCCTTCAGGGCCTGCACGGCCTGGTTGCGGGGACGGGGCTTGCCAAACCTGGTCTGGAGGGCCGCGTCCAGCTCGCAGAAATCGCCGATCTGCGCAGCTGTCAGGGTGGACAGCACGTGGGACGCCGGCTCACGCAGCGCCATTACCAGGCACTCGGCCCACTCCGCCATTGGTCGCCTGGCCGCCAAGGCGACGAACTGCGCCCGGTAGTAGGTGTAGTCCGAGGAGCCATCGTAGGTGGGGAAACTCGCGCTACGGAGCTGAGAAGGCCTCGCTTCAGGTGGGGCGAAAGGCCGCTCCGTCGAACACCAGCGGGAACACCCGGGCTGCGACACGGCTGTCAAGACCGGCACAGGGCGAGGACTCGGCGCGTAGGCGGGCTCCTCGTCGTCGAACGCGGCGGGCACGGGGGCCGTGGGACTTGCCATGGGCTCCTCCGGGTACCGTGGGTACCGGACAGGAGAGTGTCGGCGCGGGGTCGGCGCGGGGTGCAGCCGCTCCACCCGAGGGTCGGCCGGGACCGGGACCTGGGCGACGGCCTCGATCTCGGCGGTTGCAGCAGCCACGGCCGCGCGGCCGCGCGGGTCGCTGGCCTCCGCACGGGCCGCTCAACGGCCGGAGCAGGGTCCGGGGAAGGGTCTCGAGCTCGGGCCGGAGGAGGGGCCGGTTGATCACGCGCAGCTCGGCGAGCGGCTTCGGCTCGGCGGTCTCGACGCCGCGGGGGAGCTTGGGCACGGGGGCGAGCTGGCGCACCGTTCGCGCGACGCCGGGGAGCCATCACAGCCGCGGAGGTCACGGGTCACGGACGAGACAGAGACACAGGGGTAGTGGTGACGGGAACCGGGTGCACGCAGTACCTGGGTCCGATCAGCACGACGCCTTTGTCGCTGAGGGGGCTGGAACTGCAGACGGGAGGCAGGGACGCTCTGGACCAGCAGCGGAGCAGCGGCGGCGCTCGGGGGGGCAGGCGATGGCAGCTACCACCAACTACTCGACCTAGTCCTAGGCGCCGTGAGCACGAGCCCGACGAACCCGATCCCACCAGCTGCCACCAGTGTTGTAACGCTGGGTCAGGGTTCGTGGGGGTGTGTCAGGGAGCCAAGGATTAGGGAAAGGGGAGGTTGGAACGGGTTTAATCAAGGGCGATGCGACACAGTTCAGCGCTGGACTCTAACTGCCCCGAGTCCGCGGGCCCGGTCCCCCTTTGTAGCCTCGGGCCCGGCCGGGCCAACAATCAGGGACCGCCCCGGCGCTCGGCTAGGCTCGGGAACACTCGGCAGGCCGGCGGTGCGTGGGAGGACGGGGAGAGGGCCCGTAGGGGGAAGCCAGCTACACAACATTATTGTTGCGTTAGCGCATTTTATTCTGCTCGTTTTATTACTTTTTTATTGATTATTTAACTGGATTACTTTTCAAAGTGAATGAATATTTATTTTATTATCTTGACTTGGATTAAAATGTTCATTTTCAAATTAGATTACCCGGATTTAACTCATTAACCCACAGCACCCTCTCATTTTTGTGAAAACCCTGAAATACTACATCTTCCGGGGGAGGGGGTCTAGCCGAAAAGCGATGACGTAATATGTGCACGCCCCCTTAGCCAGCGTGTGATCATAAGGATTTGTCGCATTGACTTCCATCTCTGAGCTCGTAGACAGCAATTTGTAATGCTGCCGTTATACATGTAATGTACACTCCTCACTGCTTCGTCTCGCCTCGGAAGTGGTTCTGGTGTGAAGCGATTGTCCGTCCGCCCTGCGACATCAGGCGCGCCAGCAGCCGTGCTCAGTAGCGGCGTGCGAGCGAACAGGGCGTGTTCCATTTCCATTCGGTTCGAACATCGGATAAGAGTTAGTATATTTGCGAACGTGCGTGACTATAGATAGCAGCTTGATCGAATTAATAAATACTTCCAACAACAATACTAGCGAACTGAACAATGTTACGTATGGCAGGTTCTATTTGTCATAGAGAAAAACGCACTACAAGGTATTTCCCGTTTTCACTCGCAAGATCGAGAATTGATGTCCCGTTTTCGGTGCAGATATCGAAATGGAAACCACATTGGGCGGTGTTCGGTCCGGTTCGAAGTTTTAAGCCGAAAGTTTTGTTCGAAAGAGAAAAAGGCAGCCCTTTCCCGGCTTGATGCAGCTGTTGCCTACGAGCGATGTTCACCTCTGACTCAGCGAGTCCTGTTCTGTTGCAGCTCCGCGCTGGGAGGAAGGCACCAACGAGGGAGAGTGGAGCTGCGAGGACATGGCGGCCGCCATGAAGGTTGGCTCCAGGGTGGTGCGCGGCAGGGACTGGAACAAAGGGTGGACCTTCGACGGCACGCCTCCCGGACCAGGCACCGTCACTGTAGTGAGGAGCTATGGAGAAGTAGTGGTCAAGTGGGACTGCGGCGGTGATGCCCGCGAGTACCGCATGGGATACTGGGGGCAGTACCAGCTCAGACTGCTGCCGACGCCGATACCTCTGAGGGTGAGTGCTCTAGTTAGCCTATTTGTCCTACTGGTGTACGTCAGTTTCCACACGTTACCGTTATTCCCGCCGCCCCATGAGGTTGTCGCTACAGACTACCTGCCGTGTGTCCGCGGTAGCTCTCACATCTGCCTGTTCGCAGTCCGTCGGTAGCCTAGGTAGCGCATGCATTGTGGCCCCTTCACTTCGGTCACACTCACTGTCTTATCGTCCTCAATGTCGTCTTGCAGATTCCAGTCGCCCTCGGGCCAAACGCCGTAGATGTGTTGGCCGCCAGCTCCAGTGTGGACGTAGCAGCCAAGACGAAGATTATGAAGTCGGACAAACTCGCTCACGTAAGTGTGCAGCAGAAAAGCGAACAGAAGCTGTGAGTAAAGTTGTCCAATTCACCTCCAATAAGATTCTGCCTCAGGCCCAGGCGCTGGTCGGACTGCACTGCGACGTGTCTCCTTCGTGGAGCAGGCTGGTCCTGGAGCGGGTGGCGGCCACCGTGGAGGTCCTGCACGTGGTGAGCCCCGAGGAGCAGCACCTGCAGGTGGTCCGGGAGATGCCCAAGCTCCGGGAGCTGCACGTGGCCCTCCCGCGAGCGACCGGGCGGCAGCTGGAACAGGTGCTGGCGGTGTTCAAGCTGACCGGCCTGGAGGCGCATTGCGCGTTGGCCTCCCCGCTGCCCGGCCTCCGCCCCGCCGCCGCCAAGCCCCCCGCGGGCCTGCAGTGGCTGCGCACGGCCGTGTACCCGCTGAGCACGGCGCTGGCCGTGGTGCGCGCGCACGCGGCCACCCTGCGGGAGCTGCAGCTGCTGGCCGCCTCCGAGCAGCCCAACGGGTGCCCAGACCTGGTGGCGGAGCTGCGCCGGTGCGGACTCCGTGTGCTGCAGAAGCTGGTGCTGCTGCGGGGGACTGCGTACGAGTTGTGTGGGCACACCAAGGACACTTGCGAGCGGCAGAAGCTGGGCATCTGGGACGGGTTTGTGAAAACTGGCCTAGATGTGAAGGTCCTGTGCAGTCTGTGCGATAAAGTGAAATAATCCACAAGGCAAGTGTCCCTGCAGCGCACGTTCTCGCAGGGTGTGCGCTCGAGTCTCCACCGTCACCGTCCTTTGTAACCATCGAAGATAACCTGCTTCCGAGCCATTCTAGCCGGAGTGGGGATCCGTAGACAGCTCAGCTACATATGGATTAAGTTTGTTCTTCAGCGGGTGTTGAAATCTTTAGAAACGTGTAATTGTTCTAATAAAAGCTCTCATACAAATCAGATATGATGAGCAGATTTGGATTGTTACTGCAAAGTGGCCCGCGAATTTTGAAGAGCTTAATATTAAAAGATATCAAAACGACAGTCTTCATCTCTACAACTGCTTGAAATCTTTGGAAACGTGTAATTATTCTAATAAAAGCTTTCATACAAATCAGATATAATGGGCAGATTTGGATTGTTACTGCAAAGTGGCCCGCGAATTTTGAAGAGCTTAATATTAAAAGATATCAAAACGACAGTCTCCATCTCTACAACTGCTTACCAGGCCCGACCACAACCTACAACTGCTCATCTTGCCTGACCTGAACCAACGACATTACGCGTTTTATGAGAGCGTATAAAAATCATTAGTATACCAAAATTGACACTTCAACAGCTGTCGGTTCAAGTCGGGCGAAGCAAGGGGATTGGGAGTGTGAGGTGAACATGCGTAGCGGCGTGCATCATAGCGCGGAATGAGTATTGTAAGAATACAGAGTTACAAACAAAATTTATGTTTAGTTGTGCTTTATACAGAATAGGGGACGTTCATAAACTACGTGACCGATTTGGGGGGAGTTTTTTTTTAATAATTCACTCCAGGTCACGAAGGGGGGGGGGGGGTTGAGCATGTGACCAAAGCCGAAGAAGGACCAGAAAGGCGGGCCCCGTTAGGGGTTGGCTTATTTTTTCAAAGTGCATATTTTTTTAAATTCGTGGTGTCAAAATGACCGTTTTGGTTAGAAAACATCTGAAAACCAGTCTCCACCTTGTACGACCACCCCCCACCGAGCCTAAGGGGCCTAAGTGCATAAAATTTACATTTCAAAATTTTCGGATTTTGAAAACGGCCCTGCACGTTTTCGACCATTTTAGATTCCCGTAGGACCCAACATTTCAACCGTTTTGACGTACTCCTTCATCAAGAAACGGCGCCTCAATCATGCGCTGCGCAGCCGAGGCGCGCGCCCCGGTGGGGCCGCGGGGGCGGTGAGGGCGGCGGGACGTGTCCGCTGGCGGCCGGCGGGTCTCATCCACTACCGCCTTATTTCCCCCCTTCGACATCCCTGTTCTGCGTCAATACTGGATGGATGGGAACTGAAGAATTCAGGAATTCACACATCAAATTGTAAGTTTATTGCAACCGAAAATAAAACACAACACTTAATGCATCAACGAAGAAAGTCAGGGCGCTCAGAGGGCGACGTTTCAGTTAGGTATATTCTTTCATTTATAAAAAAAAGTTTCTCCGGCCCCGGCGTCGGCCACGAGCCAACGTCAGAAATTTGGAGGCTTAGCTCTCGCTGACGATATGTCACGACCTTTTGGTATGGTCACACTGCGCAGACCACCTGCCGCGTTGTCCCCTGAGTTTAAAGACTATCGTTTGATCGCTTCATGTGATTAATGACTACGCCGGAAGGGCAGTTAAGCTAATGCCTTATTTTAACAAGGATGGTTTTAACCAGAGATAAGGATTCTTCTCAGGATTTGTTACTGACCGTTCAAGCCCACCGAAAGTCTTTGCCTAGTGTGAAAAAATAAAATATATTTTTGCCCCTCGTTAAAATAAGGCATTAACTTAACGTATAATATTATTCTTACACTAGGCAAAGATTTTCGGTGGGATTTTTCACTACTACCCCCCCCCCCCTTTCTTAAGAAAATTGACAAATTGCACGTTTATAGTAGAAAAATTAAAGCAGTGTAAAAATTCGTATTTGAATTTATTTAACAGGGCTAAAAATTTAAAAAAAAACACATGCAGACTTTTGCAAGGCCCATGGTAGTGTTGCGCGCGACCAAAAAACCTTCTGCCGGAAGCCGCGCTGACGCACGGAAACCCGGAACGATTGTTGTAAAAATCTTACGTAAGATTCGTGCCCCCCCCCCTCCCGTAAGACATAGTAAGACTTTCGACCTCCCCCCCCCCAAACGTGCTTACGTAATTAAAGTACAGCCCCTAATGGTCTCCGGTCAGGCAACTTGAAACATTTTTATATCTAAGTATAAAACCAAAAAAAAACAAAGGTTGGTAACAGTGGTGCAAGTGCTTAGGTTCTGCTGCCTGTGTTCATGTTTTCAATGTCAAAACCGGCTGCATTGCGCAGTACCTTTTACTCTGAGACTATTAAGGTTGGTTTAGAGTGTGACGCTTGACGCTGACGCCGTACGCCCCTTGGATTCTTTCATGCTTCGATTTTGTTTAGAATATGAAAGAATTCAAGGGGCGTACGGCGTCAGCGTCAACGTCAAGCGTCACACTATAAACCAACCTTACAAACGGATTATTGGCGGGCGTAGCGAGCACCTGTTGCCAAACGGACCACGCGCCGACACTCGCCTTGCGTTTGTCTGTCTGTCACACACTTTTCAGAAGCACCACGCAACAGACCAGGCTCAGCGTCTAGATTACGAGTCGATGTTTATTTATTGTCGGACAAAATGACGAGCTGTTTTATTTTTTCGATCGATGCAGGTTGAAATATGTAGCTAAGGAGAGACTTTCAAATCCACGCAATTGGTACCACTGCATAGAAAAAATGGAGTATCGGAAACGCTTTGCACTCTCAAAAATGATAATGCTTGATTCAAAGCGATTTTGATGCGAATCTTGTACGCTTGTACGCGAGTTTTCTTGATTTAAGAATCATCTGCGTACATCAAAGGGGCTGTTCAGATACCACGTGGACATTGGGCCAGTGGGGTAAGGGCTTCGCTTTCGCTCAGCCAAAAATTGGTTGGCTGAATTCTTTTGTACTTTTAACTTGTTATCGGTTCAGGTTTTTTGAAAACTTTTCTGTACTTTAATTTTTAAGCTGCTGAGCTACAACTGAACAATTAATGATGCTGTTGAAGGCCTCTGAAATCTAGCCCAGCAAAAGGGGAAATATGTATTTTACCGCGACACATCAGAAAATTTACAAAAGACCCCCTTGGCAAATTCTACAAACCTGCGTCCCACGAAATTTTACAAGATAAGACAAAGCCTTGCCGCCATATGTTTTAGTGTAGGCGACAAGTAGGTACATATTTTATCAAATTAGGTGTAGCTAAGATAGGATCGTGTTATTACCTTTCATAATTTTATGAATACCAATTTCTTGAATTCCAGATTTAGTGCTCTATGATACGGAAGAGATAGATGCTATGTGGCCGAAAAGGCAGTACCAACTTCCGGCACGTAATAAACAACAAACCTGTGGTGGTACGAGAACTGCTATTATGCCCAAACAAGCAGTTCCTAAGTCTCATAACGAGAAGTTCCAAATGCCATGCAAACGGCAAAACAGACTTTGTTCTGTTTTGGGAGGTTGTGGTACAGAGCAATTTCTGGAACTAATGGAAATATTAAAATCACTGCTTATATTGTGGTCTAGCGGCAAAGAAGTCACTTTGCAAGCTTCACAACCCCAATGTATTTTGCCATTTGTTTAACTTATATTTGCACGGCATGTACCTATTACTTTAGTAGATTTAGCTCGCTTAACTTTCTTTTCAGGTACGATGTAGCGTTATAGTAGGACCCAGGATTTGCCTAGCATGGCCCCCTACGACAACTGTCATTTGTGATAAAACCAGCGTTGTTCCTGTTACATTTTGATAGTAGCCCTTAAACGATGTTTCTGAAGTGCCATTAAAATCTGTATGGAGCCGGTCTTTTCCAAAAAAAGCCGGGTAAAAAGTCCCCCTCTCGGAATCCGCTCGAGGGCTCAGGTTGTGTTTGAAACTCCATTAGGAAGTGCCAAACCGAGTTTGAAGGTCCTGCGTTCATTTTTCTAGGTTTCAGTTTTCGATGTCGGGTTTTTGGGGCTTAAAATTCCCTCAGTATTTGACGTTTCAGATGTTTTGGGTATTTATGGGACTGGGAAGCTGTGACCTCTCCCACGGTACCAAATAGGTCTTGCCTACGTAAAAAGGTCCGCTCTACCGAATGGTGACCTTAAATATTTTTTTGGACCAACCGTTGAGGCTACAGAGGCCTCCAAAGTCAGTCGATTTTTTTAAAATGTCAAAACGGACCCTATTTTTCGACTCATGACATCATGGAACGCATTTGTAAATACCCCCTCAGACACCATTTTTTTTCCACCCAAAACGGCCAAAAAGGGGACTTAGCCGCTATAGCAATTTTGGCACGTTTAGGTCTTTTTTGCACATAAAACGAAAACGGTGCATCTGACACAAAAAATCATGAAATAAAAGTTGATTCTTTTTTTGAATCTGACAAAATGGGTCCTCTGTTTTCTCCGAAAACCATCTGTATTGCGAGATATTTAAATATTAACGATATCTCTTAGATTATTTTTCCCCTCAAAAGTGTCTGGGGAGACCCCATTTTGTGAATCTGTGCCTCCTGAACGTCTTTTGGAACATAGCTGTCACACACTCCCCCCCCCCCCCCTTTTCCTCAACCCTGACAGCCCCTGTATTTTTATTCATAAAGCCTACATGTGGGATCATCCATTTAGTTGCGGCTGCAAGCGCAAACCCATATTGGCCAGTCTAAGCACAGGGTAGGCAAGATCGGCTTCTGCATGTATGCGTGTCGTGCAGGCCAGGCTGGCCTACCCTAGCTCTAGCGCTAAGCGTCACGGATTCCAGTTTGAGGTCGGAAGAAATTCAGACGAACTCAAATGACGTTTCATAAGACAAAGATTCCACAAGCACATTTATAAAAGGGGGGGGGGGGCCTTGTAATAAAATTACCGGGTAATTTCCATTTGGTCTCGGGATTGTCTCCGTTCGGTCTCAGATTGCTCTCGTAGGCATCTCAACTCCATCTCATACGAGACAGAATTGAGACGTTTTCGAGACCAGCGACGGGCTCGAGACTCTCTCCGTTCGGTCCGGTTCGGTCTCAGATTGCTCTCGTTGGCATCTCAACTCCGTCTCAGACGAGGCAGAATTGAGACGTTCTGGAGAACAAACGAACGGTCTCCAAACTATCTCTATTTGATCTCTTCGCGAGCTAATATCGGTATTGACGTCGTCGAAGCTCCGGATCAAAACCGCCTCCACACGGTCTTACAGGGGGCTGCGCCGGATCCCGCACTAAGACCGACTCAATCTATTCTTTTTTTGTACGGGCACGTGACCTTCAAAAAAATGTTAAGTCCCGCCTACGTCATCAATGACGTCATTTGTACCAAATTGACGATTTTCAGGGGATTTTGGGGGACACTTGCCAACTCTAGGAATAAAACGAAAGAAATCCACGAGGAAAAAAAATACTATTACACTTCGTGAAATACTGGTAGGCCCGGAGTGTCACAAAACTGGATTTAATGCAAGTTTCATATTTACTATTTTTTGTAATTAAGAATTTTATGATTAGCTGGTAGTTAATTTTTTGTTACAAAGGGGACGTGAACGTGGATGACTTTAAGTTTTTTGTTTCAACGGGAAATGTGAGGGGAATCGTGGCGAGACTTCATTGTCGATAGGTTGGCTCTGGTCGCGGCGCAGCCCGCAGCCCCCTAGTTCTCACTGGCACCGAACGGTCGGCACATCGACAATGCTCCGCTCTGAGGGTTGTGCCTCTTGTGCATGTTCTAGGGTCCGAAGCGGTCCCGACTCTTGAGTTGCCTCCCTTTTAACCAGGGCTCGACTCGGCTCGGCACATCAACAATAAGGGCTGTTTCACAAGAAAGGGAGAGGTCCGATTTTTAGCGTGGCAGGAGAAGGATGGATGATACTGACGCAGCCAGTTGACGAGCCGAGCACGATAGCTCTGTCTTTTTCTTTTGCCATTGGATGGAGTGAGAAAGCTGAATTTCAACTCGGTTTTGAGACTGTCTGCTGCATTTCTGGAGAGTAAAATAACGTCCGACGCCTTTGTATGGGTACTATGCGAAAGTCAGGAAGGTCTGAAAAACTTCTCACAGAGACTTTCGGTTTTGGCGTAAGGGGCAACATAGGAAATTTAAAAAATACTATTACACTTCGTGAAATACTGGTAGGCCCGAAGTGTCACAAAAATGGATTTAGATTCAATTATATTTCTTTAATTAGTTATTCGGAATTTTTATTTGGTAAGCTCTTACTTAATTTTCAATAACGGAGGAAACGTAGGTGATTTGAAGTTTCGAAGTTTTTGTTTTTTTGTTTTTTTAAACAAGTTTTCACTTCAAAATGCAGGTGATACAGACGGGAAGACACCGCGTTATACGGGAAATGTCATAGTGTACAGCGACTGAACACTTAATGTAAAACGGGAAATGTGAGGGGGAATAGTGGCGAGACTTCATTGTCGATAGGTTGGCTGGTCGCGGCGCGGCCCGCGGACCCCTAGTTTTCACTGGCACTGACCGGTCGGCACATCGACAATGTTCCGCTCTGAGGCTTGTGCCTCTCGTTGCATACTCTAGGGTCCGAAGCAGTCACGACTCTTGAGTTGCCTCCCTTTCAACCAGGGCTCGACTCGGCTCGGCACATCAACAATAAGGGCTGTTTCACAAGAAAGGGAGAGGTCCGATTTTTAGCGTGGCAGGAGAAGGATGGATGATACTGACGCAGCCAGTTGACGAGCCGAGCACGCTAGCTCTGTCTTTTTCTTTCGCTATTGGATGGAGTGAGAAAGCTGAATTTGAACTCGGTTTTGAGACTGTCTGCTGCATTTCTGGAGAGTAAAATAATGTCCGACGCCTTTGTATGGGTACTATGCGAAAGTCAGGAAGGTCTGAAAAACTTCTCACAGAGACTTTCGGTTTTGGCGTAAGGGGCACCATAGGAAATTAAAAAAAAATATGTCCGATCTTGAGTGAAACTATAAGGTCACTCCGTGCCTAAAAATAAAAATAGTCCGATCTTGGGTGAAACTATAAGGTCACTCCGTGCCTAAAAAAAAAAAAATAGTCCGATCTTGGGTGAAACTATAAGGTCACTCCGTGTCTAAAAAAAAAAGTCCGATCTTGAGTGAAACTATAAGGCCACTCCGTGCCTAAAAAAATATTCCAACATAAGTTGTTACTGCTGCACGGGGCAGTTAGGCCCCCAAGCGGGGCTCGGACGGACCCTCTAAATATTGTCCGATTTCAAAATTTCAAATTTTCTGATTTCCAAATGGCCAAGGAATTTCTAGCGCGTTAGTTAAGTTTCGCAAAAGTGGAAACGACGACCGCCCCTACTGAACACAAATGTGCGTGCAAAGCCGGTCCAATCAAGTGTGGGCCTGCCACTGATTGGTCTGTTGTTTGTTTTTATTTTATTTTTCCTCGTGACTGCGTTTGGTGAGGCCTGTGGAATGGCCGTAACACATTCGCAGCACGAGCTCTCAAATTTTTGAGGCGGCTTATGCCTGATCCGCGGCGGACATACTCTTCGCCGTGCGATACGTTTCCGCTCTGGCAGTGTTCTTGTTCGTGTTCGTCTACTTCCGCTCTCGAGCCTCATTGGAAATGTTTATCGACGGCTCTCGACAGCGCAGAAGTGCTCGTATTTATTCAGGAATATTTCCGCCGGGTCCAACACGCTGCTAACGTAGGGTATTCCGCTGAACCCTAGAACGGAAGTAGGAAGAAGGCAAGAAGTACTAAAATATGGGTGAGGGGGGAGGTAGGACTGTGTTTCCGTCCAACACGTCCCCCCTCGACCATCCTTTTGTATTTCTTGCCATCTTCTTACTTATCCGTTATCACTTCTGTGCGGAATCCTTCATTGACACGAAACGACTTCTTTTCGACTGAAATCGACGCATTTTCTCCTTGTGAGACCGCGCTCGCTCTACGCTTCGCCACCTTCCTTCCTTTCTTCTTCTTCAAGGCGCTGATTGGGCCTCGCCTGCCTGCGGCGCAGACCTCCCCGCCCCGCCACTCCCCGCTGCCTGCGCCGCCTCGCCTCGTCCGGCTCAGAGCTGCCATCGCCGCAGCGGCCGGGGAATACTCCGTCTGCTTGAGGTCGGCGCTCACAGCCGGCAGCAGCAGCAGCAGTGTGAGTCAGGCGGGCCGCTTGGCTGGTCGGGTCGTGGTCGTCGCGGAAGAGTTTGTGTCGGTGTGCGCTGAGCCTGGCTGAGCCCCAGTGCGTGGTACTTCATCTGCTGGCTTCATCTCAAGTTTCGACAGTCGCTGACTGACAAGGTAGGCTAGTCCGCGGTCAGGTCACGCCGTGGCGTCGGCGGCTGGGAGGTGGCAGCTTGCGCGGTACGCTCTGTGTTCGGATGGGCTTTTGGGGCTCTTTCCCACGAGGATCGCGTGGGGCTAAACTGATCATATAAGGATGGATGCGTACTTTTCCTAGTCCCTTCGAAGTGGACACAAAAATTTCCATCTGGGCTCACGTCATGCGGGCGTGACGTCACGTTGACGTGGCGTCGCGGCGCGATCTTCACTGGACATGTCAAACTGGGTAGAATAGGGTATTCCGGAGAAGTGGTGGGCCGGAAGTGAGAAGAAGGTACGAATCAAAAAGAGCGGAAACGGAACCAGGCGGTATGAGAAATCGCGCGCGCGGATGAGCAACTTTTCGGTCAGCGCGTGTTTTGATTCGTTCCGTGTTCACTAGTGCAGACTATACTGAAAAGTTATAAAATAATTATCACATTTCGCCACTTATTTGTTTAGCAGGACAGCGAGATTATTTCATGCTACTGCTAATCATTTCTCTGCATGTTGTCATGAAAGAAAAGACACAGTCTCTTCCAGAATATCCAAAAAGGCTGGCGAGCACTGGAGTAGTGGTCGGCAGAGGTTAGCTGACGCGTATCATATTTGTTTACTAACAACTTGAAAAGGTTTTCTAATGCAAAGCGTTAACAGAAATAGAGCATACCGAACTACAGTCGCGTCCAGGAACAAATAGGGTATTTCCGTGGATCCTGGGCCGGAAGGGAGAAGAACAAAAGTAAGCCCCAGACCGGAACCAGTAGGTGGGAGTGGGGAGTTTCGGGCCGGCTCGGGCCCGGCGACGAGCCGACCGGGCAGCGCTGGCTCGGCTCGTCGCCGGGCCTGAGCCCGCCCGACGCCTGCCCGAACCCCCAACTCCCGCCGGCCCGAGCCCGCGCGACCCTTGCCCGAACCCCCCACTCCCGCCTTCTGGTTCCGGTCTGAGGCTTACTTTTGTTCTTCTCCCTTCCGGCCCAGGATCCACGGAAATACCCTATTAACTTAAATTTCAGTCATACACTGCCCCTCCCCACGTACATTTTAGTACAAAACCGCTGGACCCCCCTAAAAACGTGTACGTAATTTATGAACGGCCCCTAACGATGCCACCCGAGCCTGGGCGAAGCGAAGGGGTTTCGCAGCCCGCCCGGGCTCGTGCCGGCTGCACTTTCGGCAAGCCACGAGGGCTGGGCTGGGCTGTGCTGCCGGCCGATTCCGCCCACTGTCTCCGTAGGCCTGTCTCTGTCGCACTCGTGCGGTGCTCCGTAAG
This sequence comes from Odontothrips loti, assembly GCA_038380765.1. Taxonomy (NCBI): domain Eukaryota; kingdom Metazoa; phylum Arthropoda; class Insecta; order Thysanoptera; family Thripidae; genus Odontothrips; species Odontothrips loti. The sequence goes on from CM076243.1 coordinate 7,742,486, forward strand.
AGAGCGAGAGAGAGGTCAGGTTCACAGTGTTGGGAATCGCCCCGCTGGCTGGCTGGCTGTCGTCTGTCTGTTCTCGCTCGACGTGACGTAGCGCAGACCGAACGCACTGAGTCCGACCGGGTTTCTCGAAGCCCGGTGGACTGCAGCGGGCAAGTCGCTCGAGAAGCGGATCGGGCTGGGTTGGGGTTCGGCGCTGCCGGGCCGGGTTGGGCAGCGCTTCGCCAGCATCGGCGCTGGGCTGGCCTCCGCCGCAGCGAGAAACCCGCCCGTTTGAAGGTTCTGCTTCCCACCCTCTGTTGCTAGCCTAGCCGCGTTTCTCTGCGCTTCCAGATGGAGTGCGCTATTTGCATGGAGCCTATGGACTCTGAGCAGCGCCGCCCGAAAGTTCTGCCTTGCGGTCACACGTTCTGCTTGCGGTGCCTGGAGGGTCAGGGAGGCAACTCGTGCGCCACCTGCAGGAAGGTTCGTACCGATAAGAGAGGTGGAGAGCAAAAGTACTGGCGTAGTGTCTTATATCGTATTCGTGGGATCCTATTGCAGGTATTCCAGGGACCAGCCATCAACCTCCTCGACAATTTTATAGTTCTTCAGATTTCCCACAAGTAAGATACTTTCTTGACCCTTTTCCTCTTCAACCCTCCGTTTACCTCGCGCACTGTTTGAAAAGAGTAGTTGATTCACTTTTTTTAAAGCTAATGGTATATCTCTGCGTTTTGACAAATTTTTGATAGGACCGTTATCGGTCGCTGATATATCGCTCAATCAATGGCAACGTGTGCTATTTAAGGCATTTGCCTGATACTTAGTTGACTTTTTGAACCGCTTTGCCTCTTCACATACATTCGTTGTATTTCGCAAACGAATGCAATCGCTGTTAAAAAAAACAAAAACTAGCCTGATAAATCAGTAATATTGGTCTGAAGTCTTTAATGTACGGAAATGTATCTACTATATATCTTAAACCTTTTTTCCACAATAATCTAATTCAGATTGAGTACATAGTAGTTTGAAATGTAATGACCATGGTCTGAAAGTAGATTCAGACACAATGGTCTGAATTGATTGGTCTGAAAATGAAGACCAGTGATGCTGAAGTACATTTCAGACTATTCAGTCCGAATTAGATTGTGGGAAATAAGTTAAAGACATGATATAAATTTCCGTAAATTTGGTGAAGTCGGTCATTGAAGTAAGTATGTCACTAAAAATCTCTTCATTTTATTTTTTCGGTTGAACCTCGGGTAGTTGAAACCAGGACCTTTCACTTGACAGTCCGACCTCCGTACCCACACGGCTACGGAGCGTAATGTGTGGCACAGGAAGCCCCGCCTTCTACTCCAGACGGCTGTCTCTAGGACGGCTCAGGCGGGAAGCCCACGCCGTACCTAATTTGTGGCCTATCGGTCTGCATTGATATTCAGACCGGACGGTCTGAAAATCAAAGTCTGCATTTGTATACTGCGAGTCAGACCAAAAAGAACTGAAGTATCAGCGAAGCATTCCAAATTGAGTTTCGGTGCGCATTGTCTGGAAACATTTTACTATATTATCAGTAATTTTTATACAGTGCTCGTTATTTCATTGCAGGAGACACTTTCTTCCCACTTAAGTTCTTCAGTAAATTCATTCTGTAAGGCGAATGCACTTAAACATACAACCTTATTTTGTTAATTATCACAAATATTTTTGCGATACGTACCCTCGTATGTAGTACAAACAAAAATGTTTCGCTCTGATAACAGTTAACTATACACCGATCACACTGTTCCTGTCCCAGGCCCGCGGGTGGGGCCCGCCGTGTCTGGTGCCGCCAGTGCCGGCAGGAGGCGGCGGAGCTGTGCCTGGACGAGCACCAGGTGTGCAGCCTGCGGAAGGCCCGCGCCGAGCAGGCGGAGCCGCGGCTGGAGTCCCTGCGGCGTGGTGCGGCATCGCTGGGGCGGGTGCGGGCCGTGCTGCAGGGAGGCGCGCGCGCGCTGCAGCCGCTGCTGGAGGACTGCGCGGCCCGACTGCAGCGCCAGGAAGAGGGCCTGGATGAGGTGCGGGGGCGCCTGGAGGCCGCGCTGGAGGCGGAAGCCGCCGTCTGGGAGCAGGCCAACAAGGCCGCCGAGGAGGACGCTGCACGTGAGTTGTGCACAGCGGGCGCCAGGTGCCGTGCCGTGCCGGCCTCCATCATGACAGCCATTGTTCTGCCCACAGCCCTGTCCGAGTCCGCCGGCCAGCTGCTGACCATCCTGGCTGACCCGGCGGCCACGTGCAGCCTGGCGGTGCGCCGCGGCCCGGAGGCCCCGGAGGGCGGCGCGCAGGGCGTGGCGTGGCGCGGCTGCGTCCGCCTGCAGGAGGACGAGCTGGTCAGGATCCTGCTGTGCCGCCTGCTGTGCGCCGGCCAGCTGCACCCGCAGCAGGGCCAGGAGGGAGAGGACCTCGAGGGAGGAGGGGACGCCGGCGAAGTGGAGCAGCAAGGTACGCCTGGCGGTGAAAGAGAAGGCCGTTGTGCTTGTACTGCGAGTAGTCACGGACTACGGTTTGCAAACGTCTGCAGAAAAGATAAATTATCGCAGCAGTTGTCGGGTCGCGAGGTCGGAATGTGATCCGGGAAGGATCGCTGACGCAGAGACAAATGTGTCATTTGTGTTTGTAGAGGCACGCTGCGCGGCCTCTACATAGCGGCCAGGCGGCCCGCGTCGATACGCGCGGGACAACGCTGGCCAGGTAGGGATCAGGGAGGCCGTGACTGCTGCTGCAGCACGGCGGGCCAAGCAGACGACACCCACGCAGTGTTGTCAACCGGGAGCGGCAGGCTCCGCCGCCGGACAGCACTCCGTGCCACCACCGAGCCGCCGAGGCCGGTAAGGGTGTCCCTGCTGGCATAAAAGGGCGATGCGCAGCCTAGTCGGCAGTCACTCACCTGCCCACGACGACAGTGGCAGGACCCGGCGAAGCTCTGCCCGATTCCTCCGGCATGAGTAGCAAGCCGAAGTATAGTAGCCAAACAGGACTCTCTGGGTGAGCTTATTCTTCTCCAGCGCCCGACCACGGACTACGGACCCACGCTACACGTTCCCGCGCCCTACGGACGACCTCGGCCAGTCCGGGCCGGAACTGGCCACGAGCGACTTCGGTCAGCTCGCCGACCCGGCCCTACGAGCGGTGCATGCCAGCTCGGGCCTAACAGACACGCTACCACTCGTTCAAGCGCCCTACGGACGGCTCACGCCAGTCCGGGCCTGAACCGGCTACGAGCGACCTAGGTCGGCTCGCCGATCAGTCCTACGAGCGGCCATATGCCAGCTCGGACATACCAAAATACATGAAAACAGAACCTTGACAGTGTTCACAGAATAGCAAGCAGGAAAACTTAGCCAGCGTGAGGCTTCTGCAGTGAGGAGCCCAGTGAGCTAGGGGGCGTGCACATCAGGGAAGGTACAGGCTACTGGGAGACGTTATTCGACCAGTGCCGATTTGCAGACCTTTATGTTTGATGATAAGGCTCGTGAACGGAAAAAAATCAAGTGACCAAACTTCGTTAACACACAGAGGAAGGTTGAAACTAAGGGCATGACATTAGTTTTCTAGCCGACTCTGCCTGGATTTTTAGTTTGCGACACGTAAAGTCATCACTCCGCCGTCCGCTGCTTCGTACCATGATCGAAGGTAAGCGCGGGTCCGCGCGGGTCGGCCGGAGCGGTGGCGGAGTGGGGGGGATCTCGGCTGGCTCAGCCACAACGCTCATGCTTGGTCTCGAGGCACTCGCACGGATTTTGTGTGCTTGAAGTGTTTGCTTATTACGGATTGCCTTTAGTTTTAAAAGCCATAAAGTGGTCTCATTCCCGTAGAGTGGAATTTTCTTCACCGGAAAAAATTTAATTCGTCAAATTTTAGTCGCCGGTTTAAGAGGAGTTTCATCAAATTTGTGGCGCTGTTCAGTACGCCGTCTGCGAGACCAGCCTATCGGGCGCTCTAGATCGATCTAAAATTGTCGGATCGGAAAGATACGCACATCAACGGATAGCCCAGACTTTATACTAAAAACGCCTCGCTTAAACTCCCCATCTAAGGTAGACCGTTCATGAGCTACGGGCAGGAAAGGGGGGGTAAGGGGACCGCGCTGCACTCAACGTCTGTCGCGTCTCATGTTTGAATCTGCCCGGTCCGTCCGGTCCGTGACGAGCCAAAGCCAACTGCAAGGTTTCCCCGAGAACGTTGTGGCTTTCGCACGCGGTGGGAAATTTGTTACGATCATGGGAAGGACGCAGCGCTGAATCACTTCTCCCAGTGCGTAAGCCTTTACTGCCCCTGGTGCACATGTTACGTTATCAATTTAGGGGGAGGGGAGTGGGGTAGGGACGAGGACGACCAACGACCGTTGAGCGGGGAAGGAGGGGGCTGGACCGTGATGACGTAGTTTTTCGGTGCGTGATCCCCGTAGCCCACTGGACAGTGGGCCGAAGAGAACTGCGATCTGCAGCCCGAGGACAGTTCACGGCTCCAGAACCATTGCACGGATTCGTTGATTCAAGAGTTCCCGTTTTCAACATCGTGTGTTATTATTGTTGCGTTAGAGCATTTTATTCTGATCGTTTTATTACTTTTTTTTTATTGATTATTTAACTGGATTACTTTTCAAAGTTATATTTATTTTATTATCTTGACTTGGATTAAAATGTTCATTTTCAAATTAGATTACCCGGATTTAATTCATTAACCCACAGCACCCTCTCATTTTTGTGAAAACCCTGAAATACTACATCTTCCGGGGGAGGGGGGTCTAGCCGAAAAGCGATGACGTAATATGTGCACGCCCCCTTAGCCAGCGTGTGATCATAAAGATTTGTCGCATTGACTTCCATCTCTGAGCTCGTAGACAGCAATTTGTAATGCTGCCGTTATACATGTAATGTACACTGCTACTGCTTCGTCTCGCCTCGGAAGTGGTTCTGGTGTGAAGCGATTGTCCGTCCGCCCTGCGACATCAGGCGCGCCTGCAGCCGTGCTCAGTCGCGGTGTGCGAGCGAACAGGGCGTGTTCCATTTCTATTCGGTTCGAACATCGGATAAGAGTTAGTATATTTGCGAACGTGCGTGACTATAGATAGCAGCTTGATCGAATTAATAAATACTACCAACAACAATACTAGCGAACTGAACAATGTTACGTATGGCAGGTTCTATTTGTCATAGAGAATAACGCACTACAAGGTATTTCCCGTTTTCACTCGCAAGATCGAGAATTGATGTCTCGTTTTCGGTGCAGATATCGAAATGGAAACCACATTGGGCGGTGTTCGGTCCGGTTCGAAGTTTTAAGCCGAAATGTTTGTTCGAAAGAGAAAATGGCAGCCCTGCCCCGGCTTGATGCAGCTGTTGCCTACGAGCGATGTTCACCCCTGACTCAGCGAGTCCTGTTCTGTTGCAGCTCCGCGCTGGGAGGAACGCGCCAACGAGGGAGAGTGGAGCTGCGAGGACATGGCGGCCGCCATGAAGGTTGGCTCCAGGGTGGTGCGCGGCAGGGACTGGGACAAAGGGTGTACCCGCGACGGCACGCCTCCCGGACCAGGCACCGTCACTGAAGTGAGGAGCTATGGAGTAGTAGGGGTCCAGTGGGACTGCGGCGGTGGTGTCAGCGAGTATTGCATGGGATACAATGGGCGGTACTATCTCAGACTGCTGTCGACGCCGCTACCTCTGAGGGTGAGTGCTCTAGTTAGCCTATTTGTCCTACTGGTGTACGTCAGTTTCCACACGTTACCGTTATTCCCGCCGCCCCATGAGGTTGTCGCTACAGACTGCCTGCCGTGTGTCCGCGGTAGCTCTCACATCTGCCTGTTCCCAGTCCGCCGGTAGCCTAGGTAGCGCATGCATTGTGGCCCCTTCACTTCGGTCACACTCACCGTCTTATCGTCCTGATTGTCGTCTTGCAGATTCCAGCCGCCCTCGGGCCAAACGTCGTAGATGTGTTGACCGCCAGCTCCAGTGTGGATGTACCAGCCAAGACGAAGATTGTGAAATCGTCCAAGCTCGCTCACGTAAGTGAGCAGCAGAAAAGCGCAGAGAAGCTGTGAGTAAAGTTGTCCAATTCACCTTCAATAAGATTCTGCCTCAGGCCCAGGCTCTGGTCGGACTGCACTGCGACGTGTCTCCCCCGTGGAGCAGGCTGGTCCTGGAGCGGGTGGCGGCCACCGTGGAGGTCCTGCACGTGGTGAGCCCCGAGGAGCAGCACCTGCAGGTGGTCTGGGAGATGCCCAAGCTCCGGGAGCTGCACGTGGCCCTCCCGCGAGCGACCGGGCGGCAGCTGGAACAGGTGCTGGCGGTGTCCAAGCTGACCGGCCTGGAGGCGCACTGCCCGTTGGCCTCCCCGCTGTCCGGCCTCCGCTGCCTCCGCTCCGCCGCCGCCAAGCCCCCCGCGGGCCTGCAGTGGCTGCGCACGGCCGTGTACCCGCTGAGCACGGCGCTGGCCGTGGTGCGCGCGCACGCGGCCACCCTGCGGGAGCTGCAGCTGCTGGCCGCCTCCGAGCAGCCCTACGGGTGCCCAGACCTGGCGGCGGAGCTGCGCCGGTGCGGACTCCGTGTGCTGCAGAAGCTGGTGCTGCTGCGGGGGACAGCGTACGAGTTGTGTGGGCACACCAAGGACACTTGCGAGCGGCAGAAGCGTAGCATCTGGGACGGGTTTGTGAAAACTGGCCTAGATGTGAAGGTCCTGTGCAATCTGTGCGATAAAGTTAAATAATCCACAAGGGAGTGAATGTTCCTGCAGCGCACGTTCTCACGGTGTGCGCTCGAGTCTCCACCGTCTCCGTCCTTGGTAACCGTCAAAGATAACCTGCTTCCGGGCCATTCTAGCCGGAGTGGGGATCCGTAGACAGCTCAGGTACATATGGATTAAGTTTGTTCTTCAGCGGGTGTTGAAATCTTTAGAAACGTGTAATTGTTTTAATAAAAGCTCTCATACAAATCAGATATGATGAGCAGATTTGGATTGTTACTGCAAAGTGGCCCGCGAATTTTGAAGGGCTTAATATTAAAAGATATCAAAACGACAGTCTCCATCTCTACAACTGCTTACCACGCCCGACCACAACCTACAACTGCTCATCTTGCCTGACCTGAACCAACGACATTACGCGTTTTATGAGAGCGTATTAAAATCATTAGTATACCAAAATTGACACTTCAGCAGCTGTCGGTTCAAGTCGGGCGAAGCAAGGTGAACATGCGTAGCGGCGTGCATCATAGCGCGGAATGTTTATTGTAAGAATACAGAGTTGCAAACAAAATTTATGTTTAGTTGTGCTTTATACAGAATAGGGGACGTTCATAAATTACGTGACCGATTTGGGGGGAGTTTTTTTTTAATAATTCACTCCAGGTCACGAGGGGGGAGGGGGGGGGGGTTGAGCGTGTGACCAAAGCCGAAGAAGGACCAGAAAGGCGGGCCCCGTTAGGGGTAGGCTTATTTTTTCAAAGTGAATATTTTTATAAATTCGTGGTGTCAAAATGACCGTTTTGGTTAGAAAACATCTGAAAACCAGTCTCCACCTTGTACGACCACCCCCCACCGAGCCTAAGGGGCCTAAGTGCATAAAATTTACATTTCAAAATTTTCGAAGCTTGAAAACGGCCCTGCACGTTTTCGACTATTTTAGATTCCCGTAGAACCCAACACTTCAACCGTTTTGACGTATCTTGACTCCTTCATCAAGAAACGGCGCCTCAATCATGCGCTGCGCAGCCAACCCAGGTAAAACGGATTTTTAAAAGTTGTATAATAGTTTTATAAATGTTTATAAAGCTCTTTATAACGTTTTATAAAAGTTTTATATGTTTTGTATACAGATAGCTTTATATTGGTTTATACTATACAAACATATATACTTGTATAAATGCCTGTATACAATTGTATAAACGCCTGTATGTAATTGTATACAGGTGGCTGTATACGGTCTTATAAAGGCCTGTATATAGTTCTGTATGGTCTTATGCAGTTGTATACATCTTTATAACGATGTATATAAGATTAACACATTGTATACAAGTCTATATATGATTTTATACAACAACCTTTATATATTTCTATAAAGGCTCTTATAAATATTTATACAGTTTATATACAATAATATAAATGTGTATATGCCTGCCCTTATAAAAATATATAAAATTTGTATAAAGGCTTGTATAAAGTTTTATAAATATTTTATACAGTTTTATAAAGATCCGTTTTACCTGGGAAGGCGCGCGCCCCGGTGGGGCCGCGGGGGCGGTGAGGGCGGCGGGACGTGTCCGCTGGCGGCCGGCGGGTCTCATCCACTACCGCCTTATTTCCCCCCTTAGACATCCCTGTTCTGCGTCAATACTGGATGGATGGGAACTGAAAAATTCAGGAATTCACACATCAAATTGTAAGTTTATTGCAACCGAAAATAAAACACAACACTTAATGCATCAACTAAGAAAGTCAGGGCGCTCAGAGGGCGACGTTTCAGTTAGGTATATTCTTTCATTTATAAAAAAAAGTTTCTCCGGCGTCGGCTACGAGCCAACGTCAGAAATTTGGAGGCTTAGCTCTCGCTGACGATATGTCACGACCATTTGGTATGGTCACACTGCGCAGACCACCTGCCGCGTTGTCCCCTGAGTTTAAAGACTATCGTTAGATCGCTTCATGTGATTAATGACTATGCCGGAAGGGCAGTTAAGTTAATGCCTTATTTTAACAAGGATGGTTTTAACCAGAGATAAGGATTCTTCTCAGGATTTGTTACTGACCGTTCAGGCCCACCGAAAGTCTTTGCCTAGTGTGAAAAAATAAAATATATTTTTGCCCCTCGTTAAAATAAGGCATTAACTTAACGTATAATATTATTCTTACACTAGGCAAAGATTTTCGGTGGGATTTTTCACTACTACCCCCCCCCCCCCCCTTTTCTTAAGAAAATTGACAAATTGCACGTTTATAGTAGAAAAATTAAAGCAGTGGAAAAATTCGTATTTGAATTTATTTAACAGGGCTAAAAATAAAAAAAAACACATGCAGACTTTTGCAAGGCCCATGGTAGTGTTGCGCGCGACCAAAAAACCTTCTGCCGGAAGCCGCGCTGACGCACGGAAACCCGGAACGATTGTTGTAAAAATCTTACGTAAGATTCGTGCTTCCCCCCCCCCCCCCCTCCCGTAAAACATAGTAAGACTTTCGACCTCCCCCCCCCCCCCCCCCTAAACGTGCTTACGTAATTAAAGTACAGCCCCTAATGGTCTCCGGTCAGGCAACTTGAAACAATTTTATAGCTAAGTATAAAACCAAAAAAAAACCAAGGTTGGTAACAGTGGTGCAAGTGCTTAGGTTCTGCTGCCTGTGTTCATGTTTTCAATGTCAAAACCGGCTGCATTGCGCAGTACCTTTTACTCTGAGACTATTAAGGTTGGTTTAGAGTGTGACGCTTGACGCTGACGCCGTACGCCCCTTGGATTCTTTCATGCTTCGATTTTGTTTAGAATATGAAAGAATTCAAGGGGCGCACGGCGTCAGCGTCAACGTCAAGCGTCACACTCCAAACCAACCTTACAAACGGATTATTGGCGAGCGTGGCGAGCCACCTGTTGCCAAACGGACCACGCGCCGACACTCGCCGTGCGTTTGTCTGTCTGTCACACACTTTTCAGAAGCACCACGCAACAGACCAGGCTCAGCTTCTAGATAACGAGTCGATGTTTATTTATTGTCGGACAAAATGACGAGCTGTTTTATTTTTTCGATCGATGCAGGTTGAAATATGTAGCTAAGGAGAGACTTTCAAATCCACGCAATTGGTACCACTGCATAGAAAAAATGAAGTATCCGAAACGCTTTGCACTCTCAAAAATGATAATGCTTGATTCAAAGCGATTTTTATGCGAATCTTGTACGCTTGTACGTGTGTTTTCTTGATTTAAGAATCATCTGCGTACATCAAAGGGGCTGTTCACATACCACGTGGACATTGGGCCAGTGGGGTAAGGGCTTCGCTTTCGCTCAGCCAAAAATTGGTTGGCTGAATTCTTTTGTCCTTTTAACTTGTTATCGGTTCAGGTTTTTTGAAAACTTTTCTGTACTTTAATTTTTAAGCTGCTGAGCTACAACTGAACAATTAATGATGCTGTTGAAGGCCTCTGAAATCTAGCCCAGCAAAAGGAGAAATATGTATTTTACCGCGACACATCAGAAAATGTAGAAAAGACCCCCTTGGCAAATTCTACAAACCTGCGTCCCACGAAATTTTACAAGATAAGACAAAGCCTTGCCGCCATATGTTTTAGTGTAGGCGACAAGTAGGTACATATTTTATCAAATTAGGTGTAGCTAAGATAGGATCGTGTTATTACCTTTCATAATTTTATGAATACCAATTTCTTGAATTCCAGATTTAGTGCTCTATGATACGGAAGAGATGCTATGTGGCCGAAAAGGCAGTACCAACTTCCGGCACGTAATAAACAACAAACCTGTGGTGGTACGAGAACTGCTATTATGCCCAAACAAGCAGTTCCTAAGTCTCATAACGAGAAGTTCCAAATGCCATGCAAACGGCAAAACAGACTTTGTTCTGTTTTGGGAGGTTGTGGTACAGAGCAATTTCTGGAACTAATGGAAATATTAAAATCACTGCTTATATTGTGGTCTAGCGGCAAAGAAGTCACTTTGCAAGCTTCACAACCCCAATGTATTTTGCCATTTGTTTAACTTATATTTGCATGGCATGTACCTATTACTTTAGTAGATTTAGCTCGCTTAACTTTCTTTTCAGGTACGATGTAGCGTTATAGTAGGACCCAGGATTTGCCTAGCATGGCCCCCTACGACAACTGTCATTTGTGATAAAACCAGCGTTGTTCCTGTTACATTTTGATAGTAGCCCTTAAACGATGTTTCTGAAGTGCCATTAAAATCTGTATGGAGCCGGTCTTTTCCAAAAAAAGCCGGGTAAAAAGTCCCCCTCTCGGAATCCGCTCGAGGGCTCAGGTTGTGTTTGAAACTCCATTAGGAAGTGCCAAACCGAGTTTGAAGGTCCTGCGTTCATTTTTCTAGGTTTCAGTTTTCGATGTCGGGTTTTTGGGGCTTAAAATTCCCTCAGTATTTGACGTTTCAGGTGTTTTGGGTATTTATGGGATTGGGAAGCTGTGACCTCTCCCACGGTACCAAATAGGTCTTGCCTATGTAAAAAGGTCCGCTCTACCGAATAGTGACCTTAAATATTTTTTGGGACCAACCGTTGAGGCTACAGAGGCCTCCAAAGTCAGTCGATTTTTTTTTAAAATGTCAAAACGGACCCTATTTTTCGACTCAACATCATGGAACGCATTTGTAAATACCCCCTCAGACACCATTTTTTTTCCACCCAAAACGGCCAAAAAGGGGACAGCCGCTATAGCAATTTTGGCACGTTTAGGTCTTTTTTGCACATAAAACGAAAACGGTGCATCTGACACAAAAAAATCATGAAATAAAAGTTGATTCTTTTTTTGAATCTGACAAAATGGGTCCTCTGTTTTCTCCGAAAACCATCTGTATTAAATATACCATCTGATATTTAAATATTTACGATATCTCTTAGATTATTTTTCCCCTCAAAAGTGTCTGGGGAGACCCCATTTTGTGAATCTGTGCCTCCTGAAACGTCTTTTGGAACATAGCTGTCACACACTCCCCCCCCCCCACCCCTTTCCTCAACCCTGACAGCCCCTGTATTTTTATTCATAAAGCCTACATGTGGGATCATCCACTTAGTTGCGGCTGCAAGCGCAAACCCATATTGGCCAGTCTAAACACAAGGTAGGCAAGATCGGCTTCTGCATGTATGCGTGTCGTGCAGGCCAGGCTGGCCTACCCTAGCTCTAGCGCTAAGCGTCACGGATTCCAGTTTGAGGTCGGAAGAAATTCAGACGAACTCAAATGACGTTTCATAAGACAAAGATTCCACAAGCACATTTATAAAAGGGGGGGGGGGGGGGCTTGTAATAAAATTACCGGGTAATTTCCATTTGGTCTCGGGATTGTCTCCGTTCGGTCCCAGATTGCTCTCGTAGGCATCTCAACTCCATCTCATACGAGACAGAATTGAGACGTTTTGGAGACCAACGACGGGCTCGAGACTCTCTCCGTTCGGTCCGGTTCGGTCTCAGATTGCTCTCGTTGTCACCTCAACTCCGTCTCAGACGAGGCAGAATTGAGACGTTCTGGAGAACAAACGAACGGTCTCCAAAGGATTCCTATTTGATCTTTTCGCGAGCTAATATCGGTATTGACGTCGTCGAAGCTCCGGATCAAAACCGCCTCCACACGGTCTTACAGGGGGCTGCGCCGGATCCCGCACTAAGACCGACTCAATCTATTCTTTTTTTGTACGGGCACGTGACCTTCAAAAAAATGTTAAGTCCCGCCTACGTCATCAATGACGTCATTTGTACCAAATTGACGATTTTCAGGGGATTTTGGGGGACACTTGCCAACTCTAGGAATAAAACGAAAGAAATCCACGAGGAAAAAAATACTATTACACTTCGTGAAATACTGGTAGGCCCGGAGTGTCACAAAACTGGATTTAATGCAAGTTTCATATTTACTATTTTTTGTAATTAAGAATTTTATGATTAGCTGGTAGTTAATTTTTTTTTACAAAGGGAACGTGAACGTGGATGACTTTAAGTTTTTTTGTTTCAACGGGAAATGTGAGGGGAATTGTGGCGAGACTTCATTGTCAATAGGTTGGCTGGTCGCGGCGCGGCCCGCGGCCCCTAGTTCTCACTTGCCCTGACCGGTCGGCACATCGACAATGTTTCGCTCTGAGGGTTGTGCCTCTCGTGCATACTCTAGGGTCCGAAGCGGTCGCGACTCTTGAGTTGCCTCCCTTTTAACCAGGGCTCGACTCGGCTCGGCACATCAACAATAAGGGCTGTTTCACAAGAAAGGGAGAGGTCCGATTTTTAGCGTGGCAGGAGAAGGATGGATGATACTGACACAGCCAGTTGACGAGCCGAGCGCGCTAGCTCTGTCTTTTTCTTTTGCCATTGGATGGAGTGAGAAAGCTGAATTTGAACTCGGTTTTGAGACTGTCTGCTGCATTTCTGGAGCGTAAAATGATGTCCGACGCTCTCGTATGGGTACTATGCGAAAGTCAGGAAGGTCTGAAAAACTTCTCACAGAGACTTTCGGTTTTGGCGTAAGGGGCACCATAGGAAATTAAAAAAAAAAAAGTCCAATCTTCAGTGAAACTATAAGGTCACTCCGTGCCTAATAAAAAAATGTCCGATCTTGAGTGAAACTATAAGGCCACTCCGTGCCTAAAAAAAAAAATAGTCCGATTTTGGGTGAAACTAGAAGGTCACTCCGTGCCTAAAAAAGTCCGATCTTGAGTGAAACTATAAGGTCACTCCGTGCCTAAAAACAATTTTAACGGGCATGGTTAGGAGGGGTTGTACCCACATTACTTGAGGCATTTATTTTGGAGGGGAGGGGGGGGGCGACGGTTTACTACGCGCGGTCAGCGGGGGGAGGGGGGGGAGGGCGGCAAAGACAAAGTCGCGTAGTATTTACAACACCGAAATATCATCCGAAAATTGTCAATTATCCTACTCTGATGATCAAGACGTGCCACGGACGCGCGCGTTGGCGCGACTCTCCCCTGCCGCTGCCTGGCGATCGGACGGAGCGCAAACCGCGAGCAGACGGGCAGACAGACCCAGCCGACCGAATAAGCTGCAGCAAGAGCTGAGCGCCAAGCGCCCTCGCTGCCCGGCAGCTCCGTTTTGTTGTTCCATCACAAAAAAAAAAAAAAAAACATCGGCATCTTCGAACTTATTCTTCACATGCTTAAATTCATCACGAAAACGTCGTGCTCTAGGCTTGAAACGGATGTATACGTTGATACGGCGTCTTAACAGCTAATTGACAAAATACTACGTGGCTTGAGATTTTTAACTCGAATCGCTGCAAGACAAGAATATAAATCCTGGCCTAACACACACCAGCGGCAATAGCAGCAAAACAGAAACTCTAGCACGTAGCAACCATTTCCTCGGCTCGTACTGCCTCTCTCGCGCCTCATTGGAAAAGGGTATTTCGGAGAAGCTCAAACCGGAAGTGGAGAAGACGCGCAAGATCAAGAAAAGCGAAAACAGTATGAGGGATACCGCAGCAGAGAGTATCTCCGCCACGGCGTCGGCCACGAGCCAACTCAAAATTTCTGGAGGCTTAGCTCTCGCTGACGATATGTCACGACTCTTTAGTAGGGTCACACAGCGCAGCAGGACCTCGCGCGGCCCGAGGATTCAGATCTCCATGTTGCGCGGAGAAGGTATGCGCTGTGTGACCCTACCAAGTGGTCGTTACATATCGCCAGCGAGAGCTAAGCCTTCAGAAATTCTGAGTTGGCTCGTGGCCGACGCCGTGACGGAGTACTCTCTGCTGCGGTTACCCTCATACAGTTCCTGCTTTTCTTGTTCTTGCGCGTCTTCTCCACTTCCGGTTTGAGCTTCTCCGAAATACCCTATTGTCTAACGCGATAGCGCAGAAGTGCTCGTGTTTGTTCAGGAACATTTCCGTGTGTTCCAGCACGCTGCTAACATCGTGCGGAATTCATCATTGACACGAAACGACTTATTTTTGACTGAATTCGACGCAGTTTTTTCCTGTGGCTCCTGCTTTGATACGAAACCGCGCTACGCTTCGCCGTAAGAGGTCGTCCTTAAAGGATGTCCGGGTTTTTAGGGGGGTCCTACAAAGCGGACATGGGTAGACATGAGGGGGGTGAGGGGGTCGTACTAAAATGGATGTCCACGTCAATACCGCCAAAATAATGCTATTTCTCCGTAATCACGAAGCATCCAACCCAGTGCGTCTCCCAGATGCTGAAGTATCTTTGAAAATGCACACAGCCGCTCTGAACACGCTCTCTTTCGGAAAATTAAACCATTGATAAGCCAGAAACTAAATATTTACACATATGGCACTTTTTGACAACCGGACGTCCAGGGGGGGGGGGGGGGGGGGTTCTCTAAAACCGGACATGGGTGGACGTGAGGGGGGAGGGGTGAAAATTGCCTGAAAATACCCGGACATCCTTTATGGACGCCCCCTAAGGAGCAAATCCCAACATGTGTAAATGTCAAACGCAACTGAACACTAGGGGCGGTCCCCGTTCCCACTTTTGCGAAACTTAACAAACACGTTAGAAATTCCACGGCCATTTGGTGAGAAAAAAATCAGTAAAATTTGAAATTTTGAAATCGGACAATATTTAGAGGGTCCGACCGAGACCAGCTTAAGGGCCTTACCTGCCCCGTGCAGCAGTAACAACTAATGTTGGAATTTAAAAAAAAAAAAATTTTCTAAGGTCAATCTGGCCAAAATAGCAACCGAAGGACCTAAATTTCAAGGAAAACGCTGTAACTTTGACGGTTTAAGAGACATCGGCGATATTTAGACCAAAATTCGCGTCAAGCTGATTTTGATTGATTTTCGCACATAAAACGCCGATATCTCGAAAACCGTAAAAGTTACGGCATTTTCCTTGAAATGTAGGTTCTTCGGGTGCTATTATGGCCAGATTGACCTAGGAACATATATTTAAAAAAAATATTCCAACATAAGTTGTTACTGCTGCACGGGGCAGTTAGGCCCCCAAGCGGCCTCGAGCCTCATTGGAAATGTTTATCGACGGCTCTCGACAGAGGAGAAGTGCTCGTATTTATTCAGGAATATTTCCGCCGGGTCCAACACGCTGCTAACGTAGGGTATTCCGCTGAACCCTAGAACGGAAGTAGGAAGAAGGCAAGAAGTACTAAAATATGGGTGAGGGGGGAGGTAGGACTGTGTTTCCGTCCAACACGTCCCCCCTCGACCATCCTTTTGTATTTCTTGCCATCTTCTTACTTATCCGTTATCGGGTTCAGCGGAATACACTACTGTGCAGAATCCTTCATTGACACGAAACGACTTCTTTTCGACTGAAATCGACGCATTTTCTCCTTGTGAGACCGCGCTCGCTCTACGCTTCGCCACCTTCCTTCCTTTCTTCTTCTTCAAGGCGCTGATTGGGCCTCGCCTGCCTGCGGCGCAGACCTTCCCGCCACTCCGCGCTGCCTGCGCCGCCAGCCGTCGCTGCATTTCACATCTCAGCGGATTTTGTGCCGTGTGGCCGTGGCGCCGCCTCGCCTCGTCCGGCTCAGAGCTGCCATCGCCGCAGCGGCCGGGGAATACTCCGTCTGCTTGAGGTCGGCGCTCACAGCCGGCAGCAGCAGCAGTGTGAGTCAGGCGGGCCGCTTGGCTGGTCGGGTCGTGATCGTCGCGGAAGACTTTGTCTCGGTGTGCCTCTGGCTGGGCCCCAGTAGTGCGTGGTGCTTCATCTGCTGGCTTCATCTCAAGTTTCGACAGTCGCTGACAAGGTAGGCTAGTCCGCGGTCAGGTCACGCCGTGGCGTCGGCGGCTGGGAGGTGGCAGCGCGCGGTACGCTCTGTGTTCGGGTGGACTTTTGGGGCTCTTTCCCACGAGGATCGCGTGGGGCTAAACTGATCATATAAGGATGGATGCGTACCTTGCCAAGTCCCTTCGAAGTGGACACAAAAATTTCCATCTGGGCTCACGTCATGCGGGCGTGACGTCACGTTGACGTGGCGTCGCGGCGCGATCTTCACAGGACATGTCAAACTGGGTAGAATAGGGTATTCCGGAGAAGTGGTGGGCCGGAAGTGAGAAGAAGGTACGAATCAAAAAGAGCGGAAACGGAACCAGGCGGTATGAGAAATCGCGCGCGCGGATGAGCAACTTTTCGGTCAGCGCGTGTTTTGATTCGTTCCGTGTTCATTAGTGCAGACTATACTGAAAAGTTATAAAATAATAATCACATTTCGCCACTTATTTGTTCAGCAGGACAGCGAGATTATTTCATGCTACTGCTAATCATTTCTCTGCATGTTGCCATGTAAGAAAAGATACATTCTCTTCCAGAATATCCAATTAGGCTGGCGAGCACTGGAGTAGTGGTCGGCAGAGGTTAGATGACGCGTATCATATTTGTATACCAACAACTTGAAAAGGTTTTCTAATGCAAAGCGATAACAGAGATAGAGCATACCGAAGTACAGTCGCGTCCAGGAACAAATTAACTTAAATTTCAGTCATATATGTATATCCATCTGGAAACATTGGAGGCTCTTGTCCGACGGCGATTCTCACGGACCCAAACAAGTAATAGCGGCAGCCGGGAACAAGCACATCCACGCGCGCAATTTTTCATACCTCTAGGTTCTGTTTGCGCTCTTTTTGATTCATACCTTCTTCTCACTTCCGGCACACCTTTTCTCCGGAATACCCTATAGATCCGACTGAAGCGCCCAAGAAAAGGAACGTTAGGGGGCGTCCGTAAAGGATGGCCGGGTATTTTCAGGCAATTTTCACCCCATCCCCCCTCACGTCTACCCATGTCCGGTTTGAGAGCCCCCCCCCCCCCCTGGACGTGCGGTTGTCAAAAAGTGCCACATGTGTAATTATCTAGTTTCTGGCTTATAAATTGGTTAATTTTCCGAAAGAGAGCGTGTTCAGAGCGGCTGTGTGCATTTTCAAAGATACTTCAGCACCAGCATCTGGGAGACGCACTGGGTTGGATGCTTCGTGATCCCGGAGAAATGGCATCATTTTGGCGGTATTGACGTGGACGTCCATTTTAGTACGACCCCCTCATCCCCCTCACGTCCACCCATGGCCGATTTGTAGGACCCTCCCCCCTAAAACCCCGGACATCCTTTATGGACGACCCCTTAGATGACACGCATAGCGACGGCGCGGGGGCCGTCGCTAAGGCAGGCAGATGGCTGAAGTGGGGCACCCCTGTGTGGGTGTTTAGCCGGCCTCGACTCAGCTTAGCGTTGTCCGAACTGTGGCGTTTTTCATTATAAACTTACCAAGAAGCACCCGTGCGCCAAACCTTTGGGAAAATATGTGGGACACCGTAGCGGGCAGGTGCACACGATACGGCCGGCGTGGGCGACGGCACGGGGCGAATGCCCCGCGGAGAGCCCATGGCAATGACCAAAATAAGGTGTTCGGAATGAACACTGTGTGCGTTGTGTTTTGTTTTCTTTAGGAAACGGCTTGGTCAATCGTCCATGGAAAATAGTATTACTGTCACTGTCGATCGTTGGCGCCGGGAGTTAACTTTTAAAATTTTTATATCATCGTGTCCAGGAAAAAATTTGCTTTCTCACAAGCTGCAGACCGAAATTGGAGATTTGCGGACCCGCTACGGGTGGATTACTACCTAAATGCACCACAATCCTGGTAAATCACACGAAATCCGAGATCCGTTCTTTGGTGTCAAGAAAATCACTGTATCTCTCGCGGACTCGATATCGAGGTGCACCATTCGAAAGAGCGATGAACTTCGCATTGATCACCGATCAAGCCTATGGCAGGTGTGAGTAAGACATTTGCGCACCGCGGTTGGCCTGGACGTAGCCATGCATGTCGATGCCGCGCGCACACGGCTGGCCTACGCCCTTCCCACCAGAGCCTTCAAACGGGCGGGTATCGAAACCCACGCCTCAGAGTCAAGGAACGGCCGGGCTACAGAAGCATCGCCACTACTGCATCCACTCCTCGCCGCTGCCACTGCAGCTTTCCGAATGCCCACTAAGGGGCCGTTCATAAATTACGTACGCGATTTTCGCCCGTTTACAGTCACCCATCCCCCCCTCGTACACTGGCGTACATTTCGTGTGACCCCCCCCCCCCGGATGTACGTACTTTTAAGGAGTTTTTTTTTTTTTTTTAAACGAGGTCCGAATGCGTGGAAATTACGATATCGTTAAAATCAGTTGCTTTCCGTAGGAAAATTGCTTTTTCGATGAAAACGAGCCTTTGTCGGTGGCTTTGTTCTGTCCGAATTATGTCAATTCTCAAACGAAAAGGTGTGTTTCAATGAGAGTTGGATTCCAATAAAAATAGTTAGTTGAAGTGAAGTCCATTTAATAAATGAAGTGCAAACAAGTTTTCATTGGCCACCGGCGGCTTCTGTCTATGCCTGCTGGAAAGCGGTTTGCAAAGCGGCATGGCTGTGGGGGGTGCGGGCGGCTCAGACTCACGGAGCTGGATGTCCTCGAGGGCCTTGACGTCGACCCACTCGGCCTCATCGTTCCGACCCAGCACACAGAGGGCGTCGTTTGCCCGACGTATCAAAACCCGGACAGATCGCACGCGAGCCGTCTGGAGGCTGGGGATGCAAAGCTCGCATGTGGGCGGTGAGAGGCGGGTGGATATGGACGCGTAAAAGCCGCAGTGTCGGAACCGAACGCTTTTCCTTACAACTTTTTTTCGTACGTACTTTTCATTTGACCCCCCCCCCCTCCCCACGTACATTATAGTACAAAACCGCTGGACCCCCCTAAAAACGTGTACGTAATTTATGAACGGCCCCTAACGATGCCACCCGAGCCTGGGCGAAGCGAACGGGTTTCGCAGCCCGCCCGGGCTCGTGCCGGCTGCACTTTCGGCAAGCCACGAGGGCTGGACTGGGCTGTGCTGCCGGCCGATTCCGCCCACTGTCTTCGTAGGCCTGTCTCTGTCGCACTCGTGCGGTGCTCCGTAAGAGAGCGAGAGAGAGGTCAGGTTCACAGTGTTGGGAATCGCCCCGCTGGCTGGCTGGCTGTCGTCTGTCTGTTCTCGCTCGACGTGACGTAGCGCAGACCGAACGGACTGAGTCCGACCGGGTTTCTCGAAGCCCGGTGGACTGCAGCGGGCAAGTCGCTCGAGAAGCGGATCGGGCTGGGTTGGGGTTCGGCGCTGCCGGGCCGGGTTGGGCAGCGCTTCGCCAGCGCGGATCCAGGGGGGGGGGGGGGCGACGGGGCGATCGCCCGGCCCGAAAGGTAGGCAATTCGAGTTACAATCCGCCTGAAAGTAGGCAGAAAGCGGTACATCGCCCCCCCCCCTAGAGCCGCCCCTGGATCCGCGCCTGCCGCCGCAGCGAGAAACGCGTCCGTTCGAAGGTTCTGCTTCCCACCTTCTGTTTCTAGCCTAGCCGTGTTTCTCTGCGCTTCCAGATGGAGTGTGCTATTTGCATGGAGCCTATGGACTCTGAGCAGCGCCGCCCGAAAGTTCTGCCTTGTGGTCACACGTTCTGCTTGCGGTGCCTGGAGGGTCAGGGAGGCAACTCGTGCGCCACCTGCAGGAAGGTTCGTACTAAGGAGAGGTGGAGAGCAAAAGTACTGGCGTGGTGTCTTGTATCGTATTCATGGGATCCTATTGCAGGTATTCCAGGGACCAGCCATCAACCTCCCTGACAATTTTATAGTTCTTCAGATTTCTCACAAGTAAGATACTTTCTTGACCCTTTTCCTCTTCAACCCTCCGTTTACCTCGCGCACTGTTTGAAAATAGTAGTTGATTCACTTTTTTTAAAAGCTAATGGTGTATCTCTGCGTTTTGACAAATTTTTGATTGGACCGTTATCGGTCGCTGATATATCGCTCAATCAATAGTAACGTGTGCTCTTTAGGGGTCGTCCACATATTACGTAATCACGTAGGGGGGGGGGGGGGGGGTCGGAGCTATGCTTACGCTTGATTACAGGGGGGGGGGGGGGGCGTCGTCCTGATTACGTAATCAACTTTGGTCCTCGCATCGCATTTTTTTGGGGGATTGGAACTGCCGCAGTGCCGCGTCGCAGTTACCCCGCTCGCGGAGTTTGACATTTTGTTACTACTTTAGATTAAATAAAGTACATTAATCATCCTGAAAATTTTTATTTTCCACTTACCCTCTTCAAACACTTTACAAACGCTGGGTTCACGATTCTTCACATTTTCCGCAAATTCGCTTGATTACGTAATCTTGAGGGGGGGGGGGGGTCAGGCCGCTGATTACGTCTGTTGACTGGGGGGAGGGGGGGGGGTCGAAAATCCCAAAAACATGATTACGTAATATGTGGACGGCCCCTTAAGGCATTTGCCTGATACTTAGTTGACTTTTTGAACCGCTTTGCCTCTTCACATACATTCGTTGTATTTCGCAAACGAATGCAATCACTGTTAAAAAAAAAACCTAGCCTGATAAATCAGTAATACTGGTCTGAAGTCTTTATACAAAATGTACGGAAATGTATCTACTATATATTTTAAACCTTTCTTCCTCAATAATCTAATTCAGACTGACTACATAGTAGTTTGAAATGTAATGACCAAGGTCTGAAATTAGATTCAGACACAATGGTCTGAATTGATTGGTCTGGAAATGAAGACCAGTGATGCTGAATTACATTTCAGACTAGTTAGTCTGAATTAGATTGTGGGAAATAATTTAAAGACATGGTATAAATTTCTGTAAATTTGGTGAAGTCGGTCATTGAAGTAAGTATGTCACTAAAAATCCCTTCATTTTATTTTTTCGGTTGAACCTCGGGTAGTCTTGAAACCAGGACCTTTCACTTGACAGTCCGACCTCCGTACCCACACGGCTACGGAGCGGAATGTGTGGCACAGGAAGCCCCGCCTTCTCTTCCAGACGGCTGTCTCCAGGAGGGCTCAGGCGGGGAGCCCACGCCGTACTTATTTGTGGCCTATCTGTCTGAATTGATATTCAGACCGGACGGTCTGAAAATCAAAGTCGGCATTTGTAAACTGCGAGTCAGACCAAAAAGAACTGAAGTATCAGCGAAGCATTCCAAATTGAGTTTCGGTGCGCATTGTCTGAAAACGTTTTACTGAATTATCAATAATTTTTAAACAGTGCTCGTAATTTCATTGCAGGAAACACTTACTTCCCACTTAAGTTCTTCAGTAAATTCATTCTGTAAGGCGAATGCACTTAAACATACAACGTTATTTTGTTAAAAATTATCACAAATATTTTTGCGATACCTACCCTCGTTTGAAGTACAAACAAAAATGTTTCGCTTTGATAACAGTAACTGTACACTGATTACACTGTTGCTGTCCCAGGCCCGCGGGTGGGGCCCGCCGTTCCTGGTGCCGCCAGTGCCGGCAGGAGGCGGCGGAGCTGTGCCTGGACGAGCACCAGGTGTGCAGCCTGCGGAAGGCCCGCGCCGAGCAGGCGGAGCCGCGGCTGGAGTCCCTGCGGCGTGGTGCGGCGTCGCTGGGGCGGGTGCGGGCCGTGCTGCAGGGAGGCGCGCGCGCGCTGCAGCCGCTGCTGGAGGACTGCGCGGCCCGACTGCAGCGCCAGGAAGAGGGCCTGGATGAGGTGCGGGGGCGCCTGGAGGCCGCGCTGGAGGCGGAAGCCGCCGTCTGGGAGCGGGCCAACAAGGCCGCCGAGGAGGACGCTGCACGTGAGTTGTGCACAGCGGGCGGCAGGTGCCGTGCCGGCCTCCGTCATGACAGCCCTGGTTCTGCCCACAGCCCTGTCGAAGTCCGCCGGCCAGCTGCTGGCCATCCTGGCTGACCCGGCGGCCACGTGCAGCCTGGCGGTGCGCCGCGGCCCGGAGGCCCCGGAGGGCGGCGCGCAGGGCGTGGCGTGGCGCGGCTGCGTCCGCCTGCAGGAGGACGAGCTGGCCAGGATCCTGCTGTGCCGCCTGCTGTGCGCCGGCCAGCTGCACCCGCAGCAGGACCAGGAGGGAGAGGACGTCGAGGGAGGAGGGGACGCCGGCGAAGTGGAGCAGCAAGGTACGCCTGGTGGCGAAAGAGAAAGCCGTTGTGCTTGTACTGCGAGTAGTGACGGACTATGGTTTGCAAACGTCTGCAGAAAAGATATATTATCGCAGCAGTTGTCGGATCGCGAGGTCGTCATGTGGTCCGGGAAGGATCGCTGACGCAGAGACAAATGTGTCTATTTGTGTTCACAGAATAGCAAGCAGGAAAACTTAGCCAGCGTGAGGCTTCTGCAGTGAGGAGCCCAGTAGCTTACGGAGCGTGCACATATTACGTTATCAATTTAGGGGGAGGGGAGTGGGGTGGGGACGACGACGACCAACGACCGTTGAGCGGGGAAGGAGGGGGCTGGACCGTGATGACGTAGTTTTTCGGTGCGTCATCCCCGTAGCCCACTGGACAGTGGGCCGAAGAGAACTGCGATCTGCAGCCCGAGGACAGTTCACGGCTCCAGAATCATTGCACGGATTCGTTGATTCAAGAGTTCCCGTTTTCAAGATTGTGTGTTATTATTGTTGCGTTAGCGCATTTTATTCTGCTCGTTTTATTACTTTTTTATTGATTATTTAACTGGATTACTTTTCAAAGTGAATGAATATTTATTTTATTATCTTGACTTGGATTAAAATGTTCATTTTCAAATTAGATTACCCGGATTTAATTCATTAACCCACAGCACCCTCTCATTTAAGTGAAAACCCTGAAATACTTCATCTTCCGGGGGAGGGGGTCTAGCCGAAAAGCGATGACGTAACATGTGCACGTCCCCTTAGCCAGCGTGTGATCATAAAGATTTGTCGCGTTGACTTCCATCTCTGAGCTCGTAGACAGCAATTTGCAATGCTGCCGTTATACATGTAATGTACACTCCTCACTGCTTCGTCTCGCCTCGGAAGTGGTTCTGGTGTGAAGCGATTGTCCGTCCGCCCTGCGACATCAGGCGCGCCTGCAGCCGTGCTCAGTCGCGGTGTGCGAGCGAACAGGGCTTGTTCCATTCGGTTCGAACATCGGATAAGAGTTTGTATATTTGCGAACGTGCGTGACTATAGATAGCAGCTTGATCGAATTAATAAACACTACCAACAACAATACTAGCGAACTGAACAATGTTATCGATGCGACCTAAGAACAAAGCGCGATCTCCTTGCGCGACGCTCAACAAAGCGCGAAGTGTTTTAGGGTCGCGTCAACAAGGTCCGATGTCTCATCGGGCTCCTCCTCGCCCCTCGCCTGTGTTCGGATGGTGAGGGGCGAGGAGGAGCCCGATGAGACATCGGACCTTGTTGACGCGACCCTAATTCGCGCTTTGTTGAGCGTCACGCAAGGAGATCGCGCTTTGTCCTTACGACGCATCGTTATGTTTGGCAGGTTCTATTAGTCATAGAGAAAAACGCACTACAAGCTATTTCCCGTGTTCACTCGCAAAATCGAGAATATATGTCCCGTTTTCGGTGCAGATATCGAAATGGAAACCATATTGGGTGGTGTTCGGTCCGGTTCGAAGTTTTAAGCCGAAATGTTTGTGCGAAAGAGAAAATGGCAGCCCTTTCCCGGCTTGATGCAGCTGTTGCCTACGAGCGATGTTCACCTCTGACTCAGCGAGTCCTGTCCTGTTCTGTTGCAGCTCCGCGCTGGGAGGAACGCGCAAACGAGAGAGAGTTGAGCTGCGAGGAAATGGCGGCCGCCGTGAACGTTGGCTCCAGGGTAGTGCGCGGCAGGGACTGGAAGAAAGGGTGGACCCACGACGGCACGCCTCCCGGACCAGGCACCGTCACTGCAGTGCTGAGCGATGGAGTAGTAGTGGTCAGGTGGGACTGCGGCGGTGATGCCCGCACGTACGTCATGGGAAACAATAGGCAGTACCATCTCAGACTGCTGTCGGCACCGATACCTCTGAGGGTGAGTGCTCTAGTTAGCCTATTTGTCCTACGGGTGCACGTCAGCTTGCACTCGTTACCGTTATTCCCGCTGCCCCATGAGGTTGTCGCTACAGACTGCTTGCCGTGTGTCCGCGGTAGCTCTCACATCTGCCTATTCACAGTCCGCCGGTACTAGCGAGGATTAGGCTCAGGAGAAGTAGCTGCGGCCGGCCGTGGGCCGAGGTGTGTGTCCACTTGTTTTGCGGTGCTCGGCCGCCAGAGGCGCTTCCGCGCCGCGCGCAACCGGTACGACGATCTACGATGATCGGACCGGAGACAAAATAACGGGCCCGCACGAATTCAGGACGTAATTGAAACGAATGATAGTCACTAACACCACGAAATTTACTGACTTAATGGGATGTCATCAAATAACTAGTATTCACACCACCACATTACGTTACATTGCATGGCAAAAACGCTTTTTTCTTGTGATTTTTTTTTTTACTTTGGGCAAAGTAGTAAGAATTGTCGGCAAAAGTCAAAGGGAAAAACTGTCTCTCTGTTTATATTTGCCATGACAAGTCTTAATTACATAGAAATAATAAAAAATATTTGCCACGCACAATCCTGTAGGTTATGCCAAAATCACTAGGTTTCCAGTACTACAAAACATGAACTTGCTTTTCACTTACTTTGAATATTTAAACCACTTCTTTCAAGTTAACCGGAGGCCACGACGAAATCGAACGAGTGAACAGAGTAAAATTTAATTCATAATCAGTAAAAATTTAAACCGTGGTAACCAACGTCGGCTGCCTCTCCATATTTCCCGTCCGCGAGCGGCCAGCCAGCAGACGCCTCAGCCGGGACGCTGCCGACAGCGCTGCGGGTGACGAAACTCCGCAACACAACTCGCCTCACACCTCGGCCCACGGGGACTGTCCCAGTTTTCAATAATTTATAAAACACTACTGTCTCCGAATCACGATAAAATTTTTATGTGGGCCAGCTTCAGTCTTTCCTGAGTCTGGCGCGCACAGTATTTCTATGATCTAGTGGCCAGGAGCGAAGGGCAGGCAGGAACCCTGAGACCCTGCATTTCTTGTTACTTCTCCTGAGCCTAATCCTCTCTAGGCCGGTAGCCTAGGTAGCGCATGCATTGTGGCCCCTTCACGTCGGTGACACTCTCCGTCATATCGTCCCCAATGTCGTCTTGCAGATTCCAGTCGCCCTCGGGCCAAACGCCGTAGATGTGTTGGCCGCCAGCTCCAGTGTGAATTTAGCAGACAAGACGGAGATTATAAAGTCGGACAAACTCGCTCACGTAAGTGTGCAGCAGAAAAGCGCACAGAAGCTGTGAGTAAAGTTGTCCAATTCACCTCCAATAAGATTCTGCCTCAGGCCCAGGCGCTGGTCGGACTGCACTGCGACGTGTCTCCCCCGTGGAGCAGGCTGGTCCTGGAGCGGGTGGCGGCCACCGTGGAGGTCCTGCACGTGGTGAGCCCCGAGGAGCAGCACCTGCAGGTGGTCCGGGAGATGCCCAAGCTCCGGGAGCTGCACGTGGCCCTCCCGCGAGCGACCGGGCGGCAGCTGGAACAGGTGCTGGCGGTGTCCAAGCTGACCGGCCTCCATGCGCGCTGCCCGTTGGCCTCCCCGCTGCCCGGCCTCCGCTGCCTCCGCCCCGCCGCCGCCAAGCCCCCCGCGGGCCTGCAGTGGCTGCGCACGGCCGTGTACCCGCTGAGCACGGCGCTGGCCGTGGTGCGCGCGCACGCGGCCACCCTGCGGGAGCTGCAGCTGCTGGCCGCCTCCGAGCAGCCCTACGGGTGCCCAGACCTGGCGGCGGAGCTGCGCCGGTGCGGACTCCGTGTGCTGCAGAAGCTGGTGCTGCTGCGGGGGACGGCGTACGAGTTGTGTGGGCACACCGAGGACACTTGCGAGCGGCAGAAGCTGGGCATCTGGTCCGTATTTGTGGAAACCGGTCAAGTTGTGGAGGTCCTCTGCAGTGAGTGCGATAAAGTGAAATAATCCACAAGGCAAGTGTCCTTGCATCGCGCGTTCTCACGGTGTGCGCTCGAGTCTTGCTTCCGCGCGTGGGCCATTCTAGCCGGAGTGTGGATCCGTGACTGTTAAGCTACATTTGGATTGAGTTTGTTCTACACCGGGTGTTAAAATCTTTGGAAACGTGTAATTCTTTTAATAAAAGCTCTCATTTACAAATTAGAGATGCTGGATGTTTTTAGATTATTTCTCTTAAGTGGCCCGCAAATTTTGAAAAGCATGATTCTTAATAGATATCAAAACGACAGTCTCCATCTGCAACTGCTGACCACGCCCGACCAGAACCAACAACTGCTTGTCTCCCCTGACCCAAACATAATGCGTTTAATCAGAGCGTGTAAAAATCACTAATATCATAAAATTGACACTTCAGTATAGCCGTCGGTTCGAGTCAGGCGAAGGAAGAGGATTGGGAGTGTGAGGTGGTCCTGCGTATAGGCGTGCATCATAGCGCGGAATGTGTTGTGAGAATACAGAGTTGCAAACAAAATTTATATTCAGTAGCCATTTATAAATGCACATTTTGAAAAACAGAGAAAAAGAGCCGAGCCGAATCAGCGTGAGCCCAGCTTAGCCGGGCCGGGCGGCGCGTGGTGGTCGAGCCCGTTTGCAGAAGCTTGTCATTGCTATTGTTTTGAAGTATGAGAAATTCGGAGAGGGAACGCAAAATTTCTGCTCCACCTCAACCAGGGAGCTGCCCGGTTTGGCACAAGATCCTGAACGTAGTAGATTTATAAATCATTATTAATGGTCGCCTGTCAGGCAACTTGAAAATTTTTATATCTGAGAATAAAACCATAAAAAAAACAGAGGTTGGTTAAGAGTGGTGCAAGTGCGTTTGTTTTGCTGCCTGTTTACATGTGTACCCTGCTGAAACCGACTGCATTGCGCAATACCTCTTGCTCGCAGACTAAGAAATAGACGGATCATTGGCGAGCGTAGCGAGCTCTTGTTCCCCAACGGACCACGCGCTGATACTCGCCTTGCGTTTGTCTGTATTTCTGCCACACTCTTCAGAAACACCACGCGACAGACCAGGCTCAGCTTCTGGATTACGAGTTGATGGTTATTTATTGTCGGACAAAATGAGAATCTGTTTTTTTTGATCGATGCAGGTTGAAATATGTAGCTTAATGAGAGACTTTCAAAGCCACGCAATTGGTACCACTGCACAGAAAAATAATAAAGTCTCCGAAAAAGAGCGTTTCATGCTCCGATATGGAGTGAGAATAAATTAGAGCATTTTGCGCTCCAATTCCGAGCATCCCTTCAGCGACCGATGCAACTCTGAGAAATGGTGTACACTAAGAAAAGAAAGGGTCGGAAATGGAAAAAATGGCCGGAAATGAATGCGAAATGGTTGAGTAGGACGGAAATGGCCGGAAATAGGCAGAAATAGCCGGGAAAGAAACGGTAAGAAGTAGGTGGAAATGGAAGAAATGGGCAGAAATGTCTAGAAATGTAACAGAAATGAGTGGGAAAGGACGGAAATAGTAGAAATGGGCAAACAGAAATGGATGGAAAAGGTTGGAAATGGGTGAAATGCGAGAAATGGCTGGAAACGGACGGAAATGGTAGAAATGGGCAGATGTCTAGAAATGTAACAGAATTGGATGGAAATGGTCAGAAATGGGCGAAATGCGAGAAATGGCTGGAAATTGTCGAAATGGAAATGCGGTGGGGGTACTGAGAGCTCCAAAACGGAGCGCTTGAGAATCCTGACGGATCTCGGTCGCTCGGCCGTCGGCTCGGCTGCCCTGCACTTCGAAAGGGGGCGTTAAAATCCCGACCCTCCGGTAGGCCTCCTCGGGCCTCCTCCCGACTCGCCTGAGCGCCGTGATGTACCGCCGGCTCGCTGCACACCGCTGCTTGGCAGGACCGCCAACCTCACTGGCGTTCTTGGTGGCGGCGGGCCAGGCCTGCAGCTGGAGGCCTCGGACTCTCCTCACGAAGAAAGGCCTAACGACCGCAGGCCGCCTCACCTAAGCGCCGTGCTCTACCGCCGGCCCGCCGCACACCCCCGCTTGGCAGGACTGCCTACCGTGTCCGCGTCCGTGCTTGAGGCGCAAGGAGCATGTGGCGGAGGGGTGTGAGGGGAGGGGTGTGTGTGTGTGTGAAGGGGGGGGGGGGAGGCTCCGTCCGCAGGTATGTCCCCGACGACCATCCCGCGTCTCTGCATTTCGGCTGCACTAGTGATTACAAAACAGTGTCCAGAGAACAAATTGAGTGTGCTGGTGATCAAACTCTAAACACAGAGGGAGTAGGTACACTCAAACCAGACCATTCAAAGCTAAATGGATTGGAGGAGCTCAAGCCGCTCCCAGATCCGCCACTGCATTCGAGTCCCCGCCCAAGAAGGCCCTGTTCTGCCCAACGTCACCTGCAGCATGCACGTAAGCCCCCGGTTTTTGCAACAGGCAGTCCCCCCCTTGTGCATGCCTCTGATATATCCTAAGGTTGGTGATGGTCTTGACCTGACCAGGGATGGGGCGGGGAGGCGGCACAGGGGCAGGTGACGACGGCCGGTGTCAACTGGGACTACCGTTCTGGTTCCTCTTTCTGAGCAGGAGGCTCTTGGAGGCGCGCGGCAGCCGGTCAGAGGTGGTCCGCCTCGTGCGGCACCACCAGCGGCTGTGCACGCTCAGCAGCCAGTTCGAGCGGCTCTACGCCAGCAGCATTCGCTTACTGGATGCTCTGCTGCTTACTTGCCCGCTATCAGCACGTTACAGGCAAGGGGGAAACAACTTGCAAAACTCGGCGGATGTCACTGAGGATTTTATGGCTTGATCTCATCATCTCAGCTTCTGCGGGGACAGTGGTGTTAGGTACGTTAAGGTAACCGTTGACGACGTTGCCTCGTTACCTTAACGTCGCCACATTTTCTTTAAAGATACCGAGCTACTTTTCCCCCGCGGCATTAACTTCAGCGCGATAATTAACGAGGATCCGGAAGTTAAAACACACATTTTCGAGCGTACGGGTTATATGGTTAAATGCTGACGTTGTTATCATTTCTACATACCTGGTACAATCAGGTAGAACGCATCAACTTAGCCTCGAAACGCTCTAAAAACGTGAAACCGTCTCACCTACTGTCCACACTACGATTATCTAATCAACGGTAACGCCGTCAATTATAACGTTAACGCGTCTGTATTTAGATGACTTGTTCACTAAACGACATTAACGTTAATGGCCTCTAGATTAACGATCAATTATAACGCGTCCACCGCGGAGGTTACCGTAGCCCTGCTTGTGGGGATTATTGTATTCGGGACTGGATTTCACATCCAGATGAACTGGATCCCCCCGCATCATTTTGCACACTGTAACTGCAAGTGGGCAATCGAGCACATTACTATTGCACCTATTCAAGTGACGACTTGACCGAAACCGGCCTCCCGACAAAATTTGCACAGGCTCCTGTCGCATATAAAGGTTCAGCATACGTGGAAAGCCAACATCGCACTGGCGGTTTTCAGGTGCTCAACAACGCCACCAACCCTGACGTTCACCGGGTTCTTCATCATGGTGGTCGTCTTTATACCGCTGTCACTCGCCAGCGAGCGCCTCACCGAGGCCAGCATGTCGGTGCGCGCTAGCGCCTTCTACGCCGCTTTCGAGGCCCACGACGGCGTCGAAGCCATCGCGCTGAGGCGCACGGTGCTGCCCATGCTCGCCATGTCGGTCCACAGCCCCGCCAAGCTCAGCGCCAAAGGCGTGGGAACCCTTAACCTGCATAACGCCGGCAAGGCGGTGCGGTACTCTATCACGAGTGTGCTTACTAACGCCGCCATATAAACTCACATATTACACATGAATGTCAGCATTTAATCTGGCAGGCTGCGAGAGTGTTGAGAGGCTTGAGTGTCATAGAGGGTTGCATTGGCACCCTGCACCGTCAGCAGGGTTGTACAAGTTACATTCTTAATGTAACGCGTTACCGTTACTCCCCTGGAAAAAATGTATCGTAACGCCGTTACTGTAACGATGTAACGCCGTTACCGATACAAGAAAAAAGAAGGTTACACGAGCTCAAGAGGGGTGGGGTAGTAAAAAGAAGACCGATTTTGAAACAATTTCCATTCCTTTATTTCAAAAATCACTTAGCGCCAAAATAAGTGATTAAGCGCTAGGAGAAGCTCTATTTCCAAGTTTTCATCACCTACTCTGTTCCTTAAATGACTGAACCGAATAGCAGCCTTTGAAAAAAGTCTCTCCACAACTCCACTTCAGGGGAGGTGGGTATATTGTAGCGTAGGAACTGAAAAGCAAGCCGAGAAATTTTCTTTTCCCATCCGCCCCCTTGGCAAAACAGGTTTTCACCCCCTGCTCCACGAAGCGCACTTGGTGGGCTAAGCACCTTTCCACCTCCTCGGCAGCGGACTCCTGCTCGGAGGACTTCGGCGGCAGAGAAGTTGAACCCGAACCAGGGCCAGCGAGAGGCCACGGATGGTTACCGCGGCATAAAATTCCAGCTGCAAGTAACGATTACACCGTTACGCCGTTACACGCCAAAAGTAACATGTTTCGTTATCGTTGCGTCCCTATAGTCAAAATGTAACGCGTTACCGTTACATAAAATTGTAACGCGTTACGGTAACGCCGTTACATCGTTACAGTAACGTGTACAACCCTGACCGTCAGTGAAACGGTGTATGGTTGCACTCCAAAACCCAAAGCTAGCAAACGGGAGCTCCCTTAAAAGCACGGAGTTCGCGGGTGCTTCGTATATCAGCCTTCCTGCCTTATTAGTGGGCGGGCTTAGGTGGAGTTATGTGACAGACACTGCACTTTTAGTTCAAGCGATGTTACTGCGATACATCGGTAGTATAGACCCAAAGGAAGGATTTGACCCGCAGAGGCATTTCAAATTTCCCTTAGGAAAAATTTTACAGGCACTTAAAATTTCCGTTGCGCCTTACAGGAGGTCCGGGTAGGCAACCCGCAGCACACGGTAACATTTTCTCGCAGTTTCTGTCTGAAAACGCTTTAGACTGGGTTCAAAAATAACCTGGAGTGACGGGATTTTTTCTGCACTGTTCCTAGGGCATTGCAGAAGGGTCCTAGTCGTGGAGGCAGTATATTTAAGCCATAGAGAGCCGCTGAGGGTGCCCAGAAAAAACACTTCAGTCGAATTTTGTAGTTGTCCGGTATATATTATAAAAACAGGGCTTAGCTTCGAACTATACACCTTATATTGTGCGAATATGCAGGAGAGGGTCTAGTCGTTGCATCCTAGCCCGCTTTTTTTTCTAGGGTCACGGTAAAGGCGTCCTAAAAGAACGTTAAATTTTACTACCCGGGTGGAAGGATCTCCATTGGACCTCCAATTGGAATTGAAGTGATCAAACTGCAGTTTCCAGTTTTAATCCCATCTAGATTCGGCCTATAGGGCCCTAGGAACAAATCAGGAAAAGTCCCGTCACTCTAAATTATGTTTAACCTGGTGCACAGCGCATTTCAATAGAAACTACGAAAACAGAGGCACCCGGCGTGCGCCTCCCCTAAGGCGCAATGCCAATTTGAAGTATGACTTCATGTCCGTAAACGACGCCTTGATTGAAGCTCTAGAAAAAAAATGAAGGATACGATGCATCGACTAGACCCTCTCCTGCATATTTGCACAATATAAGGTGTATAGTTCGAAGCTAAGCCCCGTTTTTACAATATATACCGAGCACCTAAAAAAATTCAACTTTAGTGCTTTTTCTGGGCGGCTCTACTTAAATACATTGCCTCTGCGACTAGGACCCTTCTGCAGAGCCCTAGGAACGGTGCAGCAAAAATTCCGTCACTGCAGGTTGCTTTTGAACCCGGTGTAAAGCGTTTTTCAAACAGAAACTGCGGGGAAAATGGTACCGTGTGCTGCGGGTTGCCTACCAGGACCTCCCGCAAGGCGCAATGGAAATTTTAAGTGCCTGTAAAAATTTTCCTAAGGGAAATTTCAAATGCCTCTGCGGGTCAAATCCTTCCTTTGGGTCTATACTACCGATGTATAGCAGTAACATAGCTTGAACCAAAAGTGCAGTATGGTTTACCTAAGCCCGCCCACTGTATCTGCTAAACGGTCAGTGTGAGATACGGCGTTATGACAAATAGACCGTCGCTTGAGGGAGCAACCGCGAACACTATGCTTTAGGGGCCGTCCACATATTACGTAATCATGTTTTTGGGATTTTCGACCCCCCCCCTCCCCCCAGTCAACAGACGTAATCAGCGGCCTGACCCCCCCCCCCCCCCAAGATTACGTAATCAAGCGAATTTGCGGAAAATGTGAAGAATCGTGAACCCAGCGTTTGTAAAGTGTTTGAAGAGGGTAAGTGGAAAATAAAAATTTTCAGGATGATTAATGTACTTTATTTAATCTAAAGTAGTAACAAAATGTCAAACTCCGCGAGCGGGGTAACTGCGACGCGGCACTGCAGCAGTTCCAATCCCCCAAAAAAAGGCGATGCGAGGACCAAAGTTGATTACGTAATCAGGACGACGCCCCCCCCCCCCCTGTAATCAAGCGTAAGCATAGCTCCGACCCCCCCCCCCCCCCCCCCTACGTGATTACGTAATATGTGGACGACCCCTTAGGAGGAGCTACCGCCAGTTACATCCCCGCCCTTTTTGGTCCTTTATTTTTCTGCTAGGAAGCCTTCTTTTCAATTAACGCCCTCAACTAAAATTTCTCACACCATATTGGAATTTTCTCGTTTTTAGCCCGTTCCGACACGTTTCTTTAGAAATGGCAGGAGCCGGGCTTATAGTCTTATGCCGGATGTTCGTTCGTTAGGACGTCTGTACGCCGACTTATCGTTTACAGAAGCAGCAATGCACTAAAATGGTATACGACGTTTTATCGAAGCTTTGCAGCAAAACAAAGCATCACTTCTGCTCACTGAAACGTCTTTGCCAAACAACAACAAGAATCAACAACACCGCACAGCAGACGATACACCAGCGACCCCAGCGTCCGATCGCCAAAACCAGGGTTCCCGAGCCTCGATTCGGTCTCGGCGACGACCGATCCGGGTGGGATGGGACTCGGCGATCTCCCAAACGGAGATTTCGTCTCCGACTGGAGGATCGCCGCTGCTACCAGAGTCCCCCGACCCATCGATATCCTAAAGGGGGATTCTTGTCTCGTTACGGAGCGCACGAAGCTCTATTTTCGTATCATCCCAGAACGGTGAATTGTGATCACCGAATCCCGCCGAAACCATGCTTGGTCGGGGTTTCAAGTTCTTATAAGGTCCTCCCGACGGGTTTTTAAATTGGCCGCCGGCGCGGTCCGGTGCGGTTCGGGGCGAAAAAAATCATTTAAAAAAAGATATTACGGATATAAAGAGCGTCTGATAACTTGGATTCTTTGATATAACCTTGATAGAAATGACATATTTTAACTTTAAAATACTTCTGAATACATTCGTAATACATCTGCCATGTATTTCAAAACAATCATCATTACATTTTTTGCGATAGTTTTGGAATGTGCATCCAAAATATATTTCCTGCTACGTGGGTTCTAATTACTACAATTTGAACACAACGGACGAGGATCAAGATGGAACACATCAGAAGGTGCTGTGGGCGTTTTAAGAAGGTATGTCAAGATGATACCCATCCTCAGTTGTTGTTCCTTGGGCATCGCCAGGGCAGGTCACACGCCTGCTCCTCGTAGTTGAAGTGTAGGCCGTTGGGGCAAGAGCGCCGCAGGAGCACCGGGCAGACGGAGTAGTTTGAGGCGGTGCCAGGCACCGGCAGCAGCAGGGCGCCGCCCCCAGCCGCCGACCCTGCAGAATCGCACGAGCTCGGCGCGGGACTCGGCAGCCACGGGAAGCGCCGGCCTCGGAACGGGTGTCTCGAGTCTGCTGGCAGGAAGCCGCGCCCTCAGCAACAGGTCTCTCTCTTTCTTTCTTTCTCTCTCTCTCTCTGTCTCTCTCTCTCTCTCTCTCTCTCTCTCTCTCTCTCTCTCTCTCAACAAACTTATTCAAGTAGCACAAAATGCCTGTGTGAGATTTATCACTAATGTTTCTAGAATGGACCATAAAACACCAAGCTTTGTGCAACAAAAATATTTGAAATAATGGAAAGGAGAACACTTGCCTTGGCCATTTTAATATGGAAAATTATTCATTCATTCATTCATTAGCTCATGCAGGCCTGGTCGCCTAAGCAACCGGTTCCGGAATTATCAGTCCCGCTCATGGGCCCCTGTGCCACTGTGAGCTTAATTTACAAATTAGGGACGCCCCCGGCGTGGGCAACCTGCATGAGTGCCTAGAGTTGGGAAGAAAAGCCCTATCCTGAGGGGGAGGAAGGAGGGGGAAATGAGTGACCCGCACACTGCCATCCCTAA
The DNA here is from genome assembly GCA_038380765.1 of Odontothrips loti. NCBI lineage: Eukaryota > Metazoa > Arthropoda > Insecta > Thysanoptera > Thripidae > Odontothrips > Odontothrips loti. Next base: position 7,777,372 of record CM076243.1, read on the forward strand.
CAGGGAAAACTCAGCGGCCTCTCCTGGCCGAAACCAGTCGACTTAGGTCCCAGGATAGGAAGGATCAGGCGGAGAGAGACGGAGGGGGTGTGTTTGAGTCTGCTTCGTCCTATGTGGCTGGACTGCTCAGTCCCTCTCGGTCCCGTCTCCTCCCGTTCCACCACCTCTGGCCTGTGCCGCTGGCTCCGCTGACGTTCCCATGCGCCCGTGCTGCTGTAAGAGCTTATTTCCACTGAAACAGCCCTCGTGAAGAGGAAAGAACACACACACACCAGAAAGCGGATTAGCATGCTGCTAGCAGGGCAAGAAACGTACAAAGTGCTGTGGAGAGATTAGGCATTTATTAAGCGCTATGGTTGAACAGTGTAATTATTGTTATAGCATTGAGCAGTAAAAGTGATTAATGAGTATGATTGAGTGAGGCACAGCGGTCTATTCTCGGTTCTCATCCTCTGAGGATGTTGCGATGTCCTCCGCATGGTGGAGGTGGCGGGAGACATCCAGCTTGTTTTGCAGCAGTTGCTGCCAGCCTCCCTCCAGGGGGGGGCCCACAATGTCCAAGTCTTTGCGGAGTGAAGTATGAAATGTGAAACAGGGCCGCCCCACCTTCTTATGTCGGAGATCCAGCTCCATGAAGCGTCGGAGGGGGTGGTGGGCTGGTCGCCGCATCAAATGCCCGTAAAATTGTACCCGGGCGTGCCTGACTGCCCTGGTGATGGAAATACGCCTCTGCTGCTGCATTGGGAGGGGAGGGGGTGGGCCGATTTGGGGGTGGCGCGAAGTGGCCAGGAGGGCGTTCTTCATTATGTCCGCCTGCCTACGGAGCTTAGAGCGCCCCTTCTGGGTAAGGGCCGTGGTGGAGAGTTCATACGCCAAGGCCGGAATGATCATGGTGCGGTAGAGCTTCAGTAGCACTGAGCGGGGCAGGGGGTAGAGGCGAAGTGTAGGGAGCAGAGCGGCCAGGTTGCGCTGCGCCCTTAGCACCCTGTGCTGGACTGTTGGTCGCCGTGCCAGTTCTTGATTAATGCGGGCCCCCAGGTAGATGAGGGATTCCACCTGTTGCAGTTGTATAGGGCCCACTTGCACTTGTTGTGGGAGGTTAGGGGTGGGGTTGCCGGGAGAGCGGATGAGGACCTGACTCTTCGCGAGATTGATCCGTAATCCCTCCTGTGCAAGAGCAGGAGTCAGAGCCTGGATCAGGTCCTCCAGGTCCTGCCAGAGAGTGGTGATGGCTATGAGATCATCCGCATAAGCTAGTAGAACTGGCATCAGCCGTTCCAGCGTAAGCGCAAACCTGGGGAGGGGCTGAAGCGCCCGTCTCAAAATCCAATGCAGACAGAGAACGAATAGCCAGGGGGAGACCGGACAGCCTTGTCGCACTCCCCTCCCCCTGACCACCGTGATGGAGCGCTCTCTGCCCCACAAGATTAGTGTATTGTCCGTAAGTGCCAGTGAAATAATCCTGTTGATCAGAAAGGGGGAGACGCCCTCCTCGGTAAGCATGTCCACTATGGCCCTATGAGACATTGAGGGGAAGGCCGCTTCCAGGTCCAGTGCCATGAGAAATACTGTACGGCCGGCTCTCCAGTGCTCGTCCAGCACTCTCCGCACAGCGAATATATGGTCGTGAGTAGAGCGATTAGGCTGGAACCCGGCCTGGTACAGCGGGACCTGCTGGATCCTGGCCGCCAGCAAGCTGTGGATGTGCTTGGCTAGCAGCTTGTAGATCCAGTTGCATAGTGTGATAAGCCTGAAGTCTTGAATGTTCCTGGGGTTGGGTTTTTTGGGGATAGGAACCTGGGCGGAAGCTGTCCACTCCTCTGGGAAGTTATTGGTTTCCCAATAAGTTGCCACTATTGGGGGTGATTCTCAGAATACGGGCGATTTTGATGAACCCATACTTTTCGGAAAAAAGTGTCGAAATGTTTTTTTTTTTTTGGTGCGATCTTTAGATGTGTCCCTGGAGAGTATACCAGGCAAGTGGTGAGGGTCAACTCCACCCCGTTTGGATTTTATGGGGCTTTATTTTCCCGGTCTCGCCACGGAGTTCACACGCGTGGCACGGAGTTCACGGGATAGCTCTGAACCCAGATTTTCAATACCATAGGGTGGTAAAATCACGTTGCCCGTTTACGAAACGTTGGATTCCGCCCCCCCCCCCCCACCTCTCGCGGGCGCTAGTACCCTTACCCCTCGTGGTGTTGCTGCAAGCTGCACGCCACTCCTGCTCACGCCAGCTTCTCCCCCTCCCCCCTTTTCCCATCTCTCAGGTTGTATGTGTGAGCAGATTCAAAGGAAGTTATGGAGAAAAATATGAGTAGTGATTTTCTTTTACTTGAAATAGAACACATTGAACACTCCCTTTTAAGGTAATATGAAACAATGTTAACAGCCATGTCTTAATGATTTATAGACAATTGGTACAAGAATAAATAAAAACGGTTCCCATCTGGGGAAGTAAACAAATAAATCACAGAAAGCCATTGCTTATCTATTATCAGTCTAGGACTAAAATAATCCCAATTTCAAAAAGAATAAAAATACATAACACTTATAATATGAAAACTAGCATATGCTTTGATTTAAATTAAGGTAACATTTTCCCATTTCAGGTAAAAAATAATAGAAGCATTATAGCATTATTGAGGAAATATGATTATGCTCTTGAACCTTAAAATGGCTCCGATCAACCAACTGTGGTGCCTGCGCCAGCTTGTAAAGAACATCTTTCTTGAAGATTGTCTGAATGTCTGGTTGGGGCGGCCATAGAAAAAGGTCATTCTTCTTTTTATGCTTGACAAGGAAGTTCACTGTTAACTTCAAAGAAGTCACTCTTTGCACCAAACCTGGAAGGGAGCAAAGATGAAGTGGGGTACATAAGTTATTACACACAAAAATATTCTTCTTTAATTGGCGAGCGTAGCGAGCCCAATTCCCAAACGGACCACGCGACGACACTCGTCGTGAGTCTGTCTGTCTGTCCGTCACTCACGGACTTTTCAGAAACACCACGCAACAGATTAGGTTCACCTTCAAGATAACAAATCGATATTTATTGGTGGAGAACACTACGAGCCAGTTTTTCGATCAATGGAATTTGAAATATTTTTGTAATGATTCAATTTCAAAGCCGCGCAGCTGGTACCACTGTGCGGCTCAGCTGGGCTGAGCTCAACTCGGCACGGCCAGGCCAGGCGTATCGTCTCGGTTGTGTCGCAGCGACACGATCTTTTGCTCGTCGTCAACCTGCGTTATCTTGAGGAAGTTATTTTTAAGGAATTTGCCTATCTCCGATGGAGTCCACTTCGATCAAAGGTGAGTTGCGATGTAGTAATTTATCAACTGTGATCATTCTGTGACGACGTCTGCCTTCATTCGCCCCCCGGCCCCGCCCCCTTCCAGTTTGTTGATGTTTGCTCTTGGTTTCGTTTGGGATCGCCGGAATGTCATTTTAAAGAAAATATTCGTTGACTACCTATAACGTAAGGAACATTGCGCTTCCAAAGCTTATTTGTAACTTCTGAAAGATGTCAGAGTACCGTGTCCTTCTTACATAGGGAAAAAACAACATTTGTTTACTATCTGTGGTTGAGAGGTTAAGTGGTCCGCAAGGTTTATGAAGATAGTGCAGCATGTAGGACTGAAACAGATTTGACATTGGGTGTTCGCTTCATTTGATCATCTCTCCTTTCAAATCAAGTTAATGCCTGCCCTGCTGTTTGCCCTAACCTAAAACTGTGCTCTACTATTGCCAAGTGAACATTGGGTCAAAACAACAGGGCGAGTTAAACATGGATTGGATACTATGTCACCAAAGAATATGTGAAAACTAGTGTCGTTGATTACAAATTTGTTGCTAATGACAGTCGATGTGGATGACAGTTGGTGTGGATTCTCAAGCCGCTTCGCTGTGTCTTCTGCTTGGTTGTAAAAGACTAGACAAGGAGCGACCTCAACTTTCTTAAGTGCACAAGGTAAGCTCTCAAGAAGAGATTTTATCTGTATTCGGTGTGTAGATCTTTATCTGTTTAATTAAAAATTCATTCTTATTTCAGATGATGACAAGTTTTAGACACGCTGTACATGCTGGACACTTCGCGACGCTGAAGTCTTGCTACCAACTACTGACTTGGTAAATGTTTAGTTGACATGTAATAGCAGACAGTATCTGTTTAGTTAGTTTGAAACACTCTTCTGTTGTTTGCTTTTTTGCAAATGTGATTTGCCATGACCAAAATGTGTCTGCTACAATTTTTCATTTATTTCATTTAAATTTCCCTTTCTATCCCGGCTATTGAGTACAGCCCCACTCACACTTGTTTCAATATTTCCATTTCAGCACTTAATTATTTATCATCGAGTGCAGTTTGGCATCCTGAGGTTCCTCCTGTTTGTGACTGGAATCTATTTATCGTCAAATGTACTGCTTTCATTTGTAAGTAGCTGCCCAAATATCAATTCAGACTTACTTGATCCAAAAACATTAACTAATTCTCAACTAAAAATTCTAACATTGTTTTTGTTTGTTCTTCTAGGTTGTTTTCAAGGGTGAAGAAGTAGAGCAGATATTATAGCATCAAGCATCAAATTTTATGACAGGGATGCTGTTCCCTACACCTTTTTTCCATGCTCTTGGTGACAACTTGCTTCTTTTCATTTCCAATCTAAAACATTTATGAACTAAAACTAGATTGAGAAGGAATCCCACGTGTGGGGCTGTAACAGTCCTTGGTTTAAACTGTTGTGATGGTCATACTTAAATTCTTTTCTCTCAAGGTGCGAAACAAATGTGATCGAGTAATTTGTCTTCTGTTCACCTAAATTCTTTTCTCTCAAGGTGCGAAATAAATGTGATTGAGTAATTTGTATTCTGTTCACCTTATTCCTTTTAAAATCTGTATTCGTATTACATATAAAGATTCTCATCAAAGCTTACACAGTGGTCTAGAAAAACCAGTGGTGCCCATTTGAATCAAATACTAAGTGTGGTAAGCTATGCACACTTGAGCTGTAGCTGAGGAGTACTAAAAACAAATGTGAAAATACCATAAAGGCACCAAAAAAGTTATTTGGAGATCGAGGTTAAAAATAAATTTCTTATTTCCACTCAACCTTTCAAATAGAGACTGGTTTTAATTTTAGATCATGCTAGATGCCAATTCTTTAACTTTGAGCAGAATCAGACCAGGAATCAGAATGAACATCCAGTTAGATATTATGAATATTCTACGCCTGGACTGTCGACTGCCTGTTGCCAAAACCGGGGGCTCAGGGGCATGCTGCAGGTGACGTTGGGCAGAACAGGGCCTCCTTCTTGGGCGGAGACTCGAATGCAGTGGCGGATCTGGGAGCGGCTTGAGTGGAGGGGGGGGGGGGGGCAAAGGGCAGCCCCCCCCCTCTAATCCGCACCTGCTCGAATGGGTGGAGCGGTGAGTGATACAAACTTCAACTTGGGAACCGACGCCCTCTGAACCCGGAAATATACGGAGTGCGAGACCAGGTGCTGCTGCAGGTGTCGTTTAGCAGAACAGGCCCTTCTTGAACCGGTACTGGAATGGGGCGAAAAGTGCGAGATACGAACGTTTACGTGAGTTAAATGACCGCCTGTGTTACCAGCAGAGCAGCAAAGAGCGGACCTTCACCCCGTAAGGTTAGGTTATCAGAGGTCGGGTTCAAATATCCGGTGTGGTAGGTAATATTTGCGGGGGATGGGGATATCAGTGAGGCGGGCAGGGCAAGTAGGAAGACCAAACCAGTGACACCATCATACGCCTGTGCTGGCGGCGGATCTAGGATCGGCTTAAGGGGGGGGGGGCAATGTCCCGCTTTTTGCCTACTTACAGGCGGACAAGTTATGCCGGTTTTCTACATTTCGAGCGCCAAGGGGGGGGGGGGGGGACATAAGGGCCTGTTGCCCCCCCCCCCCCCCCCCCCCCCCCAAATCCGCCCTTGCGCCTGTGCCTTGCAGGCTGGCCTACCCTGGACTCTCACAGGCACTACAGGCCCACACGTTTTTTATGCACTTGTGCGTCCTGCCTCACGGCGCCCGCAAGGTAGGCAACTATGACTCCTGCATGGGCGCGTGCATAGCGGGTCGGCCTACCCTCGCACTTGCAGGCGCCTCAGAGAAGCTCAATAGATTTTAAAAAAATTGCTACGCTACGCTCGCCACATTACGCGCAGAAAAACGGAGCGTACCCCTAGTTAAAATTAGTGGGGACAAAAATACTCACCTGGGTACCAATGAAGCCCATATTTCATGGCAATCCAGTCACCATTCTTATAAGTGGCAGGCTCAGTAACTTCTGGATCATCCTGGTTGCCCTCATCAGTATTTTCATGAGACTGATTGGGTATCCATGGGCTTTTCTCCAATTTGTAGTGCTGGCAGGCACTTCCTGCTGAGCACTGGTAGCAGCTGACAGCATTCATTTGAACAATATTTTTTTTTTCTTTTGTCCATGTAAACTGATGGACAGAAAAAGTACCATTAAATGGCTTCAAATTATTTGGAACAATCTGGTCAATGTCCTGCATTTTCATGGGGTCAGCTGTATCAATAAAAACAGAGACACTATTTTTCCTCAAAACATTCACTACACACTCAAAAGTTGACACATCTTCCCCAGTTCTCACAGCTGTGTCCAATTTAGTCTTTTCACTTGCTCCTACTCCATCTGGCGCTCCTTTTCCATGCCCAGATTCAGTGTAGTTGTAGAAAATATTGGTAATTTGTGGATAAAGTTCTGGAATGTACTGAGAAATTAGATAAAACATGACTTTGTTTCTGTATTGATTTGATGGAGAATCACTTTGAAAGTGCAATGTGGTGATTCCTGGTTTCATGAAGTTCTGAAGTACAGGGATAAGGTGAGCTATCGTAGCTGGTGGGTCCTTCCTTGTACTTTCTGAGACAGTGCAAAAAGCATGGTGTTCATTCCCCTGCATATAGAGAACACCAGTGTGCAGTGTAACATTTTCACGAGAGCCCCCATAGTAGTGGCTCTGAATTTCTCTACTGTATTTGCAGCTGTAGTTTTCAGAATAATCCATCCAAATATACATCCCTCCTGCAGCCAAGTTTTCACGTTGAACTTTGAGCGTCTTCACTTGGTGTCTATCTCGGAAAGTATGAGAAAGAAACTTTGGAAGTTCTTCCAATATGATTTCCTTCAATTTTTTGATTGAAGCCTTGTTTGCTTTCTTGATGGTTCTTTTGATTTCTTTCTCTTCACCTTTCTTGTCAGTATTCTTCTCAATAATTGTTTCCCACTTGGAGTAATTTACTTCTAAATTTTCATTATCACATGCTTTGAGGTCAAGATTCTTTGACTTGCATTCATCACATTTTCTTTGGTAGCACTCATCGGTTCTGGGAGAGCAGCACAATGATTTAAGCAAGGATAAATTGGTGCTCACTGAAAGGGCACCAGCTCTCCACAAACCTTGCAGAAGAAGTTCAAAATTTTCACATTTAGAGCACAGGCAGGTGTCTCTCTCTTTTAAATCTTTCATCACAACATTGAATGGTTTGAATTTGCAAAAGGATGAGTATGCAACAGGATTTTCACTAGATTGACAATATGCCACATACAAATCAGTCATTTTACCTTTCAAATATCTTTTCCTTTCTTTGATTTTCTTTTTTCCAAACCTGATTCTCACTGCTTTCTTATCAGCACACTCAATACTATTCTCATCACTCAGGAAAAAGTTCTCAACTTTCTCTTTTTCTGTATTTTTTTTCTGGGCTCTGTCATGTTGGAAAGGGTGTGACACTTTTCCCCTATATTTTTTCAATAGTTTGGCGGAGAGACCAGACTCTTTTTGCAGCTTGTATTTGCGCAGAATGTCTCCTCTAAACGTTTGGTAAACTGCACCTTTAACTTTGACATGATTTACAGTGAAGGCCTGCTTTACTTGGCGTTTTAACACTTCACCAAAGACTAGTTTTTTCTTAATTGCTGGTGACACTTTTTTACCTCTCAAATCCTTGTTTACTTTTGATCTGGGAGTCAAGGGCACTTTCTGCCTGAGATTGCTCAACTTCTTTTGTGACCTCCATAGTGCCCTTTTCAAAACCTTGTTATAATTCTCCACCTGCTTTAACTTTCGATGAGCAGCAGTTCTGCTTGCACATTTCTTCTTCCTCCCCTGATTTCTAAGTTGAGTCTAAAAAGTAGAAAACAATTTTATGTAAAGTAATGGAACAGAAAGAGGAACTTATTACTTAACAGGAACTTTCCTTACCGTTTTGACATTATGGTGATCCTTGGTACTATTGTTAAGCCTCTCAATTAGCGGCACTTCATCAACCTCCAGGATCATGTTCTCTTCAACTTCCTGGGCTTCTAGTTTAGCTTTCTTCTCTCTGTAATTCCTAGTGCTTTTTCTCGTTCTTTTCCTCACTTCTCTTAGCTCTCGATCTGTCATCTGTTCTCGTGATTTTATTTTTCCATCCTTTCGACGCTGCATATATCTCTCCCTCTCTTTTTTCTTTTGTCTCTCATAAAGTTCTGGGTCTTGTTTGATTCTCTCTCTTCTTGCTCTCTCACGTAATTTCTTTTTCTCCTTAATAACTTCCGCCTTCTTACACGCTTGTTTTCTTTTGAGATGCCATTTTTTCTTCCTTTCTTGAACTAACTTTTTGCTCTGTTCTTCGACTTTGTTAGCTCTTGCATGAAGGCGAGAAGCCCTGTCAGATATCGGTGCCATGCTTTAACCAGTAAAGCATGCCTGGAAAAAAAATTATATTAATATTAAATGAATGAAAACAAGTCGCCATAGAGAACATAACCTTACGCTTACGCCCCCCCCCCCCCCCCCCCCGGACTCGGCACCGGCCGGCGGGCAAGTGGCAACAAAGATAACCTCGAAAGGAATGTCAAGCCGATTAAAATTCAGGTACTTGGTGAGGTTGCCGATGCTCACATAGCGAATCCTGCTAAATATAGGAAAACACCCACGGAGTTCACAAAGTGGAAACTGTAAATCCTGACCTAGCAATGAAACAGTCGGGGCTACTGACATGTCGTTTTCAGAGTGACGGTAGTATGTCATGACACAACTTTTCCGTGCCAATTTCTTTTTTTAACTAGACAACCTTGACGTGTAGGTGCGACACGGTAATCACAGTTAAAAAGCGTACTCACCCGAATCAAACAATTAGAGACGCCTCCCAAAGCCGCTTTCTTGAGCACCGCCTTCTACCACTTGCCGAATACTCACATATGGATGGGCCAATGTTGCCAACACAAAATGGTTTCATTGCTGCAGCTCCTTTAGTCGTAGGCATGGCCGCATGTGAACTCCGTGTTTTTCGCAAAAGTTAGTGAGAACGACTTTGGGCCTACACTGAGTCAGTGTGGTGCGTGTTAGGTTGAGTCTGTGATGTAGAAAATCTACCTTGAGTACGTGGCTCCTAAACGAGATACCATTTGGATGAGTTGGCAGTGCGGGATTCCGCGAAAGCAGCCTTTTTTTGAATCAACTCAGAGCTTAAGAATACCATGGAGTTCACATTTTGACCCTTTAGCCCGCCCCACACCCGCGATGGTGCATCGAAAGTTCGATTTCGAGTTAGAACCATATAAAGGAAGTTAAAAGACACAAATTGATATTTTTTATTTATTTTTTATTCCCAAAAGTATGTAACGGAGGGCTGTGGAACGGAAATCGCCCGTATTCTGAGAATCACCCTTGGCTGGAGCATCACGAAGTACTCTCCCGGGGCGTGAATGATCAGCTCTGCCGGGAGCCCATCTAGCCCCGGGGCCGTGCGGCGAGAGAGGGAGGCCGCGTATCGTTGCAGCTCCGCCGCGGTGGGGGGAGGAGAGGCGGGGTCCGGTTGCTCCTGGAGTAGTGGCGGGGGGACCCCCTCAAGTCGACGGGCCTCATCATCCCACTGTCGGAGCGTTGGCCCCCCCCGAGCTCCTGCTGCCGCCCGCCTCTGCTTACGCAGTGCCCGGAAGACCAGGTTCATTCGCTCAGGGGGGGGTCGCTCTTCGATTGAGGCGAAGAGGGCCGCCAGCTTGAGGTCCTGATGACGTCTCCTCGCACGTCTGAGCTCCGCATCCCGGACTCGGAGGAAGTCCTCGGCGGCCACGTCCCCTGGTTCCCGCTGCACCATCCTGTAGGCCTGCCTCTGTGCCGCCATGGCCGCCCGGGTGTTAGGTGTCGCCGGAGATTGCTCACGGCGCAGGGTGGCATTGGCCGCAGTGATGAGGGCGTTCTGTAACTGTGTGGCCGTGGGTTGCTGATAATTGTTCCTGATATCCACTAGAAGTAGGTGTAGGGCCTCCTGGTAGGCGTCCCTGACCTGCTGGCTGGAGTTGAGTAGGTCCTGATTCCAGTTTTGTTTTTGGGCCGCAGGTGGAGGAGGCGGGGGTGGGGGTGGGGGTTGGGGTGGGAGGGGTTGCTGCGAGGCTTGGGGCGACGACGGTGTCCGCTGTGTTGGTGTGGGCCGTCTGAGGCCCGCCGTGGGTAGAAAGGGCAGTGCCTTAGGCTGCACCAGCGTAGCGACCAACAGCTTGTGGTCAGAGGGAAAGTCTGTGTAGAAGGCTTGGACCTTCCTCACTTTAGGATAGTCCGTGAGGATGTGGTCCAGCTGGGAGACCCTATCCCCTGCTCGCCATGTCTCCATGCAGCCCTGCGCAGTGGCGCGTGTGGTGCAGATGGGGAGCCGGTGTATCCGCGCCAGCGCCACAACCGCTGCTCCAGCCGGGTTAGTGTCCTGGTGCAGTAGACGGGGGCCCACTATGGCTGGAGACTGGCGGTCTGCAGGGTTGTAGTTCTCCCTGCCGATGTGCCCGTTGAAATCCCCGAGCACCAGCCGCCAATGGGTGTCGGTGGGGATGTTGGCCACCACTGCCGCTAGAGCGTCAATCGAGCGGTTGCGTGGGCGTCGTTGGTTAGGCACATGCGTGGTAACCACACTGAACGGCATCCCCCCGATCGTCACTTCAGCAACCATGATATCATCATGCGGGACAGCATAGTTCCTGATAGCGACGAGCGGGTTGTGTCGCCGTATCAGTATGGCCACCCCGCGTCCACCCCCCCTCAGAGCACCCTCCACAAACCACCTATAATGCTCTGTGTGGGATTCTTGCGGCGGGAGTCTAGTCTCTTGCAGCACTGCGAGTAGAATGTCTTTCTGGTAGAGTACCTGATCTATGGAGTCCTTTGCACCAGGGGCGGCGCAGCCCTGGACATTCCAGGTTGCCACCTTCAAGTGGGGAATAGGGTTGGCCGTGGCTCCTTGCGGTGTGCTTGTCGACCGGAGGGATTCTTGACTTGCTGGTCTTGTGTCCTCGCCCCGGTGCAGCTGCCAGCTGAGGCTTGCCGGAGGTCGTGGGGTCTCTTGTGTGGCCGCAGGGCTGGCTTGCTGGGTGACGGCGCCCACGGAGAGGGGCATCGTGCACTGTGTGTCCACTATGTCCTTCTCTTGCATTTGTAGCCTAGCCCGGTTGCGGTTCGCGTTCGGGGCCGGGGGGAGGAGATTAGTGAGAGTTGGGGTGAGAGCCGTTGGTAGGGAAGCACTCGCAGGTGGGGGAGCACACGCAGGTGGATGGTGAGACGCAGATTTGGTAGCACTCGCAGGTGGGGGGGTGGAGAGAAGTGGGGGGGCACACGCAGGTGGGTTGACACTCGCGGATTCAGACGCACACGCACTTGGGGAGGCACAGAGAATAGGGGGACTCGCAGGAGGGTAGACACACGCAGATGTGGAAGCACTTCCGCCCGCCTGGTGGCTGGTTGGTAGCTGGGTAGCTACCGGCGCGCCCGGGATGGCCCTTGCCGGAAGGGGCGTAACCCCCTTCGGGCCAGAAGGCCCTGTTGTGTCCGTTGCCAACGGCGTGTCCTCCTGGACAGGGTGGAGTATCGGGTATTCCGCCGAGATGGCCCAGAAGTGCATCACCAGGGGGTCACCGGGGAGGTAACGCGCCGTCCTGAGGGACATGGCGAGGGATAGCTCCCGCACCCTGTCTGCTCTCCATCCGCCTGGGGGGTGAATGAAGGCGGCCGGCATTCCTGGCCTGAGCAGACGGATTGTTCGGCGCAGGTGTAGCGCCAGCACAGTAAGCCCAAGAGGGCCCGGGTATGCCCCTGGGCTGCCCAGGCTGCGAATCGCCTTCCTCTCCCAGCCGTTGTTGTCCTCTTCCAGATGGGGGGCGTAGGTTCGGACGTGCTGCCTCAGCTGGACCCGCACCAGCCCTAAGTGTTTCGCAGCGTCCTCAAACGCTCTCCTGCGTAGGAGAGCTGCCCGCAGGTTGAGACCTCCCGAGTCGTCCGGGTGGATGGCCATCTCCGCCGCCGTGAATAAGGCATCCGGCCCCTCTGGGTTTTCTTCTGTCTCCACCAGGAGGTCCCGCGCCGCAAATTGAGGCTAAAATGGGTTATGGGGGGGGGGGGGTAGAAAGAGAGAGAAGACATATTAGAGATTTGCGACCTATTACCTGAGTGACCGCTGTGCCTCAGTTAGATGCCTACCATGCTGCCGGAGAAAGCTTTAGTACATAAAAGTTTGGTTAGCTGCCGCCAGGCTGTAACGTATGGACAGAGCTGGCGTGCCCTACTGTTGTTGTTATGAGTGTGGAGTGGCGTGGTTGCGCCTGCTCGCCTGCTGGGGTGGTAGAGGGGGGGAGGGGGAAGGGGGATGTTGATGTTTAGGCTTGGTGGCGGTAGATGGGGAGGGGAGGGGAGGGGAGGGGGGGGGGGGGGTTGGATGCGAGTGGTGGGGTAGGGAAGGCCCAGTTTGGATGCTGGAGTTTAAGAGAGCTGGCTGTTAGTTTTATTGTTAATAGCTTGCTGTAATGGTTGGGATCCTGTCCTCCTGTGCAGAATCCGTGGATGGGGGTCCTGTTGAGGAGGTGGTTGGCGAAGATGAAGGTAGGCAGGAGGGAGGGGGGGGAATTGGATGGTATGGGCTTTAATTAGGTTAGGGTTAATTTTGCACCCCTTTATGTGCAGATGATGAAGATTGGTCTCCAGAGCTCGTAGCTGCCTGGGAGGCCGAGCGCCAGCGTGATAAGGAGAAGGCGGCCCGTGATGCCCGTGAGCAAGCAATGCTCACAGGCGCGATTTTACAGGTGATTGAGGAAGAAGAGGAGCTGCTAGTGGTGGAGCGGGGTCATTGGGCCTTGATGGAGGAGCAGAGATTGGAGGAGGAGTTGAGGGAGATGGAGGAGATTGAAATGGAGTTGGAGCAGGAGCAGGCGAGCATAGCGAATAAATGAATGTGAACTCACCCCTTTGTTGTTTTTACCACTACCTCCTTTGCCTTGTAGACTGTAATATCTGTAGACGTTGTTACCATGGTTGTCGTTGCTGTGTCTCCTTTGCTGCCTGGTTGTGTAGCTGGAAGAAACTCCTCTCCTCCAGCAGTAGCACATGCAAGCACAGACGAATAGCATAGCAGATAGCAAGTGGTAGCAGTAATAATAGTAATAAGCATGCCTAGCGCGCGCAGAGGCGGACGCGTTTGGCGTTTAGCAAAAAGGAAGGAAGTGAAGCGGAGCCAGACAACACACTGTACACACGCATGCATTCCCCCTTCCTCCTTCCCAGGGTGGATCGCGGGGAGACATTTTCCGCCACGATGATAACTAGCTAATCTAGTTCCTCACCGCCCACCCCGGCCATTTTAATATGGAAAATTATGAAACATCAAATTCTATGTTACCTTTTCTCATTATTCAATGATGTGACTGCCAACAACCTAAGACATGGACGTTCATCTGACAAGTGCTACCTCAGTCAGCATCGAACAATTAACAAGGGGCCTTCCCCAACCGTCACCCCCAGATCTTGATGAAACTTTTTTTGGCTTGATCTACCAGTAACAAAACCCCCGTAAACCAAATTCTTTCCGGATAGTTTCCAAGATATGATTTTTTAAATTTTCGTCTTTGAATGTTCGGATCAAAGAGTACGCAACATGTAGCAACGTAAGGGTAAAAACGAAAATTTAAAAAATCATATCTCAGAAACTAGCCTGTAATAGCAGACAAAATTTGGTTTGCGGGGGTTTCATTATTAGTAGATCAAGCCAAGAAAGTTTCATCAAGATCTGGGGGTGACAGTTGGAGAAGGCCCCTTGTAAGTTCACAAACAGGCTCTGGAATGAGTTTCAAATCCAGAAATATATTATGCACTCTTCACCATTATCACTAAGAAACTACATTCTCGGTGTGTTACTGTCTTACTACAGTTAAATTGTCAACTTATATGTGCCATTAAATTATATAGTTGCATACTAATGTTGTTGAACTTTCAGATATTTTTTTATAATTGCATATTAATGTTGATAAATTTCAGATGTTTTAAAATGTAAAGTTTTTTTTTCTGTAAATTGAGAGCGGTAGGCTTACGTTCGTGGGGCGAATTTTGTAGCCCTTTTGTAAGTTTGTACCTTAAATAAAATCTCTCTCTCTCTCTCTCTCTCTCTCTCTCTCTCTCTCTCTCTCTCTCTCTCTCTCTCTTTTATGTTACGTTATTAATTTGTCTACTTCATTTGTACTTTAGAGAGACGGGGCTAATATGCCCTATTGTACAAGTCGTCAATAAATAAATTTCAATTTCACTTTCTCACTCCCGAATGTACTTCTTCGTTGAAGCAGCTAACTTTTCGTTTGTGCAACAAACAAGTACTCGTCCCCGAAACAAAATTTCAGTTCTCAGAACCAAATTCACTGCTTGTCTGGAAATCAAGTGAAACATTAGGTGCCCGCGTTAAACAGGTAAAAGTCCCGCCAGTAGCCAGATTGGTTAGGTTTAGAGGCTGTTTTTTTTTTTTTTTAAATGTAAAGATGCCAAGGACCATTTTTGCTCAAAATGTCATCAATCAAAACCTTGTTAAGTGACCCGGCTGTCAACTAGGAGCGAAACGACAGACTCAGCAAAACGCAGACCGCTAAATGAGATGGCCAAGTTTGACTGCGACGTACCTGAAAACTGTACGGGCATGTCCGCCGTCCACTTGTGGGGTCTGACGCGCAGTCGGTAGGCGTCCCCGGGCGCCGGGACGCTGGCCACCCGCCGTGGCTGTCCACTCAGCCAAACGGACAGCTTGTAAGCGCGGCGCTCCACCTCGAACACCAGCTGGGCGGGCGCACTCAGCTTCTGCCACCGCCACGTGTCCTTCACACACAGCAGCGCTCACATGACGCTCAGGTCTTTCCCTAGAGAGGCAGAGGCAGAGGACCAGGAAGGCTAGGCACCGCTTGTGTGACTTGAAAATGATTAAATCTTTGAGCAGATATACACATGTCGTTCTTGACGTTTCTTAATCTTAAAAATGTCGTGCGTGCGGTATTTATTGGCTGAGCGATAGCGAAGCCCTTACGCCACCCCGATCTAAAGTCACCACAAGACTCCAGTCAGGATGCCGAAATCAATCCTAAGTGCTGGTGCAGCTGCTAGTGGTCAAAACAGGGCCTTCTTGGGCAGGAACTAGAACGAGAGGGCGAACCTAAATCGTGCAAAATTTCAAACTTAAACATGGCGACCGACCCCCTCTAAATTCACCCAAAGTCCCCATTCAAGATGGCAAAATCGACCCCAGGGGCTGCTGCAGGTGCTGGGGGCCAAGACAGGGCCTTTTTGAGCAAGAGCAGGAACAGAAGGAAAAACTGCTAAAAAAGCAGAATTTTGAACTTAAAGATGGGAACCGACCACGCTTAAAATACACTCAGGACCTCAATCACAATGCCGAGGAAGACCCCAGGTGCTGGTGCTGCTGATGGTGTCAGTGGTGAAAGCAGGGCCTCCTTGGACCGAAACTGGTCAGGCTAGGGTGGGTTAGGTTTGAGCAGCATTGAATACGGTAGAGAAGTTCACAACGTGTAGGGTAAGTTAGTGTAGGCTAGGCCAGAGTAGGCTAGGGTAGGTTAGGTTAGAGTAGGGTGGGTTAAAGGACGTTCGGTAAGAGATGGGCAGGTTAGGTTAGAGTACGGTAGGTTAGAGTAGGTTAGGTTAGAGTACGTTAGGTTAGAGAAGGGAAGGTTAGAGTAGGGTAGGTTAGAGTAGGTTAGGTTAGAGAAGGGTAGGTATGAGTAGGGTAGGTTAGGTTAGAGAAGGCTAGGGTTGGTTACGTAAGAGAGGGGTAGAGTTGAGCACGATTGAGTACGATAGAGAAGTCCACAATATGGTGGGAGTGGGAGTAGGTACGTCCAGCGGTTAGGTTAGATGCGTAGCGACCCTCGCGTCCCAAGACCGGCACCCGCAGGGCGCCGTACTGACTGATTAGCCCTGCAGGGTCCCACACGCCCGGTGACAGCCGCCGGCAGGCCAAGGTAGGTGTACGCCTGGCATGGAGGGGCGGAACAGTGGTTCGCGATTAGCGAAGCCTGTTACGCCACGACGCGGTCTAGCGTACGCCTACCTTGTTTTATTAAGGATATGTAGGTGCCGTATCTCAACCAAATCGTGAGTGAGAAAGTTACTTAAATAACAGCCCTTAACTTAAGACATATTTCTAACAGTGCTACATACATTATTGTACAGAATTGCGGTCAAAAATATACTGCGCACAAAAATGTGCACACGTTTGTCTGCATCGAGCTGCCTGGCGCCTCTGCTGGCGCGCCTTACCTGGTGCGTCACCTTACTGCAGCCCCAGCCGTGCTCATTACACCCCGTCGACGCGTAGAAGCCTTGGACCCCACTGGCGGCCGACGCCCACACCTCCAGCACGCTGCACGCGGCGGCGTCGCTGCACAGCAGGAAAACCACAGCCTCAAACTTAGGGTCGAACTCGAGGGAGGCGGTCACCTTCTCCCCGACGAACACGTTGGTAGTAGGGGCTGCCGTGGAAGAGATGCACGAAAGCGTCGGTTAGTATGTATACTTTCAAAATTACTGTTCGCCATTTGTCGCGGAAAGCTGTGATTGCACAGACAAAATTGTGTGTAATATTTTTCAACCTTGGTGTCGCACCAATCTCATACCCTCGTCATCAGTGTCATGAGGCTGGACTTTCCAGCAAGGTGCGCACATGTGGCATGTAGCCACAACTCGCAAGCAGGGTATTGTCAGCTGCCTGTTCTGGTCAGATGACGGGTTTGCGCACCTTGGAATGAAGAAGGTAGCCAAACGACGAGGGTCTGAGAGGTTCATTGGTGCGACACCAAGGTTGAAACATACTGCATAGTTCAGTATTACGAACACGATGCAGTTCAGTTCGTAATATGGCTGCTCACAAATTTACACTCTCGAAAACGCATGCTTGATTGACGCATATTTTGATGCTTGTGGGATTTTCTTGAGTCAAGAGAAACCTACATATTTAGGCTTACGCCACAATCAAGCGTAAGTCTTCAATACGGATGCTTGACTTAAGAAAATCCCACAAAATATATGCTTATACCAAGGGTGCATTTGTCGCATTTGTTGCAGTGTCGAGGGATTCTTTGGTTGCAGACATTAAGATCAGTTACTTGATGGACTCATACCGAGGCAATTTCTTTCGTCTGAGTAATCTCGGCACTGTGGCATGCCATCACACTTTTCCTCCATGTCGATGCACTGCATTTTGTCCGTGCAGGGGAATTCATTTGCGGCACAGGTTTTCTTCAGTTTGTCTGGGGAGAGATAAAAACGAAACGCCTCCTTCAAACATTTCTTTCTGCGGTGGTCTACCACTCACCGCCAAGTGCTTTTTATATCCGTTCTCAACGTTGTCAGCTTTTCGATGGGTCCTAAGAACAACGTCCGTTCTCCGGCGCGCATCTGAACAACGTCTGTTCTCCCGTGCGCATCTCAACAACGTCCGATCTCGAAGCGCACATCAACAAAGTCCGATGTCTCATTCGCCCCTCCCCGATCGCCTGCAAGGGTATGGTGAGGGGAGGAGCGAATGAGACATCGGACTTTGTTGATGCGCGCGTCGAGATCGGACGTTGTTGAGATGCGCGCGGGAGAACAGACGTTGTTGAGGTGCGCGCCGGAGAACGGACGTTGTTCTAAGGACCCATCGTTTTGCGAGTTTGCGAGTTTTTCAGACACATTAGGCACAGGCATATAATCGGAGGTAAACAAAAATGAATCTGGAATCAAATAGGAAGCAGGTGATACCAATCCTACTCTGAAAAACAAAGTTTGTGACAGACCCATTCTAAAATGAATGTGACATTTGTCACGTACTTAAGAACTGACACATTTTTCATATTCTTGATGGAGACTTACATAATTTCTAACATTTCCCAACTATTTGTGACACTTCCAACACTTCAATTCGAATTTGAAACATTCTGAAATCATTGATACCCTATGGCTCAGACCACTCCTTATTATATGAATTTTTGAAATCAAAATGGTTCCGTATGGCAAAATGACCCTATTGGTGAGTTGTTCGAGGCCCCGGAGTCTGGTAGCGGTGTGACGTCATTTAGTGGTGCCGCGGGGGCCTAAATCCCCCTCTATAGTGCCAATAATTAAAAAAAAAAAAAAACAAGACAATGTCAACTTGATTAAAATAGGACTCTAAAAAAAATCGCGTTAATCGCGATATCTCCAATGCCGATACCTTCAAAACCGTAAGAGATACGACGTTTTCCTTGAAATTTCGTTCCTGAGGAATTCTACTTCAGTCACAAAGACATAGGAATTTTTTTTCAATGTTTTGAGTTGGATTCCCTAGGAGACGCGCCGATTTCCTAGGGACTTCCTAGGAACGTAGACCGAGGTGACCAGTTCCAAGGTAGTCCCTAGGAATCTGCACCCAACTCCTAGGGACTTCCTAGGTTTGGGTCAAGTTGTCTCGGTTTTGACAAAATCCTCTAGGATTCCTAGGCGATGTTTTTACCGTGAGTGGCATAAATGTACACTGAAGAACAAGAACGATTTTTTGACGGAATCCTTTAGTTTGAAACACGCTCTTCCCAACTAGATAAGAAACCACGCGAAATTTTTAGGTCTTCATGCCGGAAATATGGGTTACATATGTCTCAGGGACAATTCAGATCTCGGACACTAGAAGAGGTTCTCGTGCGTTCCCGAGTAGAGATATGCAACAAGCGAGCCGACGAGCCTACTACCGCATCAGCCACCGCTGCTACGTGAGCGCCGCTCGTTTGCAAAGGCAAGCTATGCAGCAGTGATATCGGCTGAGGTGGCGGCGTGCTGTGGGAAGCGGAGCTCCCGAGCCGGGCTCGAGCCGGACGAGCTGAGTGTTGCGGTGGTAGCAACGAGCCCGGAGCCCGGGCTCGGCTCGCTCGTCGCAGATCTCTACCGACGAGGCGGTGCGCGACGAGTCGAACCGGTCGAACCATAGAGAAACCAGCGCTTCGCGATAGAGTGGAAACGAGGGGAGATCTGCATTGATGCTTCATTGTGTGCCGCGTGCCCTACTGATCGATCATCGTCCGACCCTTGGCTGTCCCTCGCTCGCCTGCGCTGCTACCTGCCCTCCCGGCAGAGGACAGAGGCACACCCCTAAAGTTGGCCGGACCCAAATCAGAAAAAGCCTTCAAAACCAGAAAAATTGATGAAAATAGCATTGTTCTATCTTGTTCCGAATTGTTCCATTTTGTTCTGCACCAGGTCGGAAGATAGAATTTTTTTTAAAAAACGGCATGGGTCCGGCCAAAATCACAATGATTCCATAAGGCAAGTTTCAACAAAATAGAAAAATTTAACAATTGTTCCAGCTTGCCAATGACATAAATGTTCTTGTTCCGTATCAAAATAGACCAATCAGTCATTTTAAGGGGAATTCCGCGGGTCCGGCTACAAAACAAACGCCGCCACAGTAAGAAATAAATTTAAAATCGAGAGAACAAATTTGTTCTCATCTGTAGGAACCCACACAAACATTGTTCCGCTCTCAGTCGCCCTTCACCATAACGCAAATTAACCAAAACCGCTTCATTGGGTCCGGCTAGGTTTAAGGTACAGTTCCAACGAACATTATTAGGCGAATCGAACGGAACAATTTTGTTCTCTAATGAAGGCACCCGTTCAAACATTGTTCCGGTCCGAGACAATCTAGGACACTACTCAAATTATCCAAAACCGCTTCTTTGGGTCCGGCTGGGTTTGAGGTACGGTTCCAACGAACAAAATGAGTCGAATAGAACGGAACAATTTTGTTCCATCTAGAAGAGGCCCAGCCGAACATTGTCCGCTCAGAGACGGCCTAGAACACTACTAAAATTAACTGGAACCGCAACCTCGGGTCCGGCTGAGTTTAAGGTGCCGTTCTAAAGAACAAGATTAGGCGAATCGAGCGAACAAATTTGTTCTTTACTGTAGGCAACCACCCATACATTGTTCCGCTCTCAGACGACCTTCAACATAGCGCAAATTAACTAAAAACGCGACCTTGGGTCCGGCTGAGTTTAAGGTGCGATTTCAACGAACAACATGAGTCGAATTGAACAAAACAATTTTGTTCTATGGAGATGGGACCCTGCCGAACATTGTTCCGCTCCGAGACGACCTAGAACACTACTCAACTTAACTGGAACCGCGACTTTGGGTCCGGCTGAGCTTAAGGTACGGTTCCAACGAACATCATTAGGCGAATTGAACAGAACAAAATTGTTCTGTAATGTAGGCACCCGGCCCAACATTGTTCCGCTCCGAGACGACCTAGAACACTACTCAAATTAACTGGAACCGCGACTTTGGGTCCGGCTGAGTTTAAGGTGCGGTTTCAACGAAGAACATTAGTCGAATTGAACGGAACAATTTTGTTCTATGGAGATGGGACCCTGCCGAACATTGTTCTGCTCCGAGACGACCTAGAACACTACTCAAATTAACTGGAACCGCGACTTTGGGTCCGGCTGAGCTTAAGGTACTGTTCCAACGAACATCAATAGGCTAATCGAGCAGAACAAAATTGTTCTCTAATGTAGGCACCCGTTCAAACATTGTTCCGCTCCGAGACGACCTAAAAGACTACTCAAACTAACTATAACTGCGACATTGGGTCCGGCTGAGTTTAAGGTGCGATTTCAACGAAGAACATGAGTCGGATTGAACGGAACAATTTTGTTTTATGGAGATGGGACCCTGCCGAACATTGTTCTGCTCCGAGACGACCTAGAACACTACTCAAATTAACTGGAACCGCGACTTTGGGTCCGGCTGAGCTTAAGGTACTGTTCCAACGAACATCAATAGGCGAATCGAACGGAGCAAATTTGTTCTCTAATGTAGGCACCCGTTCAAACATTGTTCCGCTCCGAGACCACCTAAAAGACCACTCAAACTAACTATAACTGCGACATTGGGTCCGGCTGAGTTTAAGGTACAGTTCCCACGGAAAACATGAGTCGAATAGAACGTAATAAATTTCTAAGGTGCCGTTCCAACGAACAACATTACTCGAATCAAGCGAACAAATTTGTTCTCAACTGTAGGCAACCACCCAAACATTGTTCCGCTCTCAGACGACCTTCAACATAGCGCAGATTAACTAGAAAGGCGACCTTGGGTCCGGCTGAGTTTAAGGTGCAATTTCAACGAACAACATGAGTCGAATTGAACGGCACAATTTTGTTCTATGGAGATGGGACCCTGCCGAACATTGTTCTGCTCCGAGACGACCTAGAACACTACTCAAATTAACTGGAACCGCGACTTTGGGTCCGGCTGAGCTTAAGGTACGGTTGCAACGAACATTATTAGGCGAATCGAACGGAAGAAATTTGTTCTCTAATGTAACATGACATCATAAGTCAAATTCGACACTACGTCGATTTACTAAAACTGTCACCTGACTTAGCTCCACCTCCAGACGCACTCGGCCAGGATTTTACAGCAGTGTCAGTTTAAAGTGTAGGCCGTATTGGACATTTAAGAATGTGTGTGAGCAATAAAGTGACCAGACGATTAATAATTGCTCTTATGTTTTGTGCTTCGAAACCCAAGCCAGTTACTTTTGCGCGCCCATTTTGCCGAGTGCGGCTGGTCACGGGCCGGTTCGGCGCTGCTGGGGTTTATAGGCTGGTACACCCGGTGTAATTCCTTTAGCTCTGTAAAGCGTTATGTTTCTATGGATGTGTGAGTGATTGTAGCTTTTAAATTAATATATAACTGTGCGCTTTCATATTTTGCCCCACGGTTAAGTTTTAGTGACAATGGCTGTTATATGGCAGATAAGTAAATAAGGCGACCGTTTTACAAACAAGGCGTTTATTTTGGTGCTTGAATCTTTCGCAATGATGACCAGATATTAAAGTGAAATCTTACATCACAGCAGCTCAACATAGTTAGGAAAGCACTAAATAAATTAGGACGATGAACGTCTGACATCTGCTTTTCCTTCACCTATACGTATTATGTATGAGTGTCCCAATTTCAATCATTGTTTTATGCATACCGAACAGTGGTCTGCATTGCCTCCTTAAAAATAATAAAAGAACACGTTGCAGTCGTATAATCAGTACTTTAAGCATACTACTGGTCTGCACTGCTGCTCCCTCCTCAAAAAGGATTTTAAAAAACACGTTGCCGTCTTATGACAGTCTTATGATAATCATTTGAGATCTGTGAAAATGGATTACAAGAAAACTATGTTGAACAAAACTTGAATCTATTACGAAGTATTTGAACTTATTGTAATGATGACCAGACACGAAAGTGAAAAATAAAAAATTAAAATTAACATCACATTAGATGAACATACTTAGGAAAGAATTAAAGAAATTAGGACTATGAAAGTCCGACATCTGCTTTTCCTTCACCTATACGTATTATGTATGAGTGTCCCAATTTTAATCATTGTTTTATGCATAATTAACAGTGGTCTGCATTGCCTCCTTAACAATAGTAAAATAACACGTTGCAGTCGTATAATCAGTATTTTAAGCACACTACTGGTCTGCATTGCTGCTCTCTCCTTAAAAATGATTTAAAAAAAAACACGTTGCAGTCTTATCAACTTTTAGCAACTTTTCGCAATGATGACCAGACACGAAAGTGAAAAATACAAAATTAAAATTAACATCACAGTAGATGAACATACTTAGGAAAGAACTAAATGCATTAGGACTGAGGACGCCTTGAATGCGAACTGTTCAAATACAGTGTGGACTCAAACACGGGGAATACTAAAACAATACAAAGTCCGAAATTGTAAAAACTTCAAAACTATGAGGCCACATAAAGGATGATGTGAGGTGCACCTCACTGCGAGCGCGAACGATTCAATTCTACGCAGCGGTGCTTCAAAATCTAAGCACCCCCTGAACACGTCGATATTGACGACGCGCGTCGTGATTATCTGGCTCCGCGCCGGCCGCGCTCGTTCCCCCACCACAAGCATTCCCGACCTCGTCTCACCGTCTCGGCTCCCCGTTCGGGTCGTTCGGGGAGGCTGGCTGCGTGGCGTCCGGCTCGGCTCGGCTCGCTCGGCATCGGTTCTGTTTTGTTTTCGGCCGCGGTGTTTCCTCCTGGACTGGAATTTTGTAAGAGCAAGAGCGTCGCAATAAATTTCGCCGCCCCCAAGCCGAGTTTGATTTGTGTTTAAATATTGGTAAGGTGACGTTTGAGTCGGGTGAGTACGTCATATGAAGATATGATAATCCGGTTAGGGTTAAGGAATCGCTGTTTCGCTTTGCTTTTGCAACGTTCATGATCACTCGAGTGGCCTGTAAGATTTAGCATCGCTTCGCCCTCTTGTCTTTTTTACAACTTGATTCGCGGCTCACGCCGGAAATTAGGGCACGACTTTCTTTGTCATGAAGCCTGCGCGTCTTTACGTAGTGAAACCGCCCTATTTCTTTCCGACATGTCTCGAATCTGGCTGCAGCCCTAACCTTTCATATGCCAAGTTGTTTACGTTTGACGCCACTCGATAAAACAAAAATTCTGTATGTTTCTTTGCCTGTGATTTCAACCCAGAAATGTGAAGGGTATTTGTTTCATCTTTTCTGGTATTTAACCTCGCTTCAGTTGGTTTACCAAACACTCCGTTTGCTCAGAACCGCAATAGAGATCGTTAATGTTGTTAGAAGGGAAGGACCACACTTTATGATCATACTTTCTTATTTGCTTAACGCCGGTGACTTTTCCGAGCTGCTCTTCCAACGCCATTGTCAAATGTGAGCTAAGTGTTTACTGACATGTTCCAGTTTTGCTGCCCTGCTGGTGTTGGCTTGTTTTGTGCTGTGGATGAGCCCGAGATTCCTTGGTCGAAGCCCTGCGTGCCAGCTTCAGCAAGTCATTATTTACCAGCTTCTCTAGTTGTGAGGTGAAGTATATCTGGTGTAATTTATAGGTTAGTAACCTCAGACCGTGTTTCTTTGTGGTAGCTTGCACAAGTTGCTGATCCGTGTGTTGGTGACCGGATGGGTGCCCCACCTAATTACAGTGCTATTGATAATGAAATTGCTGGGCATACATGAATGTGTGCAGAGTTCTCCATGTGTTTTTTATAATATACCATCACATTTCCCTCAGTGTCATAAAGAGCTGATCAATACTGATTCCTATGTGAGCTGAACATTCCACTGCCATGTTCCAGGTTTGGTGTTGCTTGCTGCCGCTTGCTGCTGGTGCTGCCTGACCCTGCAACGCTTTTGTGCACCCCTGGCAACTTTTCTCTTCTGTCTCTGCACTGGTACATCACGCACCCTCCTTCTGTATTTTCCAGGTAAATGACCTTGGTTCAAAGTTGGTAGTAACCTGTAACCTTTCCACAACAAATTATTTGGGCACAATTTTTGACGTTACTCCAAACACTTCGATGTTTTCCGCGCTTGCTTTGCGTTTTCAATGTAACTATGAATCGGTCAATAATTCAGCCAAGTTCAAGAAAATAAGTCTTCCTCAACAAAATATGTGGGCGTCATTGTGAAATCACCCCAAACACTGCGAGGTTTGCCCTGCCAGTTTTGTGTTTTCTATTCAACTGCATATCGGCCGTTGGACCTGTGTTAACCTTTTCTGCACCTTGTGTGCTGCTTAGGCTGTCTGAGATTTTGGTATCTGTCATTTCAGGTGTGTGTGTATTTTATTTTTATTTCTTCTTGCAGTCTGATCTGAAATGGACTTGCGGGAGTTTTTGGGGGCGTATGGCACAATCACTGAGGAGACCATCAGCCTTCTTGTTGGTAAGTAATTGTTGCCTGTGGAGATAAATTGACAGTGCTGGGAATGGAGGACTAGTGTATTCCTTAGTTGATTTTCTGTGGGTTTTGGAAATATCACTGCATGTCAGTTTCCTGTTATATGTAGTAATGGGTCTCACTAACAATCATACTGACATTTTTCAGAGAATTTAAACCTGTCATGGCTGTAGTGTGTCCTATTTGTGGTAGAGTAGTTGGAGAACTGCAGCGTGTGTCAGGACACATTCGGAGCTGTCACAATATTTTCACCTCCCAGCCTCGAGGGGATGGCTGGTTGTGCAAGCAGCCTGGCTGTCGCCAGTGGTATGCAACATATTACGGCTGGAAAACTCATATCAATGTAAATCATGGTGTTGCTGTGCATGGACAACCAGCTGGTGATGTTCAAGTTGTACCCCCTAATCAGGCTGCTCCAGGGAATGTTCATATTGAAGATAAAGGTGTTGGTGCAGGGCATGGCAATGGTGCTGGTGCTGACAATGTTCATGTGAATGATAACAATGTGTGTGGGGGTTATGATGTGGGGGATGCCCACGATGTTTTAAGTGGTGATTCGGAGGATGATGGAAATAATGTGTCACGCATTGGTGTTGGTGGTGGAAGTGATCCGAGCAGCAGCAGCAGCAGCAGCAGCAGTGCAGATGAAGACGACGTCCCATTTGATGACACATATAATTTAGAGAAGTTGGCTGCAGATATGATTGTGGATCTCAGGAGCGATTGCCTCACCACCAGGGAAGATGTGACTAAAACCATCAAGGCCGTTGAAAAAATCATCAAAGCAGACCACCTGAATATTAAGAAGGACTTGTTTCAATTTTTGGCCACGTATAATCTTGAGACCTATCCGGATGCAAAGCGACTGCTTGCCACCCTAAATAACAGTGGACCATTTCATGGAATGCGAGGGAAAAGTGGTCAACTGAGTGTAATCAATGATTACCTTCACTTTAACCCACCATTAAAAAAATATTTAGGGCAAAGAGTTGATCGTGTCAATGTGAATGGAATTCTCAGACAGAGGCCCGTAAGGCAGTCTTTCAGATATGTCTCCCTTTTACAGACTTTAAAAATGGTTTTGTCACAGCCGTATGTCTTGGATTTCATTCATCAGCTACGCCCTAACCAACGAGACTATCTTCAATATTTCTGTGATGCAGACATGTTCCGTAACAGTGACTTCTTGATGAGGTATCCTGAAACACTTTTGTTGTTGTTGTACTATGATGAGTTTGAAGTCTGCAATTCCCAAGGGTCTAAATGTGGAATCCATATGTTAGCAGTATTTTACATAATAATCTTGAATGTTCCTCAACATTTAAATTCTTTTCTTGCATCTGTGCATGTGCTCGCTATTGCATATTTTGAGGATATCTTAGAAGAAGGATTTCGTGCTGTGTTGCAGCCCTTTCTGGATGAACTGGGCCTTCTGGAGAGTGATGGAGGTGTGAGGGTGGTTGTGGGAGGGCAAGAAATAATTTTGAGAGCTGTTCTGGTTGGCTTCACTGGTGATAGCAAATCTGCTCACCTTATTTTAGGTTTTCTGTCTAGTGGAGCAAGACACTTTTGCAGATTGTGTATGATCAGCAAAGATGAACACCGTGCTGGTGTTCTATTGGGACCCTCGCGCAACAGAAATCAACATGCTCTTCATGTCCAGCGTGTTCAGGAAAACAGGAATGTTCGTAACCCAGCTCGCACAGAGACTGGGGTGAACGAAATGTCTTGCCTCAATGATGCGAGATTTTTCCACTGCACAGAAAACTTCATTTTCGATGTGGACCATGATTTAGCTCAGGGTATAATCCCTATGGAAATACGATTGGTGCTAAAAGAATTCATTTGTGAAAGACAGTAATGTAGGGAGTTTGCCGGTATGTTGGCACCGCCTCAGCCTGGTGCCCCTCGGGCTCTGTTGGTAGCGCCGCCCTGGTTGCTCTGGTTACCACTCTGTCCTGTGCCTCGTAACCCGAAATAGAGACTGATTGACCCTTCCTCTCTGTACTCCGTTCCTGCCACCCTACACCCGCCGGATCCTTACATTGGTGTCAGAAGTGGGATAGACCTTGCCCGTTGACCTCGCCCCTACGCCCAACGATGCCGAGGCGAGAAGAGGAACGAGGGAGGAGCCGGGCCCAGGGCCAGGATCGAGACCGGGAGCAGGGCGACGAGGGCCGGCTCGAGACGGTCATGCGGCACTGGGCGGAATCGTCGCGGGCGCTGCAGCTGCACACCGCGGGGCTGATGGAGCGGCTCTCGGATTCGATGTTGACGAGGGCTGCAGGTGACCGTGAGTCTTCCCTCCCCTTTGACGGCACCTCCTCGTGGCCGGTCTTTCTTGTGCAGTTTGAGAGCGCTGCAGCCGCCGGCAAATGGTCCGACGAGGAGAAGGGGCGCCGTCTCCTCCGAGCCCTCCGAGGTCAGGCCGCCAACCTCGTGCAGACCCTGCCCCGCGCCGACTACATGAATTTCGCGGTCCTGCGCGCCCGCCTCGACGAGCACTTCGACCCGGCCCAGCGCGCTGTCGTGGCCGAGGCCGAGCTGGACAGGCGCACCCAGCGCGCGGGCGAGTCCTCCCGGGACTACGGGGCGGAGGTCCTGCGCCTCACCCGCGTGGCCTATCCTGATTGGCCCGAGGCCGTGCTCCAGACCACGGCGCGGAAGGCCTTCATTAACGGCCTCCAGAACCATGAGCTCCGCCGATAGCTACGGCTCCGCCGTCCAGCCTCCTTCACGGACGCGCTCGCCACCGCCCTCCACATCGAGGCCGTGGACGAGCAGGAGCCACAGAGTAAGCGCCTCAAGCTGACAGTCTCACAGGTCTCGCCGGATGCCAGCACCGCCGAGCCTTCCGCCACGGCCACGAGCAGCCAGGAGCCGGCAGCCAGCCAGCCCGGGGCTGTCGATGTCCGGCAGGTCCGCCAGCCCCAGCCTGCCCCCAACGATGACCGCCTGCAGGCGCTCGTCACCGAGCTGCGGTCGCTGGTGCAGGCCTTGGCCCCCGGGACCTCCAGCGCCTCCAGAGCAGGTGGTGGGGACCGCAAGTGCTACGAGTGCGGCCAGACAGGTCACTTCTGGCGGAACTGCCCCACCCGTCGGCCGGCGGACTCTGGCCGCGACGACAAGCGCAGCGATCGGCGTGACGACCGGAGGGCTGACCGCCGCGACGACCACCGCGACGACCGGCGCGGAGGCGGCGGCAGGGACAACAGCCGGAAGGAGGGAAACGGCGCGTAGCCGCACCGATGGGCACGGTGCCGGCTAACTCGGGCACCCTCCACGCCCGTCAGCCCACATCTCCGAGGCCTAGACCTGGGCCTCCGCCGCCTCGGGCTCCCGGCCCGCCCCCGCTGTCTGACCTGCCACCGCCGATTCAGGTTGTCTGGCACGTAAACGGCACCTTTGACGGTAAGCCCTGCCGTATCACTTTTGACCCCGGAGCCGCTGTGACCATTGTGCGAACGGGCCTGCTTGGCGCGCCGCCCTCGACGCTGCCGCCGTCTCCGCTGCAAGTGCGAGGCCCCTTCGTTCGGGACGGCGCGGATGCGCTCCTCGGACCGCGGGTCGCTTCCCTCTCCTTTGGCGGCCCCCGCTGCGCCTCCATGTGTTCGAGGCCGGAACGCATGATGGCTGCCTGCTCGGCGCCGACTTCGTGGCTGCTCACGTGCGCAACTTCGACGTCGACCAGAACCAGCTCCTGCTCCGCGACGGCCAACGGGTGCAGATGACGCGCACTACCACACCGGTGCAGCAGCCAGCGGTCAGCATGCGCGTCGTGGCGGTTGGAACTACGAGCATCTCGGCGGGCAATGAGGTCTACGTGGCCGTGTCGGTAAAGGGGTGCGATGTTCTAGACCGTGACGTCGTCGGCCACCCTCCCTCCCCTGAGTCTCAAGGGCCCGAGTCACTGGGGAGCGGGCGGCCGCGACCCACTGGTTCTTCCGCATCCCTGAGCCTAGTCGGACGGGCAGCCGGGGAAGGGCGAGTACCCCCGCAACGTGCCGGATGGTGGGCTGGTGTGGATGATGTGTCCCCCGCCCCGGGCGTTCAGCGCTTTGCTGACGTCCGCAACGTGACAGGTATGCCGTGCACCACGCACTTCGTGGGCCTCCCGCCAGGACTGGAAGCACGAAGCGCTCTACTCGCCGACGGGGACGACTCCATCGTTGTGTGCGTGCGCAACAACGGCGCCCGCACCAGAGTGCTGCGGCCCGGCCGGTGCATCCTGAAGCTGGAAGTCCACGGCGCTGCCCCCGCCAACACGGCGAGCCCGGCGCCCGCTCCCGCAGCTGGGCCACAGCCTGGACATGGAGATCTCCCCGGCCCCCTGGAGGACTTGCTTACCCGCGGCTCGAAGAACTTGGCGCCGGACCAGCACGCGCAGGTGAAGGACTTGATCCATGAGTTCCAGGATGTCTTCTCATGCGCTGGAGAGGTCGGGCACTGCCCGCTGGTGGAGCACCGCATCGAGACTGGGGACGCCCCTCCCATCCGGCAACCACCACGGCGGCTCGACTTCGCAAAGCAGCAGAAGGCCGACAAGAGCATTGCGGAGATGCTTAGCCACAACGTGATCCGGCCGTCCGCCTCCCCGTGGGCCTCCCCTGTTGTCTTGTTGACAAAAAAGGACGGCAAGACGCGCTTTGCCGTGGACTACCGCAAGCTGAATGCCGTCACCCGGAAGGACGCCTACCCCATCCCCAGGATCGACGAGACCCTCGACTCCCTGCGTGGCTCGTGCTGGTTCAGCTCCCTCGACCTCCGGTGGGGATACTGGAATATTCCGCTTGCCGAGGACTCCAAGGCGAAAACCGCCTTCTGCGTTCCGGGACACGGTCTTTACGAGTTTGAGCGTATGCCGTTTGGCCTGTGTAATGCCCCCGGTACATTCCAGCGCCTCATGGACAAGCTGATGCCCAAACACCTCTCCCGCGTGTATCTGGACGACGTCATCATCCCGGGGAGGACGTTCGTGGAGGCCCTCGCCAACCTCCGGGAGGTCCTCACACGGGTGCGGGCCGCCAAGTTCCTGCTTAACCCTGAGAAGTGTACGCTCTTTGCCGTTCAGCTAGAGTACCTCGGCCACGTTGTCAGCGCGGAGGGGGTGGCTACGGACCCTGCGAAGACCCAGAAGGTGCGGGACTGGCCAGTACCCCAGGGCGAGAAAGCTCGTGATGGCCTCCACAGCTTCCTGGGCCTCGCCCAGTACTACTCTCAGTTCGTCCGTGGCTTCGCTGCTCTGGCCACCCCGCTCTACCGCCTGCTGGACAAGAGCCGGACCTTCGAGTGGACCGCCGAAGCACAAGCGGCGTTCGACGCGCTGAAGGCTGCCCTCACCGAGGCCCCTGTGCTGGCCTTTCCTGACCCTCACGGTGGCCCCTTCATCCTTGATTGTGACGCGTCCAATTTTGCCCTGGGCGCTGTCTTGTCCCAGGAACAGCATGGGCAGGAGAGGGTCATCGCGTACTACAGCCAGGTCCTCGACCGTCACCAGAGGAACTACTGTGTGACGCGCCGCGAGCTGCTCGCCATCGTCCAGGCCACCCGCCACTTCCACCACTACCTGTCGGGACGGCCGTTCCTGGCCCGCACTGACCACGCGGCGCTGCAGTGGCTCCGCACGCTGAAGGACACGGCTGAGGGGCAGCACGCACGTTGGCTAGAGCACTTGGCTATGTACGACTTTTCTGTCCAGCACAGGCCCGGGCGGCAGCACGGCAACGCCGACGCGTTGTCCCGCCGCCCGTGCGATCCGGACTGCAGCCACTGCCTGAAGCGGGACGTCCCCGAGGTCTCCGTCAACCGCACTGGGCTGGTCGACGACGACGGCCCGTCCGTTTCCGACCTTCAGGCCGCGCAGACCACGGACCTGGACATTGCGCCGATCCTGCTGGGCATGCAGCGCGGCGAGCAGCCGTCGGCGGGTGACGTGGCGCACCTCATAGTGCTGGCGGTAGGCCTAACCTAACCTGCAAATCGACTAACAAGCAAGCGCTTCGGCACACTTGTTCCTTTAATATGTTTCTTGGATTTGAGTCGAAACGTTCAATGAAAATCTCGTGCAGACCCCCCTTTTTGGGGGGTTAACTACCCCCCTCCACCCCCTCTGTGGAAAAAGTTAAAATGTCGGATATATGCATTGTGGGTATCGAATTCGGACAATATGAGCACTAGAAACTCATTGGTGATGTGCAAAAATGTCGGCCGGAACCAGAAGAGGCAATTTGGCCGCCATTTTCGAAAATGGCGGCTTGAAAATGGCCAAATTTAGGAGACATCCCTATATAGTCGTGCGGGTAGTCGTTTCAGTGGTTTCTAGTTGGTTTAATTTCATTTCCGGTGTCTTTAATATTTTCCGGCTACCGGAAGTTACGAAAAAGGCCATCTGAACTTGCAAATCGACTAGGTATGAAATGTTCTGAGCGGTTTGAGGATTAAAATGGAAAAAAAAAATGTTTAAAATTCTGGTATGATTGTGTAATAGTATGATTTACCATATCAAGTGAATAAATATATGTACAATTGTGTACATAACATATTAACATATACTATATGTATACTGGTGTGTAAAAATACACGTTTAATTTTTATACATAACATACAAACATGAAGTCCTAAAAATGAAAATGTTAAAAATCTTCAGCGGTGTTCCGTCAGGTACTGCGACCTGAAATTTAGAAGGGTGCTATTAGCCGCTGTAACTTCTATCGTTGGTAAGTAATCACATTGCGAACTATTATTCTTGTGATTGATACAGGACAACACCATCTGTGTCTGAGCTGCAAACATCATTATCAGGACCTCAGCCACAGGTGTTGTCCTGGTCTCATCTCATTTCCCTGAACTACGCGCCAAAGGGTTACAGAACAGAGGCTTGGATTGGATACTTTCCTCCTCGGGTGCAACAGAACGGTACATAAAATTTTAAAAATTCAGGTGAGGACGGCGTTCTTGCCGAAAATTGGGTGAGATTATGGCATTTTCTCGTCAGCATTTAGGCGAAAATGCCTGTCTCACCCGAAATTGGGTGAGGTTCCTCACTCAAATTTGGGTGAGGTCAACATCTTCCCTAAAATTTGAGTATGAAGGGTTCCTTGCTCTTATTTGGGCTGAATTCCTCACCCTTTCATTTTTATCTTATCAGAAATTGAAGTCCCCTGCAAGGCCCAAAGGCGAAGTTTTGTGGAGGTCCCAAAGGCCAAATCCCCTGGAAGTCCTAAAATGTGCCATGTGGGGGGCTTGGGTTTTCGCTAAGTCCATCCGCGTTTGAATCCCTTAGACTGCCAAAAGGCATTTTCTTTAGTTTGCGCTAGCTGCGCCCAATTTCTACCACCAACGTTGCATTAGATAGGCAATGAAACCCCCAGGGCCGCTATGTAGCACTGAAATTCATAGAAATACATGAAATTACTCTAAAATTTCAGGAAAATACTGCGATTGGACCGGGTGCTCCGAGGAAGGTAAAAAAGGGAGGGACTTCCGAGGAACTTCGCAGCAATGAACTTCGGAGGAATTTCAACCACCCTGGAATCCCTCTCAAGTACCTATATAAAGGAGGAACTTCGGAAAGACTTAATTGGGCCCAAAGAGGGGCCTCGATTTCTGTTAGGGCAGTGATTTCCCTGAATTACGTGCTTCAGGGTTACAGAGGCTTGGATACTTTACTCCTCGCGTGCAACACAACAAAACACAGCCGCGTGGGGAAATAAGATCTGTGTCGCACTTAAAGATTTTCATGCCCTCACTGGCTGCGGTACGGTAAGTTTCTTTGCCACCAAAGGAAAGCGTTCTACATGGGCTGCGTGGACATCACATATTAACATTTCCTAGTATGTATACTAGTGCGTAAAAATACATGTATAATTTTTACATAACGTAGAAACATGAAGTTCAAAAAATGAAAATGTAAAAAATGTTCAGCAGTGTTCCGTCAAATAGTGTGACTTGAAATTCAGAAGAGTGCTGTTAGCCGTTGTAACTTCTATCGCAGTAAGTGATCGCATTTTAAACTATTATTGCTTGTGATTGCTGCATTCTCCCATGCACTTAGTGCACGCTGGACTGCAGGCCAGTGTGTTTCTTCGGCAGCAGTTTGTTTCGCAGCCCGATGCACAACCGCACTTGTCCAGTTTACCCAGAAGCATGTGTTCTCGGTTAAAGGCAAGAGCATTGGTATTGAATCTAGTAAAATGTGCTTTTCTGGGTGTTCACGACAAGCTTTCTTCAATTCAGGGAGGGCGGACCAATTCACTTTCAATTCTCCTCGCGAGAAATTTCATCTGTATCCGCACGTTGAACGTGTTCAGTCAGGACATCTTGCGTTGGTGGAATGTCTGCCACGTGCTTCCCTTAAGTAACTATCAGTCTCGCGGGCAGTATTCACTGAGTCACTAAGCAATTGTCCTGCAATAAACAAGGTTCGTAATTTACCAACCATGATATTGCTATTAAATGAATTTGTGTTTCTTACAGAATCATCAGCCTGCCCGCCGTACATCCCGTATCGCAGCCAGTGAAGGCATGAAAATCTCTGAGTGCGACACAGATCTTATTTCCCCACGCGGCTGCAATTGTCCGGAAACTTATGTACCGTTCTGTTGCACCCGAGGAGGAAAGTATCCAAGCCTCTGTTCTGTAACCCTTTGGCGCGTAGTTCAGGGAAATGAGATGAGACCAGGACAACACCACCTGTGTCTGAGGTCCCGATAATGATGTTTGCAGCTCAGACACTGATGGTGTTGTCCTGCATCAATCACAAGAATAATAGTTCGCAATGTGATTACTTACCAACGATAGAAGTTACAGCGGCTAATAGCACCCTTCTAAATTTCAGGTCGCAGTACCTGACGGAACACCGCTGAAGATTTTTAACATTTTCATTTTTAGGACTTCATGTTTGTATGTTATGTATAAAAATTAAACGTGTATTTTTACACACCAGTATACATATAGTATATGTTAATATGTTATGTACACAATTGTACATATATTTATTCACTTGATATGGTAAATCATACTATTACACAATCATACCAGAATTTTAAACATTTTTTTTTCCATTTTAATCCTCAAACCGCTCAGAACATTTCATACCTAGTCGATTTGCAAGTTCAGATGGCCTTTTTCGTAACTTCCGGTAGCCGGAAAATATTAAAGACACCGGAAATGAAATTAAACCAACTAGAAACCACTGAAACGACTACCCGCACGACTATATAGGGATATCTCCTAAATTTTGCCATTTTCAAGCCGCCATTTTCGAAAATGGCGGCCAAATTGCCTCTTCTGGTTCCGGCCGACATTTTTGCACATCACCAATGAGTTTCTAGTGCTCATATTGTCCGAAATCGATACCCACAATGCATATATCCGACATTTTAACTTTTTCCACAGACGGGGTGGAGGGGGTAGTTAACCCCCCAAAAGGGGGGGTCTGCACGAGATTTTCATTGAACGTTTCGACTCAAATCCAAGAAACATATTAAAGGAACAAGTGTGCCGAAGCGCTTGCTTGTTAGTCGATTTGCAGGTTAGGTTAGGCTTTTTGGCGTGTACCGCTAGCACTATCAGCGAGCGCTCCAAGGCGCTGTGGCTCCAGTGGCGCTCCCTCGCGGTCATCAACGGTGTGCTGTACCGCCGCTTCGAGGACAACTGGGGCCGCCAGGTGACGCGGCAGCTGGTGGTACCCCATGCCTACACCGCCGCGGTCATGACGCAGTTCCACGACGCCCCTGGATCGGGAGGGCACCTAGGCGTCAACAAGACCCTGGCCAAGATCCGCGTCAAGTACTACTGGCCAGGTATGTGCCAGGATGTCCGGTTATGGTGCATGTCCTGCGAGAGGTGCCGCAGGAAGAAGGGTCCCGGCGTGCGCGACCGCGCCCCCATGCGCGTCCACACCGTCGGCGTGCCCTGGGAGCGCGTCGCCGTGGACATCGCCGGCCCCTTCAACCGCACCGTGCGCAACAACAACTACCTGCTCATCGCCGTCGACTACTTCACTCGATGGCCGGAGGCGCTCCCCATCCCGAGCCTGCACGCTGAGGTCATAGCGCGGGCCCTCGTCGACCACATCTTTACCAGATTCGGGGCCCCCTGCGAGCTGCATTCCGACCAGGGCCGCTCCTTCGAGTCGGGAGTCTTCTCCTGGGTCATGCGCCTGATGGGCATTCGCAAGACCCGCACCACCGCTCTGCGCCCCCAGTCGGACGGCGCCGCCGAGCGCCTGGTCCGGTCGGTCGTGACCCAGGTTTCCCTGTTCGTCGAAGAGACCTCACATGATTGGGACTTGCAGGTACCCCTGGTCATGCTGAGCTTGAGAGTCGCCCCGCACGTCACCAACGGCGTCTCGCCGGCCATGATGATGTTCGGTCGTGAGCTGGCCATCCCTCCGACCCTGGCCCGGGGCTGCCCACCCCAGGCCCCTAACATCCCAGTGAGGCTGCGGTACCCCATGTGGCTCCGGGACCGCCTCCACGAGCTCCACCACGACGTGCGCGAGCGCGCGCTGGCTGCGGCGCTGCGCAACAAGGAGCGCTACGACGTGCGGGCCAAGCGCCCGACCTTCGCCGTCGGGGACCTCGTGTGGCTGTACGACCCCCGTCGTCGGGTCGGCCGGTGCCCGAAGTTCCAGTCTTGGTGGGCCGGGCCGTACCGGATCACCGCCCTCCTCAACGACGTCGTGGCCCGGGTCGTCCTCGCCGCGGACAGTGCTTCGAGACCCCGGGTCATCCATGTGGACAGACTCGCCAAGGTCGTGACCCGAGCGCGTGCTGCTGTCCGTCATAGCCCTTAGTTGGGGACTCCTCTGTTTGTTTGCTATGACGGCCCGTTTGTTCTGTTTTAAGATGCCCTTCCGGCCTTTTTCATGAGGGGGGGAAATGTAGGGAGTTTGCCGGCATGTTGGCACCGCCTCAGCCTGGTGCCCCTTGGGCTCTGTTGGTAGCGCCGCCCTGGTTGCTCTGGTTACCACTCTGTCCTGTGCCTCGTAACCCGAAATAGAGACTGATTGACCCTTCCTCTCTGTACTCCGTTCCTGCCACCCTACACCCGCCGGATCCTTACAGTATTTTTCAGGTAGAGACCTGAACAGAAGAATTCGTGCCTTTAATTATGGAGCTCAGGATGTGAAGAATAAACCTTCACCTAACTTTACTGCAGATGGCTTGCTCACCGCACTCACCACCCATACCATGAAGCAGACAATGTCACAAACTTATTGCCTTCTGAGGGCTCTTCCGTTTCTTCTTGACAATTTGGGAATACCAGAGGAAGATGATCACATGCGGTTGTTACAGTTATTGCAGCAGATTGTTGAAAAAGTTCTTGCCCCTAAAATCTATCGTGGTACTGTACAACTGATGGATACACTGATAGAACAGCACATGCAGCTTGCCCGCCAACTGTTTGTTGGTCTTCACATGATTAACAAATATCATCATTTGCGACATTATGGGCAATGCATCTTAAAGAATGGCCCTATGAGAAATTACCGTACTATCCGGGCCGAAGGCAAACACAGACCTCTGAAAAGGCACACAGTTACCTGTGGTTCATATAGAGATGTACCTACAACTTGTGCAGAGTTTGCTCAGATTTCCCAGGCCAAAGTTTGGGGTTCCAAAACACAGGCCACATTTTTCAACAAAATCAGTGTGTATGGACGGAAGTCTGTTAAAGTGCATCAATTGGAGTCTGCTGATTTCCTCCAAAACAAAGGTTTTGATCCTGATGATGTGCTGGTCACTCTTCACAAGGGCTCCTACTGTGGTACGGAATACAGGCGCAATGAATTTGTAATATTGAGGCCTGGAAGACAGACTACATCAGGTCTTCACAAATTTGGGAAAATTGTCAATATAATTAGTGCTAATGATGGGGAAGATCTTTGGTTGGAAGTAAAGGAGTGGGAAACTGAAGCATTAGATGGACATTTCCATGCATATGTTGTTAGCCCCACTGAAGGTGCTCCCACATATGTAGTTGACACAAAACTGTTACCATTGCACCCTTGCCTGAGCGAATGGAGTGACTACACCACCGAAACCTGTTACTTGTCACTTCAATACATGGTTGTGTGATAACACGGTGATTGCCATGGTGAGTTGCCTTTATTCATGGGTGCATGGTTTCTCCTCAACAGTAGCTGTTGCCATGAAATTGTGAAATGCTTATTGGGATCTTGCTTGTGTTATCTAGCATGGGGTGATAGGTGCTTGAAGGATTGAAGTATGCAGCACCACACATCACTCAATTTTAATCACTTAACTGCTATGTACTTTTTGTGATGCATAAACGCAGTTTACATATAATTTATACCTAACATGGACATGCAAAAATGTATGTAACTTGCTTTCAGTTTTGCTTATGTTAATTTTTGTTATTCTGCAGGTCAGGACATCGATTTGGAGATCTTGTCTGACTTCAAGGAGGAAGATTTTAGGACTGACTTCCCCACAATCAGTGTTGGGCAGAGAAAAAAACTACTGAAAATTATCGCAGAGCAGAAGACAACATTTGAAAACTTAAATCCAATGGATCCTAACGTGTTTGATTTGGTGCGTTTCAGTGTGGCAATTCTCTGCAGTTATGTCTGTAATATACTGATGGTTTTCTCTCCAGGGCTGTACAGCACTCCCTCTCAGTCATCATTTGCAAGGTAGCCCTATCTTAATCCTTGATTCTAAAGACATGGAGAGTCCTAAGAGAGGTCCAGTAGAAGACTGCAGCTTTACCATCAAGAAACGCAGTAAGATCAACAAGAATGAAGGTGATAATGTATCTTCAGTTCCTACTGTTTGCAAGGCCCCTGTTGTCTCGAAGGTATTTCTTACTTGGTGTGAAAATTTCACAGGCAGTAGTAACACTGAGCTTGAGCTGCGTGTGAAGTGAGGAGACATGTTTCTTTCTATTATTTATTCTATTATTATTCTATCTATTCTATTATTATTATTTCTATTATTATGTTTCTTTATCTATTATTTATTCAGGATAAGGATAATTTGCCAGATGTCATTCAAATTTTGAAGTCCTTCGAGGGATGTAAAGGCATCAAAGTAATTGACTTCATTAAAGAAAATAAATTCTTGACCGACAAAGTGCAGAGTGATTTATTGGATATTCTTTGCCAGTGGCTAATGAAGCAGACGTCAGGGCATTTGAAAGCGTGCGTACCTTTGTGTTTTGTGATCTTAAATTTGTGGCTGTGAGTGCCACTGAGCATTCATCAGTACCACTGTATTTGCTTTCAGGTATCCAAGTACGTTTGACAAGATATCTCTGGCAAAGGCAATTGTGAAGGCATTTCCTTGTTTGGAGGATGCTAACAAGTCTCATGTGTGTACTTTCAGATTGTGGCATGCCAGTTTATGTTGTGTTGTTATACATTACTAGTGAGTGCATATCAATATTCTGAATTTCTTAAAATTACAGAAGCAGTGGTTTGATGAAGAATCCCACACTGGCTTAATCCAGACTAGATTGAACACCGTCAGGCGTAGAGCTGCCCCTGAGGAGAGGAAGAATCGGCCCAGGGCTCCAAGAAAAGAAAAACAGACCTTAACAGCTACCTCTCCCAATTGGAAAGTTCGTGCGACACCTACTAAAATCCGTGACCTTGTAAGTTATCTAGGAGGGGCTCTCTAAAAGAAGTAGTGTCTTTGTTTTAATTGAGTGGATTTCAACTTCTTTTATCTGTGCAGGCAAGCATGGAATACCTTGATGCAACTCCTCAAAATTTTAATTTGGTCTCGACCTACCTTGCATCCTCATTTGATGAGAGGCGTAAGTGGGTTTTGGATGACAAACCGACTGTAACACATGTGGTTTCAAAATTCAAGCATCTTGTGTCATATGGCAGCCTTATGGTAATTTAAGTAAAGAAACACTACTTTGGCTGCAGGTTTTGTCATAAATAAGTACATTTTATTCTCCCAAATATTTCCAGATTTGTGAGGAATTTGATAGGATTGAGAAAAGTCATGCACCTCTTGGCCCAACTTTGACATCTGCTGTGCCAGCATTGCTGAAGAAAGCTGAGGTTGAGAATGTACATGGTCTGGAAGAAGTAAAAGCTTTCAGAAATGGTAGGCAATCTTAATCCTTTTGATATGCATCTGTGGCGTGAACTTAAATATGTTGTATAGAAGATCATTTTTCTTCCCTTTTTTTTTGGAATAGCTTCAGACGCCACCAAAGCTGTGATTCTGTTGCCATCCATCCTGTTTTGTAAAATTGTGAAGAAAGATCAGTCTGCTTCCCTTAATGAAGGAGCTGCATTCTGGCTAAGGAAAATACCTTGTAGCGCATTGCTTCAAATCGTCCCTGTGAGTACTAGTAGCATGTAGAGATTTTTTTTTTCCTTGTGTGTTTCTTCCCAATTGTTATCAGTTCCGAGAACTTAATGTATGAATGACACATTACTGTTGCAAGTAGGTGGCACTGATACTCTTCTGCTATTGTTCTATTTATTGGAGTCATCCCAAACTTGTGGAGAAATCTTAATTTTTTTCCTGTTCCTGGGAGAAGG
This sequence comes from Odontothrips loti, assembly GCA_038380765.1. NCBI lineage: Eukaryota > Metazoa > Arthropoda > Insecta > Thysanoptera > Thripidae > Odontothrips > Odontothrips loti. Next base: position 7,816,981 of record CM076243.1, read on the forward strand.
GCAGGGGAGTTTGATTTTTGTGATTTGCTGAACAACATGAGTGTGACCTCCAAATGATGTGTAATTTGGCTAATTTATGTTATTGTCATTTGATTTGATAGGTCATCAATATTAATTACTTAATATCTCCCAAATCACTAATGTGCAACTTTTCTTTGCAGGAAGGGACTGATGTAGGTTCATACAAATCAGTGGAGATACCAAAGGACGATAATGTTGAAGTGAAACCGGTTCCTCCTTTTATTTTATGGGTAACCAAAAACAAGAGAGATGGGGAATTCTATATCAAAGTCGATGCCATTTCCATCCATGTAAATACAGACCATGTAGAGCATCCTTTGATTGAAGCACTCGAGACATTTATAAAAGTTCACCATGTTTTTAATGTGGAATACCACCCTTATTTGGGGAGTGTAATAAATCTGCTTGAGCACATTATGCTCATCAAAAATAAAACCTTCCCTAAACTGCACACAAAAGTTAACACATTGTTAACATTTATTAGAAACTTCTGTGCTAATAAGTAGTGTATTGGGGCTTTTAATGTAATATTTTATTTGGTTATCTACTGTTAACAACTGGAATTTTCTATATTTTGTTTCTGTGCCAACACTTGGCTACGTCATTTATCATTTACTTCCTACTGCCTTTAAATGAATAGTTCATTGTGAAGAACTGAAGTTTTGTAGATTTTGTTTCACTGCAATCACTTTGCTAGTCCAGTTATTTATTCAGTTCCTATTGCTTTTGTGAATGCTTAAGTTTATGTTTGAAGGGAATAGTTTATTGTGAACAACTGGAGTTCTCTACATTTTGTTTCTCTGTTTAAGAAACCTGTAATGCCAAGTGTGTTGCATTGTGTAAATTGATACGTTGTAATTGGATCCCATTTCTCCTATTGCATTTTTCAGTGCAACCCATTGCAATGTGTTTGTGCATTTACTGTACAATAATGATTCGTGTGATTTTACTGTTCCTTGCAAGTGTTATAAATACAAACGCCCATTCTGTTCATTCCAATTTGTTCCCTTCTCTACTTCACCTCCAAAACCTTGTTGGGACTGGTCATTAGAATAGAAGAAATTTAAGAGAGTATAGAACGCTAACATGTTATTTTATTATTATATAAAGCCTGCAAGCGGCAAACTATAAGAACATATGCACAACTAATTACAACACAGCAGAATGTTCTACAATAGTTAATACATTTAAAATAAAGTTAAACCCTAAAATAGCATACACCAAGGCAGTGAATAAAGAAATCACCTTACAAACCATAAATTTCTAAATGTAGTACATAAACAAAATATTATTCACAAAAGATGCAATCTGCCATACTGAGGGAGAAACAAAAAAGCCAGCAAGACCACAAAAGTTGAGTGGCTGTTCTTGAATATTTCAAACAAAACCTGTGTTATTCAGGTATTTAGTACTCATTGAACCACACATCCTTGAAACACGGAGTCCTTAACTCAAAACATGAAACATAAAAGTACTAGTGTTTCAAACTTAAGTAAAGACAAACTTCACCATACTTTTGGACTTCAAGGTTTTCAGTGCAGGGCATTAAAAAGTATTTAAAATACCAAATCTTATTTTTTTAAATCAAATTTTAAAGTGATTTAGAGACATAAAATAAAACACCTTGTCACTGCAACTGCATTTGGTTGTGATTTTACCTTAATGTGATAATACTTTCCTGGAATTTCAATGAAAAAAAAGCCATTGTCCATTTCAGCCTGGAAGTACGCTACTTTTCACAGACCATGAACAGGATTTACGCCACAATGACAGACCATTCGGAATTATGCCACTTCGAACACACTTTGAACTTCAATATAATCATTACTATTACACATGGAAATACGCCAGTCTGCCAGATCATCACGGAAGTATCATCACATCAAAGCTTTCTGTTATGTACATCCTAAATTACCACATCCTAAATTCTTGAGGACTGGTCCCTTGAATGAGGAAGTTCATGACGCAGGACTTGCTATGCACATGTGATGGAGGACAGTCGATCCTGAAACACACACACAAAAATCAAGTGGCAGATACCAAAATTTCAGTTCTTTATTCAAAAGGAGTTGGTAGCCTCAAACTTCAAGTCATATAGCACAAAAATAAATGTCTGTGTTCTCACATCAATGAGTGTAAACTACCAAACAAAATGGTGCCACAAAAATCACAAGGGAAGATGTCCACTAGTGGGGCATTGCATTTCAGATTCAATCTGAACATTTCGCCCTCCATTCCAAGCACTGTCAATTTATCTCCACAGGCAACAATTACTTACCAACAAGAAGGCTGATGGTCTCCTCAGTGATTGTGCCATACGCCCCCAAAAACTCCCGCAAGTCCATTTCAGATCAGACTGCAAGAAGAAATAAAAATAAAATACACACACACCTGAAATGACAGATACCAAAATCTCAGACAGCCTAAGCAGCACACAAGGTGCAGAAAAGGTTAACACAGGTCCAACGGCCGATATGCAGTTGAATAGAAAACACAAAACTGGCAGGGCAAACCTCGCAGTGTTTGGGGTGATTTCACAATGACGCCCACATATTTTGTTGAGGAAGACTTATTTTCTTGAACTTGGCTGAATTATTGACCGATTCATAGTTACATTGAAAACGCAAAGCAAGCGCGGAAAACATCGAAGTGTTTGGAGTAACGTCAAAAATTGTGCCCAAATAATTTGTTGTGGAAAGGTTACAGGTTACTACCAACTTTGAACCAAGGTCATTTACCTGGAAAATACAGAAGGAGGGTGCGTGATGTACCAGTGCAGAGACAGCAGAGAAAAGTTGCCAGGGGTGCACAAAAGCGTTGCAGGGTCAGGCAGCACCAGCAGCAAGCGGCAGCAAGCAACACCAAACCTGGAACATGGCAGTGGAATGTTCAGCTCACATAGGAATCAGTATTGATCAGCTCTTTATGACACTGAGGGAAATGTGATGGTATATTATAAAAAACACATGGAGAACTCTGCACACATTCATGTATGCCCAGCAATTTCATTATCAATAGCACTGTAATTAGGTGGGGCACCCATCCGGTCACCAACACACGGATCAGCAACTTGTGCAAGCTACCACAAAGAAACACGGTCTGAGGTTACTAACCTATAAATTACACCAGATATACTTCACCTCACAACTAGAGAAGCTGGTAAATAATGACTTGCTGAAGCTGGCACGCAGGGCTTCGACCAAGGAATCTCGGGCTCATCCACAGCACAAAACAAGCCAACACCAGCAGGGCAGCAAAACTGGAACATGTCAGTAAACACTTAGCTCACATTTGACAATGGCGTTGGAAGAGCAGCTCGGAAAAGTCACCGGCGTTAAGCAAATAAGAAAGTATGATCATAAAGTGTGGTCCTTCCCTTCTAACAACATTAACGATCTCTATTGCGGTTCTGAGCAAACGGAGTGTTTGGTAAACCAACTGAAGCGAGGTTAAATACCAGAAAAGATGAAACAAATACCCTTCACATTTCTGGGTTGAAATCACAGGCAAAGAAACATACAGAATTTTTGTTTTATCGAGTGGCGTCAAACGTAAACAACTTGGCATATGAAAGGTTAGGGCTGCAGCCAGATTCGAGACATGTCGGAAAGAAATAGGGCGGTTTCACTACGTAAAGACGCGCAGGCTTCATGACAAAGAAAGTCGTGCCCTAATTTCCGGCGTGAGCCGCGAATCAAGTTGTAAAAAAGACAAGAGGGCGAAGCGATGCTAAATCTTACAGGCCACTCGAGTGATCATGAACGTTGCAAAAGCAAAGCGAAACAGCGATTCCTTAACCCTAACCGGATTATCATATCTTCATATGACGTACTCACCCGACTCAAACGTCACCTTACCAATATTTAAACACAAATCAAACTCGGCTTGGGGGCGGCGAAATTTATTGCGACGCTCTTGCTCTTACAAAATTCCAGTCCAGGAGGAAACACCGCGGCCGAAAACAAAACAGAACCGATGCCGAGCGAGCCGAGCCGAGCCGGACGCCACGCAGCCAGCCTCCCCGAACGACCCGAACGGGGAGCCGAGACGGTGAGACGAGGTCGGGAATGCTTGTGGTGGGGGAACGAGCGCGGCCGGCGCGGAGCCAGATAATCACGACGCGCGTCGTCAATATCGACGTGTTCAGGGGGTGCTTAGATTTTGAAGCACCGCTGCGTAGAATTGAATCGTTCGCGCTCGCAGTGTGTAACTTGCTTGCTACTCCGTTCTGTGTACGGGTGCCTCAGACAATCATCGTACTTCTCCCAGGTCCCTCGAAGCCGCCGAGCGTACCCCACGTAGTGGTTGTATTCACGAGCTACGAGACTGAACTTCTTTCCACAGATGTCTAATATCTCTGGGACGGACGCGAGAGCAAATTGTTGCTTGAATTTTGGCCTCGTCTCTTCAGATTTTGGGTGCTGGAGAAATCCAGTATCAACGAATACAGCATCTCCGAGGTGTTTGCTGCCTTTGCTTCTTTGCTTGCATCCTGGTTCCACACAGTTCCGCTCTTCGGAACCGATGTGGGTAATTATGGCAGAATCCAAGGCCGCGAACCCTCCTGAGAAAAACTCATCAGAATCGACGTCAAGCATCAGCTGGTATGTGACATGCGTGTGGCTTTCTTTACAAATCCATTCGGTTTGGGCGGAGTTAATGTTAAAGTGAAGGTTGGCTATGATGTCATGCACATTTCCGAAGGAATCGTAAGCAATGATGTCAGTTTTGCGAACGACCCTTTTCTGGGCATTTCTAGTAGAAGACACAGTGTTCACGGATGTCAGCCGCGTGTAACCCGATGAAACCAATGCTTTTGCTCTCAGCAGGTAGGTTTCATTTACTGCGCCCTTGTGTGCCAACGACCATAGAACCTTCAAGGCTTCGGATTCATCTCTCATGCCCTCGATTTGGCGTCGCAAGGACGGATGTTCCAAAATGCCGATAGTTAGCACCTGAGCCACGGAGTCAAAGGCGCAGGTATTTCTCACCTGTACCTTTGAGTCCTCGTGGATTGCATGAAATCCGGTCAGATTACCGTTCCTCAATAAGTAATTCTTGGGCGGGTCAAGAACAGCAAGAGTTTCTACATGTATTTGAGGATGTTTACTCAGGTACTTGGAGGGCTTCTTCTTTTTTTTCTCGTCAGTTTTCCCCCCTCTTTCATTGACTATCTGATCCGCCTCTTTCTCCGTTTCATTCTCTTTCTTCTTATTGTCCTTCTTTCCCTGTGATTCCTTGTCTTCCTCCTTGTCATGCTTTTCCGGTGATTCATTCCTTTTCTTAGCCCTTTTCTCCATTTCATTTTCTTTTGTATCATTTCCTTTCTCAGCTACTCCCCCCAGTTTTCCAGGTGATCAAGTTCTTCGTCGGATTCACTTCCAGTCGTTGCAGTCACGCTGCCATGCTCATCAGGCTTTGTAGGTGTTTCTCTATGAACAGTAGCCGTGGACGCAAGTGCGACGTGCCCTTGAATCGCTGACAGGTGAAGGCCAATGAACTTGTGAAGATCAATGGGTAACTCCTCATCTTTGAAAATCTTGTTCTTGGTCTCATTAAAGTACCCTTCTACACCCGCGGACACTCCTGTTAGATGCGGAGACTTGAAGGCCTTAACCATGACCCCTGTCCAGAGCACAAAATCTCGTGAAATGTCAATAAGTTTGTTGAAAAACGATCTATGACAGTACGGATTTACATCCTCTCCGACTTCTTCTGAATTTTCTTGTGCAGCCAATTGCACTGTTTGCAAGGCCGACTTCATGTCCCCCGTGCAGTCATTCTCATCCTCATCATCCTCTTCATCATGGTCATCATCTTCACCGTCTTCATCATGGTCCAAATCATCACAGGGCAATTTATTGGCACCACTGACCAGGTTATTCAGTGCCTGTTTTGCTTTAGCAGCAGAGGTCAACGTGCCGTTGCTGTTGGTGCCCGTTGACTCGGCAGCTGTGACGGTTAACAGTAGTTGCAATCTTTCAAGGAACTTTTAGGAGTCTACTGTAGCCTATAGGTTCCGGGCAATATAAAGAGGTTCGATTGTTTATACACTTTTATTCCCTACCGTTAAATTACAATCTACTGATAAGGCTATGGATTAGGAACTATGAATTTGTACAATGGCGGACGTGGAACGTGCCCGAGTCTCACGACGGTACGGAGAGGCACGACGGATGTCCTCTCCGGAGACGGACGCGAACCGAACTGCCTCCCGCCGGCCGGGGCCCCGGTCGGGTCCCGGACGGCGGCGACCGGGCGAGCGGCGAGCCCCCGAACGCGGGCCGAGGAGTGCTCGTCTCTGCTCCGGGCAGAGACCGGCGCGCGCGGGCGCTCGCGGCAGGATCGCGACGATGAGACGCGCGGTCCTCTCGTGGGAGTGCATGGTGGCGGACAGCGTCCGCCACACTACCCCCCTCGGAGTAGCGTAGCGTGGTTCAAAGACGCTGTGGCTGTCCGTAGAACTGTGTGGGCCGCGTGTTGCGGCCTGCTCGCGTGCGGTACGGAGCCTGACCATCTGCGGGCTCGGGCTCGTTGTTGGTTGAGTGCGAGTTTCCTGGAGGCCGGTCGGTGTCGAGAGCAGGTGGGACCTCATCTCGGCGGTCAGCGTCGTCGTCGGCGACTGGGGTGGGCGGGACGTCGTCGTCACCGTTGGCGCCGTCGTCTGTGGCCAGGGCGGGTTGTTCACCCTCCTGGTGGCCAGCAGCGTCCGCGTCGGCGGCCAGCCGGTGGGCTGGCTTGACGCGGTCAACGGACACTTTGGTAGTCCGGCCGGTCAGCTGGATCGTGAGGGTCTTGTCGTCCCTCGCGATGATTCTGTGCGGCCCGGTGTATGGTGGTTGGAGAGCGCCACGAACGGTGTCGTCCCGGAGGAGCACGTGGGTGGCCTTCTCGAGGGCGGGAAACACAAACGCTGGCTTGGTGCCGTGCCGTGTAGCTGGGACAGGGCGGAGGCGCCCAACCTGACGGCGGATGCGCGTCAGGAGGTCCTTGTGGTCGAGGAGCGCAAGTGGCTGCGCCGGGGTGGAGATGAATTCTCCAGGTAGGCGCAGGGGCTCGCCGTAGACGAGCTCCGCGGTGGACGCGTGGAGGTCGTCCTTGAGGACGGAGCGGAGGCCGAGGAGCACCCACGGCAGGGCGAGGCTCCAGGAGTCGTCCTCGTGGCACATCAGGGCCGCCTTCAGGTCTCGGTGCACTCTCTCCAGGATGCCGTTGGCCTGCGGGTGGTAGGCAGTGCTCCGGTGCTGTTTTGTGCCAAGTACGCGGAGTGCCCCCTGAAACAGGTGGCTCTGGAACTGGCTTCCTCTGTCCGTCGTGACGTGCTGGGGGCGCCGAAGCGGGCCACCCAGTGGAGCAGGAACGCCGCCAGGACGTTCTCGGAGGTGGCCGTCTCGAGCGGGATGCACTCGAACCAGCGGGTCCAGCGACAGATGACGGTGAGAAGATACCGGGCTCCGTTCGATGTCGGCAGCACTCCCACCAGGTCCAGGTGGACGTGGGAGAAGCGAGCGGACGGCTCCTCGAACTCGCCGAGCGGCGCGAAAGCATGACGCGTGACTTTGGACCGCTGGCATGCCTCGCACGCGGCAGCCCACGCGCGGCAGTCTTTTCGCATGGACGGCCACACGAAGCGGTCGGATACGAGGCGGACGGTCGCGCGGGCCCCCGGGTGGCTCAGCCCGTGGAGGGCGTCGAAGACGCGGCGGCGTAGCGCGACGGGAACGAACGGGCGCGGTTTTCCCGTGGACCGGTCCACGAGCAGGGGCTGCGCGTGGTCCGGCACGGCGACTTCGGTTAGATGCAGCGCCGAGTCGGGGTCGTTGTAGTCCCGGAGCTCTGGATCGGCTCCCTGTGCTGCCGCCAGTTCGGCGGGCGAGGGTGGCGCCGTGATGGCGCTGACGGTTGCCTCGGGCGCGGCGGCAGGCAGCGTGATCCTGGACAAGGCGTCAGCGACGATGTTGTCTTTGCCGGCGACGTGCCGCACGTCCGTGGTGAACTGGGAGATGAAGGACAGCTGGTTTAGCTGGACGGGTGCGAGCTTGTCTCTGCGCTGCGTGAATGCATGCACCAAGGGCTTGTGGTCCGTATAGATGGTGCAATGCTGGGCGTCCAGGATGTGGCGGAAGTGCTGCACGGCCAGGTACACGCCTAGGAGCTCCCTATGGTACGGGGGCGTCGTCGCCAGCGCCTCGCTGAGCTTCTTGGAGAAGAACCCCAGAGGCTGCCAGCGGCCGCGCACCCACTGCTTGAGGGCCGCCCCGACGGCCTTGCAGGATGCGTCCGTGAAGAGACCCAGCGGGGCCCCGACGCGAGGATGCGCCAACAGCGTAGCCGACGTTAGGCTCTCCTTGCACCGGAGGAAAGCCTGCTCTCGTTCCGGGGTCCAAGGGAGCGGGTCCTTTCCCTTGATCTTGTTGTCCAGCATGGCGTGGAGTGGAGCTTGGTGGTCCGCTGCGTTTGGCAGGAAGGTTCGGTAGAAGTTTATCATACCAAGAAACCTGCGCAGTTCTTCGGCTGTGTTTGGACGTGGGTAGGACTGCAGGGCTGTGATGCGGTCCTGGGGTGGTCGTGTGCCGTGCGCGGACACGGTGTAGCCGAGGAAGCGGACCTCTGGGGCGCCCAAGATGGTCTTGGCCACGTTGACCACTACGCCGTAGTCCGATAGCCGCTGGAACAGGGCGCGGAGATGCACCTCGTGCTCTTCGGGGGTCTTGGAGAAGACCAGAATGTCGTCCAGGTACGGGTAACAGAAGGGGAGGCCACGGACGACTTCGTCCATGAAGCGCTGGAATGTTTGACCCGCATTTCTCAGCCCAAAAGTCATGTAGGGGAATTCGAAGAGGCCGAAAGGGGTGGTGATGGCCGTCTTGGGGATGTCTTCTTCGGAAACCGGAATTTGCTGGAATGCTTTCACAAGATCAATGGTGCTGTACGTGGTGCAGTCGGCAAGGTCGAAAGCGACGTCGCCGATGTGGCGGACCGGGTAGCGGTCTGGGATGGTCCGGGCGTTCAGCAGGCGGTAATCCCCGCAGGGCCTCCAGGCAGAGTTACCCTTTGGGGCCAGGTGCAGTGGAGATGACCAGGGGCTATCGGACGGGCGCGCCGTGCCGGCCTGCAGCATGGCGTCGAACTCCGCCTTGGCGACCGCAAGTTTAGCTGGCGCCAGGCGCCGTGGCCGGCAGCTCAGCGGGGGTCCCTCCGTCGTCTTGATGTGGTGGACGGTGTTGTGGCGGACCGTGCGGGGGAGCCCCGCGGGCCGCGTCAGCCCGGGGAACTCCTCGAACAGCTTGGAGAAGTTGGGTGACGTGGTGGAGGCGGAGATGGCTCTGATGCTCGGCTGGCGGACGGCGGCGCGCTCTCCGGGCACCGCTTGGCCGGACGGCTTGTGCATGAGTTGGGCGCGGCGGCAGTCGGTGAGGAGGTCGTACCCCGCCAGGAAGTCGGATCCGAGGATGGGCACGGCGACGTCGGCTATAATCAGCCGCCAGGGCATCGCCGTGCTGAGGCCGAGGTCGATATTCTGGAGGTAGGGCCCGTAGGTTTTGATGGCGGAGTTGTTGGCGGCGCCGAGCTCCCAGTTGGAGGCCTGGAGGCGGCCGTGGAGTAGGCGCCGTGGAAAACAGGAATAGTCGGAACCGGGGTCGGCCAGGTAGCGATGGCCTGTCGCCCTGTCGGTGACGAAGACCCTGGTCCCGGTGGCCTGGCGGCCGGCCGTGGTGGTGTTTACGACCGGCCGCCGTCGTCGTTTTCCTGCTGGCGGTGCATGGGGCACGGCGGCCCGCCGCACTTGCGGGCGTCCCTCCCGTACTCGGAGTGGTACCAGCACGTGCTGGCACTGCTGTCGTCGGTCTTGGTGCGGCGGCCGCGGGTCCGCCGGTCCTTGGCCTTGCTGAGGGCGGCCACCTGCTCGCTGAGCTGCGTCAAGCAGCTAGAGATGGCCGCGATGTCCGCGGTCGCGGGGGCGGCTGGTGCGCTGGCGGCGTAGACGCTGCTGGTGGCCGTGGCGTCAGCGGTGGCTGCGGCCAGCACGCTGTCGCCGAGTTCGGCCAGCTGGGTGAGGCGCATTGTTGGGTGCCCCGCGAGGACTGCCCGCGCCGCGGGGAATCCTCTTGAGCCAGAGCTGGCGGAGGAGGCCCTCGGTCACTTCGGGGCCGGCCAGGCCCCGCATCTCCCGGAGTAGTTGGGAGGGGGTGCGATCCCCCAGTGGCTCGGGTGCCATGAGGCGGTTGAGCCGATGTTCGGCTGAACCCGCCAGGCGCGCCGTCAGCGCCGCCTTGATCGCCGTGTACGGCGTCTCGGCGGGAGGATGTGTGATGACGTCCGAGACGACGGACGCCTGGGCCTGGGAGAGGTGCCGGAGTACCTCCCGAAAGCGGACCAGCTCATCTGTGACCCGCGCGTTTTCAAACGCAGCCTCGGCCTGGGCGAACCAGGCCACGGGCTCGGATTCCCAGAAGGGGGCCAGGCGGATCTGCGGCATGATTATGTTGCTAGTGGCGCTGGCGCTTGCGTTGCTGGAGGTGCTGCCCGTGCTGGTGGAGCTGTGCGCGTCGTAGGGTTCAGGTTCGTCGGGGTTTGCCCCCTGGTGGCGGCGCAGCGCCTGCCTGGTCTGGAGCAGACGGGCCCGCATGAGCCTAAGCCGGCGGCGGAGGCGGGCGCGGGCGTCCCCAGCGGGCGGCCGCGGCATCGTTGGCGGGGTGAGTTACTTTCGCTTGGCTGTTGCGACGAGTCGAGCCGGGCCACACCGAGCCGGGCCGTTGGCGGCAGGCGGTGTTGCCGGCGGAGCGGGTTGCTTTCGCTCTCGGTGGCTGCTGCGACGAGTCGAGCCGGGCCACACCGAGCCGGGCCGTTGTCGGTAGGCGTTGTTGCCGGCTGGTGCGCTGGATGCGGCTGGGCTCGGCACGGCCTGGTGGCGTCGTTGAGGGGACTTGGAGCGCGGCGCGGTTGACGCGAAGCAGCGTGGCGTGGGTTTTTTGTTTTTGGCCGTCTGCCGGTATCTGTTGGTACCCGTGGATCGCGCGCAGCCCTGCGGCGGCCGTAAGGCAGCGGTTATAGGACAGTTTTGGCGCTGGTCGGCGGCGCGGCCAAGGGGTACGATCACAACTGCACAAAATCACTTCACTGTTCACTGTTCACTGCAGGCGCAAACACACGCCATCTTGCCGGAAAATCACGTCGGGGTCACCAATTTAGGAGTCTACTGTAGCCTATAGGTTCCGGGCAATATAAAGAGGTTCGATTGTTTATACACTTTTATTCCCTACCGTTAAATTACAATCTACTGATAAGGCTATGGATTAGGAACTATGAATTTGTACAATGGCGGACGTGGAACGTGCCCGAGTCTCACGACGGTACGGAGAGGCACGACGGATGTCCTCTCCGGAGACGGACGCGAACCGAACTGCCTCCCGCCGGCCGGGGCCCCGGTCGGGTCCCGGACGGCGGCGACCGGGCGAGCGGCGAGCCCCCGAACGCGGGCCGAGGAGTGCTCGTCTCTGCTCCGGGCAGAGACCGGCGCGCGCGGGCGCTCGCGGCAGGATCGCGACGATGAGACGCGCGGTCCTCTCGTGGGAGTGCATGGTGGCGGACAGCGTCCGCCACAAACTCATCTTTGCCTGTTGCTTGTATCAAGAGGCCAAGCCACCTTAAAAGGTGTGTCTTGACCAGAGATGGAGTATGTGTATGTTTGGAAACAATTTTAGACAGGCGCGTGTCGGGGGGGGGGGGGGGGGCGCACGGGAGGCACGCGACGGTCTACTATCGTCTGCTGACAAAGACAAGGTTGTTGGTTGATTTTTTTTCTCTTCTTTCTGCAAAATTTTAGTGCGAGTGAACATAGCCTGCCCCAACCCGTTTAAAAAGAATAAAGGATGTTGGCATATTCTTACGGCAGGCACACGTCTACTTACCTATACTTACAAAAGACTAACGATTTCTTTAATAAAAATGGTGCAGGCTCCTTTGGGTTACGCTCTCTTCATGGACGTTGTACCTCAAACTAAGCGGGACCATAAGTCACGGTTTTAGTTCATTTGGGTAGTGCTAAAGGTCGTCTCGGAACGGAAAATTGTTTGGGTTGGTGGATACATCAGACAAAAAATTTGTTCCGTTCAATTCGACTCATAATACTGTTCATTGGAACGCTACCTTACATTTAGCCGAACCAAGGTTGCGGATACAATAAATTTTCGTAATTTTGAAGGTCGTCTGAGAGCGGAACAATGTTTGTCTGCGCGCCTTCTTCAGAGAACAAATTTTTTCCCGTCGATTCGACTCAAAATGTTGGTTGGAATCGCACCTTAAACTCAGCCGGACCCAAGGTCATCGTTTTAGTTAATTTGCGTTATGTTAAAAGTCGTCTGAGAACAGAACAACGTTTGTCTGCGCGCCTTCTACAGAGAACAAATTTGTTCCGTTCGATTCGCCTAATGTTGTTCGTAGGAACTGTACCTCAAACTCAGCCGGACCCAAAGTCGCAGTTTTAGTTCATTTGAGTACTGTTCTAGGTCGTCTCGGAGCGGAACAATGGTCGGGTGCCGGGTGCCTACATTACAGAACAATTTTGTTCCGATCAATTCGACTCATGTTGTTCGTTGAAATCGCACCTTAAGCCCAACCGGACCCAAGGTCGCGTTTTTAGTTAATTTGCGCTATGTTGAAGGTCGTCTGAGAGCGGAACAATGTTTGGGTGGTTGCCTACAGTTGAGAACAAATGTGTTCGCTTGATTCGCCTAATATTGTTCGTTGGAACGGCACCTTAAACTCAGCCGGACCCGAGGTTGCAGTTCCTGTTAATTTGAGTAGTGTTCTAGGTCGTCTCTGAACGGAACAATGTTCGGCTGGGCCCCTTTTCAATAGAACAAAATTGTTCCGTTCGATTCGCCTGATAATGTTCGTTGGAACTGTACCTTAAACTCAGCCGGACCCGACGTTGCGGTTCCAGTTGATTTGAGTAGTGTTCTAGGTCGTCTCCGAGCGGAACAATGTTCAGCTGGGCCCCTTCTCCATAGAACAAATTTATTACGTTCTATTCGACTCATGTTTTCCGTGGGAACTGTACCTTGAACTCAGCCGGACCCAATGTCGCAGTTATAGCTAGTTTGAGTGGTCTTTTAGGTGGTCTCGGAGCGGAACAATGTTTGAACGGGTGCCTACATTAGAGAACAAATTTGCTCCGTTCGATTCGCCTATTGTTGTTCGTTGGAACCGTACCTTAAGCTCAGCCGGACCCAAAGTCGCGGTTCCAGTTAATTTGAGTAGTGTTCTAGGTCGTATCGGAGCGGAACAATGTTCGGCAGGGTCCCATCTCCATAGAACAAAATTGTTTTGTTCAATTCGACTCATGTTGTTCGTTGAAATTGCATCTTAAACTCAGCCGGACCCAAGGTCGCGTTTTTAGTTAATTTGCGCTATGTTGAAGGTCGTCTGAGAGGGGAACAATGTATGGGTGGTTGCCTACAGTAAAGAACAAATTTGTTCGCTCGATTCGCCTAATCTTGTTAGTTGGAACGGCACCTTAAACTCAGCCGGACCCGAGGTTGCGGTTCCAGTTAATTTTAGTAGTGTTCTAGGTCGTCTCTGAGCGAAACAATGTTCGGCTGGGCCCCTCCTCAATAGAACAAAATTGTTTCGTTCCATTCGCCTAAAATTGTTCGTTGGAACTGTACCTTAAACTCAGCCGGACCCGTGGTTGCGGTTCCAGTTAATTTGAGTAGTGTTCTAGGTCGTCGCTGAGCGGAACAATGTTTAAACGGGTGCCTACATTAGAGAACAAATTTGCTCCGTTCGATTCGCCTATTGTTGTTTGTTGAAACCGTACCTTAAGCTCAGCCGGACCCAAAGTCGCGGTTCCAGTTAATTTGAGAAGTGTTCTAGGTCGTATCGGAGCGGAACAATGTTCGGCAGGGTCCCATCTCCATAGAACAAAATTGTTCCGTTCAATTAGACTCATGTTGTTCGTTGAAATTGCACCTTAAACTCAGCCGGACCCAAGGTCGCGTTTTTAGTTAATGTGCGCTATGTTGAAGGTCGTCTGAGAGCGGAACAATGTATGGGTGGTTGCCTACAGTTCAGAACAAATTTGTTCGCTCGATTCGCCTAATGTTGTTCGTTGAAACGGCACCTTAAACTCAGCCGGACCCGAGGTTGCGGTTCCAGTTAATTTGAGTAGTGTTCTAGGTCGTCTCTGAGCGGAACAATGTTCGGCTGGGCTTCTTATAGATGGAACAAAATTGTTACGTTCTATTCGACTCATTTTGTTCGTTGGAACTGTACCTTAAACTCAGCCGGACCCGTAGTTGCGGTTTCAGTTAATTTGAGTAGTGTTCTAGGTCGTCGCTGAGCGGAACAATGTTTAAACGGGTGCCTACATTAGAGAACAAATTTGCTCCGTTCGATTCGCCTATTGTTGTTCGTTGGAACCGTACCTTAAGCTCAGCCGGACCCAAAGTCGCGGTTCCAGTTAATTTGAGTAGTGTTCTAGGTCGTATCGGAGCGGAACAATGTTCGGCAGGGTCCCATCTCCATAGAACAAAATTGTTCCGTTCAATTAGACTTATGTTGTTCGTTGAAATTGCACCTTAAACTCAGCCGGACCCAAGGTCGCGTTTTTAGTTAATGTGCGCTATGTTGAAGGTCGTCTGAGAGCGGAACAATGTATGGGTGGTTGCCTACAGTTCAGAACAAATTTGTTCGCTCGATTCGCCTAATGTTGTTCGTTGAAACGGCACCTTAAACTCAGCCGGACCCGAGGTTGCGGTTCCAGTTAATTTGAGTAGTGTTCTAGGTCGTCTCTGAGCGGAACAATGTTCGGCTGGGCTTCTTATAGATGGAACAAAATTGTTACGTTCTATTCGACTCATTTTGTTCGTTGGAACCGTACCTCAAACCCAGCCGGACCCAAAGAAGCGGTTTTGGATAATTTGAGTAGTGTCCTAGGTTGTCTCGGACCGGAACAATGTTTAAACGGGTGCCTACATTAGAGAACAAATTTGTTTCGTTCGATTCGCCTACTGATATTCGTTGGAACCGTACCTAAAGCTCAGCCGGACCCAAAGTAGCGGTTCCAGTTAATTTGAGTAGTGTTCTAGGTCGTCTCGGAGCGGAACAATGTTTGGCCGGGTGCCTACATTACAGAACAATTTTGTTCTGTTCGATTGGCCTAATGATGTTCGTTGGAACCGTACCTTAAGCTCAGCCGGACCCAAAGTCGCGGTTCCAGTTAAGTTGAGTAGTGTTCTAGGTCGCCTCGGAGCGGAACAATGTTTGGGTGGTTGCCTACAGTTGAGACAAATTTTTTCGCTTGATTCGCCTAATGATGTTCGTTTAAACCGTATCTTAAACTCAGCCGGACCCGAGGTTGCGGTTCCAGTTAATTTGAGTAGTGTTCTAGGTCGTCTCGGAGCGGAACAATGTTTGAACGGGTGCCTACATTAGAGGACAAAATTTGTTCCGTTCGATTTGAATAATAATGTTCGTTGGAACTGTACCTTAAACCGAGCCGGACCCAATGATGCGGTTTTGGGTAATTTGCGTTATGGTGAAGGGCGACTGAGAGCGGAACAATGTTTGGGTGGGTGCCTACAGATGAGAACAAATTTGTTCTCACGATTTTAAATTTATTTCTTACTGCGGCGTCGTTTGTTTTCTATCCGGACCCGCGGAATTCCCCTTAAAATGACTGATTGGTCTATTTTGATACGGAACAAGAACATTTATGTCATTGGCAAGCTGGAACAATTGTTAAATTTTTCTATTTTGTTGAAACTTGCCTTATGGAATCATTGTGATTTTGGCCGGACCCATGCCGTTTTTTAAAAAAAATTCTATCTTCCGACCTGGTGCAGAACAAAATGGAACAATTCGGAACAAGATAGAACAGTGCTATTTTCATCAATTTTTCTGGTTTTGAAGGCTTTTTCTGATTTGGGTCCGGCCAACGTCAGGGGTCTGACAGAGGCGGGCCGTGGTGGTGGTGGAGACTCCGGTAGTAGTGGGAGGGGGGGGGCACCGTTTGAAGCTCTTCTCCTTCAATTTGACGCGTCTAGCCGTTCGAAGCCTAAGGTCTAGCAGTGCACTTTAAAACGGTGAATCTCCAAAACGATACGTCGCATAGACCTGGGACTGTTATTTACGGATTCAGGGGACCATTTGCCGTCAGAGCGTACCATATTCACCCCCCCCCCCCCCCCTCAAAAAAAGGATAAATGGATCAAAATCGCAAGTTTGGGAATTTTTCTGTGAAAAATACAGTTATGGTATAGAGAAAGCGTCGGAAAACATTAGCGAGTCTCAGCGTGAGGTATCGATTTGTGGTATCGATTCGTTAACATCACATTTTTTTTAAATTCCTAAGTGAGCTGTCAGAGTGTCAAGAAAAGTTGTTAGGTATAAATCCATATGTGTGTGAGGCTGCAAGCGGCATTGCAAGATAGAAGCCCAAAATGGAAGTAGGAAATCGTGACGAAGAAAAAGAACACTGGGCAAAGTGTGAGATATCGTGTGATTTTTGTTTGAAAGGCGGGGCTCCGGAAACGTGATTTCTCATACTTTGTCCACCGTTCTTCTCCTCCGACATCTTACTTCCGTTTTGGGCTTCTCCGGAATATTCTATTCATTGAAATTACATGCCATACCATATATACTGCGTACTTAAAACAAAAACTTATACTAAGTGTAAAACCAAGTAGTCTGTGCATCAAAACTCGTAGTAACTGTTTTTTCAGCATAGCAATAGAAGCAAAGTACTACTATTAAGTAAATTAAATATTGTAATTACTTAATTGAACATGTTTCTTTGTGTGCGACGACTCACCAGGGCACAATCTATGCGATTCGTCTGAGCCGTCGTAACAGTCGTCTTTACCGTCACAGGCAGCTGCCTTCGGAACGCACTGGAAGTCTTTACACGTAAACTCGTTGCTCCAGCAAGTGTCCCCATTACCTTTGACAAGGATTCGCAATATTATTTAAATTATCCAAAGGTTAACCATTTTGTTCTTGGTTGACAGAGTTGGTATTTGGAGGAAGCGGCCCCATTAGACCATCCCGAAGGTCCCTAAAACGTTAATTGCTACTGTTTTATGCCAAGAATCTGAAGAAAGCGAGACCTTAAAACCAAAATGCAGCACTGAAACACAGGCGGGCAGCGGATACCCGGACACGACCGATTCAGTCAAAATGTTCTCCTGTCTCTGTCGTTCCGTCGACGCAGCAAGGGACATGTTGTTTTAAATCTTGCGTTTCATTGGTTCAGGGAAGATGAAGGTGAAAAGACCTGATCTACACTTCATGGCGGGCAATGAACAACTGGCTTTATTGGCAGCAAGCAACAAGGACGCCTGAGGGCAGCACAGTCGCGGGACAAATGACTGTCACACGACAATTGAAAACTGAACATCAGCTTACCAACATTAACCATATGAGGTGATTTTTGCTTACTTAAACAGGACAGTAGATGCATTCGGACGCGCCCGGGTTTCCGTTGGAGCGAGAAAGTTGTCATTATTAAGGGGACGTTCATTAATTACGTAAGGGCATTGCGGAGGGGAGGGGGCCGAGATATCTTACGTTCGTTCCATATGGAGGTTAGGACCCTTACATGGGGGATGTATTCCGAAAATTCTTACGTAATTGTTGGACGTTCCCTGCTCCCTAACATCGTGGCATGTGGAGCGCGTGAATGGAAGAGGGGTAGAGCGGTTCCAAAAATGACCACCGCGAAGCAGATTGACTTTCCTCATATTCTTTACGGGTGCTGTGAGCATAAGGTTGTGAATAAATTTAACCATGTTCAAGAAAAGTTTGTACTCACACAGGCACAGAATATTCTGAGCACCGTGTTTAAAGAATCGGAATACAAATTGTTCTTGCGAGCAAAATTCATAAGATACGGATAAAATGGGCTTGGTATCGCAAACGTTTCGCAATTCATTGTTTACCAAACTGTTTGCGATTCAGGCTTATCTTGCTAAAACGGGCCCATTACGTCCTATTGAGAATGTATCGCTATTTCATTGCAGCAACCACTGTATTGCGACTTCGAAAACAGATTGCTTGCTGTGTCTGGTCATCAATGAATTTACCAGAGTTTTTATCTGTAAAATTGCAACCCGAAAGCCTGAAAGATTTGTGTGAGCCAAGGTCTCCATCCTGGGAATAAAAATAAAACTCCGACCACAGGCAACCCAAAACTTCCTTAACAGAACAGACAACATTAACAGCCATAGGACTAAAGTTCAAGTTCTGTCCGTTTTGCTCTATCTGACACCGTTTTTCATTGAAGGCAAAGGAAACCAATTCAACGTTTTAAAAACATTTTATTCCCAGGATGAATTCACCCAAGGGCCTTCGAGGATTATGGTACAACAAGACAAGAGCTTTCGAGTGTCCTCAACTCAGAAACGGTGCCAGATAGAGCAAAACAGACAAACTAAATTTAATACTTTTGCCAAATGAATTCGTGTATACTAAGACGTGGGCTCAAGCGAGCGTTTCGACGGCAGCGGTGTGAGGGTCAACAACACCCGGCAAAAATATATAAGGTGACGACTTCCTCGTCATTTTCACTTTAACGTCTTCCACCACACGGCGTGGTTAAGTTACGATTACAAGATTGCACATCACACTTACGTTTGAAGATGGCACTCATATCCTTCTTCCAGAGGTACGGCCTGACCCGCAGGACGTAGAACCGCGACGTGGTAGTGACGTGGGCTTCTTCGGGGTTGCCGCTGTCCAGGGACACCACGATCGGAACGACCTGATGGCGCTGCAGGTTGATGTGGTACAGCGTGCGGCGGCCCTCCAGGTACACAGCGAATGTGTTGTCGGTCCGCAGTACCCTGAAGGTGATCCAAGTGGACGGCAACGGCCGTGAGCCCGGCGGCTGCACCTGGTGGCAACACTCACGCTCTTAAGCGTACTGTTTTTAAGGGAAAATATCACGTTTTTGTTTCTTTGTGCCCTGTGACAGCTCTCACCAACACACCGTCCGAAGGCCGGGCTTATAGTCTTAACTGTGTTCATGTTCCCGATGAACGCCGACCGGGAGGGTCGACTCTTTTCTGTACTCCTTTTTCCAGCTCGGCAACAGACTCATTCTATCTTCAATTTTCAACAACTAAATCGACCAGGACCGTAGCCAGAGTTGGGGTTTCGGAGGGGAATATGTCGCGCTTATTGCATACATCCAGGCGTTTGATATGCAGGGGTTGCCTACCCCGGTCGCCGGTTCCGGTGGGGAGTGGGGGACTGACTCCCCCCCCCCCCCCCTCCCTTCTCTGGCTACGGCCCTAAACCTGTCCAGCATTACAACCTGTCTACTGGTTGCCAGCCAGAGTGACTAGAAGCGCGTAGCCAGGGGCGTAGAAGCTCGGTGTGTGATTCTTCATACCTTCTTACTTCCATTTCGGCCCTACTCCGGAATACGCTATTCGATAGATGGCAGCCCAGGCGTGGTTGTGGGGGTACCATATATCCGATATATGCACATATCTGTTCTTTGACAATGTGCGAATTGGTCCATTCGTAATCAGTGTGTTAGCCCCGTACCCCACTTACTGGGAGCCAGTTTTCGTGGCAGTCGCTGCCCTCGAGGTCGCAGATGTGGTTCGAGAAGTACCACAGCGTGCTGTCGCGAACCGCGTAGCCCCGCACCCAGATGCTGCTGCACCAGCTGGTCTCGGTGCACAGCAGGAAGACGATGCCTTGGTTCTCGCGGTGGTTCTCCACCCGTACTAGGGCGTCGCCATGTTTTGGGAAGAAAGTAATATTGGGCGCTGCGGAGAAACACTGGTTCAGCATTAGAGTGAGGAGAGTCGCAAACCCGCGATTTACACGACTTGTGCACTTTCAATGCCGACGTTTTCATTCAAATTTTAGCTCTCCAGGGTCCTACTGTCTTCTAATCGACATTGGAATATTTTTTTTCAATTCTTTGATAACATGTATGTTTTGTGCTGTGGGCAAGGGCGCGTTCCATTTTCGGTTTTGGGGTCGTCCACATATTACGTAATCACGTAGGGGGGGGGGGGGTCGGAGCTATGCTTACGCTTGATTACAGGGGGGGGGGCGTCGTCCTGATTACGTAATCAACTTTGGTCCTCGCATCGCCTTTTTTTGGGGGATTGGAACTGCTGCAGTGCCGCGTCGCAGTTACCCCGCTCGCGGAGTTTGACATTTTGTTACTACTTTAGATTAAATAAAGTACATTAATCATCCTGAAAATTTTTATTTTCCACTTACCCTCTTCAAACACTTTACAAACGCTGGGTTCACGATTCTTCACATTTTCCGCAAATTCGCTTGATTACGTAATCTTGAGGGGGGGGGGGGGGACTGGGGGGAGGGGGGGGGGGGTCAGGCCGCTGATTACGTCTGTTGACTGGGGGGAGGGGGGGGGGGTCGAAAATCCCAAAAACATGATTACGTAATATGTGGACGGCCCCTTTCCAGTTCTACAGTTTCACTACGAATTTTGAAGTTAGAGTACCGAAAGCCGCGCCGTTCCCGCGGTTATTTGACAATGAAATCCTCCTTCCCCCTGCCGCACCAATTTCTCATACTTCGCTATTTCGCGAACCCTAGACTGCCCTAGACGGCGAATGTTAGATTTCGCCGACTGCCAACGGCAAATCTTGATAAATACGGACATTCGCCGGAGAGTGTCCGAACCGAATGCCTACATTCACACGGACATTCACCGCCTCAATCAGCCTCAATAGACCTTTTATTCAAACAGTGGCAAACCGCAATGTCTCCCGGGAGTTCCGAAAGTTTTCTTGATCTACCGTGTAACATTTAACATGCAAGTACTAAATGTGTTAAAAAGAGTGTCAAGAAACTCTCGGAACAAGCACTACACGGAACTACGAACCCCGTTTCCTCAAAAACGAAAATTTTAATAAAGTTTAAAAACAGGCACATAGGAGATTTTGGTTTGGATAAATGGTCTATCCGGCGATTCTCACCTTTCGCCGGAGAATGTTAGACATTCGCCCTAACATAGATATATCCGCGCAACGCAGCCTGCGTCCTCACCGGCGCACGTTGTAGGCCACTCGTCCGAGCCGTCTTCACATTGCTCGTGGACGTTGCAGCGGTTGCGCAACGAGATGCACTGGTTGCTGGTGACGCATTTGAATTGGTTTTCCTTGCACAACGCCGGTTTGGGTTTGGGCGTATGCGGCACGTAGGGGACACCTTCACATGAATAAGTCGGCCTCCATCAGAGTGCAGAACAATCATTCTCTATTGGTCATATTGCAGGGGACAGAAATCGAAGTTGTCGGCTTTGTATCTGGGTCAGGAAGGCAACATTTTCTTTGCACCGTAAGTAACATGTAACGTTTCACCTAACATTTCAAACTTTCAACAAATTTTCAACAGTGTGTATAAAATGTGCTAGGTACAGCAACAGCTTGGGTGATCATTGGTTTTACTGAAAAAATTGGATGAAATGGATTTAGCCTATTTGGATTTGAAGAAATCCCTGTTTGGTGTGAACGTTTTGGCGAACAGTAGATATGCTGGAGAGGATCGATAGGACCCGGTACAGAGCTCCGGCTCAGGAGGCTTCCCACAATTACATTACACCGGCATAACGATGAAGATTTTGTTGTTTCGTGGGTAATAAAACGTATTATTAGGTATTATCAGGCATTATAGGCACTATAAGTATCGAACGAGTCGGTCCCCCTCGGCCTAAAGTGGCAACCCCGACTGATTCCTCATTCCCTAACAGAAACGGTCAAATTACCACTTTATGAGAATTCTGTCGTCGAACCGAGTCTAACTCGAATCTCAAATCTTTAGGAGAGTGTGCCCATTAAATTCATGCTTCTTCAGTCTGAATCCACCCTAACTGCAGCTTTGCTAAGCTCACAAATTACCACGAAGACGAAGTGCATGGCCGTGCTGTTCTAAAGGGACGTGGTGAAATCTTGTATATTAATGGAGAAATTACTGTTCCAACCTCTGACGATTTCAGGGACGACGCTTGCACAATACACTTGTTTTATAATGTGACCCGTCTGCGTCTCAGCGTTGAGCGTACAGATATAGAGAAACACGCAGCCAGGCTGACAAAGCTCTCACGGACCGGCAGGGGTTCCTGCTGCAGCTGAGCTGCAGCTGAGCCAAAAATTTACATGCTTCAATCACTCACGCCTACATTTTCTGTAGGGAAATGTTTGATGGGGAACGTGTTGCCCATCTTCGAACCATTCGGGAACACATTATGAAATGACGCCAGCTATGACGCGTTTCTCCACGCACATGTTTTGATATGAATGATAGTGGTCCTGAAGTCATGATTATCCGTTGAATGAGGATCTTCAATGTATATTGATCAGCGTGCTCACCAGAAGGTAACCAGGATAGCGTCGCCACAGCTGTCAGCAGTACCGACAACAGTGGAGTCGGAGTCATGAGGACGGCGCGCGGCCAGCGCTGCGAATGCAGGGAGACGGCAAGGCCGGCCGAGGCCCTGGCCGTGACCAACGCCCACCCGGAGGGCCGAAGGCGTGTACACTACGCTCAAGAGGAAGTGGGTGGGCAGCCAGCGTAAACTGAGGCCCGGTGGCGGAAACTCTGCCCGTCTGTCTCAACCGTCAAGCACGGGGGACGGACGAGCTGCCACCTCCATCTGCTGGGGAAAGGAGGGGGGGGGGGGGGGGGGGGGGTCTCATAACCGGCATGTGATGTCTGGCTCCACCCTTAACCCCGGCAAAATAGCGTAACATTTCGAATGTTTGGTCGTACAAACCATGGAAGGCAGTAACGATAAAAATTATTGCACGGAGTGAAGAAGGGGATGTTCAAATGTTCATAAACGAGACCGATATTAGGCCACTTTTTGACCCCCTCCCACTCTATCCTGACCTGGCTAACCTAACGTCCCATGAATTAAGGATAGGGTGGTGACCATTAGCTGACCCCCCCCCCCCCCCCCCTAAAATTGCCACGGAGTTTATGAACGTCCCCTAACACACTGACAACAGGGTGAGTTTCTTCGACTTGACCAAACTTCGGGAGCGTATAGCGAACACCTAGACGAGTACTTTGATATGGGACACTTGGGGTCGAAAATCAAAATTACGACGGCTAGAGAGAATTAAATTTTGCGGACCGAGCGCCTACAGGTAGGCAACCCATCCGGTAGGCGGCATTTCTAGTCAAAGATTTTTGTTGTTAGTTTAGAGTTTTTACTATCGGTCCTGTGCAACAGCACGTAATTGTGATCGGAGTATAACTAACTTTTTTTTAAATTTGCGACAGTTGAGAAATTAAATTTTATATCAGCTTGACAATGAACTTATTTACTTCGAATGAAATCGGGCGGCGAGGCGGCGGAAAGGCTATTATTGTTGCGCAGGAGTACGCGCCTTGCCGGGCGGCCGGCCTCCGCTTCGCCAGCGCTACGCTGCGCCATGCCATTCCTAGGCCGCCAAGTGTCCCATATCAAAGTACTTGTCCAGGTGTCTGCTATACGCTCCCGAAGTCTGGTCAGGTCGAAGAAACTCACCGTGTATATCGGGAACACTTACCCATCAGAGCACGTCAGAAGCGAGTAAAAATCAGAAATGTCTTAAGGCCTGCCGCTAGGTTGCGCAGGATCTAGGGTGCGGGACTGTCCGGGACGATTAAGAAATACACACAAAACACTTTATGGTTCGCAACGGATATTTCCGCACCTCCCTCCATGGAGTGTAAAGAGTTTCCCCTAGTAATTGTTGTCAGTTCGTTTTATTCTTCCGCACTTCCGTACCCTTCCCGTTTTTCGTTCTTTTTGCCGTTTTCTCCGACCCGTTAAAGCATAGTGTCCTTTTGCAGGATCATTTTTTGAAATTTTATTCCACGACCAGCAACTGTATTTCCACTGTCACATATACGTGAGCTGTGCCATGCCTAATCTAGGATACGCCTTCGGTTATCGTTAAAACCAGAGTCATAAAGAGTGCATGATGACTGCTCAGATTTTGTTTTTAGTCTCTAAATAGATCTAAGTAGGCAAAAAGCAGGACATTGCCCCCCCCCCCCTTTCAAGCCGCTCCCAGATCCGCCACTGATCAAGGGATTTTTGTTTTTCGACAAGCCACAGTTTTTTTAGGTTTTCGACAGCGTATTTTATTTTATACCCGGTGTATCATTGGCCCCGGGCAGTTTCGGTTTTAGGGACTCCGGAGTCCCGCAACACACTATCTCCGTCTCTTTCTGGCTCGGCCAGACGCGTGAGACAGAAAGAGACGGAGATAGTGCTTTGCGGGAATGCCTAAAACCGAAACTGCCCGGGGCCAATGATACACCTGGTATTGGTAGTAATCTGATTAAACTTAATTCATGTGGTATCGAATGGGCATCAAGAAGTTTTTTTTTATTTTCGTGTGATGGTCCACATTCAAACAAATTTTGAAAGAAACGAAATACTTCATTCGATTTAAATTTGGACCTAAGACATATTTCGTAAATAGCCCCAGTCAACAAGTGAGTGGGGTTTGCAACTACAGCAAAACCCCTCTATTCGTGTGCAAAATGACCGCACCTCGCACGAATAGTGAAAACAATCGTCACAATGAGCCCTCGACGCACGCGTGTCACGCTACAGGAAGTGCTCCGGAGTTGAGATTTCCCGTGCCCATGCACAGCGGCCCTGCCCGGCTGGCTGCGGATGGCTGTGCCTAGGCACGGGAAATCTCGAATCCGGAGCACTTGCTGTGGTGCGACATGCATGAAAATTTACACACCTACCCTTCAAGATGTAAGGAACACGATGATGCAATAAAAAATACACCGTTTGCCTGAAGAAGTTGGTCAAAAACTGGTGTTTAAAAGACGATGAAACGGCATGTAAATTATGCTAAAAATAATCGTATGGCTTACTGTTTGGACTAATTTTATTCGCCAGGAGCCACCGACCAGCATGACCCTAACAGAAAACGAAATCCCTCCGAAGTCCCCGATGCCGGAATCCCTCTGTAGACCCTAAACCGAAGTCCCGGGAAGTTCCAAAAGGGGGCAAAATAGGGATAAGGGATTTCGTTGTCCCTCGCCAAATTCACCGCACCCCGAATCCCTCCGAACTCCCTTTCAGCGATGAGTAGCTTCCACCCTGCCAACCGCTATTTACGCCTCATTTTCATCACTCACACGGCAATGGAAAGGTACTGAAACACACGGAGCTACTACGTAGCGTTAAAACTCGTAGGGATGCAATAAAACACTCTAAAAGTGATGCATCATACCGCAATTGAAACAGGTGCCCAAGCATGGCCCGGAAGAAAAAGGGACTTCGGAGGGATTTCAGACGAAGGGACTCCGGAGGGATTCCAGCCATCACTGGAATCCTTTTCTGGTCCCGATTTGAAGGAGGGACTTCAGAGGGACAGTTTTGGATCAAAAAAGGGACATCCTTTTCTATTAGGGGACTCCCGATCCGGCGTTGAAACTTTGAACGCATAACGGTAACAAGGGCGATCGCAGAATCCTAAATTTGGGATGAGGCTGGCCCGCGCGATGCGCGACCTCCGTCGATACAATAGCGACCCGTCTTGAATGCGGCTTTGTGCCACCTGGAGACATGTGTTATTTGTGCCCTTTAAATCGTGAGGAAGTCATCCAAAACAAAATTAAGAAAGAAAGCGTTTTTTTCTCAAGAAAACAATGGGACTGAAGTGGCCAGATTCGACCGGCTTTGACAAAAAGAGTCAATATCTACGGTTTTTATTCGCGACAGTAATTAAACATAAGTTAGCGAATATTTTACTCAAAATCCTATTTAGCATTGCGTTTCTGGAAGTGCTCAACAAGAAAAAAATACACGTGGACACTCGCGGCACCCCCCTCCTCCCCCCACGTGGACAGTTGTGAACATTCCGTGAACCCCCCTCCCCCTCTAAGTGTCCACGTGATATCTGAACAGCCCCAAACGTCTGTATGCTTGACACTAGCATATGATGTTTGAGGCACGTATTGTATTCTTTGGGCAAGCATATGGTATCTTTCAATCAAGCATAATATGCTTCAATCAAGCATAACATGCGTGTGGGATTTTTGGTGTTTCAAGCATAAAATATGCTTAACTTGAGGCATACTATGCTTAAATCGTGCACTCATTTTTGAGAGTGTGATGCTCCGAAATGGAGTGAGAAAAAATTAGAGCATTTTGCGCTCCGATTCCGAACATCCCTTTAGCGGCCGAGGCGAGGGGTTTTCACTCTCGTAAATGGTGTCCCGGGTACTCCCTATTACACACATTGCGCCAATTACGCTAACATTACGGTCATTACCTCAAATACTCAAATATTACGTCTATTACGGGGCTATTACGGCTATTACGGGGCTATTACGGCTTACAGTTATTACGTCTATATTACGAAGCCATTACGGAAATTACGGCGATATTACAGGCATTACGTCGATATTACGACCATTATTACTGCAGTGCTATTCACTCAGAAAAAATAAAATCGACTAAAATTCTGAGTATAGTTGAAGCGACAAAGAGAGTACTTGTAAAAAATCGACGAAAAGGGTATCACTTGCACTAAACTAAGAAAATCGATGAAATTTTCGTCATTTTGAATTTACTTTTCTGACAGTGTTCCGCTCCTACAACAGGATTTTGCTAGTTCTCAGTGAGAAGTCAGTGATGAGAACGCCTGTGAACCGACACGAAGGCCAGTGCGCCTAGTAGGTAGTCTGCCACTCGAACTTGCGAGTTGAAGGAAGGGAAGCACAAATGCTAGGATAGGAGCGCAGTGGTAGTAGAATTCAGCTGACGTGATTTTGTATTATTTTACTACGAATAGTATATATTCTCAAAGACCACAGACTAAGCTAGTTTTCCATTTCTTTATTTATTTACTATATCCGTGTACATGATTTTGATCAAAATTGCTGTGCATCTCTTTTACTGTTTGAAATCTCCCGCCTTCTGAAGGTAACTATGGATTTATCATACTCGATGTTCGGCTGGGGCTTCGAGCTTCGCCATAATTGCGAACTTTACCTGAAAACAAGTTGGCTTGGCTTTGTTGCACTCGCTGACTACATCGCCCTCGCTCCCGGGTGCCCGTCCCCTTTCCCTTCAACTCGGATTGAATGGCCGCGAACCGCGCTCCCTCAACAAACAAGAGGGAAGGCCACATGCACACTTCTACGCGATTCTCAATCTCCTCCACCTTTGCTGTAGTGGGAGCGGGCAGAAATCGAAGGCACGCCCAAAATCGTTGTACACCAGCTCCCGTTGTAAAAAGAAAGTAAAATCGTGCAAGGAGGAGAGTAACTAGTCTGTATACAGCTATTGGAGTATTTTCTCCCCATTACGTCCACATTACGCACATTACGCAACCATTACGCCTCTATTACGCATATTACTTCGCTATTACGCACATTACGCCGCTATTACGCACATTACAGGACTATTACGCGGTGGGTGTTCCGACTAATACCTGAGTGGAAACCCCCTCGGGCCGAGGGGTACGCAATTCTGAGAAATGGTGTACACCTAGGAAAGAAATTGTCGGAAATGGCAGAAATAGAAGAAATGGCCGGAAATGGAAAGAAATGGCCAGAAATGGAAAGAAATGGCCAGAAATGAGTGAAATGCGAGAAATGACTGGAAATGGACGGAAATGGTCAGAAATGGAAATGCGGTGAGGGTACTGAGCGCTCTAAAACGGGGCGTTTGAGAATCCGAACGGATCTCGGTCGCGCGGCCGTCGGCTAGGCTGCCCTGCACTTCGAAACGGGGCGTTAAAATCCCGACCCCCGGTAGGCCTCCTCGCCTGAGCGCCGCGATGTACCGCCGGCTCGCCGCACACTGCTGCTTGCATGACTGCCGGGACTACCTGCCTCACAGGCGTTCTTGGCGGCGGCGGCCCAGGGCTGCAGCTGAAGGCCTAACAAGGGAGGGCCACCAAGTGTAAATTAGCAATTTGGCTCATACTTTCAAAATCCATTGTACTATCATAGGAATGAATGGCCGTCATAGAGTTTTCGGCGTAATTTGATTTTTAGACCGTTTTTGGGAACATCAAAAATCAAAAAAAAAATCAAAAATTTAAAAAAAAATGGTTTTTACCAAAAAGTTTCTCCACTTCATAAAACGTCGAGAAATCACCAAATTTTCCATTTTTGAGACAATTGTTTTTTTTTCCTTCACTAAACCCACGTACGGGACTTGTAACTTTTTTTAGATTTTCAGAAAAAGTGCGATTTACGCGTGTTTTTTCTAAACGGCTCATCTGACGAGGAAAATGAATGGAATCTTTTGTCTTACTCAACACATAACTGTAGCGGGCTAGGCTGTAGATTAGGGGTCGTCCACATACTACGTAACGCGTTTTATGGGGGGAGGGGGGTTGGTTGAACGTTACGGTGTGTTACGTGGGGGGGGGGGTGTCTGGCAATGTGTTACGTAACCATTTTAAATGCGGCCGATTTAACCTTCAAAACACGAGTTGTTTAGTTTTGCGTTCCTACGGGCGGGCGATCCGCGTTTTACGGCCGTCTAGTGGCTGTGGCGCGAGTGGCTCCCTCGCTCGGTGGGCACAGACCGAGCGGGCAGCGCGTTCTCTGCCAGGGAGTGGCGGCTGCGAGCGCCGAGCGGCGAGGTATACGTGCGACCCGCAGCGAGTGGCAGCGTGTCGCTGTTTCGTTGGCGTTTCGCATTTGGTGTTTACGCTTAAAACCACATTAAAACAAAAAATGAGTAATGTTACGTAACACATGGGGGGAGGGGGTTGGACAAGTGTTACGGTGTGTTACTTGGGGGGAGGGGGGGGGGGGTCAAAAATGGCCCGAAAACGCGTAACGTAGTATGTGGACGACCCCTAATCTACAGCCTAGCCCGCTACAGTTATGTGTTGAGTAAGACAAAAGATTCCATTCATTTTCCTCGTCAGATGAGCCGTTTAGAAAAAACACGCGTAAATCGCACTTTTTCTGAAAATCTAAAAAAAGTTACAAGTCCCGTACGTGGGTTTAGTGAAGGAAAAAAAAAACAATTGTCTCAAAAATGGAAAATTTGGTGATTTCTCGACGTTTTATGAAGTGGAGAAACTTTTTGGTAAAAACCATTTTTTTTTTTAATTTTTGATTTTTTTTTGATTTTTGATGTTCCCAAAAACGGTCTAAAAATCAAATTACGCCGAAAACTCTATGACGGCCATTCATTCCTATGATAGTACAATGGATTTTGAAAGTATGAGCCAAATTGCTAATTTACACTTGGTGGCCCTCCCTTGTAAGACCAGGGTAAGTCTGGCTCTCCTCGCGAAGAAAGGCCTACCGAAGGTCGGGATTTTAACGCCACGATGGCGCATAACGCCAACGGTCGCATTTTACTTATGTAAAAAAATCCTATCTGGAACCGTTCTGCCTATTCCAGTTCATGCCCAAGAAGGCATTGTTTTGCCCAACGTCGCCTGCAGCAGCACCGAAGCCCAGATTTGGCAACGGCCAGTCGGCAGCGCACGTATAGAAATTGCTTTACCTGCCCCGTCTGTACCTACATCTGTGCCCCCCCCCCCCCCCTGAAGACGACAAAGCCAGCTCTATGTCAATGCAGGTGTCACATGGGAACTTAAATTACTCTGTCGTTGTTACTCCCTCGTCAGCCTGCATCCCCACAGAAACTTTTCCAGCTGGAGCTGACTTGATATTCGTTTCCAATTTGTGAACCAACTCTGTTCAACGTTCAAGATTTCTTATCTCCAAAAATAACAAAAATTTCAACCAGTATTTTTTTTTAAATGCTGAGTAGAAGGATGAAGTCTAATATCAAGTTCCTGATATGACTTGGATACTCTGACCTTTATTTGGATTACTTTGAATAATTAACTGAAACGACGGCTGACTCTTGACTGTCTTTTTATTACACACCTGTGGATCCGGAAATATAAGAAAAATGGCGGGCGAGTGTTGCCAACTTATAATTTAAATGTAACTTATAACAGTCCTATCTTTAAAAATATTTTGTTTCCTCTATAGTATACTTCTGTGTTTGCTTTTGAACACTCCTCAGTCACAGATTGGTAAAAAGCTTCATACTCATTTTTGAATTCAAATGGACAGCAACCCATTTCCTTTGGTTGTTCTAGGGCAGTTAGCTTTGGCGCAACTCCTCATATGTAGTACTTGTGGAGATAATAAATGAAGCCAAGTGAATAAAGCAGGACTCACGCAGTTGTAATTATTTCAAACCTTGAGGGAAAAGTACATAAGTATGTTCATCATTGTTGTAAAAATAAGGGTTGTTACAGCCCTAACAGTAAGATTCTTTTACAATCCAAACATGTTCTAGATTTAGGTAGAAAAGAGGCAAGCTGGCATGAGAGGCATGAAAGAAAAGTGCAGGCAACTGTATTCATACAATGAAATTTTATGCTTCATGCAATTTCCGCTCCACTGCTTCACCCTTCAAAACAACCTAGAAAAACAGACAAAAACAGTAGTATTTTTTGATCGTGAATTAGTAAAGATCTTGTTGACCAGGAAAGTCTGAAGCTTTTCGAAGCTGTGATATCACGGCGGCTTGAAGGGCGGGCATAGGCCGGTCGAAATATCGGCGTGGTACCTCTCTCAAGTGGATTTGCGCATCACACCCCTGGATTGCACTTGAATCCGGTTCAAATACCGGGGGAAATTTGGGCCGGAGAGTAGTTACCAGCTCGGACGCTGGCGGTATACCGAGTTAGACAGCAAACTCATCTGCGTATTGTTGATGTTGATGGGCAGGCGTCTGAGCCATGGACGGCCGAGGAGAGGCCCCCGTATGAAACGGAAAACTGAATATCGTCCTCGGGTCGTCTTAGAGTGGTCTCGCGGCAAAGACGACGTCGCGACGATAGTAAGAGCAAGACAAGCGCACGATATAAGAGGACGACTTCGAGACGCAAGCCGCAAGCACAGCACATCGTGGTCCGAACCCGGTCGTTGCCTGGCCTTTTTCTCGTGTCATTCCCAACTTAAAACGATGCCGTTTTAGGCGAGCGTAAGACGAAATACAGACGAGGGGAAAGAACAGGCGAAAAAGTGGACAGTGCGGCCTGGAACCGAACTGGCGAGTATTAGCTTGGGAGTGGGCTACGCTATCCACCTGGCCAGGGCGAACATCGCTACGGGGAAATGCCTACGAAGCAGACCCAAAGCGCGTCCCATGCTAGCGTAAGGCGCGCGCTTCGACCGGGGTCGGTAAAGTTCGCGGCGCGCGTGGCTCGAGCGTGCGAGCGCGCGTGCGATCTAGGTGCGAGTGAGCTGGCGAAGTACCGCGCGGTAGAAAACGCTCTAAAATATCGCTCCAACAGCACGAAAAGGGTCAACCCATACATTCTCGGAAAGAGAAAAGTGCAAGGATTATAGCGATATAAATAATTTGGTAATCTGAGCTCCTCTTTTCAAATGGGAAGCTACTCCACGTTCGTGTCGGAAGCGGTCTGAAGTCTGGGGAGCTATTTCCGAACCGCAATTTCTCATGTTTAGAAAGGAGTTACACCCTAACATGCAGTGAGCCGATTATCGCCTAGACTTTTAACTTTCTAGAAGTGTTTAAAGAAAAATACGCGGTGGCTAGTACACGAGAACGAGCCATTTTTCTAATGACGTGTCGCGATCGTTAATCACACTACGAACGACACTCGCGGCTCTGCGAACAAATAACGCTAACGCGACTTCATTACTTCATATTCGTCATCGAACAGCAGTTCGCCCTCTTCGAAGTCAAATTCTGCCATTTCTTGCTATGATTATGAAACGAGTAAACCTTTCCTTGTAC
Organism: Odontothrips loti; assembly: GCA_038380765.1. Taxonomy (NCBI): domain Eukaryota; kingdom Metazoa; phylum Arthropoda; class Insecta; order Thysanoptera; family Thripidae; genus Odontothrips; species Odontothrips loti. Next base: position 7,848,779 of record CM076243.1, read on the forward strand.
TAGATGCCTACTTGTTCGCAGAGCCGCGAGTGTCGTAGTGTGAATAACGAGCGCGACACGTCATCAGGAAAATCTCTTGCTCTCGTGAAGTAGGTACCGCGTAATTTTTTGACAACTCTTCTGGAAAGCTGAAAGTCGTGAAAGTCTAGGCAATAATCGGCTGACTGCATTTTAGGGTGTAACTCCTTTCTAAACATGAGAAATTGCGGTTCGAAAATAGCTCTTTCCGAAAATGTATGGGTTGACCCTTTTCGTGCTGTTGGAGCGATATTTTAGAGCGTTTTCTACCGCGCGGTACTTCGCCAGCTCACTCGCACCTAGCTCGCACGCACGCTCGCACGCTCGAGCTACGCGCGTCGCTAAGTTTACAGACCCCGACTGGACACGTGAAAGAGAAGGATCTCGTGTGCTGAGACACAAACCCTGACATTTGGTATGTACAAAAAATACGACGTGCACAGACTGTTACAGGTTGACGCCACTGTGAGCTGGGTTGCTATTGGTCGTAGGGACCAGTCACGTGGTATGGCTATGGAGCCAATGAGAACAGTCATGTGACCAAACGTCACTTCCGGATATTTGAATAAACCTCATTCTATTCCTAGCACTCAACGTGTCCAAACACCTACTCCGCATCTATTACAACTAGAACATGGCGCAGTCTAAGGGCGAACTGAAGAACGACTTCCAAGCAAGAAAAGCGGCAAAAGCGTGAGCATTGAAGAATAGTGAAGTGAATTGTGTCGGTGTGCAAGTGTCTGTGAGTTGTGACTCGTGACGACTAGCCAAGTAAATGGGTGAACCCATGCTAGCGGCTCCACGCCGAGGTCCTGTAAAGTTGAAAACTGGCACAGGAACTATTCAAGCCTCTTGAGAAGTATGCAAACAAAAGTTTGATTTCTTTATTGTGGCAGTAGGCCAAAAGAAAGCGGCACTTGATGTAAAATGTGCTCTCCTCATGGGAGAGGCTGGTCCGGAGGCGTTGGACGTATACAACTCCTTCAGAGATAAACTCATTACCTCTAAATTAGGAGCCAATGGGGAACAGCTGGTCGATAAAGATCAGAGTAAAGACTTTGACGCAGTAGTGGCGTGCTTTGATAGTCGGGCTTATAGTCTGATGCCACATGTTTGTTCGGGCAGACGTGTGTACGCCGACTTATCGTTGATAGAAAATCTTCAAATTTTGAGGATCAACTCCTTTTTAGCCCGCCCCGACACGTTTCTTTAGAAACGGCAGGAGCCGTGCTTATAGTCTGATGCCGACTGTTTGTTCGTTCGGGCGGACGTTGTACGCCGACTTATCGTTCATAGAAAACCTTCAAATTTGGAGGATTAACTCCTTTCTTAACGTTGAACCATGTACGGTGGCAATAATTTTCGATTCATATCGCATTTTTGATTAATGAAAATATGTCTGTTTTGGTTTTTTGAGGTTAGGGCTTGCCGCCGCGCGCACACCATTACCATCGCGGCGCGCACAGGGACGGGCTCAGGTTAACGATTTTAATCGTAACAAATAAATCTGCTGTCGGGCATTTCCCACACAAAAAAAAGACGTCCAATAGATGTCTAATAGACGACTATCCATAGATTCATAGACGTCTATACATATACATCGAATAGACGTCTAGATGGAGGGTACTTAGACGTATAACAGACGTCTAACGGTCTAACGTGTATAGACTTCATTTAGATTCCAAATTTAACAAAATTTTGACTTCAAAATGCAATTCTGTTAGCTGCCGGACAATCTCTGTCATGAAATAATAAAGAAAATGAAATTTTAAAAAGTTCAAGAATGGGTATTCGAACCATTATTCTTCAGCTTGCTTTCCTGACTCCTTATCCGTTACGCTATGCGCTGCTCTGGGGGTCGTCGTGGCCTCAACTTTCTACGATGGAAGCGTCCCAACCAAGCGTCGCAAGTTTCTCTAAGTCCCGCAGGAACTAAGTGCGAGGGATTCAAAATTTGGTCACTGCCATCTTTTGATATGTTGATGTCTGGCTTTCAAAACACATTTTTGACGCATCACTTTTGAACAAATTTTGGTCTAATGCAATCTAAGTCTACTAGAAGTCTAATAGATATCTACGGATCTAGCATGGATACCAGCAGATCTTTTGGTGTCTAATTGAAATCTACCAGTAGACTTAGACGTAATAGACAATGAAAAGATGACAAAAAGATGTCTATCCGTATCTAACTGTAGATATAGATCAACAAACACATTGTAGATACGTATTAGATGGTCTAGAAAATCTAATAGATGTCTATTTTCTGACTGGGATGTTTTTGTTTTGAGAGGTTAGGGTTGGCTCCCGCCGCAGAGGCCTCATGAATGCGGCGCGCACAGTAACACGGGACGGGCTCAGGTTAACGACTTTAATCGTAACGAATACATCTGCTGACGGGCACTTCTAGGGAGACTTGAGCCAGGCGGCCGAAGGCCCCCGCAAACGTCGCCGGCAGGCGAAGCTGGCCAGGTCCCCCTGTCGTTTGACGGAGGGACTGGCCAGCTTGTTAATAAAATGAAACGTTGAGAATTGCAAGAAAACAATTTTAAAAGGCATGGTTAAGAGGGGTGGTATGGGTTGTACCCATTCTATGTCACGGATTGGGGGAGGGGGAGGGGGGCGACGGTTTACTGCGCGCAGTCAGCGGGGGCAAAGACAAAGTCGCGTAGTATTTAAAACACCGAAATATCATCCGAAAATTGTCAATTACCCTCGTTGGCCACTCTCCCCTGCCGCGTGCCTGCTGATCGGTCGGAGCGCAACAGCGAGCAGACAGGCAGGCTGGCCCAGCCGACCGAATAGGGTATTCCGGAGAAGTGGTGAGCCGGAAGTGAGAAGAAGGTACGAATCAAAGAGAGCGGAAACGGAACCGGGCGGTATGAGAAATCGCGCGCGCGGATGAGCTAGTTTCCGGTCGGCGCCAGATTCGTGCTATGTTCACTAGTGCAGAGACTATACTGAAAATTATAAAATAATAATCCCATTTCGCCAAATATTTGTTGAGCAGGACAGCGAGACCATTCAGGCTATTGCTATCGTATCTCTGCATGTTGTCTTGAAAGAAAGATATAGTCTCTTCCAGAATATCGAAATAGGCTGGAGCGGTGGTCGGAAGAGGTTAGCAGAAGCGTATCATATTTGTTTACCAACAACTTGAAAAGGTTCTCTAATACAAAGCGTTAACAGAGATAGGGCGTCGAGGAAAAAATAAACTTAAATTTGAGTCATATATTTATATCCATCTGAAAACATTAGAGGCACTTGTCCGACGGCGATTCTCACGGACCCAAACACGTAATGGCGGCAGCCGGAAACAAGCACCTCCACGCGCGCAGTTTTTCATACCTCCAGGTTCCGTTTCCGCTCTTTTTGATTCATACCTTCTTCTCACTTCCGGCACAGCTTTTCTCCGGAATACCCTTTAAGCTGCAGCAAGCGAGCTGAGCGCCAAGTGCCGTAGCTGACCCGGCAGCTTCGTTTTGTTGTTCCATCGCCAAAAGCTAGTATCAAACTCAACTTATAAACCATCGGCATCTTTGAACTTATCTTTCCCATTCCTAAATTCTTCACGAAACGTCGTGCTCGAGGCTAAAACGGATGTTTACGCTGGTACGGCGTCTCACGAGCTAATTCCATAAACGCTTCGTGACTTGAGATTTTTTACACGAATTGAATCGCTGCAAGGCAAGAATAAAAATTCTGGCATAACACACACCAGCGGAAAAAGCAGCAGAACAGAAACTCTAGCACCTAGCAACCCTTTCCTCGGCTGCTACTTCCTCTCTCGCGCCTCATTGGAATTGTCTAACGCGATAGCGCCGAAGTGCTCGAATTTGTTCAGGAACATTTCCGTCGGTTCGAGCACGCTGCTAGCATCGTGCGGAATCCTTCATTGACATGAAATGACTTATTTGTGACTCAATTCGACGCATTTTTTCCATGTGGCTCCTGCTTAGATACGAAACCGCGCTACGCTTCGCTATAAGGAGCAAATCTAAATATGTTTAAATGTCAAACGCAACTGAACACAAATATTAGTGCAAAGCCGGTCCAATAGGCTATTCCGCTGAACCCCAAAACGGAAGTAAGATGGCAAGAAGTACAAAATGATGGGCGAGGGGGACGTGTTGGACGGAAACGGACACAGTCCCACCTCTCCCCTCACCCGTCTTTTAGTACTTCTTGCCTTCTTCCTATTTCTGTTCTGGGGTTTAGCGGAATACCCTATCAAGTGTGGGCCTGCCACTGATTTGGCTGTTTTTGTTTTCAGTCCATTTTTCCTCATGAAGGTCTGCGCTCGGTGAGGCCTACATGAAATGGCCGTAACACATTCGCAGCACGAGCTAAGCATTCAAATTTTTGATGCGGCTTATGGCTGATCCGCGGCATACATACTCTTCGCCGCGCGATATGTTTCCGCTCTGGAGGTGTTCTTGTTCGTCTACTTCCGCTCTCGAGCCTCATTGGAAATGTCTGTCGACGACTCTCGACAGAGCAGAATAGTGCTCGCCTTTGTTCAGGAATATTTCCGCCCGGTCCAACACGCTGCTAACATTGTGCGGAATCCTTCATTGACGAAACGACTTCTTTTCGACTGCAATCGACTCATTTTCTCATTGAGAGACCGCGCTCGCGCTACGCTTCGCCGCCTTCCTTCTTTTCTTCTTTAAGGCACTGATTGGGCCACGCCTGCCTGCGGCGTAGACTTCCCCGCCTCTCCGCGCTGCCTGCGCTGCCAGCATTTCGCATCTCAGCGGATTTTGTGCCGCGTGGCGCCGCCTCGCCCCGTCCGGCTCAGAGCTGCCATCGCCGCAGCGGCCGGGGAATACTCCGTCTGCTTGAGGTCGGCGCTCACAGCCGTCAGCAGCAGCAGCAGTGTGAGTCAGGCGGGCCGCTTGGCTGGTCGGGTCGTGATCGTCGCGGAAGGCTGTGTCGGTGTGGGCCGAGCCTGGCTGAGCCCCAGTGCGTGGTACTGCATCTGCTGGCCTCCATCTCAAGGTTCGACAGTCGCTGACAAGGTAGGCTAGTCCGCGGTCAGCTCGCGCCTTGGAGTCGGCGGCTGGTAGCTGGCAGTGCGCGCGGTACGTACCCTCTGTGTTCGGATGGACCTTTGTGGCCCTTTTCCACGGGGATCCCCGTGGGGCTCACGTCATGCGGGCGTGACGTCATGTTGACGTGGTTTCGCGGCGTCGTGGCGCGATCGTCACGGGACATGTCACACTGCGTAGAATAGACCCGACTGAAGCCCCCAGGAGAAGTAACGTTCGATGACACGCATAGCGACGGCGCGGGGGCCGTCACTAAGTCAGGCGGATGGCTGAAGTGGGGTACCCCTGTGGGAGTTTAGCCCCCTCGATTCACCTTAGCGTTGTCCGAACTGTGGCGTTTTTCATCATAAACTTCCTAAGAAGCACCCGTGAGCCAAACCTTTAAGGATAGTTCACACAGTTACTCGGAACAAAAGTTTTCGCCGGTAGTCGATTTTATGGCTTTAGAACCGAGGCACTTAGAGGCTCCGGGATCATTCCATGCGATTCAGCGACAATATGCAGTTTGCCATGTCCAAAAAATATCTCATTATGCGCGAAAACCGCCAAAAACCGCGTGTGTTTTAGCACGGGATGTACTTTTGAATTTTTTAGCCTTCTGAATGCCACCGCGAACTGTCCAGAAAGTGCGAACAGTGAAAGATTTTTACTGTTGAGGAGTGTTGACAGTTTGTCCCCTTCACCTAGAATGCTAACGCTGCTCTGTAATTGAACTTTTATTTCATTTTCGTTTGTTAAATCACTAATTCGAACAGATTTGTGAGCATCTTTAACTTCGCAACACCGCCTGAAAGGTGGTTATTATTTCGTTGCAGTCCGTTGGCCGCACTGGCTGTTCCATGGCTGCGCGCTCCGTCCTTATTTCAACTCAGACTGGAAAATCAAATCAACCGAGCATTTTTACAAATAAATATACATTCTTATATCTTCATTGCACTTAGAAACGTCATTCCTGCTGCAAGATGTTCACGGGAATATTGGTTATTCCGTGGATGCAAACGGATTGGCGGCCGTCCTAACCTCTCCCCGCTCCAGCGCATCTCAGCACACAGCCCACCCGAGATTCAAACAGCAGCAGCCCCGCCGCCACTGTGCGTGCGGGGCGAGTGGGGCGGGGCGGGGGGTCCCTGCCCGGTGCAGCGTTGCCGTACTGACCGGCGGACACGCCGTTTCAGTGCATTTTGCCATGTTCTCGGCCATCTAGCTCTAAAACGAAACTCACAATTTCCTCCAAACTCTGCCCACCTTTTCTTTACACATCTAGTATGCCGTCCTCAGTTTTTGGTTGAAATCTTATGGATCCTTCTGTCAGTTTAGGGAGTCCAAAGTCCGAGCGGTAACCGTCGCCCCGCTTACCCCATGCGTAAGACGGGCTAAATTCGGCCACTTTAGACCATCGTAGCGTGGCTCTCGAACTCACAATGTCTCTGAAAATTTGGAAAATGGCGTATCGAGTGCAACTCTCCACCTGATCAGAATTTCATCAAATTCTTATGGATATGCTAAGTGTGTGAACTATCCTTAAGAAAATCACAGTGTAGTTAAGAGACGGTGGCGTCACTATGCCGGTGGGAGTGAAGCTACTGTGGACGGCACGTCTTGGTTTGCAAGTCCGCCACTCGCGGCGCTGCGATCGAGCGAAGGCGCTACCGCCACGCTATGGTTGGTGCGGCAGAAGCCGGCCGGAGTGGTGGGGGCGGGGACGGCGCCTTCGCTCGATCCTAGCACTGCAGGTGGTTGAGTTTTGAGCTCGTTTTGAACTGGAAGCGGCCTCACGAACGAAAGGCAGGCCCAACGCGGGGAGTGACGTCGCCGTCTCTTCTCTACACCGTGGGGAAAATATTTGGGACACCCTAGCGAGTAGGTGCACACGATACGGCCGGCGTGGGCGACGGCACGGTGCGAGTGCCCCGAGGAAAGCCCATGGCGACGACCAAAAGTCAGGTGTTTGGAATGAACACTGTGTATGTTGTGTTTTGTTTTCGTAATCAAACGGCTTGGTGAATCGTGCATGGAAGATAGTGATAAGTATTACTGTCGGACTACGATTTTTATCATATTTTGTCCTCCCACGAAAAAGTCTTTTTTCCTTCGATTCTCGAAAAGGAAAACAAGGGGAGCCTGTGGACTCTACTGAAGTTAAAGGTAGGTTTTCTCAGTTTTGCAAAGAAAACGGGAAGTCGTTATCAATTTGAAACTTTGGTTAAAAATGCGTCACAGAGTGCCGCACCTTAGGTCTAAAGAAAAGCGGGCTACTTGGTGCCGAGTTATATTTACGTCCAGTGCCAGCCTGGAAAGACTGTCCGAAATTAGGAGAAGTTGGGCCCCGATAGGGAATGCCGCAGAAGAGAGAGAGCGAGGGACTCTGCGTTTGATGGCCGGCGGCTCGCTGAGCCATGGTGGCCAGGATTTTACATAGGACTATTGGCGGGCTTTTTAGCCCGTCCCGACACGATTTTTTAGAAACGGCAGGAGCCGGGCTTATAGTCTGATGCCGCACGTTCGTTCGGGCGGACGTGTGTTCGCCGACTCATCGTTCATAGGAAAACTTCAAATGTTTGAGGGTCAACTATTTTAACGTAGAATCACGCGCGGTGGCAACAATTTTCGATTTGTATCGCATTTTTGATAAATGAAAATTTGTCTGTTTTTATTTTTTAAGGTTAGGGTTGGCCGCCGCGCGCACACCATTCCCATCACGGCGCGCACAGGGACGGGCTCAGGTTAACGATTTTAATCGTAACAAATACATCTGCTAATGGGCACTTCTAGGGAGACTTGAGGCGGGGGCCGAAGGCCCCGCAAACGCCGTCGGCAGGCCAAGCTGGCCAAGTCCCCCAGTCAAACCGAGGTGCCGGTGGAGCGCAGCGGATCTGGCACCGAGGTTGACGGAAGGGACGGGCCAGCTTGTTGTAAAAGGCGGGGGGGGGGGGGGGGGGGGGGGGCAGGGAGGGGATGATGCGGGCTGCGGTGGCGCTGCTGAAGACCTGAGCTACAAGAGAGAAGTTGGAATGAAAAACAGGGGAAACGGAACGGGGAGTATGGGTATGAGAAATCACGCGCGTGCCTGAGCTTGTTTCCGGCCGCCAAAAGTATAACTTAACGACATCATTTTTGGAAACTCCGTTTCGCCTCCATCGTACGCACCGAGACCGACATGAGAAAACACAACTGGAAAAACGGGTCCTTGAGAAATGTGGCTGACACGCCGGAAGTGATGTCGGGGCTGTGATGAGATAGGGCGGTGGGGCTTGGTCACTGTTCACGTCCATGGCCGAGGATCTTATGGCGCTCCTATACACTATAAGTCGCAGCGCAGTATGCTAGTATGCTCATCTGAAAATTTTCGGCGCTACTTTTTGAAAGCCGTATTTTCTAGAAAATTTATTGATGACGCCAGGAGTGAACTTCTTCTTTTTTAATATCATAGGATTGTTTTCATCGCGCCCAGGAAAAAATTAGCTTTTTCACAACCTGCAGATCGAAATTGGAGATTTGCGGACCCGCTACTGGTGGATTACTGCCTAAATGCACCACAATCCTGGTAAATCACACGAGATCCGAGGTCCGTTCTTCGGTGTCAAGAAAATCACTGTATCTCTCGCGGACTTTAAATCGGAAGTCTAGGTGCACCAGTGCACCATTCGAAAGAGCGACGAACTTCGCATTGATCACTGATCAGGCCTATGGCGGGTGTGAGTGTGACATTGGCGCACCGCGGTTGGCCTGGACGTGGCTATGATTGCGTAACGCATGCCGACGCCGCGCGCGCACGGCTGGCCTACGCCCTTCCCACCCTCTGTTTCTAGCCTAGCCCTGTTTTTCTGCGCTTCCAGATGGAGTGTGCTGTTTGCATGGAGCCTATGAGCTCTGAGCAGCGCCGCCCGAAAGTGCTGCCTTGTGGTCACACGTTCTGCTTGCGGTGCCTGGAGGGTCAGGGAGGCAACTCGTGCGCCACCTGCAGGAAGGTTCGTACCGATACGAGAGGTGGAGAGCAAAAGTACTGGCGTGGTGTCTTATATCGTATTCATGGGATCTTATTGCAGGTATTCCAGGGACCAGCCATCAACCTCCCCGACAATTTGATAGTTCTTCAGATTTCCCACAAGTAAGATACTTTCTTTACCCTTTTCCTCTCTTCCACCCTCCGTTCACTTCGCGCACTGATTGAAAATACATAGTAGTCGATTCACTTTTTTTAAGCTAATGATGTATTTCTGCTCTTTACAAATTTTCGATTGGACCGTTATCAGTCGCTGATATATCGCTCAATCAGTGGTAACGTTTGCAGTTTTAGGCACTTGCTTGATACTAAGTTGACTTTTTGAACCGCTTTGCCTCTTCACATACATTCGTCGTATTTCGCAAACAAATGCCGTCACAGTTTTAAAAAAAATAGCCTGATAAATCAGTAAAACTGGTCTGAAGTCCTTATACAAAATGTACGCAAATGTATATATTACGTTTTAAACTTATTTTCCACAATAATCTAATTCAGACTAACTAGTCTGGTATGTAATGACCATAGTCTGAAATAAGATTTAGACACAATGGTCTGAATTGATTGGTCTGAAAATTAAGACCAGTGCTGCTGAATTACATTTCAGACTAGTCGGTCTGAATTAGATTGTGCGGGAAATAAGTTAAAGACATGGTATAAATTTCCCTACATTTGGTGAGGTCGGTCATTGAAGTAAGTATGTCACTAAAAATCTCTTCTTTTTTTTTTCGGTTGAACCTCGGGTAGTCTTAAAACTAGGACCTTTCGGTGAACAGTCCGACCTCCGTACCCACACGCCACACGGCTACGGAGCGACGGAGCGTAATGTGTGGCACAGAAAGCCCCGCCTTCTCTTCCAGGCAACTGTCTCCAGCACGCCTCAGGCGGAAAGCCCACGCCGTACTTAATTTGTGGCCTATCGGTCTGAATTGATATTCAGACCGGACGATATGAAAATCAAAGTCTGCATTTGTACAACTCATACTCTGAACCGCGAGTCAGACCGAAAAGAACTGAAGTATCAGCGAAGCATTCCAAATTGAGTTTCAGGGCGCATTGTCTGAAAAAGTTTTACTGAATTATCAGTAATTTTTTAAACAGTGTTCGCAATTTCATTGCAGAAAACAAGTACTTCCCACTCAATTTCTTCAGTAAATTCATTCTGTAAGTCGAATGTACTTAAACATGCAACGTTATTTTGTTAATTATCACATTTTTGGGATACCTACTCTAAACGTTTGTAGTACAAAATAAAAAATGTTTCGATCTGATAACAGTAGCTATACACCGATTACACTGTTGCTGTCCCAGGCCCGCGGGTGGGGCCCGCCGTTTCTGGTGCCGCCAGTGCCGGCAGGAGGCGGCGGAGCTGTGCCTGGACGAGCACCAGGTGTGCAGCCTGCGGAAGGCCCGCGCCGAGCAGGCGGAGCCGCGGCTGGAGTCCCTGCGGCGTGGTGCGGCGTCGCTGGCCAGGATCCTGCTGTGCCGCCTGCTGTGCGCCGGCCAGCTGCACCGACAGCAGGACCAGGAGGGAGAGGATGTCGAGGGAGGAGTGGACGCCGGCGAAGTGCAGCAACAAGGTAACGCCTGGCGGTGAAAGAGAAGGCCGTTGTGCTTCTACCGCGAATAGTGGCGGACGATGGTTTTGCTAACGTCTGCCGAAAAGATAAATTATATCGCACCTGTTGTCGGATTGCGAGGCTGTAATTGGACCGGGAAGGATCGTTCACGCAGAGACAAATGTGTCTATTTCTTTTTCACAGAATAACTACCTGGAAAACTTAGCCAGCGTGAGGGTTCTGCAGTGAGGAGCCCAGTGAGCTTAGGGGGCGTGCACATATTACTTTATCAATTTAGGGGTTGGGGTGGGGGGACGACCAACGACCGTTGAGCGGGGAAGGAGGGGGGGGGGGGCTGGTGGACCGTGATGACGTAGTTTTTCGGTGGGTGATCCCCGTAGCCCTCTGGACAGTGGGCCGAAGAGAACTGTGATCTGCAGCCCGAGGACGGGGGGACAGTCCACGGCTCCAGAATAATTGCACGGATTAGTTGATTCTAGTGTTCCCGTTTTCAAGATTGTGTATTATTAGCGTTGCGTCAGCGCATTTTATTCTGCTACTTTTACTACTTTTTATTGATTATTTAACTGGATTACTTTTCAAAGTGAAATGAATATTTATGTTATCATCTTGACTTGGATTAAAATGTTCTTTTCAAATTAGATTACCCGGATTTAATTCATTTTAACCCACTGCACCCTAACTCATTTTAGTGAAAAACCTGAAACATCTTCCGGGGGAGGGGGGTCGAGCCGAAAATGACGGCCGATGACAAGGGGGGGGGGGGGGGAGGATCCGAATGAGGCCGAAAAGCGATGACGTAATATGTGCAGTGCACGCCCCCTTAGCTAGCATGTGGTTTTCTTGAACGCCATTTGGGTCAAGTGGTTCAGTGGGTTTTTAAGGTGATGATTAGCAGATAGGTCTAAATGTAGTTTTAGTGAGTCGTTGAGGGATTTATTGAACTAGGTACAACAACCTACACCCTAACTTGGTACAACACATGGAGGTGGCTATCCTAGCAAAGGAAGCTTACCAGGCTCGTGCAGGTGGGTAATCCGAATTCTCCATATCTGCAGGTATCGCGCAGCCGCACACGCGTCAGCTGGGCTGCACTTGATGGGTTCTCAAAGTTCTAACAGTCCAAATGCACAGCGCGGTATTCAGATGTTCGTCTATTCCCTTTGTCACTCACGCACGTTCACCGCCCTGTCGCCTGTCACTGAACTGTCCCTCTCCGATCGCCTTTCCTCCGCGCCGCTCCCAAGCCCCCTTTCTCGGGTGTCTAGCCTACCGCGGGGCCTGGGGTGCTGCCTGCCTCGTAGGCGCTTAGCACGCAGTCTAGGGAGCGGCCTACCTATCAGGCGCGCTCCCTAACAGTGTGATCATGAATATTTGTCGCGTTGCCTTCCAGTTCTGAGCTCGTAGACAGCAATTTGCAATGCTGCCGCTGTACATGCACACTCCGCACTGCTTCGTCTCGCCTCGGAAGTGGTTCTGGTGTAAAGCGATTGTCCGTCAACCCTGCGATATCAGGCGCGCCTGCAGCCGTGCTCAGTAGCGGCGTGCGAGCGAACAGGGCGTGTTCTATCGGAGAAAAGTTTGTAACTTCACGGATGTGCGCGACTAGATAGAAGCTTGATCGAATTAATGAACACACTGTCAACAACAAATCCAGCGAACTGAATTATGTTATGTATGGAGGTTCTAATCGTCAGAGAAAAGAACGCACTACAAGCCATTTTCCGTTTTTACTCGCAAAATCGGGAATAAATGTCCCGTTTTCGATGCAGAGATCGAAATTGGAACCGCATTGGGCGAAGTTCGGTCCGGTTCGAAGTTTTAAGGCAAAATGTTTGTTCAAAAGAGAAAATGGCAGCCCTTTCCCGGCTTGATGCAGCTGTTGCCTACGAGCGATGTTCACCTCTGACTCAGCGAGTCCTGTTCTGTTGCAGCTCCGCGCTGGGAGGAAGGCGCCAACGAGGGAGAGTGGAGCTGCGAGGACATGGCGGCCGCCGTGAAGGTTGGCTCCAGGGTGGTGCGCGGCAGGGACTGGGTCAAAGGGTGGACCAAAGACGGCACGCCTCCCGGACCAGGCACCGTCACTGAAGTCAGGAGCGATGGATACGTACTGGTCAAGTGGGACTGCGGCGGTGATGCCCGCGAGTACTGCATGGGATACTGGGGGCAGTACTATCTCAGACTTCTGTCGACGCCGATACCTCTGAGGGTGAGTGCTCTAGTTAGCCTATTTGTCCTACTGGTGTACGTCAGTTTCCACACGTTACCGTTATTCCCGCTGCCCCATGAGGTTGTCGCTACAGACTGCCTGCCGTGTGTCCGCGGTAGCTCTCACATCTGCCTATTCACAGTCCGCCGGTAGCCTAGGTAGCGCATGCATTGTGGCCCCTTCACTTCGGTCACACTCATCGTCTTATCGTCCTCAATGTCGTCTTGCAGATTCCAGTCGCCCTCGGGCCAAACGCCGTAGATGTGTTGGCCGCCAGCTCCCGTGTGGATTTAGCAGCCAAGACGGAGATTATGAAGTCGGACAAACTCACTCACGTAAGTGTGCAGCAGAAAAGCGCACAGAAGCTGTGAGTAAAGTTGTCGAATTGGCCTCCAATAAGATTCTGCCTCAGGCCCAGGCGCTGGTCGGACTGCACTGCGACGTGTCTCCCGCGTGGAGCAGGCTGGTCCTGGAGCGGGTGGCGGCCACCGTGGAGGTCCTGCACGTGGTGAGCCCCGAGGAGCAGCACCTGCAGGTGGTCCGGGAGATGCCCAAGCTCCGGGAGCTGCACGTGGCCCTCCCGCGAGCGACCGGGCGGCAGCTGGGACAGGTGCTGGCGGTGTCGAAGCTGACCGGCCTGGAGGCGCACTGCCCGTTCGCCTCCCCGCTGCCCGGCCTCCGCTGCCTCCGCCCTGCCGCCGCCAAGCCCCCCGCGGGCCTGCAGTGGCTGCGCACGGCCGTGTACCCGCTGAGCACGGCGCTGGCCGTGGTGCGCGCGCACGCGGCCACCCTGCGGGAGCTGCAGCTGCTGGCCGCCTCCGAGCAGCCCTACGGGTGCCCAGACCTGGCGGCGGAGCTGCGCCGGTGCGGACTCCGTGTGCTGCAGAAGCTGGTGCTGCTGCGGGGAACGGCGTACGAGTTGTGTGGGCACACCAAGGACACTTGTGAGCGGCAGAAGCTGGGCATCTGGGACGTGTTTGTGGAAACTGGCCTAGTTGTGGAGGTCCTTTGCAGCCTGTGCGATAAAGTGAACTAATCCACAAGGCAAGTGTCCCTGCTGCGCACGTTCTCACGGTGTGCGCTCGAGTCTCCACCGTCTCCGTCCTTGGTAACCGTCGAAGATAACCTGCTTCCGGGCCATTCTAGCCGTGGGGATCCGTAGACAGCTCAGCTACATATGGCTTAAGTTTGTTCTTCAGCGGGTGTCGAAATCTTTAGAAACGTGTAATTGTTCTAATAAAAGCTCTCATACAAATCAGATATAATTGGCAGATTTGGATTGTTACTGCAAAGTGGCCCGCGAATTTTGAAGAGCTTAATATTAAAAGATATCAAAACGACAGTCTCCATCTCTACAACTGCTTACCACGCCCGACCACAACCTACAACTGCTCATCTTGCCTGACCTGAACCAACGACATTACGCGTTTTATGAGAGCGTATAAAAATCATTAGTATACCAAAATTGACACTTCAACAGCTGTCGGTTCAAGTCGGGCGAAGCAAGGGGATTGGGAGTGTGAGGTGAACATGCGTAGCGGCGTGCATCATAGCGCGGAATGAGTATTGTAAGAATACAGAGTTACAAACAAAATTTATGTTTAGTTGTGCTTTATACAGAATAAGGGACGTTCATAAACTACGTGACCGATTTGGGGGGAGGTTTTTTTATTAATAATTCACGCCAGGTCACGAGGGGGGGGGGGGGGGGGGTTGAGCATGTCACCAACGCCGAAGAAGGACCAGAAAGGCGGGCCCCGTTAGGGGTAGGCTTATTTTTTCAAAGTGCATATTTTTTTAAATTCGTGGTGTCAAAATGACCGTTTTGGTTAGAAAACATCTGAAAACCAGTCTCCACCTTGTACGACCACCCCCCACCGAGCCTAAGGGGCCTAAGTGCATTAAATTTACATTTCAAAATTTTCGGATTTTGAAAACGGCCCTGCACGTTTTCGACCATTTTAGATTCCCGTAGGACCCAACATTCCAACCGTTTTGACGTATCTTGACTCCTTCATCAAGAAACGGCGCCTCAATCATGCGCTGCGCAGCCGAGGCGCGCGCCCCGGTGGGGCCGTGGGGGCGGTGAGGGCGGCGGGACGTGTCCGCTGGCGGCCGGCGGGTCTCATCCACTACCGCCTTATTTCCCCCTTCGACATCCCTGTTCTGCGTCAATACTGGATGGATGGGAACTGAAGAAATCAGGAATTCACACATCAAATATTAATTTTATTGCAACCGAAAATAAAACACAACACTTAGTGCATCAACTAAGAAAGTCAGGGCGCTCAGAGGGCGACGTTTCAGTTAGGTATATTCTTTCATTTATAAAAAAAAGTTTCTCCGGCCCCGGCGTTGGCTACGAGCCAACGTCAGAAATTTGGAGGCTTATAGCTCTCGCTGACGATATGTCACGACTTTTTGGTATGGCAACACTGCGCAGACCACCTGCCGCGTTGTCCGGCGTTGTCCCCTGAGTTTAAAGACTATCGTTAGATCGCTTCATGTGATTAATGACTATGCCGGAAGGGCAGTTAAGTTAATGCCTTATTTTAACAAGGATGGTTTTAACCAGAGATAAGGATTATTTTCAGGATTTGTTACTGACCGTTCAGGCCCACCGAAAGTCTTTGCCTAGTGTGAAAAAATAAAATATGTTTTTGCTCCTTGTTAAAATAAGGCATTATCTTAACATATAATATTATTCTTATACTAGGCAAAGATTTTCGGTGGGATTTTTCACTACTACCCCCCCCCCCCCTTTTTTAAGAAAATTGACAAATTGCACGTTTATAGTAGAAAAATTAAAGCAGTGTAAAAATTCGTATTTGAATTTATTTAACAGGGCTAAAAATAAAAATAAAACACATGCAGACTTTTGCAAGGCCCAAGATAGTGTTGCGCGCGACCAAAAAACCTTCTGCCGGAAGCCGCGCTGACGCACGGAAACCCGGAACGATTGTTGTAAAAATCTTACGTAAGATTCGTGCCCCCCCCCCCCCCCCTCCCGTAGGACATAGTAAGACTTTCGACCTCCCCCCCCCCCCCCAAACGTGCTTACGTAATTAAAGTACAGCCACTAATGGTCTCCGGTCAGGCAACTTGAAACATTTTTATATCTAAGTATAAAACCAAAAAAAACAAAGGTTGGTAGCGGTGGTGCAAGTGCTTAGGTTCTGCTGCCTGTGTTCATGTTTACAATGTCAAAACCGGCTGCATTGCGCAATACCTTTTACTCTGAGACTATTAAGGTTGGTTTAGAGTGTGACGCTTGACGCTGACGCCGTACGCCCCTTGGATTCTTTCATGCTTCGATTTTGTTTAGAATATGAAAGAATTCAAGTGGCGTACGGCGTCAGCGTCAACGTCAAGCGTCACACTCTAAACCAACCTTACAAACGGATTGGCGAGCGTGGCGAGCCACCTGTTGCCAAACGGACCACGCGCCGACACTCGCCGTGCGTTTGTCTGTCTGTCACACACTTTTCAGAAGCACCACGCAACAGACCAGGCTCAGCTTCTAGATAACGAGTCGATGTTTATTTATTGTCGGACAAAATGACGAGCTGTTTTATTTTTTCGATCGATGCAGGTAGAAATATGTAGCTAAGGAGAGACTTTCAAATCCACGCAATTGGTACCACTGCATAGAAAAAATGAAGTATCCGAAACGCTTTGCACTCTCAAAAATGATAATGCTTGATTCAAAGCGATTTTGATGCGAATCTTGTACGCTTACGCGTGTTTTCTTGATTCAAGAATCATCTGCGTCTGCGTACATCAAAGGGGCTGTTCAGATACCACGTGGTCATTGGGCCAGTGGGGTAAGGGCTTCGCTTTCGCTCAGCCAAAAATTGGTTGGCTGAATTCTTTTGTACTTTAAACTTGTTATCGGTTCAGGTTTCTTGAAAACTTTTCTATACTTTAATTTTTAAGCTGCTGAGCTACAACTGAACAATTAATGATGCTGTTGAAGGCCTCTGAAATCTAGCCCAGCAAAAGGAGAAATATGTATTTTACCGCGACACATCAGAAAATGTAGAAAAGACCCCCTTGGCAAATTCTACAAACCTGCGTCCCACGAAATTTTACAAGATAAGACAAAGTTTTCTGCTTAACTCCTGATATGGGAGCTGCAGAGTATCCGTGATGATGAGGAACTCCATAACTACAAAGCAACTGAGAACAGCTGTGTACTTGTGTGCACAGGTGGAACTATGAGTTGCCTTGCCGCCATATGTTTTAGTGTAGGCGACAAGTAGGTACATATTTTATGAAATTAGGTGTAGCTAAGATAGGATCGTGTTATTACCTTTCATAATTTTATGAATACCAATTTCTTGAATTCCAGATTTAGTGCTCTATGATACGGAAGAGATGCTATGTGGCCGAAAAGGCAGTACCAACTTCCGGCACGTAATAAACAACAAACCTGTGATGGTGCGAGAAATGCTATTATGCCCAAACAAGCAGTTCCTAAGTCTCATAACGAGAAGTTCCAAATGCCATGCAAACGGCAAAACAGACTTTGTTCTGTTTTGGGAGGTTGTGGTACAGAGCAATTTCTGGAACTAATGGAAATATTAAAATCACTGCTTATATTGTGGTCTAGCGGCAAAGAAGTCACTTTGCAAGCTTCACAACCCCAATGTATTTTGCCATTTGTTTAACTTATATTTGCATGGCATGTACCTATTACTTTAGTAGATTTAGCTCGCTTAACTTTCTTTTCAGGTACGATGTAGCGTTATAGTAGGACCCAGGATTTGCCTAGCATGGCCCCCTACGACAACTGTCATTTGTGATAAAACCAGCGTTGTTCCTGTTAAATTTTGATAGTAGCCCTTAAACGATGTTTCTGAAGTGCCATTAAAATCTGTATGGAGCCGGTCTTTTCAAAAAAAGCCGGGTAAAAGTCCCCCTCTCGGAATCCGCTCGAGGGCTCAGGTTGTGTTTGAAACTCCATTAGGAAGTGCCAAACCGAGTTTGAAGGTCCTGCGTTCATTTTTCTAGGTTTCAGTTTTCGATGTCGGGTTTTTGGGACTTAAAATTCCCTCAGTATTTGACGTTTCAGATGTTTTGGGTATTTATGGGATTGGACCCCAATGTATGGCTGTGACCTCTCCCACGGTACCAAATAGGTCTTGCCTATGTAAAAAGGTCCGCTCTACCGAATAGTGACCTTAAATATTTTTTGGGACCAACCGTTGAGGCTACAGAGGCCTCCAAAGTCAGTCGATTTTTTTTAAAATGTCAAAACGGACCCTATTTTTCGACTCAACATCATGAAACGCATTGGTAGATACCCCCTCAGACACCATTTTTTTCCACCCAAAACGGCCCAAAAGGGGACAGCCGCTATAGCAATTTTGGCACGTTTAGGTCTTTTTTGCACATAAAACGAAAACGGTGCATCTGACACAAAAAATCATGAAAAAAAAGTTGTTTCTTTTTTTGAATCTGACAAAATGGGTCCTCTGTTTTCTCCGAAAACCATCTGTATTAAATATACCATCTGATATTTAAATATTTACGATATCTCTTAGATTATTTTTCCCCTCAAAAGTGTCTGGGGAGACCCCATTTTGTGAATCTGTGCCTCCTGAAACGTCTTTTGGAACATAGCTGTCACACACCCCCCCCCCCCCCACCCCTTTCCTCAACCCTGACAGCCCCTGTATTTTTATTCATAAAGCCTACATGTGGGATCATCCACTTAGTTGCGGCTGCAAGCGCAAACCCATATTGGCCAGTCTAAGCACAGGGTAGGCAAGATCGGCTTCTGCATGTATGCGTGTCGTGCAGGCCAGGCTGGCCTACCCTAGCTCTAGCGCTAAGCGTCACGGATTCCAGTTTGAGGTCGGAAGAAATTCAGACGAACTCAAATGACGTTTCATAAGACAAAGATTCCACAAGCACATTTATAAAAGGGGGGGGGGGCCTTGTAATAAAATTACCGGGTAATTTCCATTTGGTCTCGGGATTGTCTCCGTTCGGTCCCAGATTGCTCTCGTAGGCATCTCAACTCCATCTCATACGAGACAGAATTGAGACGTTCTGGAGACCAGCGACGGGCTCGAGACTCTCTCCGTTCGGTCCGGTTCGGTCCCAGATTGCTCTCGTAGGCATCTCAACTCCATCTCATACGAGACAGAATTGAGACGTTCTGGAGAACAAACGGTCTCCAAACGATCTCTATTTGATCTCTTCGCGAGCTAATATCGGTATTGACGTGGTCGAAGCTCCGGATGAAAACCGCCTCCACACGGTCTTACAGGGGGCTGCGCCGGATCCCGCACTAAGACCGACTCAATCTATTCTTTTTTTGTACCGGGTGTCCAGGCTAATACACTGCAGTCGGATGGGTGGCCTACCCTTGACTCTGCAGGGGCGACGATGCAGGCGGCTCCCGGCGGGAGACAGCGGGAGACAACATTTGCGTATCGAAACCGAAACGCTAAAGAGGTAGCAGACATCAGTGTTGACTGTCAACCTCAACCATGGCGGAGGGAGCGCAGCCGCACGTGTTGACAAACGAAGAAATGGCAGAAATGGTTATGATTTAAGGCGAGGCGCGAGGGAATGAACGTCAGGCTAGATGAATTTATGCCGAGCGCTCTCCGGACCGACATCACCCTAATTACGACAAGTTCGTTAAGATATTTCAAAATTTGAGACGGACGCGCCAATTTCAGCCCCCGTTCGGCAGCCGTAGCCAGGCGCAAGGAGCAGACGACGCAAAGCGGCGCTGGCAGAGGAGTTGGATGGTGTGAGGAGGGGAGGCTGTGCGTACCTCCAGCCGCTCGGCTCGCCCGGCTCTCCTGCTGGTCTCGGCTGGCCGTAGCTCGACTCGTCACGCTCGCTGTCTCCCGCCGGGAGCCGCCTGCATCGTTGCGCCTGCAGAGTCAAGGGTAGGCCACCCATCCGACTGCAGTGTATTAGCCTGGACACCCGGTACGTGCACGTGACCTTCAAAAAATTTTTAAGTCCCGCTACGTCATCAATGACGTCATTTGTACCAAATTGACGATTTTCAGGGGATTTTGGGGGACACTTGCCAACTCTAGGAATAAAACGAAAGAAATCCACGAGGAAAAAAAATCCACCCCGACTAGCGGTCAGGAGCCGGGCTGAGTCTTGTTGCCGACTTCTAGTTCGGACCTGTGTACGCCGACTTACCGACCACATATAAACTTCAAATTTCCAGGATACATTCTTTACAAAAAAAAATAATGAAAAAAGATTTGTTTTTTGACGTTAGGTTGCCGCCGCTGCCGTGATGCTTGCGGCGTGTATAGTAACACAGGAGTAGCCAAGGTTAAAGAATTTAATCGTAACTACGTCTACTGTCGAGATTTGAGTAGGGGGGGGGGGGGATTAAGTCCTCGAGTACGAAAACCACAAAAATAACCACACCGATTGATGCTCAAGCCCATTGAGAAAACAAGTGTTTGACAGAGCACATCACAAGTATGTTCGGTCGGGAGAACATTACACATTACAAGTGTGTTCCGAGTTCCATCCCCATGTGCAAGACCAAATGGGACCACCGTGTAAGTGTTTAATAGAGAACACTTGAAACGTATTCCTTGGAGAGTGCACCTACTGACGCACTGCATAGAACACTTGTTTTCTCGGTGCCGCAGCACGACACGAGATGGTGTCGCGCCCGCGTCGCTTAGAGAGGTGGCGTTCCGTCGAAAGATCTGCAACGCACGGGGTACCCAGAGACAGACATTGGGCGGTCCGATCGGGTCCGACAAAGTTAGAGTGAGGCGACGACTATAAGGCAAGTGAGCGAGACACAAACTTGTCGGGTCTACTCAGACCGAGACCCGAGACTCAGACCCGTCCAATAGTGATCTCTGAGGGTACCCCGTGGTCCGGCCGGAATGCCGGTCCAACGCCGGAGCACACGGCCTGCAGACCGACTGCCGCGGTCGTGCGCCTTGTTGCCGTCCCCCTCACAAACGCAGCAACCATACTGGTGTATCGTCAGTACACAGAAACATAATACAAAATTATGTTTATTTTACACATACGAAATGAAATTACAGAGAACATAAACCCATATCAGAACAGGACCTCTTTGTCCCTGAGCTGCTGCTCAATCCTCTCCCTGTCCTCGAGGTCTCTTAAACGAAAACGCTCGGCCTTGTCTATCATGGCCTTGATGTCGTCGTCGGTGAGTCTGGCCTCCTCTTGCGTGACAACCACCTGAAACGTAGAGCAAAAAGAGCCCCATTTCAAAACTTGACACATTTAGGTGCGAACAAAACTTTACAATAGTTATGAATTTTAATACTATATAAGTCGCGCATCTAGCGCTGCTCGTATAAGCCTGCCGAAAACTGAGAGAACATGTGTGTTATACAGATCACATCACAAGAGTGTTCGGTCGGGAGAACATCACAACTGTGTTACGTCACCATGTACAAGGATAGGTGGGACCCCCGTAGATGTTTCTTAGAGAACAAATCGGAAGTTTCCACCGGAGAATGCATCAACTGATGCACTGCATAGAACACTCCGTTCGCCCCAGGAACAGTTCGCCCCGACATAGTTATCTCGGTCCCGCATCTAAGAGCATTTTCCTCAGTCTCACATACATAGCACACTAATTAAAAGCTATCTCCCCGTGTCTGTGATCTTTTGCTTTCCTGTAACTCAAATTATTCCGTCCTATGAGAAAGCGAAAAGCTCCAATCTCACCTTAATTTGTTCGCTTTTTCCTTTCCCCGTCCAGTTTCTTCAAAAATGATCCTTCCATACAATTCTTAAGCACTACTAAGCTTCAAATTAAATCCATAAGCCCACGTACATTTGAGTGTATGCGCGGAGAAATAAGATTAGTAGAAGTAACTAATATATTAGTTGATTTCGAGAAATTCAGTAAATTTTGGTTCTGAGAACTACAATTTCGTTGGGGGATTTTATTTGTAGTTGCACCAACGGAACGTTAGTTGTTCTAAAGTGAAGTTTCGTAACAGGAGTAAAAAGCAGAAAAAAAAAGTTTTGTGCCCGCAACGTACCTCTTTGTTACTGCAACATATCAATAGTTCCTCCACGTAAATTTGAGTTCCCAAGACCAAAAGTTACTGCATGTCTGCAAATCACCTAAGAAAATAGTTGCGACCACTAATCTTCTTTCTCCGTGTGGCATCTTCAGTTTTGAGCAGAACTGTACACAAATGGATATAGCTTGTCCGCACATCTTCATTAGCTTAAATCCTTATACATCGACTTCTTCCATTATCACACTGCAAATGAAACAGTAATGATCATCATTCAATGCAAAAATCATCACTCTTTCAGAATCACTAACATGGGCTAATATATAGCAATTTATCGACTCGACAACTGCTGATCATCACATCTAACGAATGTTTAAGCATTATTATTAATCATTGTTTCATTTACAGAGTAATCGTTTATCGCGAGACCGAAACGGCCACGAACGCCGCACCTGCCGCCTCTCTCCGGTCGACCTCTCGACACACGTCACTGTGAGCAGCCCGTCGTGGTCCAGCTCGAACGTGATGTCCATCTTCACCTCGCCTTTGGGCCTGGCGGGCACCGTGATAGAGAACTCCTTGTTGAGGCTGTGGTTGTCCTTGACGAGTTCCCGCTCGCCTTGGAATACCTAAGGGCCACCACAGAGGGAGGTGTCCGTGTTACAAGGCATTTCCAAAGCAAAATCAATTTCTGCATGTGCCCGCGATCTATACGAATCCAACGTATGAACGACGCTTCTATTTCAACGAGGACATGAAAAAATTTAGAAGCATGTATATGGTAAACTAAACGAATGACACTTGAACCGAAATGCCACTTCAAATAAAGCGTAGATGCCGAACAACCGAGGTTTGCCATCAAATGTTATTTCTGGACAAATTACTTGACACAGTAGGAGCATCCTCACCTCAAAGTCGACCGTCTGCTGGTCGTCGTACACCGTGTAGAACTCCTTGGTGCGCTTGCAGGGCACGGCCGTGTTCTTGGGGATCACGCGCAGGAAGAGGCCGCCAACGATGTCCACGCCTAACGACAGCGACGTCACGTCCCGCAGCTGCACTAGCCTGCTGAAGAACGTGTCCCCCGAGAGGACGGCAGCGTGCACCGCGGCGCCGTGGGCCACCGCCTCGTCCGGGTTGATGGACTGGCGCGGCTCCTTGTCGAACAACTCGCGCAGCAGCGCGCGCACCTTGGGGATGCGCGTCGACCCGCCCACCAGCAACACCTCGTCCACGGACCCGGGCTCCAGCTGATAGGGCAGCAGGCAGCACGGTTCCCAATAACTTTTAGAATGCATAATCAATGACTTTTACACGTATCTTCCCAGACATTCTTTTATTTTTACTTTTTTGGGCGAGAAACTTTCTCGGCTGCCCTGAAATTTTAAAAGTTATTTCGAAATGCAGATATTTTTTTTCTATAACCAATAAAAGATTTGCATGACCATATTTTTTTTCACATGACTTTTACAGCAGTCATTGGCAATTATCGGGGTTAACAGCTGGCAGTCCTGACGTATACGTATCGTCCTTACGAAAACAATTTGACTGCGAACGCTACAATGGTGAAGCCATGGCGTAGAACTACGCCCTAATGAGGCGAGGCATGGCGTGATTAATCTCCAACAGGGCGTAACAAACTAGGTGCGACCGTTTGGCGTTGTGCCTTATGCGCCTTTGGGGGCATAGCCTAATAGAACCACTCGTCATGAACTGGTGCAAACCGATAACAGTATAACCTGTAGGCTACCAAACGTACATTCATGTGGAGCTACGCACGACACAGGAGGGCCAATACGGGGTAAAATCTTTCAAGGAAGAATCGTCTATTCGTTTCAGCCTTGAGAGACGTTAAAGAAGTACAAACTTGGGTGGACGATTTCCCCCCGGACTGCCCCTACTATAGTATAGACGTCCGTCAAAAGAACTTTGTGAGTCACACACTCACTCGTCCCAAAGACCCTAAAATTATTCCTTGCAAAATGTTGAACGCAACTCGTCGCGAACACGGAAAAGTGTTCCTTGACACAATTCGGCCGACAACTCTCGAAATGAAAGCGGTTACACAGGGCGCCTCATCCTCACCTCTGCTTCGGCCAGCACAGCCGTGGCGATGTCAAGTGTCTTCTTGAAGAGGTCGGCGCACAGGTCTTCAAAGCGCGCCCTCGAGATGGTGCCCTTGTAGCCGAAGTTGTACCGAGGCAAGAACACAGTCACGGGTGTCTCGGCCACCGCCGACAGTTTCCGCTTGGCCAGCTCGCACTCCCGCCGCAGGTCCTGGACAGCTTGCGCGTCCAGCTCCACGCCGTGCTTGGAGTGGATGTCCTGCCAGCAACGTCACTTGGTTTACAGCTACGAATCCAAGCACACCAGGTTACTTACAGCCACGCATCCCAGTACACAAGTCTCCTTTAAGTAGCTCAACCACTCAAGCACAGACTTGTTATTGGCTGCGCAAATATCGACTTGATTTGTTCGAAAAGTGCGAATTCGTACGCTGGAATGCCACGGCACGGAGGTGAACCCAAAATAGATTGCAACTAGATATCACTAGTATTAGCTCCTACCTCCATCGACTGCTCAACCACATGTCACTTGAAGCGACCAGTCGTACCAGTCGTGAGGTTCGCGATTCCGTTTAGCTCACCACTTGAACACGCAGCGTAGTGGTCGGACTGCAAGGTTTAGAACTCACAGTTCCAGGGTTCGAATCTCGGGACATGCCGGCAATATTTTCTTTGCCGAAGGTAACTTATACCGCCTGCTGAACCTATAAACCACTCAGGTGGAGCTCAATGCGCGCGCTCAAAATATGTCCATTAAGCCACCAGCCATGCTCTCATTTTCGCCAAGAACATGTTCTGGGACGCTCTCAGCGGGGTTGTCACATCGAGTACATTTTATACTCGAGCGGAGAGCAATTGGTTTGAATCAAGAATCTTGGTCTCCTATCAACATAAAAATGTTCTATCGAGAGCAATGTCCTTGTTCTTCCGAGAAAAGGCTTTTCTGGGTGAATCGACTGTCGGGACCCGCTTATAACCCGAGGCAGAGCTGCCAAAAAAGTTAACTGAAAATCCCAGGTGTCCATACAGTGCGCGCCGTCAAACACATGGTTATTTGGGGGACACCCAAGTGAAATCATTAGTTTTGATAACTAGCTGCCTAACTGTCGAAAAGTCAGGAAAGCACAAATTCAAAATTATGTCTTTCGGCGGATTGTACTTCAGGTCTTTATGATGAAAATAAACCTTGACCCGTATTTCTAGGACCCGGTATAATGCGCATGGGATCTTTTCTGTATTCTGTAAGCATCGAAAATCGTCTCGGAGTTGTCACTATGCCGCCGGTACGCCACGCTGCGCTTGGTGCGGCAGAGGCAGGGGCTGACATGGGCTGGGACGACGCCTTCGCCCGATCGTGGCGCTGCCTTGGTGGACTTTTAAACTCAGCCGTGCCGTCCAAAGCCGCCTCACGAAAGACAGACCAAACGCGGGGAGTGACGGCACCGGACGGCACCGTGTCTTCCATACACCGTGCATGAGGCTGATCAACTTGGCAGAAGTACGACTCCCTAATTTAATTTATATCATAGATGAATATTCCACCTTGGTCCTACCTTGTCAAGCGCCTTAAGGCGACCGGATTTAGAAGACCCCCTAAGGACAATGTACGGACGCCCGAGCACACATCACACACGAGGTGTGCGTAGACAATACGACATCGACAAGGCTTTCGACAAACTGCACATATGACAGATGAGGAAGACACTGTTTTCAAACCTACATGTTGAGCCGGGTTCGAGCAAACGATTCTGTTTCCGCTACCCCCTGTGTTGGTGCGGCCTTACACCCGCGTGCAACCTTAAAACAAACCCCTTAGGAAAGCCCACCTCCATAAAATGGTTCATGAGGCGCATGTCGAAGTCCTGGCCGCCGAGGTGCGTGTCTCCGTCGGAGGCCACCACGGTCACGTTGCCGCCCTCGATGTTGACGACAGCCACGTCGAAGGTGCCACCGCCCAGGTCGTAGATGAACACGGTCTTCTTCTCGGCGCCCAGCCGCTGCGCCTTGTCCAGGCCGTAGGCGATGGCAGCCGCCGTGGGCTCATTGATCATGGCCAGCACGTCCAGGCCGGCGATCCTCCCTGAGCATTAAGTCAAACAACTGGTCACCGGGAAAACTTCAGGAGCGTGCGGTTTACAGAGAACAGGGGAAACAAGGGTAGAAGGAAAAAAAT
This sequence comes from Odontothrips loti, assembly GCA_038380765.1. Classification (NCBI taxonomy): domain Eukaryota; kingdom Metazoa; phylum Arthropoda; class Insecta; order Thysanoptera; family Thripidae; genus Odontothrips; species Odontothrips loti. The sequence goes on from CM076243.1 coordinate 7,874,887, forward strand.
GCCGTAACATATATCATGGAAGCAGATGACACATTAGTCGTATTTTGCCCTGTTATCCGCATCGATTGTTATTTAAGGAAAGGCGGGTGTGCTGTGCGCGTGAGTGGCTTCAAGCTCGGTTCGGCCTGGCGCAACCGGCCGGCTGGGGTATCGCCCATGGGAAGTCGGAGTTGGGGCAAGCTAGAACACTCGTCCCGACTACCCGCAGTCGAGGCGCCCACCTCATAGGCAGGCCGCCTTGACTCAGCTTATGTGTGCTTATCTCAGCTTATCTGCGAGCTGCCAGGCCAGCCCGCCTCCCGGCTAGTCCTCGGCCGGGCCTTCCCACTCAACACCCGAGTGCAGCTAGCTGAGTCGGGCGGCCTTGTGCAGCGCAGGCTCGCAGGTTCGCATCACGCCCGTAGGCACGCGCCAGAACAAAACCTGCGCACGAGTCCATGGCTGCCCATGGCTGCCCGTGAGTTCACTGTATTTCAAATTGCAACACAAATCGTTATTGCAGAGAATAGCGTTACACTCGCCATAAGACGTAATGGGCGCCCCATTATCGCAAACTTTTTGCAATACACTGTATTGCAAAACTTTTTGCGATACAGGCTAACTTTGCAAACGACCCCATATAGGGAGTGTATCACTATTTTTTTTTGAATAACCACTGCATTGCAATTTTGAAACCAGTGTTCATGTTAACTGATCCATTAATTTTTATGAGGTACCATGTAACATTTGCTGAATTATTTTCTAAAAGACCGCGATTACCTTGAGCAAGAGTTTGGACCCTAAACCGCAATTCGTGTACATACATTAAATGAGACTGGATAGAAATTACAAACAACCCGAGCAGAGGGTGCAGTTTGAATCAGCAAAAGTATCAGGGGGCATTCTCTTCTTTCGCACCCTACAGCGAGGGGGTTTTCACTCTGGATTTTCGTGTACAGAGTATTACATAATACGTGTATTACGCGGTATTACACTGGTATTAAAGATGTGCTGCACCCTATATTTTAGCATTTTAGTGCATATTTTGTTATTTTTCGGTATTTCATTACGCGTAATACCTTGATCAGGTGTACAGGGTATTACGCAAGTGAAAACCCCCTCGCCCTACAGTGAAAGTACAATGCAAAAGTCATCTAATGAACAGTTTCCGCTACAACGAAATGTACATATTTTCCTTGGGATAGAGTTTCTGAGAATCCCCATATACAAATATCGCAGAAGAGTGAAAAATGTGACTGGCGCGCCTTCATGGCATATATGGCGGTGGTGATGATGTTGCGGGATCAGTAGATTCGATATGACAGGGACTTGTCGGCTTCTCACGATAACTGTCAGAGATGCGCAATTTGTGGACAAGGCGAGTTTGGCTTGATCTTCCCAGGGGACAGCAAGCACCTGTGTGATGACTGGTGAAGCGGTGCTGGCCGCACCCGTTCTTTTCGATTTGTTGAAATTCCAGTGTGTATATTTCCTGGCGTCGACGAAGAGCCTAGTGCTCCGCAGAAGTACTACAGTTTCAAATAAAACAAGCACTGCAACTGTGCGTCATCTGGTTTGGACATGCTAAGCGAAGGTGGTGCACATATCTCGATCCATGCGCAGGCCGAGGGGGTTTTCACTTGCGTAATACCCTGTACACCTGATCAAGGTATAACGCGTAATGAAATACCGAAAAATAACAAAATATGCACTAAAATGCTAAAATATAGGGTGCAGCACATCTTTAATACCAGTGTAATACCGCGTGATACACGTATTATGTAATACTCTGTACACGAAAATCCCAAGTGAAAACCCCCTCGACGCAGGCGGCCAGCATCGCTTCGGACGACCCCTGCTGTGTTGCCAACCTCTCGTCTTACAAGCCCCTAGCGCAACGGCGCTGCAAGGGGCGAAAGTACCTAGGTCCACAGGCAGGCTAGCCGTGCGCCGCCAGTCACTGAGGTGCGCCCGGAGACGAGACGGTAGGCAACCCGAGTGGCTGGGGTGTAAGGCACCTAAAAGTACAGGCACCGGCTACAGCAGGGCTCTACACCTGTTTTATGAAACACGTGATGCCTTGAAAACGGTTCGACACATAGGGTAAAAGTAGGTAATAAAATCACGCTGGGAAAACAGTCGAATGTCCCTCCTGTCCGATGCAGGCCCTTCACTAGGGTGTTATATTTAAAAAAAAATAGTTTGTCACCAAGCAAGTTTTTTTTTCGCAAAATGTGAGCTGTCCAAGCCAGCAGTTCCGAGTACGGCGCGCTGAGCAGAGATTGGCGCAGTGCGGCATACTAGTCCGGTTACGGCTTGCGCACCTATCGGCGTGCCGGTCAATGCCGATGGACAGCCACAGCCGCACCGCGCCAAATCTCGGCTCAGACTGCCGGCTGGAACTGTTCACATTTTTCTGAACCTTTCCGCTCCGCTGTGGCTGCGCTCGCCATGGGCAGAAGTGAACAGAACGGCTGAGCGGAGTCCCCATGGGATGTATTTCGACGCGCCAGTGGGAAATTGCCTAAAACCTCCCCCCCCCCCCCACACACACACAAACACACACAGAATTGTGTAATTCCAAGTTTTATGGTATTGTACTTGCCGCATTAAATTAAGCGGCAGTCGCGTAATAGCCGTCTCGACAGGACCAGGGCACTCTAGGGTACTCAAGTACCTGCGCGTATCACTCGGCGGCCGCGTGCACGGGCTCGGGGAGAGGCAGGAGGTAGGGGTGCCACTCCAAGTGCACAAAATGAAATGTGCGATGTGCGCCGGGTAGATGTTGTCCGATTTCGCACAAATCTGACATGTGTTCATTCAGGACCTACGTTCTTCAAAAAAACTTTCTTGTCGAAAAACTACTTAATTTAAAACACCCAACCCTTCGCCCTGGACACGCCGACTCCCGAATCTCTCACCTGCATCCTTCGTGGCCTGCCTCTGCCTCTCATTGAAGTAGGCAGGAACCGTGATGACAGCCTTGGTGATCGTCTCGTCCAGAAAGTCGTCCGCAGAATCCTTGAGTGCCTTCAGCACCATGGCCGATATCTGCAAACGAACGAGAAAGCACATGATACTGCAAATCTGCAGGATTAGCACTGATCATGGCGTGTTTTGGATGGTCGCCAGAGGGTGGTGAAACTATGCAGCCTACGCACTGAGAGGACAAGTGTAGTGAGGAACGCATCAATTGATGTAGTTTAGCAACTTTGACTTCAACGCATGATAACAAGCGTTCCTGATGCAACACAGATGTGTCCCCTCCGCACATTTTCAGATTCATGCCCGTGGAAAGTGCGTACGGAAGTGTAGGGAGGCTTGCGTGCATTATGCATTGCCAGAGGGAACGCATGCCAAGTGTTGGAATCAACGCATGTAACATGTGTGTTCTCTCCAACAACACGTGTCACAAGCGTTCCCTCCTACAACGTACGACATGCAATCCTCTTAACATTTGTCCTGCAGTGAAGTTGTTCAACACCTATTAATAAGGGTGTGACGTGTTGCTACGGTTTAAGATGTGGAGTAAAACACAATAAGAACGCGCCCTTCTCATAGATCAGCACAGTGTCGTGCATCTCTCTTAGAACCGTGTGGTGACATCACGCCATTCCAAAACTTCGGTAACTATCACACTACAGGAATATCGTGGCAACCGGTCATTTGTTTGTAGAAAATTATTATAAAACCAAGGCGACATGTGATCACGATTGGTGTCCATTCATTCGAAATATGGACATTACTGGCAGATCAAAGTCAGCTTTCTCTTAACTTCCTTGGCAACACTTACTTGTTTCGTGCTTTAGGATCCATTCCAAACTGTTTATTAAGCTAGAACTAGGTCACAGTAAGTTTGCATGCTGGTCGCGGTAATCTTAAAATTTACAGTATTTTGGCTGTTCAGTAAGGCACTGTGCGAAGCTGGACGGACTCCGGTATTGAACCAGCTTACCTCCTCAGGTGTGAACTCCTCTGTTTTCCCGTCGACGATCACCTTGATTTTAGGAACACCATCCACCATGACCACTTCAAACGGCCAGTGTTTCCTGTCCTCCTGCACGTCCAGGTCCTTCCAAGATCGCCCGATGAGCCGCTTGGCATCTGACAAACACAAGCCATCGCTAGATAGAAACCACAACTGTGGGGCTCAAAATACACACGGCGGGCATTCAGAAGTAAACCACCTGCACGTTCATAAATGGGCTCGATTTTTTGGTAGGATAATCGGTTAGGTTCTTCTTACAGTTTTACATTCAACCTCCTTGATCTCAGATTTCACGGGCTCTCCGCACTAAGACTAGTCTGCTGTTTTCAAGGGTGGCGGGCCCACTGTGCTGTTACAACTACATTCTTAATACATTCATGCATGCATACATACATATATGTATCATGTATCGATCTATAAATTAATATGTAGATATATACTGTAGATATATACATACACATATCTACACATATACTTCCTACACATTCTAAAGCGTGTTACGGTAATGGGTACGCAGGCGGGTGACAGGAACCAGGAACTGTGACTCTGGGTTGCGATTGATTGGCTGAGCGACCGCAAACCCGGCTACCTCACTGGCTCAAAAGTGCTTTAACCTAGAGGAAGAAATCCCTTCTGGGATTTATAGCACCAATAATTGGGAGTTAGTTTTCGTGCTTGCGTTTTTGGACCGAGTGAAAACGCAATACCCCAACTGTACAACCAGCCATCCAAACTGGAGTGCAAGTGATATGATAATGGAAAAAAAATGGATAAAGTGACCGTTGTTTGCCCTGAAGGGCTCCACATGATCCACCGACAACTACCGACAGGCCTACGTAGGCACGGAGAGGCGGAACAGTGCTTTGCGGCGGTGAGCCTGTTACCCCACCCGTTACGTAGTCTGGCTTACGCCCACCTAGTTACCGACGAGAGGAATGCGGCGCGAAGCTAAGGTTCTGGGTTCCACCCAGTCTATGATGCAAGTTTTGTGTCAGGTGAGACTTGCAAGCGGTAGTCCTAAACTGGAAATTCCTTAGATCAGAGCAGACGACACAACATACCGAACACCTGGCTGGAAGCCGGCAGGTCTCTGGCCGCCTCGCCCACGTAGTGCTTCTTGCCCAGGAAGCCCACCACGCTGGGCATGACGCGTTTGCTGCTGTCGTTGGCCAGGATCTCCACGCGCCCCTTCCGGCAGACAGCCACTGCAGAGTACGTGGTGCCCAGGTCGATGCCAATGGCCCGCTTGCTCTCCTGCAGCACGGAGGAGATGCAGGCAGTGAACAAGTGCTTCCCACCACCCTCAAGAGCATAACTGATCAGTCCGCTCAAGATGAATTCACCAGTCAACCACCCCCCATGTTGTCTCATGACGGGGGAACATGTACCGGACAACTTCTATCTTGCACTAGCATAGAAAAAGCAGCAAAAAAAAAAACCTCTCAGAAGACCCCAAATTTACAGTGAAGAATCGCAGTATCCTTCGCAGAAGCCACCCCCTTATTTTACGAACATTTGAAATCAAAAAGGTCCCGTGCTGAAAAATTACCTTTATGGTAAGTTGACCGAGGCCCCGAAGTCTGGTCCGGTGTGACGTCATTTAGTGGTGCCGAGTGGGGCCTCAATGCCCCTCTACGGTACAAAATATTAATGTTATCAAAAACTTCCAAAATATTCCAGTGTCCATTCCATTGAAGTGTAAAGGTGCAAAAATCGCGTCCATCACGGGTTTGCTTGATCACTACACTTGCAATGCCGATTCCGCAAAAACCGTAAGGGATGCGACATTTTCCTTGAAATTTTAGTCCGCTGTAAGACCCTATTTTAATCGATTTGACATTGGATTTTTTAGGCCCACATTTTGGCCCACATTTTTCGAAAATTTTGAAAGTTTGAAAATTTTCTGACTCCTACCTTATCTCATTGACATCGGAATTTTACTTTCCAACGTTTTTGAAAAATATTATTTTGAGGGCTGAAGAGGGGCATTTAAGCCCCCTGCGGCACCACTAAAAATGACGTCACACCGCGACCAGACTTCGAGGTCTTCATCAACTCACCAAGAGGGTCAACACCACGGGGTGTGTCGAGCAGCTGCAGCAGCGTACTCACCCTCCGCTCCCGGGCCACGACCCCCTTCCGGAGCGGCTGCTCTGTCCGCTCCTCCCTGCGCCGCCGTTCTCTCCGCTCCTCCTCCTCCTGCCTGCGCCTCTCTTTCTCCTCCCGATTCCGCCTCTCTTCATCCTCATCATCGTCTTCGTCCTCTTGCTCATGACGCCTCTCGCCGCTATCCCGCTGCTGGCCGCTGGCCTCCTCCTGACCCTCCTCCTCCTTGAGCACCACCTCGGAGTGCACTGGGAACATCTGGGCGGCGTGCAGCGCGGCCCCGTGCGCCGCCACCTCGGTGGCGTTGATGTTGTTGCGGAGACGCTGGCCGTCCCGGAACACGAACAGCTCCCGCAGCAGGGCGCGCAGCTTGGGAATGGCCGTCGAGCCGCCCGCCAGGACCACGTCGTGCACATCGCACGCGGCCACCTGCAAGGGCCAGGGAACAAGCTGCAATTATAATCACTTTAGGAAAGTTTCGGTCAACTGATCGATCTACTGATCAAACCCTCTCCTAACTCAAGCACTAGCACTCTCAAAAATGAATGCTTGATTCAAAGCGATTTTGATGCGAATCTTGTATTCTTGTGAGATTTTGTTGATTTAAGAATCATCTGCGTACATCAACCGTCTGAATGCTGGGCACTAGCATATGATGTTTGAGGTACGTATTGTATTCTCGGGGCAAGCATAATATGCTTCAATCAAGCATAATATGCGTGTGGGATTTTTGGCGTTTCAAGCATGAAATATGCTTGACTTTGAGCTTTTTATGCTTTAATCGTGCATTCATTTTTGAGAGTGAGACACTTTACACTTTGTCAGACGATAGGTAGCGCATTACAATGGTGTCAGACGCTAGGGAACGTCTGACAACACAGTCAGACTGGTCAGACACTTCGTAATGCCTAACTTTCTTGCGGCCTCCTAATAAATGGTGTCTTCCACCAGCGTCGGCCGTTCCCCAGTGCCTGACTCTGTGGTCAGACGTTTCCAAGGGTTTTACTCTGGTGGTCAACGTTTTCAAGCGTCTGACACCAGCGAAAGACGCTAGGAAACGTGTAAGCATCAGACACATGAGTGAGCAGAGTAACCTTCAGGAAGTAACAGTAGTAACATCTGTTCATCGCAAACAACGCTCCCTTTCATTCCTGAGGGAAAGAAACGATACAGTGGTAGGATTGTTCGATGCATTAACGGATCGATCACTTGATGGGGTGCCATTAACATACCTGTAATGCACGAGTTTTCACGAAGAGTAACTTAATAATTCCGTCTATAAGGCAAAATTTCAAAATTCCTATCACTTGCACAGCGATTTACGATTTGCGTGTCACAGTCAGTCCCTTTGGTGAACAGAAAACCAGTCGTGCCATGACGGACGGACATAACAAACTCTGTTTTCGGTTCCAATAAGTAAGCTTTCAGTTACCAGAGCACACGAACGAGTCAGGAAGCACTCACCCCGGCCTCGGCTAGCACATCGTGCACCAGGGCCATCGTCCGGCGGAACAGGTCGGCGCTGAGGTCCTCGAAGCGCGCTCTCGTCACGGCCGCCTTGTAGCCGAGGTTGAAGCGCGGGAAGAACAAGGAATGCGACGTCTCCACCATCGACGACAGCTTCCGCTTCGTCAACTCGCACTTCCGGCGGAGCTCTTCGACCGACGTCTCGTCCAGGTCCACGTTGTGCCGCGAGCGGATGTCCTGCAATGGAGGAGGTTGCAAACATACTGAACCACTAAGGAGACGTTCAGAAACTACGTGACCATTTTAGGGAGGGGGGGGGTGGCAGCCTATGGTCACGACCCTATTCTTAATGCATGCTAAGGTTAGGTTAGCCAGGTCACGAAATGGGGAGAGGGGGTAACAGTGGCCTAAAATCGGTCACCTAGTTTATGAACATCCCCTTAGGCATTGCCAGCATTGCCCAGGTCTAGTAGATATAACGTGAGCTGGAAGCGGATCCGTTTGGATTTTTCTGGGTCGGCTCACGGCTTATTAGATCCAGTATGCTCCCCACCGGATCCGTTAGTGACCTTGTCGGATCTGGTTCCCTAATCATCGCATCCGCTGCGAGCCAACAGCCTGCAGTATGGGGCTCAGTAGCATCAAGCACGGAGGAATTCCGCTGCTCACCGGATCTAATAGAGATACAGCGGATCCGATCCTGGGTGCAAGGTTCTTCAGTTTCGTTTATAAATGATGACTGGAATTTTTCTCGTTTTCGAAATAAAGGTAAACTAATCTCGTTTCGAAATAAATATTGAAGCTGTAGTTAAACTGTAGTCAAAGTACCATATTTTTTAGACAACTACAGTCTGCCTGTAAGTTTTTGGGTCAGTTTTCCGGTCCGTTTTGGGCCAGTTCTTTGGTAGAAAAACTGTAATTTAACTGTCGAGACGCATGTAGTTTTACTGCAGACATACTACACTTCTCCAAAGTTCAAAAAAAAAAAAAAAAAAAAGGAAAATTTGCAAGCGGATGCTTGCATGCAACACGCGCACACGCAGATGTCGAGGGTATCTACCTCCCAGGCACCATTGTGCCAAGACTTGCCAGGTCTGCCCTTGCGTTGCGTTCCAGATTGGCGGAAACCCTGATTGGCGGTTTGAGTTGATACCTGGGACCATATGTGCCTACTCACTTGGATAAAGTAATCCAATAGTCGCTGGTCGAAGCTGCGGCCTCCGAGGTCGCAGTCGTGCTTGCAGAAGGTCACAGTGCTGGTCTGGCCATGGACCGCGGGCCCCACATTGGGCCTCCGCAGCCAGGCGTAGGCCGAGCGGCCACCCACGCACAGTACCAGCACGCACCGGGCCGCCCCCAACGAGTACGCCGAGGCGGCTGCCTCCGCCTCGCACAGCAGAGCCTGCACCCGCAGACCGGCCAAGGAACCTAGGCACAATATATGTAACTGGATGTGTGATGTTAGTCTGATGTGCAGTGCATATTAATCGTGCCTTTCTTTTCTAACCCAAGTGTCCGACAGACGTTTTGCAGCGTCTTAGCCTAATGTCAGACGTTTGGTGGCGTCTTACTGGAGTGTCAGACTAGACTGGCCGCGGATGGAATGGTGTAAAAAAAAAAAAAATCTCCAGAGGCGGTTTGGTTTCCCAGTAAGTACTCTTTAAAAAAATAATCCAAGAAGTCCCGGGGTTCGTGCGACGAGTTTTAGAGGTGGCGAAACGGTCTGTGAGTTACAGACAAAATATGCAATTCTTCAAATTTTACTGCAGTTTTACCATTGAAACTGCGAAACTCTAAAACTCATCGTAGGGACTCCACCATTTTTTTTTTTAATCTTTTCCTCACGAGTACCTACTGGAAAACCAAAATGTCTCTCAACATTTTCACACTTTTGCATCCACGACCAGCCTTGTGGCCAGAATGGAAGTCAGGCATTAGGAAGTGTACGGAAAGGAATTTTCCTATGCATCCCAGTCGGATTTTCACGTGCCTTCTCTTCGTTTGCCTCACCTACTTCATGCATTTTCGAACGGGTATGGCAGTCCGTACCCACAACTCACCTGCCTCGGTCACCGCAGCGCGCTGCGCCTCGGAGAAGTACGGAGGCACTGTGATGACCGCTTTGGACACGGGTTCCTCCAAGAACGCATCCGCGGTCTTCTTCAGCGATCGCAGCAGTAAGTCAGCCACCTGGAAAAAGCTTCTAGTCACACCTAGTCGAGACTTTTCCTAAGATGAAAACAAGAGGATCATAGGAAAGGGGAGCATTGCCCTTGAGCTCGCAGCAGTTGTCAGCAGACCATATTGGAGCCCCATGAGGGCCACACTATTTTCACTTGCTCCTTCGTACATTGCAGCTTCATCAACTTTTATACAGTCCAGAAAAACACTTCCGAAGTGTTTAGGGGGAGGGGGGTTAACATCTGTTCACGTTTGCGATTTTGTGAGGGAACCCAGGGGAGCCCAGGCCAGAAACCAAATCACATAATAGTGACGCAAAAGAAAAAAATCGAAGTGGATTTTTCCTTTTACATGTCCTTTCTTTCATTCTCGATCAATCGTGCGGACACAGTAACTGTTTTTCCAGTAGCTGTCGCTCGGCCAACAAATAGGTGGAAAATAACTAAAACTTTACTGGGCATGGCACCATATGATTTTGAATGTGATTCGATAATCGTTCAGCTAAGATGTAGCAGAGATCGCAGAATTGAAAAACGTAAAAAAAAGGGGCGCCACAGCTGCCATAGAAGGGCCCATATATGCTCCGGAAGTGTCCAAAATTATGTCTTAATCAAATTCAAAAACACTTCGGACGCTTCTTGTAGGCTAATGAACACAATCACATTTTAAGCAGATCATTGAGAAATTCTAGACAATACTCTCCTTTCATTTTTAATGCCGATCCTAAGTCGAGAGTTAACCGAACGTTCAGCCTCAAAGCCACACTTAAAAAATAATTGCCAAAAAAAAAAGGGGGTATGCTGTTGAAGCTACCTGAAAAAATGACAAAACATCGTCATTACCTGCGTCGGCGACAGACTCTTGCCAGAGGCCGCGGCTCTCATCACCAGCGCGCCATTTTCTTCCAGAACTTGGAAAGGCCACTGCTGCAGGTGCGACTGCACATCCGGATCTTGCAGCGACCGCCCCAGCAGAAGCTTAGCATCTGTTTGTGCGAAAATCAAGCTAAACAATAAGAACAGGGATTTTCTGATCGATGCCGTCTACTCGAGAACTCCTCGGTGCGCTGGCACATGAAGAAACCAAAAGGCTCTCGAAAGAAAACTTCCGGGTCAAGAATGAGGAAACGGTATTAGGGAACGCACATTCCCGATACGAGTGACGTTTCAAGGCCGCGCATGAAGTTCTACGCTCGATGACCCCGTCAGACCCTGTGACATGGGCCTAACCTCACACACTCTCTCAAAAATGAGTGCTAGAACTAGCGCAAATTGTACACACTAAATCCTTCTGTACAAATTTAATCATACAGAGTGCTTACGCACAACCTTATGCACATTTTTGTACAAAGTTACGTACACTTTTGCACGGAATTATGCACAAAAAGTGTGCGGAAGCTTCTGTATGCTTAATTTTGTACGGAACTATGCACCAAAATGTACATAAGGATTAAATGTGTACGTTAAATGAAGGTTGTTGGCGGAGTTTCTACATCAAAGAACATGATGCTTGCTGCAAGCATATGAAGCGAGTTCCAAGCAGAAAGAAGCTTGGCGCCAGTATGACACAATATTTGAGTCAAGCACAATATTCCTTGAATCGTACACAGTTATGCGTGGAACAAGCACATCACGCTAGGCGGAGAATTTGCGGTTTCAACCTAAAAAGTGCTTTGGATCAAGCATATTATGCTCTGTTCAAGCATTCTTTTAGTGTATCATCGACAAGAGCTAACAAGCCTCCAAATGGAGGTCGGCCAGTGCCAGTGGCCGGCTGCCCCGTGGCCCACAGCGGAGGTACCACCCGCGATCACCGTGCGGTTCTTCATACTGACTGTTTACGGTCTGGAAGTATTTGTCTCTTCGACTCCCGAACTCGACACCCACAGGAAATGCCTATTTTGAGCTGGCCATGCACTGCAAGATGTTTGCAAAGAATACCGCAACTTTGCTTTGAAAAGTTCCTTGCGAAGTATTTTGTTCGTATTCAGCAAAGTATTGGTTCGCATAACGCACGAAGAAAATAGAGAAGCCTACAAACCACTTCTTCATAAGCTTACGGACTATTTTCTTCGGGCACCAATGCTCTCCACAGCACGAACAAACTGCTATGAATAAAAGTTCTCAAGGCCAAGGTGTAGTTTTCTTCGCAATCCGACGGAACTTTCTCTGAAATCTTTATTGGTGCAGGAAACCCCTTCCTCTGCTCACCGTACAGGGTTGAGTTCGGCGGGAGGTCCGTGGCCTCCTCCGCCACCAGCGTCTGCTCGCCGAGGAAGCCCACGACACAGGGCGTGGTGCGGCTGCCGTGGTCGTTGGCGACCACATCCACCCTGCCGGCCCTGCGGCTCACGGCCACCACGCCGTTGGTCGCCCCCAGGTCCACCCCGAGGCACAGTCCGGAGTCCGCCATCGCTGCCAACACACGAGGGCTTGTCTGTCACACTTAGTTTGTCAGTCACCGATTATTTTGATGACATTGTTCTTTGACAAATTTAGAGTGATGCAAAAAATGTGCTGACAGTAGAAGTGCAAGAAGACAGACAGTATGGGAAACCGCATGCAGAGCACTGATGCTGTGCATTAGGAGGCCACGCAAAATTCAAGTGGCTTGTTTTCGGTCCTCCTAACCTAACACTGGCTGCTGTCTCCTGGGGCCCGGAAACCTGCTCCTCAATAACCGTCCCGATCCGAAGCACCCAAGCAGACAGACCGTGTCCCGCCAATAGGGTGTTCCGGAGAAAAGCTGAGCCGGAAGTGAGAAGAAGGTATGAATCAAAAGGAGCGGAAACGGATCCTGGGTGTGTGAGAAATTGCGCGCGTGGATGTGCCTGTTTCCGGCTGCCGCCGTTACGTGTTTTGGTCCGTGAGAATCGCCGTGGGACAAAGTGCCCTTAATGTTGTTTTCAGATGGATGAGTATATGGCTCAAATTTAAGTTAATTTGTTCCTCGACGCGACTGTAATTCGGTATGCACTATCTCTATTAACGCTTTGTATTAAAGAACCATTTAAAGTTGTCAGTAAACAAATATGATACGCGTCTGCTGACCTCTGCCGATTACCGCTAAAGCCTATTTGGATATTCCGACAGATACTATCTTTCTCATGACAACATGAAGAGAACTGATAAGCACTAGCCTGAATTAATCTCGCTGTCCTGCTCAGCAAATATTCGGCGAAGTGTGATAATTTTTTTTTAACTTTCAGTGTAGTCTGCACTAGTGAACATGGCACGCATCAAAACAAGCGCCGACCGGGCACTAGCTCTTCCGCGCGCGCGATTTCTCGTACCGCCTGGTTTCGTTTCCGCTCTTTTCGATTCATACCTTCTTCTCACTTCCGGCTCACCACTTCTCCGGAATACCCTACTTAACGTAGAAGGTAAGGTTAGACCAATCAAAATGCGCTTCACAAGCGATAAAAGGGCGCGAGCTGTCAAAGTCGTGTTTCACTTACCCCGGTGCTCGGTCACACTGCCGCTGCCGTGCTCTCCTGCGTTCCCGCTAGCGGTGCAGCCGTGACCCGCAAACGTACGCGCGCGTCGTGGCCTCTCCCATTCGACCGCTGAGAGCGGCGACTGCGACGTACTCGCCGTGCGCTGTGCCTGCGGCCGTGCCCTGACTGCCTGTCCTGTGCCAGAAGCCTGTCCGCAGGAGACTGGCCGGCCAGCAGACTATATGCGCCGCCGCGACAGCCGAGGGAATACCACGGGGCGGGCGCTGGGCGCGCAGGGACCAGGATGTGCCGGGCCGGCGGTATGCGGCAATGCGTCAGCTCCTTGAGCAGTTGAGCGACCCGCAACAGCGCTGTCTGCACGTGAGCGGTGGTTGCTATCGAGTGGGGCAGCCATCAAAGCCGCCGCCGCCGCCCAGCCGCGATAGAGGAGACCCAGCAAAATAACTCAACGGGTGTCTAGCGAGGTCCCGAAGCGCAACAAGACAGGCATGGAGAACGCTTTAGCGTTCTGGGACAGACTCGTTGTTGAGTCTTAAGGAAGTATCAGGTTTTTGATATTTTCATACTTCAATGCTTTTGGTTCTCACATTTACAAACAAATTTTGCAGAATCAGTGTTTGTGATTTTTTTGTCTCATCTTAGACACTGATACTCCAAGCCCTGCAGAGTATGTACGCAAAAAGTGATTGTTGACTGCATAACGAGTATTTTCGTTATTTGTTTTTGAAAAATCGTCATTTTTGAAACAACATCAATGCCCAAACAAAGCGCCCCGAATCCCTCCGTTACGTAGTTTTCGAGATGAATCGGCGTCTGAAGAGACAGGGCGAGTGCAATACTAGCTCGTTCTTTTTTTTGCTTCTACGTCATAGTAGTAGTACTGAATTCAATGCTAATTTCCTGCCGCTGCTACCGACGATCATCCGCTGATTGCTTTAGTTCAAGAAAGCCTTCGTTGTCCACGTCTAACAACAGCGATCCTACCCGCTCAGGTGAGCAACGCCAGGCGCGGATCCGGGGGGGGGGGGGGGGGGGAAGGGCGCCTGGAAAGTAGGCAGTTTGCGTTACAATCCGCCTGGAAGTAGTCAGAAAGCGGTATATTCCCCCACCCCCCTCCCCCCTACGAGCCGCCCCTGGATCCGCGCCTGAGCAACGCGCTCCATACATGCGTCGTATGCTTTCCGTTCCAGACTCGACACTGCCCTGAATAAATGAACTAATTCTAGTGTGCACTGTTTCAGGACCATCAGCTCAGCCGCCAGTATGAAGGTCTGTCCCCTGTGCCATCAGCAGTGCGCGACGCTTAGCGCACTAGTGCTCCACATCAGGACGCACACGGGAGCTAAACCACACGAGTGCACTGTGTGCCAAATGAAGTTTGGAACCCACACGGGCGACCAGCCATACGGATGCACCGAGTGCCACAAGAAGTTTTCTCACACAGGAAGTTTGCGCAGACCTCTTCGAATTCACACGGGAGAGAAGCCATACGGATGCACCGAGTGCCACAAGAAGTTTTCTCACACAGGAAGTTTGCGAATTCATCTTCGAACCCACACGGGAGGGAAGCCATACGAATGCACCGAATGCCGCAAGAAGTTCTCAGTAGCAGGACATTTGCTATCTCATCTTCGAAACCACACGGGAGAGAAGCCATACGGATGCACCGAGTGCCACAAGAAGTTTTCAGAAGCAGTACATTTGCGAATTCATCTTCGAACCCACACGGGAGAGAAGCCGCATAAGAATGCACGAAGCGCTGCAAGAAGTTTTCCGAACCTGGAAGCTTGCGAAGACGTCTGGGTATCCACACGGGAAAAGAGGGGTTGATGGTGGCAGAGGAAGTTTGCTAAAGCACGAATTTTTTGAATGAGTCGGAGTGCAGCCAAGCGGGACAGCTTTTGCTGTGTCGGCGATACCATCTTTAAGACGACACTTGGGTTCGGTAAAACGTCGTACAAGTGCATGGCTTGGGCATAAAAAGTAGGTTAGTCTTTAAAAATGTAGCACAGAGATGGAAAAATTTTGTCATCACAGCGACCCAGCGCAGTGTAATGTGCGCCTCAGCATTAACGCATAACAAAGTTGATACGACATTATATTGCTTAAAACATAAAATTTGTAGATAAAAGAGTACTGGAGGCCTTTAAATAATTGGCTGAGCGATAGCGAAGCCCTTACCCCACTGGCCCAAAAATGTTTTGTCTGTTTGTCTGTCTGTCTGTCTGTCTGTCTGTGTGTCTGTCCGCGCGATTTCTCGAGAACGGTTCATCGTAGAGGGCTCAAATTTGGACCACAACCTCTCTGTTTGTCTGTCTGTCTGCGTGACTGTCCGCGCGATTTCTCGAGGACGGTTCATCGTAGAGGGCTCAAATTTGGACCACAACCTCCTTGCATCATACCGGGGTCAACCTCACCTCGGCGGCATCCTACCTCAGGTGCTGCTGCAGGTGCCGGTTGACAAACCAAGGCCTTCTTGTGCAAGAACTGGAACAGGAGGGCTAACTTCTAAATCGTGCCGATTTTCAAACTTGAACCTGGCGACCGACCCCTTCTAAAATCACCCAAAGACCCAAGTCAAGATGGCGAAATCGACCCCAGGTGCTGCTGCAGGTGCGGGTTGGCAAAACTAGGCCCTCTTGTGCAGGAACTGGAACGGGAGGGTTAACTTCTAAAGCGAGCCGTGTTCTTTACTTGAACATGGCGACCAACCCCTTCTAAAATCACCCCACGGCCCTAGTCAAGATGGCAAAATGGACCCCAGGTGCTGCTGCAGGTGCTTGTGGTCAAAACTAGGCCTTCTTGGGCAGGAGCAGGAACAAATAGAAACACCGCTAAACAAGCTGTATTTTGAGCATAAAGATCGGAACTGACCCCGCTTAAAATACACTCAGAACTTCAATTACAATGCCGAAAAGGACCCCAGGAGCTGCTGCAGGTGCCGGTTAGCAAAACTGGGCCTGCTTGTGCAGGAACTGAAACGGGAGGGCAAACTCTGAAATTAAATCGGTTTTTAAACTTGAACATGGCGACCGACCCCTACTAAAATCAACCCACGACCCCAGTCAAAATGCCGAAATAATCCCCCAGGTGCTGCTGCTGGTGCTGGATCGAATAGGAAAACTGCTAAGGAGGTAGTAATTTAAACTTAACGATGAGAACCGGCCCCGCTAAACATGTACTGAAGACCTCAATTTCAATGCCGAAGAAGACCCCATAGGTGCGGCTGCAGGTGCCAGTGGTCAAAGCACGGCTTCCTTGGACGGAAACTGGTTAGGCTCGGTTAGGTTAGAGCAGCATTGAATGGTCAAGAGAAGTCTTCAATGAGTAGGTCAGTCTAGGTTAGGTTAGAGTGGGTTAGGTAAGAGTAGGGTAGGTTAAGTTAGATTTGAGCACAATTAAATACGGCAGAGAATCCCAAAATACGGTGGGAGTAGATACGTCCAGCGGTTAGGTTGGATGCGCAGCGAACCCCGCGCCCTAAGGCCGGCGCCCCCAGGGCGCCGTACAGACTGATTAGCCCCGCAGGGTCCCACTCGCCCGGTGACAGCCGCCGGCAGGCCAAGGTAGGTGTACGCCAGGCGTGGAGGGGCGGAAGAGTGGTTCGCGGTGAGCGAAGCGTCTTACACCACGACGCGGTCTGGCGTACGCCTACCTTGTAATAATAATAATGTAAATTATATGCAAAAATAAAATGGTTCGCGACCTGCAGTACTTTTTGTTTAATGTGATAGACCACAGCACTAAAAAAAACAACCTCAAACTTGTATTGAGATTTGAGCACCTGTATCGGTCAAACGCAAACTTGTCACACCGTAAGCACTACTTCCCAATGTATTCACTGGCCGAAGTACGGCCCATAATATGTCAGTTTAGGGGGAATGCCTAGGCGAAACCCGCTGAGGATCGTGGCACTTGGTTTTCTGGCGGTCCATGCTTACGCCTGGGGGTGAGCACGGAGGCGTGCTTGGGATTTGACGACGGAGTGTCAGGTCTTCGCACCCGGAGCGAGGGGTCCTTTCATCCCCAGCCCTGGGACCAGTGCGGCTCAAGGTAGTGTTGCTGCAGTTGCTGGCGAAGCATTGTCATTCAGGCCAAGAGAGCCAGCGGCTTTCCTAAAATAGCCACACTATAGGTGTCGGAGACCTGGTCCCGATATGTCGACTTGTCCAGGTTTGGCTGTCTTTGCGTAGGAGGTTCTGCTTTAGGCTCCTTTCCTAGCGTCTGCGCTGGGCGCACACCGCGAACAGAAACACCGTATCGCACCTGTCTACAAGCCTGCTCTTCGCCATCGCTCTTCGCATTCCAAATCACCGTTGCATGGTCGTGTCGCCGCTCTTGTAAATCAGCGAAACGTCTCACAAGCAGTCGATCGGCCGGAATAGAGTTCTTCGGAGATTCCCGTAAAGGAAGTAAGAAGTCGTACATAAAGAGGTTGGAAAAGTTTAGGAAATTGTGTTTATCGATCAGAAGATAAAGTTTTTTTTTTAATTTGTTTTCTTTAGTACCCCCCGGGATTTTGAACACGCGATTTCCCACTTTTCTCTTAGTTTTACTTCCTTACCACTTTTTTTTTCCCGTTTTGGGGCTTCCGGAATACATTCCTCCAAATCGAAGCGGTTTGTTTTCTGCAAGTTATCGGCTGTTCCCGCTTAGCAGCCAGTTCGAGCGGCTCTACGCCTGCAGCATTCGCTTACTGGATGCTCTGCTGCTTCACTTGCCCGCTCATAAGCACTTTACAGGCAAGGGGGAAACAACTTGCAAAACTCGGCGGATGTCACTGAGGATTTTATGGCTTGATCTCATCATCTCAGCTTCTGCGAGGACAGTTGTGTTAGGTACGTTAAGGTAACCGTTGACGACGTTGCCTCGTTACCTTAACGTCGCCACATTTTCTTTAAAGATACCGCGCTACTTTTTCCCCGCGGCATTAACTTTAGCGCGATAATCAACGAGGATCCGGACGTTAAAACACACATTTTCGAGCGTGCGCCCTCTCTGTACGGGTTTTATAGTTAAATGCTGACGTTGTTATCATTTCTATGTATACATACCTTGTACAATCAGATAGAACGCATCAACTTAGCCTCGAAATGCTCTAAAAACGTGAAACCGTCTCACCTACTGTCCACACTACGATTATCTAATCAACGGTAACGCCGTCAATTATAACGTTAACGCGTCTGTATTTAGATGACTTCTTCACTAAACGACATTAACGTTAATGGCCTCTAGATTAACGATCAACCGCGGAGGTTACCGTAGCCCTGCTTGTGGGGATTATTGTATTCGGGACTGGATTTCACATCCAGATGAACTGGATTCCCCCGCATCATTTTGCACACTGTAACTGCAAGTGGGCAATCGAGCACATTACTATTGCACCTATTCAAGTGACGACTCGACCGAAACCGGCCTCCCGACAAAATTTGCACAGGCTCCTGTCGCATATAAAGGTTCAGCATACGTGGAAAGCCAACATCGCACTGGCGGTTTTCAGGTGCTCAACAACGCCACCAACCCTGACGTTCACCGGGTTCTTCATCATGGTGGTCGTCTTTATACCGCTGTCACTCGCCAGCGAGCGCCTCACCGAGGCCAGCATGTCGGTGCGCGCTAGCGCCTTCTACGCCGCTTTCGAGGCCCACGACGGCGTCGAAGCCATCGCGCTGAGGCGCACGGTGCTGCCCATGCTCGCCATGTCGGTCCACAGCCCCGCCAAGCTCAGCGCCAAAGGCGTGGGAACCCTCAACCTGCATAACGCCGGCAAGGCGGTGCGGTACTCCATCACGAGTGTGCTCACTAACGCCGCCAAATAAACTCACATATTACACATGAATGTCAGCATTTAATCTGGCAGGCTGCGATAGTGTTGAGAGGCCCGAGTGTCATAGTGGGTTGCATTGGCACCCTGCACCGTCAGCAGGGTTGTACAAGTTACATTCTTAATGTAACGCGTTACCGTTACTCCCCTGGAAAAAATGTATCGTAACGCCGTTACTGTAACGATGTAACGCCGTTACCTATACAAGAAAAAAGAAGGTTACACGAGCTCAAGAGGGGTGGGGGTAGTGAAAAGAAGACCGATTTTGAAACAATTTCCATTCCTTTATTTCAAAAATCACTTAGCGCCAAAATAAGTGATTAAGCGCTAGGAGAAGCTCTATTTCCAAGTTTTCATCACCTACTCTGTTCCTTAAATGACTGAACCGAATAGCAGCCTTTGAAAAAAGTCTCTCCACAACTCCACTTCAGGGGAGGTGGGTATATTGTAGCGTAGGAACTGAAAAGCAAGCCGAGAAATTTTCTTTCCCCATCCGCCCCCTTGGCAAAACAGGTTTTCACCCCCTGCTCCACGAAGCGCACTTGGTGGGCTAAGCACCTTTCCACCTCCTCGGCAGCGGACTCCTGCTCGGAGGACTTCGGCGGCAGAGAAGTTGAACCCGAACCAGGGCCAGCGAGAGGCCACGGATGGTTACCGCGGCATAAAATTCCAGCTGCAAGTAACGATTACACCGTTACGCCGTTACACGCCAAAAGTAACATGTTTCGTTATCGTTGCGTCCCTAGTCAAAATGTAACGCGCTACCGTTACATAAAATTGTAACGCGTTACGGTAACGCCGTTACATCGTTACAGTAACGTGTACAACCCTGACCGTCAGTGAAACGGTGTATGGTTGCACTCCAAAACCCAAAGCTAGCAGCCACGGAGTTAGCGGGTGCTTCGTATATCAGCGTTCCTGCCTTATTAGTGGGCGGGCTTAGGTGGAGTTATGTGACAGACACTGCACTTTTAGTTCAAGCGATGTTACTGCGATACATCGGTAGTATAGACCCAAAGGAAGGATTTGACCCGCAGAGGCATTTCAAATTTCCCTTAGGAAAAATTTTACAGGCACTTAAAATTTCCATTGCGCCTTACGGGAGGTCCTGGTAGGCAACCCGCAGCACACGGTAACATTTTCCCCGCAGTTTCTGTTTGAAAAACGCTTTACACCGGGTTCAAAAATAACCTGGAGAGACGGGATTTTTTCTGCACTGTTCCTAGGGCATTGCAGAAGGGTCCTTGTCGTGGAGGCAGTATATTTAAGCCATAGAGAGCCGCTGAGGGTGCCCAGAAAAAACACTTCAGTCGAATTTTGTAGTTGTCCGGTATATATTATAAAAACAGGGCTTAGCTTCGAACTATACACCTTATATTGTGCGAATATGCAGGAGAGGGTCTAGTCGTTGCATCCTAGCCCGCGCTTTTTTCTAGGGTCACGGTAAAGCCGTCCTAAAAGAACGTTAAATTTTACTACCCGGGTGGAAGGATCTCCATTGGACCTCCAATTGAAATTGAATTGATCAAACTGCAGTTTCCAGTTTTAATCCCATCTAGATTCGGCCTATAGGGCCCTAGGAACAAATCAGGAAAAGTCCCGTCACTCTAAATTATGTTTAACCTGGTGCACAGCGCATTTCAATAGAAACTACGAAAACAGAGGCACCCGGCGTGCGCCTCCCCTAAGGCGCAATGCCAATTTGAAGTATGACTTCATGTCCGTAAACGACGCCTTGATTGAAGCTCTAGAAAAAAAATGAAGGATACGATGCATCGACTAGACCCTCTCCTGCATATTTGCACAATATAAGGTGTATAGTTCGAAGCTAAGCCCCGTTTTTACAATATATACCGAGCACCTAAAAAAATTCAACTTTAGTGCTTTTTCTGGGCGGCTCTACTTAAATACATTGCCTCTGCGACTAGAACCCTTCTGCAGGGCCCTAGGAACGGTGCAGCAAAAATTCCGTCACTGCAGGTTGCTTTTGAACCCGGTGTAAAGCGTTTTTCAAACAGAAACTGCGGGGAAAATGTTACCGTGTGCTGCGGGTTGCCTACCAGGACCTCCCGTAAGGCGCAATGGAAATTTTAAGTGCCTGTAAAAATTTTCCTAAGGGAAATTTCAAATGCCTCTGCGGGTCAAATCCTTCCTTTGGGTCTATACTACCGATGTATAGCAGTAAGGGGCCGTCCACATATTACGTAATCACGTTTTTGGGATTTTCGACCTCCCCCTCCCCCATGTCAACAAACGTAATCAGCGGCCTAATCCCCCCTCCCCCTTCCTTAAGATTACGTAATCAACCGAATTTGCGAAAAATGTGAACAATCGTGAACCCAGCGTTTGTACAGTTTTTGTATTTTTTTATACAACTTACAGTTTTTCAGAATGATTTTAAACGGGCCCAGGCGACTCAATCGCCGACGAGTGCGTTGTAGTATCTCCGCACATCGCGCGCGCGGTAACTTCGACGCGGCGCTGCGGCAGTTACGTACAGTTTTGGTCCCAAAAAATTGCGATGCGAGGACCAAAGTTGATTACGTAATCAGGACACCTCCCTCCCCCTCCCCCTCCTAATCAAGCGTAAGCATAGCTCCGACACCCCCTCCCCCTACGTGATTACGTAATATGTGGACGGCCCCTAACATAGCTTGAACCAAAAGTGCAGTATGGTTTACCTAAGCCCGCCCACTGTATCTGCTAAACGGTCAGTGTGAGATACGGCGTTATGACAAATAGACCGTCGCTTGAGGGAGCAACCGCGAACACTATGCT
Organism: Odontothrips loti; assembly: GCA_038380765.1. NCBI lineage: Eukaryota > Metazoa > Arthropoda > Insecta > Thysanoptera > Thripidae > Odontothrips > Odontothrips loti. The sequence continues at coordinate 7,896,667 of CM076243.1, forward strand.
TTAGGAAGAGCTACCGCCAGTTACATCCCCGCCCTCTTTGGTCCTATATTTTTCTGCTAGGAAGCCTTCTTTTCAATTAACGCCCTCAACCAAAATTTCTCACACCATATTGGAATTTTCTCGTTTTTAGCCCGTTCCGACACGTTTCTTTAGAAATGGCAGGAGCCGGGCTTATAGTCTTATGCCGGATGTTCGTTCGTTAGGACGTCTGTACGCCGACTTATCGTTTACAGAAGCAGCAATGCACTAAAATGGTATACGACGTTTTATCGAAGCTTTGCAGCAAAACAAAGCATCACTTCTGCTCACTGAAACGTCTTTGCCAAACAACAACAAGAATCAACAACACCGCACAGCAGACGATACACCAGCGACCCCAGCGTCCGATCGCCAAAACCAGGGTTCCCGAGCCTCGATTCGGTCTCGGCGACGACCGACCCGGGCGGGACTCGGCGATCACCCAAACGGAGATTTCGTCTCCGACTGGAGGATCGCCGCTGCTACCAGAGTCCCCCGACCCATCGATATCCTAAAGGGGGGTTCTTGTCTCGTTACGGAGCGCACGAAGCTCTATTTTCGTATCATCCCAGAACGGTGAATTGTGATCACCGAAACCCGCCGAAACCATGCTTGGTCGGGGTTTCAAGTTCTTATAAGGTCCTCCCGACGGGCTTTTAAATTGGCCGCCGGCGCGGTCCGGTGCGGTTCGGGGCGAAAAAAAATCATTTAAAAAAAGATATTACGGATATAAAGAGCGTCTGATAACTTGGATTCTTTGATATAACCTTGATAGAAATGACATATTTAAACTTTAAAATACTTCTGAATACATTCGTAATACCTGCCATGTATTTCAAAACAATCATCATTACATTTTTTGCGATAGTTTTGGAATGTGCATCCAAAATATATTTCCTGCTACGTGGGTCCTAATTACTACAATTTGAACACAACGGACGAGGATCAAGATGGAACACATCAGAAGGTGCTGTGGGCGTTTTAAGAAGGTATGTCAAGATGATACCCATCCTCAGTTGTTGTTCCTTGGGCATCGCCAGGGCAGGTCGCACGCCTGCTCCTCGTAGTTGAAGTGTAGGCCGTTGGGGCAAGAGCGCCGCAGGAGCACCGGGCAGACGGAGTAGTTTGAGGCGGTGCCAGGCACCGGCAGCAGCAGGGCGCCGCCCCCAGCCGCCGACCCTGCAGAATCGCACGAGCTCGGCGCGGGACTCGGCAGCCACGGGAAGCGCCGGCCTCGGAACGGGTGTCTCGAGTCTGCTGGCAGGAAGCCGCGCCCTCAGCAACAGGTCTCTCTCTTTCTTTCTTTCTCTCTCTCTCTCTCTCTCTCTCTCTCTCTCTCTCTCTCTCTCTCTCTCTCTCTCTCTCTCTCTCTCTCAACAAACTTATTCAAGTAGCACAAAATGCCTGTGTGAGATTTATCACTAATGTTTCTAGAATGGACCATAAAACACCAAGCTTTGTGCAACAAAAATATTTGAAATAATGGAAAGGAGAACACTTGCCTTGGCCATTTTAATATGGAAAATTATGAAACATCAAATTCTATGTTACCTTTTCTCATTATTCAATGATGTGACTGCCAACAACCTAAGACATGGACGTTCATCTGACAAGCAGTTAGTGCTACCTCAGTCAGCATCGAACAATTAACAAGGGGCCTTCCCCAACCGTCACCCCCAGATCTTGATGAAACTTTTTTTGGCTTGATCTACCAGTAACAAAACCCCCGTAAACCAAATTCTTTCCGGATAGTTTCCAAGATATGATTTTTTAAATTTTCGTCTTTGAATGTTCGGATCAAAGAGTACGCAACATGTAGCAACGTAAGGGTAAAAACGAAAATTTAAAAAATCATATCTCAGAAACTAGCCTGTAATAGCAGACAAAATTTGGTTTGCGGGGGTTTCATTATTAGTAGATCAAGCCAAGAAAGTTTCATCAAGATCTGGGGGTGACAGTTGGAGAAGGCCCCTTGTAAGTTCACAAACAGGCTCTGGAATGAGTTTCAAATCCAGAAATATATTATGCACTCTTCACCATTATCACTAAGAAACTACATTCTCGGTGTGTTACTGTCTTACTACAGTTAAATTGTCAACTTATATGTGCCATTAAATTATATAGTTGCATACTAATGTTGTTGAACTTTCAGATATTTTTTTATAATTGCATATTAATGTTGATAAATTTCAGATGTTTTAAAATGTAAAGTTTTTTTTTCTGTAAATTGAGAGCGGTAGGCTTACGTTCGTGGGGCGAATTTTGTAGCCCTTTTGTAAGTTTGTACCTTAAATAAAATCTCTCTCTCTCTCTCTCTCTCTCTCTCTCTCTCTCTCTCTCTCTCTCTCTCTCTCTCTCTCTCTCTCTTTTTTTATGTTACGTTATTAATTTGTCTACTTCATTTGTACTTTAGAGAGACGGGGCTAATATGCCCTATTGTACAAGTCGTCAATAAATAAATTTCAATTTCACTTTCTCACTCCCGAATGTACTTCTTCGTTGAAGCAGCTAACTTTTCGTTTGTGCAACAAACAAGTACTCGTCCCCGAAACAAAATTTCAGTTCTCAGAACCAAATTCACTGCTTGTCTGGAAATCAAGTGAAACATTAGGTGCCCGCATTGAACAGGTAAAAGTCCCGCCAGTAGCCAGATTGGTTAGGTTTAGAGGCTGTTTTTTTTTTTTTAAATGTAAAGATGCCAAGGACCATTTTTGCTCAAAATGTCATCAATCAAAACCTTGTTAAGTGACCCGGCTGTCAACTAGGAGCGAAACGACAGACTCAGCAAAACGCAGACCGCTAAATGAGATGGCCAAGTTTGACTGCGACGTACCTGAAAACTGTACGGGCATGTCCGCCGTCCACTTGTGGGGTCTGACGCGCAGTCGGTAGGCGTCCCCGGGCGCCGGGACGCTGGCCACCCGCCGTGGCTGTCCACTCAGCCAAACGGACAGCTTGTAAGCGCGGCGCTCCACCTCGAACACCAGCTGGGCGGGCGCACTCAGCTTCTGCCACCGCCACGTGTCCTTCACACACAGCAGCGCTCACATGACGCTCAGGTCTTTCCCTAGAGAGGCAGAGGCAGAGGACCAGGAAGGCTAGGCACCGCTTGTGTGACTTGAAAATGATTAAATCTTTGAGCAGATATACACATGTCGTTCTTGACGTTTCTTAATCTTAAAAATGTCGTGCGTGCGGTATTTATTGGCTGAGCGACAGCGAAGCCCTTACGCCACCCCGATCTAAAGTCACCACAAGACTCCAGTCAGGATGCCGAAATCAATCCTAAGTGCTGGTGCAGCTGCTAGTGGTCAAAACAGGGCCTTCTTGGGCAGGAACTAGAACGAGAGGGCGAACCTAAATCGTGCAAAATTTCAAACTTAAACATGGCGACCGACCCCCTCTAAATTCACCCAAAGTCCCCATTCAAGATGGCAAAATCGACCCCAGGGGCTGCTGCAGGTGCTGGGGGCCAAGACAGGGCCTTTTTGAGCAAGAGCAGGAACAGAAGGAAAAACTGCTAAAAAAGCAGAATTTTGAACTTAAAGATGGGAACCGACCACGCTTAAAATACACTCAGGACCTCAATCACAATGCCGAGGAAGACCCCAGGTGCTGGTGCTGCTGATGGTGTCAGTGGTGAAAGCAGGGCCTCCTTGGACCGAAACTGGTCAGGCTAGGGTGGGTTAGGTTTGAGCAGCATTGAATACGGTAGAGAAGTTCACAACGTGTAGGGTAAGTTAGTGTAGGCTAGGCCAGAGTAGGCTAGGGTAGGTTAGGTTAGAGTAGGGTGGGTTAAAGTACGTTCGGTAAGAGATGGGCAGGTTAGGTTAGAGTACGGTAGGTTAGAGTAGGTTAGGTTAGAGTAGGGTAGGTTAGAGTACGTTAGGTAAGAGTAGGTTAGGTTAGAGTAGGGAAGGTTAGAGTAGGGTAGGTTAGAGTAGGTTAGGTTAGAGTAGGGTAGGTATGAGTAGGGTAGGTTAGGTTAGAGAAGGCTAGGGTCGGTTACGTAAGAGAGGGGTAGAGTTGAGCACGATTGAGTACGATAGAGAAGTCCACAATATGGTGGGAGTGGGAGTAGGTACGTCCAGCGGTTAGGTTAGATGCGTAGCGACCCTCGCGTCCCAAGACCGGCACCCGCAGGGCGCCGTACTGACTGATTAGCCCTGCAGGGTCCCACACGCCCGGTGACAGCCGCCGGCAGGCCAAGGTAGGTGTACGCCTGGCATGGAGGGGCGGAACAGTGGTTCGCGATTAGCGAAGCCTGTTACGCCACGACGCGGTCTAGCGTACGCCTACCTTGTTTTATTAAGGATATGTAGGTGCCGTATCTCAACAAAATCGTGAGTGAGAAAGTTACTTAAATAACAGCCCTTAACTTAAGACATATTTCTAACAGTGCTACATACATTATTGTACAGAATTGCGGTCAAAAATATACTGCGCACAAAAATGTGCACACGTTTGTCTGCATCGAGCTGCCTGGCGCCTCTGCTGGCGCGCCTTACCTGGTGCGTCACCTTACTGCAGCCCCAGCCGTGCTCATTACACCCCGTCGACGCGTAGAAGCCTTGGACCCCACTGGCGGCCGACGCCCACACCTCCAGCACGCTGCACGCGGCGGCGTCGCTGCACAGCAGGAAAACCACAGCCTCAAACTTAGGGTCGAACTCGAGGGAGGCGGTCACCTTCTCCCCGACGAACACGTTGGTAGTAGGGGCTGCCGTGGAAGAGATGCACGAAAGCGTCGGTTAGTATGTATACTTTCAAAATTACTGTTCGCCATTTGTCGCGGAAAGCTGTGATTGCACAGACAAAATTGTGTGTAATATTTTTCAACCTTGGTGTCGCACCAATCTCATACCCTCGTCATCAGTGTCATGAGGCTGGACTTTCCAGCAAGGTGCGCACATGTGGCATGTAGCCACAACTCGCAAGCAGGGTATTGTCAGCTGCCTGTTCTGGTCAGATGACGGGTTTGCGCACCTTGGAATGAAGAAGGTAGCCAAACGACGAGGGTCTGAGAGGTTCATTGGTGCGACACCAAGGTTGAAACATACTGCATAGTTCAGTATTACGAACACGATGCAGTTCAGTTCGTAATATGGCTGCTCACAAATTTACACTCTCGAAAACGCATGCTTGATTGACGCATATTTTGATGCTTGTGGGATTTTCTTGAGTCAAGAGAAACCTACATATTTAGGCTTACGCCACAATCAAGCGTAAGTCTTCAATACGGATGCTTGACTTAAGAAAATCCCACAAAATATATGCTTATACCAAGGGTGCATTTGTCGCATTTGTTGCAGTGTCGAGGGATTCTTTGGTTGCAGACATTAAGATCAGTTACTTGATGGACTCATACCGAGGCAATTTCTTTCGTCTGAGTAATCTCGGCACTGTGGTATGCCATCACACTTTTCCTCCATGTCGATGCACTGCATTTTGTCCGTGCAGGGGAATTCATTTGCGGCACAGGTTTTCTTCAGTTTGTCTGGGGAGAGATAAAAACGAAGCGCCTCCTTCAAACATTTCTTTCTGCGGTGGTCTACCACTCACCGCCAAGTGCTTTTTATATCCGTTCTCAACGTTGTCAGCTTTTCGATGGGTCCTAAGAACAACGTCTGTTCTCCCGTGCGCATCTCAACAACGTCCGATCTCGAAGCGCACATCAACAAAGTCCGATGTCTCATTCGCCCCTCCCCGATCGCCTGCAAGGGTATGGTGAGGGGGGAGGAGCGAATGAGACATCGGACTTTGTTGATGCGCGCGTCGAGATATCGGACGTTGTTGAGATGCGCGCGGGAGAACAGACGTTGTTGAGATGCGCGCCGGAGAACGGACGTTGTTCTAAGGACCCATCGTTTTGCGAGTTTGCGAGTTTTTCAGACACATTAGGCACAGGCATATAACCGGAGGTAAAAAAAAAATGAATCTGGAATCAAATAGGAAGCAGGTGATACCAATCCTACTCTGAAAAACAAAGTTTGTGACAGACCCATTCTAAAATGAATGTGACATTTGTCACGTACTTAAGAACTGACACATTTTTCATATTCTTGATGGAGACTTACATAATTTCTAACATTTCCCAACTATTATGTGACACTTCCAACACTTCAATTCGAATTTGAAACATTCTGAAATCATTGATACCCTATGGCTAAGACCACTCCTTATTATATGAATTTTTGAAATCAAAATGGTTCCGTATGGCAAAATGACCCCATTGGTGAGTTGTTCGAGGCCCCGGAGTCTGGTAGCGGTGTGACGTCATTTAGTGGTGCCGCGGGGGGCCTAAATCCCCCTCTATAGTGCCAATAATTGAAAAAAAAAAAATGTCAATTTGATTAAAATAGGACTCTAAAAAAAAATCGCGTTAATCGCGATATCTCCAATGCCGATACCTTCAAAACCGTAAGAGATACGACGTTTTCCTTGAAATTTCGTTCCTGTGGAATTCTACTTCAGTCACAAAGACATTGGAATTTTTTTCAATGTTTTGAGTTGGATTCCCTAGGAGACGCGCCGATTTCCTAGGGACTTCCTAGGAACGTAGACCGAGGTGACCAGTTCCAAGGTAGTCCCTAGGAATCTGCACCCAACTACTACTAGGGACTTCCTAGGTTTGGGTCAAGTTGTCTCGGTTTTGACAAAATCCTCTAGGATTCCTAGGCGATGTTTTTACCGTGAGTGGCATAAATGTACACTGAAGAACAAGAACGATTTTTTGACGGAATCCTTTAGTTTGAAACACGCTCTTCCCAACTAGATAAGAAACCACGCGAAATTTTTAGGTCTTCATGCCGAAAATATGGGTTACATATGTCTCAGGGACAATTCAGATCTCGGACACTAGAAGAGGTTCTCGTGCGTTCCCGAGTAGAGATATGCAACAAGCGAGCCGACGAGCCTACTACCGCATCAGCCACCGCTGCTACGTGAGCGCCGCTCGTTTGCAGAGGCAAGCTATGCAGCAGTGATATCGGCTGAGGTGGCGGCGTGCTGTGGGAAGCGGAGCTCACGAGCCGGGCTCGAGCTCGGCGGGCCGAGCCGGACGAGCTGAGTGTTGCGGTGGTAGCAACGAGCCCGGGCTCGGCTCGCTCGTCGCAGATCTCTACCGACGAGGCGGTGCGCGACGAGTCGAACCGGTCGAACCATAGAGAAACCAGCGCTTCGCGATAGAGTGGAAACGAGGGGAGATCTGCATTGATGCTTCATTGTGTGCCGCGTGCCCTACTGATCACCGTCCGACCCTTGGCTGTCCCTCGCTCGCCTGCGCTGCTACCTGCCCTCCCGGCAGAGGACAGAGGGATACCGCTTCGGGTGACCCGAAGGACCGGTGACAGACCCGAAGGACCGGAGGTGGACCCGAAGGGCCGGCCGGGCCCCCCCTCCCTCACCACACCCACGCAGCCGGCCGCCCGAAGCGCGCGAAGCGCACCGAAGGCAGGGAGCCGAGTGCCGGCCGAAGGCGTCCGAAGCACCGGTACCCCTCTGCGAGACGCTCCGAGGGGCAGGGTGGGCGAGGGCAATCACCGCGTTTCCACTCTATCGCGAAGCGCTGGTTTCTCTATGGGTCGAACGACGCCGAGACAATTCGAGCCGAGCGCCGCCCACCGCCGAGCCAGCCCAGCCTTACCGAACCGAGCCGAGCCGGCTGCGGGCCGTGGTGGTGGTGGAGACTCCGGTAGTAGTGGGGGGGGGGGGGGGGCACCGTTTGAAGCTCTTCTCCTTCAATTTGACGCGTCTAGCCGTTCGAAGCCTAAGGTCTAGCAGTGCACTTTAAAACGGTGAATCTCCAAAACGATACGTCGCACAGACCTGGGACTGTTATTTTCGGATTCAGGGGACCATTTGCCGTCAGAGCGTACCATATTCACCCCCCCCCCCAAAAAAAGGATAAATGGATCAAAATCGCAAGTTTGGGAATTTTTCTGTGAAAAATACAGTTATGGTATAGAGAAAGCGTCGGAAAACATTAGCGAGTCTCAGCGTGAGGTATCGATTTGTGGTATCGATTCGTTAACATCACATTTTTTTAAAATTCCTAAGTGAGCTGTCAGAGCGTCAAGAAAAGTTGTTAGGTATAAATCCATATGTGTGTGAGGCTGCAAGCGGCATTGCAAGAGTACACCATAGAAGCCCAAAATGGAAGTAGGAAATCGTGACGAAGAAAAAGAACACTGGGCAAAGTGTGAGATATCGTGTGATTTTTGTTTGAAAGGCGGGGCTCCGGAAACGTGATTTCTCATACTTTGTCCACCGTTCTTCTCCTCCGACATCTTACTTCCGTTTTGGGCTTCTCCGGAATATTCTATTCATTGAAATTACATGCCATACCATATATACTGCGTACTTAAAACAAAAACTTATACTAAGTGTAAAACCAAGTAGTCTGTGCATCAAAACTCGTAGTAACTGTTTTTTTCAGCATAGCAATAGAAGCAAAGTACTACTATTAAGTAAATTAAATATTGTAATTACTTAATTGAACATGTTTCTTTGTGTGCGACGACTCACCAGGGCACAATCTATGCGATTCGTCTGAGCCGTCGTAACAGTCGTCTTTACCGTCACAGGCAGCTGCCTTCGGAACGCACTGGAAGTCTTTACACGTAAACTCGTTGCTCCAGCAAGTGTCCCCATTACCTTTGACAAGGATTCGCAATATTATTTAAATTATCCAAAGGTTAACCATTTTGTTCTTGGTTGACAGAGTTGGTATTTGGAGGAAGCGGCCCCATTAGACCATCCCGAAGGTCCCTAAAACGTTAATTACTACTGTTTTATGCCAAGAATCTGAAGAAAGCGAGACCTTAAAACCAAGTTGCAGCACTGAAACACAGGCGGGCAGCGGATACCCGGACACGACCGATTCAGTCAAAATGTTCTCCTGTCTCTGTCGTTCCGTCGACGCAGCAAGGGACATGTTGTTTTAAATCTTGCGTTTCATTGGTTCAGGGAAGATGAAGGTGAAAAGACCTGATCTACACTTCATGGCGGGCAATGAACAACTGGCTTTATTGGCAGCAAGCAACAAGGACGCCTGAGGGCAGCACAGTCGCGGGACAAATGACAGTCACACGACAATTGAAAATCTGAACATCAGCTTACCAACATTAACCATATGAGGTGATTTTTGCTTACTTAAACAGGACAGTAGATGCATTCGGACGCGCCCGGGTTTCCGTTGGAGCGAGAAAGTTGTCATTATTAAGGGGACGTTCATTAATTACGTAAGGGCATTGCGGAGGGGAGGGGGTCCGAGATATCTTACGTTCGTTCCATATGGAGGTTAGGACCCTTACATGGGGGATATATTCCGAAAATTCTTACGTAATTGTTGGACGTTCCCTGCTCCCTAACATCGTGGCATGTGGAGCGCGTGAATGGAAGAGGGGTAGAGCGGTTCCAAAAATGACCACCGCGAAGCAGATTGACTTTCCTCATATTCTTTACGGGTGCTGTGAGCATAAGGTTGTGAATAAATTTAACCATGTTCAAGAAAAGTTTGTACTCACACAGGCACAGAATATTCTGAGCACCGTGTTTAAAGAATTGGAATACAAATTGTTCTTGCGAGCAAAATTCATAAGATACGGATAAAATGGGCTTGGTATCGCAAACGTTTCGCAATTCATTGTTTACCAAACTGTTTGCGATTCAGGCTTATCTTGCTAAAACGGGCCCATTACGTCCTATTGAGAATGTATCGCTATTTCATTGCAGCAACCACTGTATTGCGACTTCGAAAACAGATTGCTTGCTGTGTCTGGTCATCAATGAATTTACCAGAGTTTTTATCTGTAAAATTGCAACCCGAAAGCCTGAAAGATTTGTGTGAGCCAAGATCTCCATCCTGGGAATAAAAATAAAACTCCGACCACAGGCAACCCAAAACTTCCTTTACAAAAACAGACAACATTAACAGCCATAGGACTAAAGTTCAAGTTCTGTCCGTTTTGCTCTATCTGACACCGTTTTTCATTGAAGGCAAAGGAAACCAATTCAACGTTTTAAAAACATTTTATTCCCAGGATGAATTCACCCAAGGGCCTTCGAGGATTATGGTACAACAAGACAAGAGCTTTCGAGTGTCCTCAACTCAGAAACGGTGCCAGATAGAGCAAAACAGACAAACTAAATTTAATACTTTTGCCAAATGAATTCGTGTATACTAAGACGTGGGCTCAAGCGAGCGTTTCGACGGCAGCGGTGTGAGGGTCAACAACACCCGGCAAAAATATATAAGGTGACGACTTCCTCGTCATTTTCACTTTAACGTCTTCCACCACACGGCGTGGTTAAGTTACGATTACAAGATTGCACATCACACTTACGTTTGAAGATGGCACTCATATCCTTCTTCCAGAGGTACGGCCTGACCCGCAGGACGTAGAACCGCGACGTGGTAGTGACGTGGGCTTCTTCGGGGTTGCCGCTGTCCAGGGACACCACGATCGGAACGACCTGATGGCGCTGCAGGTTGATGTGGTACAGCGTGCGGCGGCCCTCCAGGTACACAGCGAATGTGTTGTCGGTCCGCAGTACCCTGAAGGTGATCCAAGTGGACGGCAACGGCCGTGAGCCCGGCGGCTGCACCTGGTGGCAACACTCACGCTCTTAAGCGGTTTTTAAGGGAAAATATCACGTTTTTGTTTCTTTGTGCCCTGTTACAGCTCTCACCAACACACCGTCCGAAGAAGGCCGGGCTTATAGTCTTAACTGTGCTCATGTTCCCGATGAACGCCGACCGGGAGGGTCGACTCTTTTCTGTACTCCTTTTTCCAGCTCGGCAACAGACTCATTCTATCTTCAATTTTCAACAACTAAATCGACCAGGACCGTAGCCAGAGTTGGGGTTTCGGAGGGGAATATGTCGCGCTTATTGCATACATCCAGGCGTTTGATATGCAGGGGTTGCCTACCCCGGTCGCCGGTTCCGGTGGGGAGTGGGGGACTGACTCCCCCCCCCCCCCTCCCTTCTCTGGCTACGGCCCTAAACCTGTCCAGCATTACAACCTGTCTACTGGTTGCCAGCCAGAGTGACTAGAAGCGCGTAGCCAGGGGCGTAGAAGCTCGGTGTGTGATTCTTCATACCTTCTTACTTCCATTTCGGCCCTACTCCGGAATACGCTATTCGATAGATGGCAGCCCAGGCGTGGTTGTGGGGGTACCATATATCCGATATATGCACATATCTGTTCTTTGACAATGTGCGAATTGGTCCATTCGTAATCAGTGTGTTAGCCCCGTACCCACTTACTGGGAGCCAGTTTTCGTGGCAGTCGCTGCCCTCGAGGTCGCAGATGTGGTTCGAGAAGTACCACAGCGTGCTGTCGCGAACCGCGTAGCCCCGCACCCAGATGCTGCTGCACCAGCTGGTCTCGGTGCACAGCAGGAAGACGATGCCTTGGTTCTCGCGGTGGTTCTCCACCCGTACTAGGGCGTCGCCATGTTTTGGGAAGAAAGTAATATTGGGCGCTGCGGAGAAACACTGGTTCAGCATTAGAGTGAGGAGAGTCGCAAACCCGCGATTTACACGACTTGTGCACTTTCAATGCCGACGTTTTCATTCAAATTTTAGCTCTCCAGGGTCCTACTGTCTTCTAATCGACATTGGAATATTTTTTTTCAATTCTTTGATAACATGTATGTTTTGTGCTGTGGGCAAGGGCGCGTTCCATTTTCGGTTTTCCAGTTCTACAGTTTCACTACGAATTTTGAAGTTAGAGTACCGAAAGCCGCGCCGTTCCCGCGGTTATTTGACAATGAAATCCTCCTTCCCCCCTGCCGCACCAATTTCTCATACTTCGCTATTTCGCGAACCCTAGACTGCCCTAGACGGCGAATGTTAGATTTCGCCGACTGCCAACGGCAAATCTTGATAAATACGGACATTCGCCGGAGAGTGTCCGAACCGAATGCCTACATTCACACGGACATTCACCGCCTCAATCAGCCTCAATAGACCTTTTATTCAAACAGTGGCAAACCGCAATGTCTCCCGGGAGTTCCGAAAGTTTTCTTGATCTACCGTGTAACATTTAACATGCAAGTACTAAATGTGTTAAAAAGAGTGTCAAGAAACTCTCGAAACAAGCACTACACGGAACTACGAACCCCGTTTCCTCAAAAACGAAAATTTTAATAAAGTTTAAAAACAGGCACATAGGAGATTTTGGTTTGGATAAATGGTCTATCCGGCGATTCTCACCTTTCGCCGGAGAATGTTAGACATTCGCCCTAACATAGATATATCCGCGCAACGCAGCCTGCGTCCTCACCGGCGCACGTTGTAGGCCACTCGTCCGAGCCGTCTTCACATTGCTCGTGGACGTTGCAGCGGTTGCGCAACGAGATGCACTGGTTGCTGGTGACGCATTTGAATTGGTTTTCCTTGCACAACGCCGGTTTGGGTTTGGGCGTATGCGGCACGTAGGGGACACCTTCACATGAATAAGTCGGCCTCCATCAGAGTGCAGAACAATCATTCTCTATTGGTCATATTGCAGGGGACAGAAATCGAAGTTGTCGGCTTTGTATCTGGGTCAGGAAGGCAACATTTTCTTTGCACCGTAAGTAACATGTAACGTTTCACCTAACATTTCAAACTTTCAACAAATTTTCAACAGTGTGTATAAAATGTGCTAGGTACAACAACAGCTTGGGTGATCATTGGTTTTACTGAAAAAATTGGATGAAATGGATTTAGCCTATTTGGATTTGAAGAAATCCCTGTTTGGTGTGAACGTTTTGGCGAACAGTAGATATGCTGGAGAGGATCGATAGGACCCGGTACAGAGCTCCGGCTCAGGAGGCTTCCCACAATTACATTACACCGGCATAACGATGAAGATTTTGTTGTTTCGTGGGTAATAAAACGTATTATTAGGTATTATCAGGCATTATAGGCACTATAAGTATCGAACGAGTCGGTCCCCCTCGGCCTAAAGTGGCAACCCCGACTGATTCCTCATTCCCTAACAGAAACGGTCAAATTACCACTTTATGAGAATTCTGTCGTCGAACCGAGTCTAACTCGAATCTCAAATCTTTAGGAGAGTGTGCCCATTAAATTCATGCTTCTTCAGTCTGAATCCACCCTAACTGCAGCATTGCTAAGCTCACAAATTACCACGAAGACGAAGTGCATGGCCGTGCTGTTCTGGAGGGACGTGGTGAAATCTTGTATATTAATGGAGAAATTACTGTTCCAACCTCTGACGATTTCAGGGACGACGCTTGCACAATACACTTGTTTTATAATGTGACCCGTCTGCGTCTCAGCGCTGAGCGTACAGATATAGAGAAACACGCAGCCAGGCTGACAAAGCTCTCACGGACCGGTAGGGGTTCCTGCTGCAGCTGAGCTGCAGCCGAGCCAAAAATTTACATGCTTCAATCACTCACGCCTACATTTTCTGTAGGGAAATGTTTGATGGGGAACGTGTTGCCCATCTTCGAACCATTCGGGAACACATTATGAAGTGACGCCAGCTATGACGCGTTTCTCCACGCACATGTTTTGATATGTAGGATAGTGGTCCTGAAGTCATGATTATCCGTTGAATGAGGATCTTCAATGTATATTGATCAGCGTGCTCACCAGAAGGTAACCAGGATAGCGTCGCCACAGCTGCCAGCAGTACCGACAGCAATGGAGTCATGAGGACGGCGCGCGGCCAGCGCTGCGAATGCAGGGAGACGGCAAGGCCGGCCGAGGCCCTGGCCGTGACCAACGCCCACCCGGAGGGCCGACGGTGTGTACACTACGCTCAAGAGGAAGTGCACCCAGAGAAACCTAGTCTTAGCCTTGAACATAACAAGGTTAATAGACTTCACTCAAGGCAATAGTCTTGCAGGAAGATTCAAATCAGCTTAGATCAAAGTCAGTAACCTTGTTAAGTTCAAGACTAGAGTTTCTAAGGTCGGTCTAACCTTTATCGAAGAAAACCTTTTTCTGTGTGTTGGTGGGCAGCCAGCGTAAACTGAGGCCCGGCGGTGGCAACTCTCCCCGTCTGTCTCAACCGTCAAGCACGGGGGACGGACGAGCTGCCACCTCCATCTACTGCCCTCCCCCCCCCCCCCAAAATGGCCACGTAGTTTATGAACGTCCCCTAACACACTGACTATATCGGGAGCACTTACCTATCAGGGCACGTCAGGAACGAGTAAAATCAGAAATGTCTTCAGGCCTGCCGCTAGGTTGCGCAATCGAAATTTCCCGTAGGCTCTAGGGTGCGGGACTGTCCGGGACGATTAAGAAATACACACAAAACACTTTATGGTTCGCAAACTGGTACCGTACCGTCCGGTTTGATTTTAACGGACATTTCCGCACCTCCCTCCGTGGAGTGTAAAGAGTTTCCCCTAATAATTGTTGTCAGTTCGTTTTATTCTTCCGCACTTCCGTACCCTTCCCGTTTTTAGCAGATGAAGTTTCAACCTTAGCTAGCTTGAACCAGGGGACGGCAACAGCGGGGTGGGAGACCCGCCGGATGCGCGTACCCGGCGGCGTCTGGAGGCGGATGACTGTTAAATCTCCCGCATTTAAACTATCGCATGATTTTATTCGATCTGCATAGCCTATACCATGTAAACGATCGTGAGGAATCGATTGGTGACAGCCAAATTCAGTTTTGATTTCGTTTTCGCACCGAACATTTGAAAATAAGTGAAGAAAGGCGTACTTTCAGTAGGTCAAAATTTGAACACAAATACATTTTTGTAATAAAACACCCCGAATTATCACTCATTCGACACAAATTTCGTCCATTTTGCTGTATCTCTTACTGTTTAGGAGTTGGGAGCTTTTTAGCCCGTCCCGACACGTTTCTTTAGAAACGGCAGGAGCCGGGCTTACAGTCTGATGCGTCATGTTCGTTCGTTCGGACGTGTTTACGCCGACTTATCGTTCATAGAAAAACTTCAAATTTTCAGGATCAACTCCTTTTTCAACGTAGAATCACGTGCGGTGGCAACAATTTTCGATTTGTATCGCATTTTTGATTAATGAAAATTTGTCTGTTTTCGCTTTTTTGAGGTTAGGTTTGGCCGCCGCGCGCACACCATTACCATCGCGGCGCGCACAGGGACGGGCTCAGGGTTACGATTTAAATCGTAACAAATACATCTGCTTTTGGGCACGTTTAGGGAGACTTGAGGTGGGGGCCGAAGGCACTCGCAAACGCAGCCGGCAGGCCAAGCTGGCCAAGTCCCCCTGTCAAACCGAGGTGCCGGTGGGTGGAGCGCAGCAGAGCTGGCACCGAGGTTGATGGAAGGGACAGGCCAGCTTGTTTATCCCTTAGCTAGTGCTGGTTTTGCGGTAAAAAACGCTGGGAAAGCGGAAAAAGCTGCTCCGGGTGTGTTGTGTGTTGCCTGCCCTGTTGAGATATGGTAATTTCCCATACCGTAGCCCGCGCAATTTGCCATAGCCGTAGCCGCACGAGGCCCTGCAACCCAATGTGAACTTGTATATGAATGTGTTGTTTACCGCGAATGTGAATGTGTACGGCAGTGCTCTCGGTCATTTGTCTTTCGACTTTGATGGAGAACGGTTGTATTTTGTGCTACTGGAGAATACATACTGAACAGTTTTTGTCAACACTAAGTTTTCCTTATTTCTCTGAAATTACCCCCAAACAGAGATCTGCATCGAGCTAGCCGCCTACCGCCTCCGCCTAGCCGCCTACCGCTGACCGCAAGGGACCGCACCGCATTTTTGGCGAAGCGGTAGGCGGTCCGCCTTGCGACCCGTGTGGACTGATGCGGTCCATCGGTGCGGTGACCGCGTCCACCTCCCGTCCGTTAGCCTGTCCCATTTTCCGCAAAAGTGAGAAATGTTCGTTTCACCACTCCCTAAAGAAAAATAAGAGCAGGGCAGAGTCTTCGCAGGCAACGAAAAAAAGGTCGCCGATTTCAAAGAAAAGTTAGAGGGACTATTTGATATTGCACACTGTGATGTCATGAACACTGTGAAAATAGAAGAGGATAAGGCGTTTTTGATTGCTCAAAGAGAAAAGGGGAGGCGGGGCTGCATGCTGCAGAAAGACATGAAGCACACCAAGAAAGTCATAAGGGCAGCTGTACGGTTCCAGAACGCCCAGGTTCGCCGTGGGAAAGAAGCAGCCGCTCGCAAGACCAGGTTTGGAACGGTCCAATTTTTGGAGGATTTAGAAACGGCGGACTCCAACAACAATGATTCCGATTTCATTGACCGTTCCACTACCCGCACCTGCACCAAGAGAAAAGTGACTAAAGAGTACATGGAAATGCTGGACCGGAACAAGACTAGTATTAGGAAGGGGGCGGCTCTTTACATCACAGCTGTGGGGGAGCAGGCACAGGACGCCGCCGTCAGCAAGTCAACTCTGCATAGGGCAAGAAAGAAATTCAGGTCGTCCTTTTCCGATGCGGACCATGCAGCCAAAATTTGTACCATGGGTCCGCTCACTATTCACTGGGATGAAAAACTTTTACCTGACTTAGCAGACCCGACACAAAAAGTCGGCCGGCTGCCTATTGTCGTTTGCGGTGGCAATTCGGAGATGCTACTGGATTGTCCGAAAACCACAAGCACTGGGTACAACGAAGCCACATGCGTTAGCAGTGCGGCCAAGAAATATGAACTTGTCGGTCAAGTTATTGGCATGGGGTTTGACACGACCACCACTAACACCGGCCACACCAACGGCTGCTGTGCGCTTCTGGAGAAAATGCTGGACAAAGAATTGCTATGGCTAGCTTGCAACCATCACATTTTTGATTTGGTTGCCAAACTAGTTTTCCATAAAGTACTAGGACCGAACAAGGGGAAAACCTTCCCCATGTTTGACCGTTTCCAAGCGAGCTGGAGTAGCATCGACCGCTCCAAGTACAATACGTTTGAGGACGGCGACCTTCCACCTGCAGAGAGACAATCCATCATTCTTTTTTGCCTGGATCAATTAGAGGTTCGTATCTTTAAATTTTTATTCGTGCGGAGTGTCAAAAACGGGGGGCGTTGCAGCCTTTACAGCCGCATTCGCGCCGTCGCTACCCCGCGCCCGCGCTGCAGTTGACTTGATGCAAGGGGTATTTCCTTGGCTCACAATTAGCACTTCCATTTTTCAGAAACAGCACCTGAGGGGAGACTACCGCAAATTGCTGAAGTTGACCCTAGCAATAGTCGGACACCAGGGCCACGTTTTTGGTGTCCCGGGTCCTGTCGACGACTCCCGCTTTATGGGAAAGGGCATATATTGCTTGACAATTTACATGTTCAGGGAGCAGTTCAAAGTCAGCAAAACGCAGTTAAAGGGCCTTCTGCAGATGTGCCTTTTCACAGTCAGAGTGCACGTAAAGTTCTGGTTCCCTTGCCAAATTGCTGCTTGGGCCCCGGCAAACGCTTTAGATTTCCTAAAGACACTGCAGGTAGGCAAATATAAATACTTATATTATAATTACAAGTCAGCACCATCGTAGGTAACCTTGATTTTCTGCAGGCATATTCTGAAGTTGATAAAGTTGTTGCCACCTGTGCTCTTGAGACGATGGGACGCCACTTATGGTATTTGAGTGAAATGCTCGTTATGCTGGCTCTTTTCGACGAGAGGCTGTCGCCGGACACCAAAGCCAGAATGGTGCAAGCACTAAAGGTACAGACTAGAGGCTTTAGGGGAGGGTTAGTGCTCATACTGTACACGGTGCTTACACACTTCTTTTTCCTAAGACTAATCCAGGGAAAGGCTCACCTCCACCGCGGGTCGCTTTGAGTAAAAACCTGACCATCAATCAAGTAGCGGCTCGGGAGCTACCAGACTTCGTGACAACAGCCTCGCAGAAGTTCTTTGATATTACTGGCATTTCTACAGACTTTTTGAGTGTAAATCCGGTTGATTGGGAGGGGCACGGGGGGTACATGAAAGCAAAGTCTTTCATAAAAGATTTGAAAATAGTGAATGATTGTGCCGAAAGGGGTGTGGCTCTTATAAAAGAATATATAAGTAGCCCCTTAACTAAGGATGAAGAACAACTGCAGTACCTGTTAAAAATTGTGAAGGAACACAGGGAAAAGTTGCCAAACTTGAATAGGAAATCCGATATTCTTCGCCTTGTAACTAAACAAAAGTGATTATATTTCTTTGTTATTTATGTGTAAATTTTTTAAAAGTATGATAGCCATGTAACTATCTATGCCAATTATAAATAGCAACACTGTTAAATAAAATATCACATTGTCATTGAAATTGAAAATCCTGTCGGGGAAGGGGGGGGGGGGTAAACCTCGATTGGGACGAGGGAAGGACCGCGGCGCGCCTGCCTAGGCGCACGCGGCGCGCCGTTTGAACCGTTAAATTTCAAGGTCGATGAGCGACCCCTAAATAAAGTCCGATTTCCAAAAACTTTTTTTCCCCGGATTCCTCATGACAAATGTCACCTCATCCCGTGGTGGCCCATGAACATTTCTCACGTTTGCGGAAAATGGGACAGGCTACCGTCCGTTCCGAGTTGACAAGCGGCAACTGCGCAGACATCCCACAGCAGTAACGTGGGTTCGTTTTGACACGACGATGGCTCTGTCAACGCCACTGCCAAGCCGGCTCGGCCGAGCGAGGCAGCGAACGACGGCTGGCGGCTACTGTGACATGTGACACAGACACCAGTGCCATCTCTCTCCCACTCACAGCGCGCTAATGGGAGCGACAGAGATGCCCTGTGTCACTCGTCGGGGGTAGTGGCCCGAGAGTAGGGATGGGCGGTATTTCAATATATTGACCTCAATATCAATATTTTACAATATTGACCTCTCAATATTGCGATTTTGAAATGGTCAATATCAATATTCGATATTGGATATTGAAAATCAATATCCAATATTTGGATATTGAGTATTGAAAATCAATATCCAATATTTGGATATTGAGTATTGAAAATCAATATCCAATATTTGGATATTGAGTATTGAAAATCAATATTTGGATGTTGAATATTGACATTTCATTCATTGTAGGAGGGGAGGGGTCTCTTGAGAGCAGAGGACGCGCGGGTGGGAGTGTGAATGTGAACCGCGAAGACCGCGAACGCGAACCTTTCGCTGTCATTGATGTTTGCATAGATCTGTCTCTAGTCTCTCTTCCGCCGGTCCGTCTTTCTCAAACCGCAGCTTTTTTGCGGCGCAGGGGGCAACACATTATGCACTATTATTCACAGGCTTATAACGAAACTACATAGCAGAACTTGTCATATGATCTGTTTTATATTGTTTCTGCAAAATGTGTGCTTCTGAGAGATGCCGTTTCTAATAAAAGTCTGTTTCATAAGCGCTGTGCATTAAAGCGCTGCTTCGATATTTCAATATTTCAATTTTTCAATCCCGAGAGCACACGGCACGCAGAGGGCTGGCTCCGGCTGGCTCCACAGCGGCTGCGTCAGTGATAGAAGTCAGAGAGACGTAGTCCGCCCTTCTTTGTCTTCTATTTGAACGCCAATTTTTAGCCTACCGCATGGGGTCACCATGCGGTCACCTTGGCGCTTCTCGTGCAGATCTCTGCCCCCAAACCTGAATTCACAACATGCCTAAACTCCCTGTTGTGTTTCGATTAATATTTCTTAGTCTTTACTTCGATGTGGGCAGATATCTTTACCAGGATAATAACTACACGTCCATCATGAATGCTGCTTTTATTCGTACTGATTACAGGATGTCCGGATTACAGGGTAGTCAGGGTGTACAGGGTACCAACC
This sequence comes from Odontothrips loti, assembly GCA_038380765.1. Taxonomy (NCBI): domain Eukaryota; kingdom Metazoa; phylum Arthropoda; class Insecta; order Thysanoptera; family Thripidae; genus Odontothrips; species Odontothrips loti. The sequence continues at coordinate 7,916,419 of CM076243.1, forward strand.
TAACACATGCTTACAAAAACTTTAAGTATTGCCAACGTTTGACAAACTCACATCCAACACTCCCGTAAGGCGCCATGTTAATTTCCAGGCTCAAAAAAATAAGTCCTAAGGGAAATTTCAAATGCCTCTTCGGGCAAAAACCTTCATTTGGGTCTAAAGTACAAATGTACCAAAGGGCATAGCTGTAGGTCGAAGTGCAGCTACTTTTAATGTAGGTCCTCCACTACCCCCGGGAGACACCGAGCTCGTCGCCGGGGTCCATCCTGGGGCCGGTCTGTAAAACGCACGATCAGCGGGGAACAAATGAAGGGGTTTTACTGTAATCGAGATCTCAAAGGTCATAGAGGCCTCTATAACTTTTGAAACCAATAGGAATATTTTGGAATAAGTTATACCCTCAACCTGAACGTGAGGCAAACTTAACATCCGAAAATAACGTTCAGAGACGATTCTACAGGTGAATGAACACCTCCTGGCACATCACATTGTGATAGGTGCGAGCTAACGCAAATCCTGTTCCGCGACACACTCGAACCCCTGTAACGCTCTAGTTTAACATAACATCCTAACATAACGCTGCTAAAGTTAATTTCTAGAACGGAACAAATCAATAATATCTTTCAATTTGTGACAGACTACAGTTATTTGAAACTTCTTGAATAGATCAATGAAGCTGACGTATTGGGGCCTCGGAGAGGAACCATTCAGATACCCCCTCCCCCCCAAAAAAAGGGGGGGGGGGGAATAATAATCGAATTATATCTACCAGAAACGAAATGACGAAAGTGCTGCAAGGCACAGTTGTTGGTCGAGCTGTACGACAATCCCTGCAACCGGGTTGTGCTGGAGTTCCTTAAGCCCTTGCTGACGGACTGCCAACGAGTGAATAAATTATTTCAGTCCAAGGCGGCGCGGACCCGGCCAGGCTCTTGCAAGAGCTCACCTTCCCCATGGTGAGGCTTGCAAAAAGATTGATGGTAAGTGGAGGGAAAACTTGCTGAAAGTGGATGTCAGCCAGTACCACAATCCCTTCCAGAGCCTCGGCCTGGCGCTGGATAGCAAGCTGGCGGAGCGGAGCTACGCTGCGCCTCCAAAATCAGCGCGGGCCAGGAAACAAGCTGGCCCGTCCCTTCCGTCAACCTCGGTGCCAGTTCCGCTGCGCTCCACCGGCACCTCGGTTTGACAGGGGGACTCGGCCAGCTTGGCCTGCCGGCGGCGTTTGCGGGGGCCTTCGGCCCCCGCCTCAAGTCTCCCTAGAAGTGCCCGATAGCAGATGTATTTGTTACGATTAAAATCGTTAACCTAAGCCCGTCCCTATGCGCGCCGCGATGGTAATGGTTTGCGCGCGGCGGCCAACCCTAACCTCAAAAAACAATACAGACAAATTTTCATTAATCAAAAATGCGATACGAATCGAAAATTGTTGCCACCGTTCGTGAATATAGATATAAAAATGGAGTTTATCCTGAAAATATGAAGTTTATTTGTGAGCGATTAGTCTGCGTACATACGTCCGAACGAACGAACATCCGGCATAAGACTATAAGCCCGGCTCCTTCTCGTTTCTAAAGAAACGTGTCGGGACGGGCTAAAAAGCGCAAGGGCAGCCTGCCAAGATTTTGCGGTGAAGCTGGTGACGGTGCTGCCGCGGACAACATCGAGGTGCAAACAACGGCATTTAAGTGTCTGAAGGCGCCAGCCACCCGTGCACAGAGCTATGAAAAATCGCCGCTCCGAAAGAGGCCTTGTAGAAGCCGTCGAGGTAGCGCCTGAAGAGGTGGGTCTATATTGTTGTTGATTGTCCGTAAACTAATCAATGATTTGACGTGAAATCACGCCTGGTGGTGCTGTAGGCTGTGTGTATCGATCGATATTCTATAGAAAGGGAGGCTTCATCATGTTTGGAAAAAAATGAGGGTGGGGGTGAAAAATAGGAATTTCGGCGTTAGTCTCTGCTAACCTCTGCTATTATCTGTGTTGATTTGCGTTGACTGAGTCACGGGTTGCTTAATCTTGCTTTGTCTCAGCCGCAGGCTTCAGTCGTATTTTGAATTTTTTTTTTATCTAACCTTTCAGTTTTAATTCAATGGGTTAAAAAAGGGCTGTCATGTAGAAACAAATGTGTTTCTACTGCAATTTTTGGAACTTAGATGTGTTGTTTTGTAACCAAGGGGATGATTATCTCTAATGAAGGAAAGCACATATCCTTTTCACAACAGCATTGTCTATTATCTACCAAAACAGTATCACATGTTTGAGGGGAGCAATGCATGACTTGTGATTTTGAGCCATGTTCTGGCCAGGGCCCCAACACCCAACATGGATCACTCCCCCAAAAATCTAAAGGGGTGATCGATTGAGGAAAAAAGAATTCCCCGCCTTTCTGGTGCTCAGAAGAACAGGTCCTGATAGTCAAAAGTAATCAAATTTGCTTGTCCATGTTTTGGACCCCTCCCCGAGCATGGATCAAAAACAGGCCTTTGCGAGATTTCTCATAACTTCCAGATTACTAGGGGTCGATGACTGAAATTTTGAGGGTAGTAGAGCAAAGGATGGTACTATCGCCGAATCAAATAAAATTATGCTTATCATGTACTAATTTTTGAAATATTCTGAATTTTCTGAAAAGTGATCCATTTTTAGGTGACTTACTGAATCGTTTTTCGGCAAACGTCTCGGTGGTTTTTAAAAGGCACTGGGTACCTATTCTTGACAACCCAATCAAATAAAGTTTTGCGCACCAATAGGGTTCTCCGCGATAGCGTTGCCATACCCAGGTCTTTAAAAGTGCGCGTGCAATTTTTAGGCACGGAGTGACCTTACAGTTTCACTCAAGATCCGACTATTTTTTTAGGCACGGAGTGATGTCAGGATATGCCGGGTCCTGCGGCCCGCGGCATCCCCTGGGGGAAGGGAGAAGGGTAGCAGGGGTAGCTATGAGTCACCCCTACCCCCCCGTGAGGGGTGGGGATGAGCAGAGCCCTAGGCAGGTGGTGCGCACGACCAGGAGAGGGGGTGGCGCTAGGCCCGAGTGGGTGGCGCTGGGGCGGAACTAGCTCCAGGCCCGAGGAGGACAAGTTGACTCACTCTCAGTCTCTCTCCGCCCTTGGACCTGGCTACTTGTCTCCAGATCCTCGAGGTCAGCGCCACGGTGAGCAAAGTGATTCCCGAAGGACTTAGGATTTGAACCAGGGATTTAGAATTAATAACCGGCAGGAGGCCTTGTAACCCTTTTGGTTTAATAAACCATTTCTATTATATTAATACCTAAACCTTTAGTCTTCTTATTTAATATACTCCGGATCCTTCTCAGTTAATTCCTGATCTCAGGTGAACTTAGAATCATAGAACTAGAAGTAACACTAAGCTACACCTCAATCACCACTAATATTTCTTAAGCCAATTGTCAGCCATCAAAGCCTCGAGCAGGCACAGATCAAAGGAGAACCCGGAGGCCGCACGCAGAGAGTGAAAGGTAGGTCGTCCTCCGAGCTCAACTCAGACCACGCCTCACCGCCTGTAAGTATAGTGCTGTCATCGAGTGTAGTGACTGCAGCGACATCCAATCATCACTGGTATACCCCGTGCTCGAAGCGCTGTAGAGCGGAGTATCGCCACTCCTGGACTCTGGCTTCCCGAGCGCCTAGACAATAGGCAATCTCTTCGTCTCGGCCGCAGTTTGGGTTGCTTATCTGGTGTCGTGCAGGCGCTCCAGATCGACCCCTACCGCAGCGGCAGAGCCAGAGCTCGTATCGATCCGAGGCGGACAATACCAAAAACACTCTCCCCGACAGTGACCTTATAGTTTCACGCAAGATCGGACTATTTTTTTTTAGGCACGGAGTGACCTTATAGTTTCACCCAAGATCGGACTATTTTTATTTTTTAGGCACGGAGCGACCTTCTAGTTTCACCCAAGTTCGGACTATTTTTTATTTTTTTTTAATTTCCAATATTACGCCAAAACCTAAAGTCTCTGTGAGAAGTTTTTCAGACCTTCCTGACTTTCGCATAGTACCCATACAAAGGCGTCGGACGTTATTTTACACTCCAGAAATGCAGCAGACAGTCTCAAAACCGAGTTCAAATTCAGCTTTCTCACTCCATCCAATAGCGAAAGAAAAAGACAGAGCTAGCGTGCTCGGCTCGTCAACTGGCTGCGTCAGTATCATCCATCCTTCTCCTGCCACGCTGAAAATCGGACCTCTCCCTTTCTTGTGAAACAGCCCTTTTTGTTGGTGTGCCGAGCCGAGTCGAGCCCTGATTAAAACGGAGGCAACTCAAGAGTCGGGACCGCTTCGGACCCTAGAATATGCACAAGAGGCGCAACCCTCAGAGCGGAGCATTGTCGATGTGCCCACCGGTCGGTGCCAGTGAGAACTAGGGGGCTGCGGGCCGCGCCGCGACCAGCCAGCCTATCGGCAATGAAGTTTTGCCACGATTCCCCTCACATTTCCCGTTTACATAGTCTGTTCATTCGCTGTACACTACAACAATTCGGCATTTCCCGTATAGCACGGTGTCGGCCAACGCGACACCTGTCTATTCTCACTTGAATTCTAGAGTAAAAACTTGTTAAAAAAAAAAAAACTTTGAAACTTCAAATCACCTACGTTTCCTCCGTAATTGAAAATTTACTAAGAGCTTCACTTAATAAAATTCCGAACTACAAAAATAAAGAAATATAACAATTGCACTAAATCCAATTTTGTGACACTTCGAGCCTAACCAGTATTTCACGAAGTGTAATAGTATTTTTTACAATGTAGGTATGATTTACTTTTAAACACTTTCGCTGGACTCGAGTTGAGAAACATTGCCATAGGGTATGCAGGTGGCCAAACGAACTGGCGGGGTACGAGTCTGGACTGCGAGCAGGTTACACCGAAGCCTTATGGAAAGACACTATGTTCTATCCTGGTTGGTTGCTTTATTGATCAGGCGTGGTGGTTGAGAGTTTATTCGCGATGGTGGCCCGCATGTCGTCGTAGCTCGCAAGCTGGGGGATGGCGCCGTTCTCATTGATGCGCAAGGAGATGGAATGGTGGTCTAAGTCGGGATCGGCCACTGTCACCACACAGACGTTCGAGTCCTGTAAACCAGCACAACCCTGATGAGTTTTAGAGAATCAACACATTGCGAACGAAAAACAAGTCAAAATACCCGTCAGTAATTTTGTACATATCAGTAAAAATTTCCGATTCGGGACGATATTCGCTAAATAGAGACAATGTCCAAACCCAAGTTCTTGGATTTTGTAACGATTTTTTGAACTCAGGAACGACATGCCAAAGAATTTTTGATAATATCGAACGGTTTGGGTTTGGCAAGTATGTTATTTTTAGCCCGTCCCGACACTTTTTTAAAAAAAAACGGCAAGAGCTGGTGTCGGTGGGTTGTTGGGCCTTCTCGAAGGCCCCAAACCGCAACTTTGTTGATTTGTTGTAAGGGGTGAACCACCCCCTTATATGGGACATTGTCGAAAATCATTGTGAAGGGAATCATTAAAACCCATGTGTAGGGCAAAAGTTGGAAGAATTACAGTCAGTGTGGCATTATGGGTGCCTAAAACTGCCAAATCTCAAATTACAACCCTCTCCGACCATCCCTTAATTTTAGAGGGGGTGAGGGGTATTTTTTGAGTTAGGGGTGGAGCGGTTTCAAAATTGATCGGCAGCGGTAGCGATGGACTCTGGGGTTCCAACAATGACCGCCGCGACTCAGATCAATCCCTTAAGTCCAAAATAATCCTGTTAACAAGTGAGACTCAAACAAAGGCCCTTTCAGTTCCAAAAATGCCTGGAAACGATGGCCTGTCACCTTTTTTTCGATGTTTTTGGCACCTGTGCTCAGCATCAAACCATTTCTGGTTAAAAAAAAAATACCCGCTTTTAAAATTCACTGTTTTTAAAAATGGCTTGAAGGGGAATACGCCGTAGCATTTTAGGGGTTGAAGTCGTTGAGATATCGACTTCGCAAGTCTGACATCTTTTTACTAAAGGTCGGAACCTTACAAAATAGGCTTCCGCACCTTCCTACCTCTATCAGGAGAAACCAAAGAAAACAGGTTAGGGGATGGATAAGACGTCTGCTTCTAGCCTCGCGCAGGGTGCGCGACAATTGAAGTGGTCTCCACGCCAGCTCAAGCATTCAAAATCCCAGTGGCGCGAGGTAGACATACCCCTCGCGGGGGGGGGGGGGGGGGGGGTGAGGCACTCGATGCGGCAGGGTGGGGAAGGTGGTGGGGAGAGTCCACTGCGACCGCCTTGGACCGCCTATACCCTACTGATTTCAACGCCCCAGTACTGATTCAGGCTCTTTTAGGCCAGAGCAAGTCCATAAAACACGCACAAAATGTTTTCAACTTTTTCTTCGCCGTTGTATTCCTTTGCTGTATTCAGTGCTTTTATTTTCCGTCTTGTTATTTAGTACAGGCAGGTTTTAAGAGAATGATGACTTGCTGACAGTCAAAGGACCATAATCCAAGGTTGCGTGACTGCGAAGTCTGTAACATGGGACGCTGTCTTCTACCGTTTGACGTACTTTCTAGCTTGTAAATGTGTTCTGAAATACTTTTGCTGAATGAGAAATTTTTAACTGACCTGTTCTGAAATGACTAGCGTCAGCTAAGGAAAAAAAATGACGATCCAAAAACCGTCATGAAAGCAGATGATACTGTGATGTTTTCCTACTTTCCTTCATGGTGTGACGTTGTGTTTGCCCATACCCTTCCTGGCCCCCGCCCCCTTCTCCCTTTCCCGTGGGTAACGTTTAACTTTTAATTGTTATTGCGCATGTTAAAATACCATTGTGCTGCCGCAAGTAAGTGTTGCTCAATGAAGAGGGTTGTCACAAAAATGAAGTATTTGATGCCCCTTTTGTAGCGCCCCGCTTCAGCAAGGTCAGCGCCGGGATGATAGGCAACCCGTCGGCCACCCGGCGCGGCCAATGAGGGGAAGAGAGATTTGATTTGATTTGATTTGATTTGATTTATTTCAAAATAGGTATAAAGAGACTAAGAAGTCCCACGAGAATACCGCTGCTAACATAAGTAAAACAACAGATCAGTTCAGAAATATGAAATATACAAAGCGCTTGTGCTTAAAGAAAGATAGTTGTACATAATATGACGCAGAGAGAGAGAGAGCGAGAGCGAGAGCGAGAGAGAGAGAGAGAGAGCGAGAGCGAGAGCGAGAGCGAGAGCGAGAGAGAGAGAGAGAGAGAGAGAGAGAGAGAGAGAGAGAGAGAGACGCAGCGGAGCCCCGCGCTGCCCGCGCGCCGCGGCTCGGCACAACGAAGAGGTGGGGGTATGTGCGGACGGCACGGCGCGGCACGGCACGGCGCGGCGCGCGGCGCGGCGCGGCGGAACGCGGCCCCCCATGCGGTATAATACTTCTGCGCGCTCGCCTACCTCCGCATGAGAGTACAAGCCGCTGATACATTATCTTTATATTATTGTTTCTTTTGAGGATGTAGGTGATGATAAGTGTATCATCTGCTAAAAATCAGTAAGCTACTTACATTTACATCGAGTGACTGTCGCCCTTCCATAGGAGACCGAATAACGTGGACGCGCCACGCAAATGGCCGCTCCACGTCGCACTTGTGCTTTGCGATGGCGTCCAGGAGTCTGCCAACTGCGTCAGCTCCGCATTTAGCCTCGGTATTAGCCACTAAAAACGGATGGTTATCAATGAAAAGGGTCTTCCGTATCTGCGGAAGGGTCATTTTTCTACAATCCACTATAAGGTCTCTCCTCGAGTTACCTAGATTTCCCCTACACACAAGAGTTAGGTGACGTGCTTTTACTCAAGCCCGGTTAGCATCACACTACTTAAGGAAAGGCGTGGCTGCGCAAAGAGTGTGGTCGGCCTCACCTCTTAAAGTATGTTGAGGCCTTCCACACTCTTCTACTACACATAAGGAAAAGCATGTTACCTAACTCTTGTAGAGGATTGCAGTTGTGTCTCAACGCCTTCCTACCCGCTAAGGAGTCGCGCGCCGCTGTTACTGCGGCCTGCTTGGCCCACTCCACGATGGTGGGGGCGTCGGCGTGCACCAGGAACAGCACACCGCGCCGGCCCGCCAACTGCAGCTGCCGCTGCACTTCCAGCGCCAGGACGGCGCTCAGTCGCCAGCCCAGCAAGTTGTACGGCCCTTGAGGCTGCCGGCTCAGGATCAGCTGTCAAGTGTAAAGCAGTACTTCCAGTTTAGCGTCTTGCAATCAAACGATCTTTGTGATCCTGGCAGGCCTGCACCCGCAAGCAGGAAGCATGCAAGTTCTTGCGTATGCGTAGCTCACACTAAGAATGAAAAATCGAGAAACCTCACCTAAATCAGGGTGAAGAAAAGTCCTCGCTCAAATTTTGGTAAGGAAGGCTTCCTCGCCTGAATATGGACGAGTATGACACCACAATCGCACCCAAATGTTGACGAGGAGTGCTTCCTTGCCGATGTTTGAGCGAGGCCTATATCCTCGACCAAATCTGGGAGCGGTTTCTCGCCTTTTAATTCAAAGTGCGGGCTCCAACGCAACGGTACATCGCGTTCCAATCTGCATTTAAGAGGGAACGATACACCCGGCCGCGGAGCCTCGCTGGCCGCTCCGCACGCCGCTTGGAGAGGTGATTCTGTGTCACTTTATAACATCGCTACTCGTTTCGTATAGGACGGATCGGTCTGAAACTTTGTGGCCGAGTAGTTAAAGCTTCAATCTATCCAGTGATAATTTTCTCCTTCCTGGAAAATTCCCCAGTTTTCCGGAAAACTCGTCTAAGTTTGCCTTACGATTCCTCGGCTGTTGGGAGGAATATTGAGAATCGGAGCCTGTCTGGCCCTCGGCACACTCTTCATATGTCCATCCTTGTGCCTAGTTTCGCGATACGTTGAAAAGTGCGCCTAGAAATCACTTCCGAAACGAGCGCGTCGCGGCCTCCCCGGAGCCCTGTTTGGGGCCTGCTGGGCCGTCTCGAGCCGCGCCAGCCAGTAGGGCCCGCGCAGGTCCCCCGCTCGACACGGCCCAGCAGGCCCCACACCGGGCTCCGGGAAGGCCGCGACACGCTCGTTTCGGAAGTGATTTCTAGGCGCACTGTTCAACGTATCGCAAAACTAGGCACAAGGATGGATAGATGAAGAGTGTGCCGAGGGCCAGACAGGCTCTGATTCTCGATATTCCGCCCAACAGCCGAGGAATCGTAAGGCAAACTTAGACAAGTTTTTCGGAAAACTGGGGAATTTTCCAGGAAGGAGAAAATTATCACTGGATAGATTGAAGCTTTAACTGCTCGGTCACAAAGTTTCAGATTGATCCGTCCCATACGAAACGAGTAGCGATGTTCTGAAGTGACACGGAATCACCTCTCCAAGCGGCGCGCGGAGCGGGAGGTATCGGCTCTAGAATTCGCTGTACAACGGATTACTTTTGGTCGGATAACCCCGTATTACTCCGGAGTACCTGGATTACCCCGGATTACTTTTGCCCGTCTAGCGGATTACCGGAGTCGATACCCCGACACGAACCTGTCCGTATTCTACACCATCACTGCAGACAAGGCCTAGCATCACACCGCCTGGTTAGCGGACTGACCTTGACGACGTCCTTGGCAGTGTCGAAAATGCTGTCCCGGATCGCAGTCTCAACGACAAGGACGGGGTTGAGCAGGCGGGCGGCGAGCCCGGCCAGCTGTTCCCTGGCGGCCGGGTCCAGCACCCCCAGCGGGGGCAGCGCTAGCAGCGGCTGGTTCTCGCGGGCGCAGCGCGCGGGCGGCGACCGCGACGGCAGCTCCCGGAGGACAGCGCCGCCCGCGCAGCGAGCCACCGCTCGCCCCACTGCGGCCAGGGCGGCCGGCGTGCGGGGCAGCGCGGCAGCGGCCTGCTCCTCGGTCGTAGAGCCTGCGGCCAGGGCATTTATCTCAGCCGTCGGTTACATGTTTCTCAATTTCGAAATGCTTTGAGGAGGTTTAGGAACGTTTCAACTAATCCTATTCAAGGTTTGCTTTGAAGAAATGTACAAATGCACTGTTGGACGCCTGGATACAGTGACTGGAATCATTTCCTATATTACAAGGTAGGAGTACGCCAGACCACGTCGGGGCGTAACAGGCCTCGCTCGTCACAAAGCTCTGCACTGAGAGAACAAATGGATGCATCAATGCATGTACATATCATGTGACCCCCTTCTCCCTTGAGGGAACACACGTAACATACACTGATCAAGGAGAACGCATGCAGAATTTGCATGGCAGATGTTGGGATCATTGGATGCTAACATGTGTTCCCAAAGGAACGCGTGATCACATAAAATTGGGAAAGCACTTTCTGACCTTCTAGCCGTGGAGGTATTTTAGCGTGGAGGTGATTTTTGCTCCACCATAGTGGAGGTAATCTCGGAATATGCCGTGGAGGTTTTTGAAGCTTGTGCAAACGTTCCGTATTTCTCCTCCACGCATGGAAGAGATTTATCGTGGAGGTAATTTTACTTCCAACATCGTGGAGGAGAAAAACGATAGCAAAGACATATCTTCCAACATGATTTGGAGGAGATTTCGTTGGAGGTTTCAGAGCCATCTCGAAATCGGGACTCATCATTATATATCACTGCAAATGGGAACGCATGATTGATGCGTTGATCCAGACTCTTGTTGTATCAGTGCGTTCCGGCGCACACCTACCTAAGCCTGTCGGCGGCGGTCATTTGGGCTCGGTCGGGGCCACTCAAATATTTACGTAATAACTTAAGGGAAAGGGAGAGGGGGGGGGGTTCTAGTCATTACCTCGTACGCTTTAGCATGGGAAGGTTAGGTTAGGACGTGATTACCGGGGGGGGGGGGGTAACCGAAATCATGATTTCGTAATATATGAATGACCCCTTACGGTGTTACCTCTCCCAAACATTGGCGCGGATCCAAAGGAGGGGAGGGGGGGCATTGCCTGGAGGGCGCCGGAAATATAGGCAACCGGCATAACTTTTCCGCCTGTAAGTAGGCAAAAAGCGTGACTTTGCCCCCCCCCCCCCCCCCTAAAGCCGCTCCTGGATCCGCCACTGCTGCCCTGCCACACCACAAACCTCTTGCCGCGTTGACCCGCACGGTGACCAGTGGTGGCGAGGCCCGGCCCACCAGGTCCGCGAGGTGAGCGACGGCCGTGGCCAGGGGCGCCGCCATGCAGGCTGTGCTGAGCCCCTGCGCGCTGCGCGCCGCCGCCAGCGCGGCCACCCGGCACACGGCCTGTGAGCGCTCCCACAGCACCACCAGCCGCACCGCGGGCAGCGCCGACAGCGCCGAGGACACCTCTGCGGACACCGCCTCGTCCTCCTCGTCCTGGGGGACAAAAAGCACACTGCAGAGGGCAGTAACGGCAACGGCACCGACAACTCGCAGCATCAAACTCAGTAGGACCTACTATCTACAACGGCACTATGAAATACACAAAACAAAGCAAAAAATACTATTACACCTCGCGAAACACTTCTAGGCCCGAAGTGTCACTTTTCTTTAAATTATGAATTGCCATGAGGCTCATTTTGCTTAAGTTTTCTAGCGGTTACACATCTTTACCATTATACGCCGTGAAATATTGCTAAGAACAAAGTATCATTTGCTTCGAATTTCTCACTTTTGGTCGCCTCGGCACAATTTTATACCGCATTGGTCGTTATGCGATGCTTGTTTCGAGGATGAAGTATTCGTTTTTAATGAAATTGGCAAATTTGATTTCGCAACATACTAGTGGAGGAGTAGGTCTGGTGCACTGCGTGCGCGCGCTAGCGGTACACCAATGGCTACCGCCGAGGCTGCCGCGGTCACTGCGACAATGCATTGCGGGCGCGGCGCGAAAGGCTTGGTCCCAAAATGTGATTCTTCTCTCTGCCACGAGATGGCAGGACTAATAAGAGGAGTGGCGTATTTGTAAAGGAGTACTTCCGTTTCGTCCGTTTGGAGGAAAAGAGATAGAATGACCCCACAGAACACGTCTGAATAGAGGTTTCCAACGAGGCTCCGAAGCGGAAGCTGAAGAACAAAAACACTCCCAGACCGGACACTCTCGAGTGCAAGAATGAGAAATTTTGATGCAGAAGGGCGGCACCACATATCGCAGATAACCTCCAAATTTACTGAAAACGCCATTCAAGTTTCTCATACCTGCCCTCGTGCCCTCCAGAGTTTGCGGTCTGGAAGTGTTTGTGTTCTTCAACTTCCGTTTCCATATGTTTCATTGGAAACCTCTATTGTCCAACCATGCGCATGTCATTGTTTCTCTATCCTTTTTTATTTTTTACGAGAAAGAAAGAGAAGCAAATAACGTTGGCTCGGCTCGGCCACAAACGACAATCGAGCCGGCGCGGATCCACGGGGGAAGGGGGGGGGGGGGTTTGAAATATCGTTGAAGGGTTCCTAGAGACTCTCCTGTAAATTTTAAACAAAATTTAGCAGAAACAACGCTAGTTTTCATCACAAAATGACAGTTGTCATAAGGGGCCATGCTAGCCAAATCCTGGGTCCTAGCATCAGGCTACTTCGTGCCTAAAAAACTCGCAGTCCAGGAGAGATTTCCCTGCTACCCACCTTGACAATTACTACGGCGGTGTGCAAGGGCGCCATACTGTCCAAGAGCCGGCGTGCCTCTGGCGCGTCCCAGCGGGGTAGGTGATGCACGTGCAGCTGGGCGGCGTGCTGCCGCCGCAGGGCGCGCTGCCGTTGCTCCACGGCAGTGGCGTTGGGCGGACACCCTACGGCAGCTACAACGTGGCGGGCGCCCAGCAGGGCCAGCCTGGACGACACCAGCAGCGCGTCGCCAGCGTCTTTGCCTATGTGTTGAAGCAGGGAGAGATAGACACGTAAGGTACCGAAAGGCCTATTCGCAGCTCTCTACTAGTCTGAACACCCCTGATTTGCGGAGTAGGACGGCCGCGGATGCAAACATGTGAAAATGTTTAGGGGCGTTTTGGTTTTCTAGAAGGTATTGATAAAAAAATTCTTAAAAAACCCGGGTTCCGTGTGACGAGTTTTAGAGGTGGCGAAACGGTCTAAAAGTTAAGGGGTGTTTACTACAAAACTGAAGTCCGACCTTCCCAAAAACAACGCTGGTCCCGTGGTACGGACTGGTAGTTAATGCCTGTAGGGATAAAAACAATCGGCTGCTTACCCTATCTCGTACCGTTTTCGATTTACGGGCAAAATATGCAATTCTTCCAATTTTAGTGCACTTTTACCACTGAAATTACGAGAACGTTTCGCCACCTCTCAAACTCGTCGTAGGAACTTTGCGGTTTCAATTATTTTATTTTTTATTTTTCTTTCCCAAAAAATGTTTGGCTGCGACCAAGGGGTTACCGACTCGCCTGAGCCGGGGACGAAGTAATATATTAGAGGTATGACCGGTATTATGGATACACAAATAATATAAAGTAATACAAGTAATATAGAAAGAATACAAGGATAGGAATACACGGAATACAAGAAATCTAGAAGGAATACAAGGAATATACCAGTAATACAAGAAGTAATATACCAGAAATATATATGTAGCACATATGTACTACATGTAATTTATAGTAATCCATGTAATACAAAGTAATACATGTAATACACGTAATGCAAGTAATACCTGTAATACACATAATACAGGTATTACAAGAGTAATACAGGTATTACAAGAGTAATACAGGTATTACAAGAGTAATACAGGTATTACAAGAGTAATACAGGTATTACAAGAGTAATACAGGTATTACAAGAGTAATACAGGTATTACAAGAGTAATACAGGTATTACAAGAGTAATACAGGTATTACAAGAGTAATACAGGTATTACAAGAGTAATACAGGTATTACAAGAGTATTACAAGAGTACAGGTATTACAAGAGTAATACAGGTATTACAAGAGTAATACAGGTATTACAAGAGTAATACAGGTATTACAAGAGCAATACAGGTATTACAAGATAATGCAGGTATTACAAGAGCAATACAGGTATTACAAGATAATGCAGGTATTAAAAGAGTAATACAGGTAATACAAAGTAATGCAGGCGAATGCAGGCAATACAAGTAATACATGGAATACAAGACCCGGGGACGGAGTAATACACGAGTCGGTAACCCCTTGGCTGCGACTGCCAAAAGTATAGGTGGTTTTCGTTGACCGATAATTCCCAGCTGAGCCAGCTAGCAATCTGACCAGGTTAGGTTAGATCTGCCAGTTTAACGTTTACCCGGCATTTCACCAGTGTTTAGCTGGCGTGCCCCTTACTTAGATCTATGCCTGGCTCGACTACAATTTATAGCTCATCTTATACGCGTTTAGCCGTCCTATCCAGGACATGTTTTTGGTGTGGTGGACACATAGCCAGCGCCACTCGCGCCGCTCATGTTGGAGCGTCAGGGTCTACACACAATGCGCAGCCTGGGAGCCCAATTAGAAAGAGTGCGAAATTTCACGCATTCACTGAGAATGAAAAGGTGAGAAACCTCACCCAAACCACGGCAAGGATAATGCCATAGCCTCACTCAAATTTATGTGAAGAAGTATCCTCGCCTTAAGTCGGGTGAAGACAACCATAGTCTCGCTTAAATTTGTGCGGAGTGGCCTTCCTCGCTTAATTTTGAGTGAGCTTTTCCTCGCCTTTTCATTTACAGTGCTTCTCAAAGTACCCTGTACCTTTACGAACTGGAAAACTCCAAACGGTATAATGAAACAATTTCGAACATTTCTGTTCGGAGCAAATAAGATGTGTCGCCTGTTCGGAACAAAACATGACACGTGTGACATGCATGATACTAGGTCTATCAGTAGTGTGCATGCGCTACTCACTGACGACCAGGCAACATTTGCTGGGATCGCACTGCCGACTCGAGGACGTCGTCGTGGCGTTCACTCTGATAACAGTCCTCTTGCTGCTCTCGGAGAGCCTGCGCGCAGAAAGCAAATCAGTTCGTATCAGAATACATACGACGCGTGGTCGCCTTCATAACGCAAGTTGGGGTGCTGTTTGGGGTGCTGTGTACATTCCTGGTACGACAACTTTTGCACAGTTTTTGCGCTCCTTGGGACTTTCTTCGGGATCACTGCTGAGAGTGCAGACGGTGATCACGAGTGGTATTGACAATAAACGGGACCGTCGAGATACACACTGGAAAATTGGACTATTTTGTTCATTACTGTGCATGAATTTGTGCATAGATGATTTACGCACAGTTTTTTCATATTACACACAAATTTCTTCCTATCTGCGTACAAATATATGCAGATGATACGCGACATTGTTTGAATGCGCAGTATGCACAAAGCCTGACACAGTTTACGCACAAATTATTACGGAATAGGGCCCCAAAATGAAACATAATTCTTTTTTATACGTGACTGTTCAAATTTGTACATAATTCCTGACGAATCTTGTTCGTAAGGGCACGTATGTACAAACGCAATATTTCACAGATTACGTATTTTAAAAAGTACATAATAAACCAGTGTGCGAGAATAACACTATGCAGTTCTACACTGACAGCCGATTTCGAGTTTTTTGTTTGGAACCTCATGGAGGACATGAGGCCACTTTGCCAATGTGGGCAATAAAGACACAGCAGGGAAACGGCACGGCTATCTGGAGCCGCTATTTGAAGCATCAACCGAAGTGCGTCTTTACATGAAATCAGAGCAGACACCCAATTCGAAATAGGCGCCGGTCGTCCAGCGCTTGCGGTTTTAAATACCATAGCTCCTTAGAGTGCCCGTACAG
Source organism: Odontothrips loti (assembly GCA_038380765.1). Taxonomy (NCBI): domain Eukaryota; kingdom Metazoa; phylum Arthropoda; class Insecta; order Thysanoptera; family Thripidae; genus Odontothrips; species Odontothrips loti. The sequence goes on from CM076243.1 coordinate 7,932,156, forward strand.
CAGGGACATCCAGTTGGCAAGCATGTCGTCAGGGCATACTTCTGGATTTGCGTGTGGTTTGCACGCGCGCTTGGCCTGGCCTCCCCCTGGCGGCGCTCACCCAAGTGACGAATCGCAGACCTTGGCGCCCACGATGGGCTGCACGACACCGTCCCGGAGCCCACGGCGCATGGCCTCAGCCACCTCGTCCCGGTCTCGTGCGCAGCCTTGGAAGAGGTCGTGGCCGGAGAAGCCGAACAGGGCCACACTGCTGAGGAACACTTGGGAGCCTGCGGCGGGCAGAGCAGGCAGAGCAGAGGTCAGCAAGCTCGCCCCGGTCACACCAGAGCCCGGAGTTACAACCACCACGTAATTATTCACCCTCTCTGACAAGACGATGGACACTGAGGAAGCGGCCTGACGACTAGTAAAGCTTCTGTCTCTTACTGCCATTGCCAAGGAGCTACACCATATCGAACTCACTCCGCTATACTGTTTATACAGTGAATAGCCACTATGCTATTTCAAAAGCATAGTTTAGCTACTACTGTTACTCTACTGTTGAGTTGGACCTACCCAAGGCGGGTAAGGAAAAGGAAGTCTAAGAGCAAAACCTGAACCTAACCTAACCCTACTGAACCCTACTAAATATTGACTAGCTATTGGAGACCGAGTGTTTAAACCTTAGCGGCTGAAAAATTCTAGACCACTTGCTTAGGGGTCGTCCATAAAGGATGTGCGGGTATTTTCAGACAATTTTAACCCCCTCCCCCCTCACGTCCACCCATGTCCGGTTTTAGAGAACCCCACCCTCCTGGACGTCTGGTTTTCAAAAAGTGCCGTTTGTGTAAATATTGAGTATCTGGCTTTTAAATAGGGTTAATTTTCCGAAAGAGGGTGTGTTCAGAGTGGCTGAGTGCATTTTCAAAGATACTTAAGCATGTGGGGGACGCACTGAGTGGAAATAGCATTATTTTGGCGGTATTTACGTGGACGTCCAGTTTTGTACCACCCCCCCTCCCCTCCACGTCCACCCATGTCCGGTTTGTAGGAGCTTCCCTCCCCCCTAAAAACCCGGACATCCTTTATGGACGACCCCTTAGAACGGTGGCACCTTTCTGAAGATAAAACTAATGAAATCACTAAGGACCGACGGTAAAAGTCGATGGAGAGCTCAGGGAAAATTCTGGATCACATGGATAGAGGGTGCAAAGAGCAAATCAACAAAATTTGGTGAGTAAGGCTAAGAGTAAGGGCAGGTTAATAAATCACGTCAGAAAATAATCACATGCAGGTTTGCCCTTCTCAAAAACTAGGAAAAATTTAGAATTGGTATCATCTGCTTCCTATTTGATTAGAGTTTCAATTTTTTTTTTTTTTTTCACTTTTCTTTATTGTGATAATTTTACCTGCACCTACCCTAGAGCTGAACTTGGTGATCTAAACTGTGGCCGTTGGGACTCACCGACGGTGCGCGCGGCCAGCATGTCCTCGCGGTTGTAGTGCAGCAGGCGGCCCCACTGCGCCAGGCAGCGCAATGACGCCCGCAGCTCGCTGCCCGCCAGCGTGTTCACCACGATGCGAACCCCGCGGCCCCGCGTCAGCAGCCGCAGCCGGTAGTCGAACGAGCCGCCGTCACCGCAGATGAGCACGTGGCACGGCTCCAGCTGAAGGGACCCGCCATTAGGCGTCATGCATAAATTACATCATCGATTCTAGCACACTTTTTGACACATTCCCTCCCCCAGATTATAGAGTGCCAATTTCTCCTACCCCCCCCGCCTCCCCCCCCAAAATAAATAAATAATAATAATAATAATAATAATAGTAATAATAATAATAATAAGAGAATGGCTCAATTCATTGCCAGGCACTTGAACCACAATTTGGATCAACTGCCGCTGTAAAAATAAAGTGATAAAAAAACCTTTCTTTTTTAAATTAGGTATGTATTAAAGAATAAATTATTAAATAATTTTAAATTAATTCATAATGATACCACTAATGTACAAATGATGCTGATTACTTTTTTTCATCTGTGCGACGTTGTGTTTAATTTTTGAAAAAAAACGCTCATCGCAGGGCAGCAGATAATGTGTTGTATGTTGCCTGCGCTTAATGCGCCGCCACTTTTTATTATGCACAAACAGAAGGAACAGAAAATGGCCCCCCTGCGTCATGGTACGACGTTGTGTCTGCCCATACGCCTCCTTCTCCCTTTCCCGTCCGGCTAACTCCGTCTCGTTCTCTCTCTCTATCTCTCTCTCTCTCTCTCTCTCTCTCTCTCTCTCTCTCTCTCTCTCTCTCTCTCTCTCTCTCTCTCTCTCTCTCTCTCTCCCGAGTCCCTTCCCCCTCTCAGCCGTCCCGCGCTGCGGTGGGTGCGGTGGGGAGCGCGGCGGGGCTGGCAAAGCTGGCAGACAGCCGAGCCAGGAGCGATGCGATGCGCGACGCGGACGCGGACGCGGACGGACGCGGCTCCCCTACAATGAAAGTACAAGCTAGCTGACACCTCTTTCTTCAATATGATTTAGTTTAGCTAGGCTATGCTAGTGCTATTTAGAGGTATCATAAAAAAAACAAGCACTGGTGTAAAAACAATGTAGGAGTGCGCCAGACTACGTCGGGGCGTGACAAGCGTCGCTCATCGCACAGCCCTGGGTACCTGAGGGAACATCTTGCGCAGCTGCTCCCGCTCCTCGGCGTCGCGCACGGTGGTGTAGATGGGGCTGCATCCCAGCTGGGTGGCGACGCGGATGGCGGCCTGGCCAAGGGCCCGCGTGCCCTCGTGCACCAGGATGGACTCGCCGCGCTGCGCCCGGGCCTTCACTTGCAGGGAGTAGTAGACCTGGTCACAGGAGATGGAGGTGCGGTGAGGCGGTTGGGCAAGGCCAGGCTGCACCACGTGCGCACGGAGTACCGTTCCAACAGCCAGACGTTTCAATGCCGCAGCCGGGAAATTTGCAGTTTTTGGAAACGGCTAGCAAGGGCAAGGACTCGAGTGCTCGTGTTCTAGCTGTCGTGGCTGCTGCTGACACGCGTGCAGCAGGGTCAGCCTGACAAGCAGTATGAGAAATCACGCAGCAGAACACACTTCCTGCCGCGCCGTCAGCCACGAGCTGACGTCAACAACTTGTATTGTAGACTGAGCTCTCGCTGATGGTGTGATCCGACCACTCGTTGTTCGGTTGGGTCAGGAACTACTTCAAGCGGCCTGAGGTGACCCGCGCGGTCTCATTCTCGATCTCCCGCTGTGCATCAACAGTTGTCTAGATGAACAGCCCCCAGCAGACTTTCCTGACGCACCAGTGAGTAGATGTAGGGCACGGTGACGGCCTGCTCCGGCGCCCAGCTCTGCGGTACTGGCCAGCGCAGCAGCGAGTCTGGCTGCGGCCGCCGGTCGTCAGCCAGCCAGCGGGCCACACCCATCACGGGGGCGGCGGCAGCGCCCTCCACGCCTACGTAGTCTACAGGACCCGACAGCCCAGTCGTGGTGTCCAAGGGGTTGGTGCCGAGGAACTGCAGCTCAACGTCGTCCAGGCTGCCAAGTAAAAAAAAATGGAAAATGATAAAATTAATAAATTGCAAAAAAAAAAAAAAAAATTTGGGCACAGATTGTTGCAAAAAACTTTGCACAGTTTCGGTATCCTCCTCCTAGTCACTACATTTACAGCGCGTCCGATAAATCGTCAACACCGGTGGAGACAAATGCACTCTGAAACAAGGGGGCGTTCAATAATTACGTAAGCGAAAATCTGACGCCTACTGTTAGTTGTCCTTTTATAGTTGTCGCCTCCTGGTTTTAGTTTTAACGCGCAGTTTTAGTAATCTCAGCGGTTTGGCATGTTTATATTTTCTACAAAAATGAGGCAATAGAGGGGGATAGGGTATTTGGCATTAAAAGAGGACAAACCCGGGGGGGGGGGGAGATATCTTTCGTGACATGAGGGGGGGGGGGGGGGTATTTCGAAAATCTTACGTGAGATTTCGGATCACGAAGTTTTTAACAGATCTCAACCGATTTGGTGCCACTTCAAGTTTTAAGACATGCTATGAATCTAGTTTAAAGCTAGAATAATGTAATGTGAAGATATTGCATTCCGGTGCTCTGGGACTCAAATCGAGAGTGAGGGTTTTAAAGGATTTCCTTGGCATTTCCTCAAGCGAGATGTGAGATTTGAAGCGTGTGGCGACCTGGCCCCGAGATTCAGAGATCGGCTGATGCTCGTTACATGTTCGGAGAGTGACACACTTCCTCACAACCACAGCTAACTTGAACGATCACTGGCGGCACGGTTAGCAGTGAGGAGGAGGCCTCGGCCTGGCCTGCCTTGACGCACCTGGACGCCGAGAGTGCGAAGCTGAGCGGCTCGGGCAGCGGCAGCACCCTCCAGCAGCCCCAGGAGCCATCCTCGGCCAGCACGTTGACGCGGACCCCGCGGCCGAGCTGCTGGCTATACAGCGGGGTGCTCAGAGAGAACACCGGGGCGGTGTCCGGGATGAACATCATTCTGGAAGATGCAGTCAAAATAGTAAATCCGTCGAATGTATATATTACGTAAGGGCTTTTAAGGGGTGGGAGGAGGGGGGGGGGACCGAATGAATAATATATATATATATATATATATATATATATATATATATATATATATATATATATATATATGTACGTTGCAGACCTGGCTCGCGGCGCGTAGGGCCGCGCATCCACCTCAGCTATGGCGGCGTGCAGCCCCGCCTCATCCAGCCCGCGCCACACCAGGACCACGCTGGCCGCGGTGAGGCCCACGTCTGCAGGCGTCGGCGTCCCGGGCTCCATCAGCACCACAACGGCGTCGGCATCCGTCACGGGAGAAGCGCGCTGGACCACCGACACCCAGTCGTCGCCGAAGCGCTGCTCCACCAGCATGGCTACGCCGCGGGCGGCCTTGAGGCGCTGCTCGGACCACACCAGCAGCGCGTCCGCCTTGCCGCCGGTCAGCCAGCCCTCCGCCTCCGTCAACGTGTGCGGGCTCGTCACCAACAGCACCGCTCCCGCCTCCACCTGGGAAAAGAGGACCAGAGACAAAGTCGGAACCAACGTAAGACCGAGAAGAGTTTTCGAATTTCCGCAGACAAAACAGCTGCGCGCATGGACACCGCGGTGTCCAATGGAACTGCAGTTACCCTGAATTCTGATCTGCGGCCCGCTTTCTCCAGCGGTGTGCCGAACGTACTTTACTGCGATCAAGCAAGTCCAACCCACAGCCTGGCTCCGTGCCTGACCTGACGCCACATTCCGAGCAGTTAATCATCAAAATCATTAAAGGCGCCAAGATAAACAAATTTCCGAAACCGACCCCAGACGTTTCAGCAAAGTTGTTTTCTTCTTTTGTTTTGCGCTATTTAGAGGCAACTACAGGTGCAATCGTTTCCCAGACGCCCGCCGCCTATGCTAGCGTTCACTTCTAGACATTTCTCAGCCAGAGAGCATCGCCTTGACGGACCCAAACTATGATTGTTTTTTCTTGCAGCAGTGGAGGAATACATCTCTCAGCTTTCCTTGTAATTCAGTCACGTGCACTATTTTTTGAGAGTGGGAGCCACCACGCTTAATGCGGCGTGGGCAGCTTGTGGTAGTACTCTTCTGATATGTATGTGTTAGCCTATGTGCGTGAACAGTCAATAAAAGATATCTTAGAATAATCCTGCAGTTTAATACAAGGAACCTAAAAGTGGCTTAAGTCTGAAACATGGCGCAATTGTGAGTAAATTGAACCGTGACGTTAAGACATAATAGTGAATAATATTGATTTGAGTGACAAGTGTGTAACCTACAAGTACGGCGCTCTTCAGAAAAGCTACAAAAGTAATGACCCTGTAATGGAGATACTGCCCACTGCCCAAACTTTGAGGCTGGCCTGAGTGGGAGGGACAAGGTAGACCCTGTTTGTAAAAGCAGGTTTAGTATTTATTGATAATGTAATAGTTGTACCAGAGAACCATAAGGCCCTTGTGTTACATGCTGAGCACACATGTCGTCTGGGTATAAGCAAATCTGTGACAAAGGCACGACAAACGTCTCAATGTGGACCATGTAAAAAGTTTAATGGTGAGTTTATTCGCTGTAATTTTTCATTTTCTTTGCAAGTGAGGCTTACTCTGTTTTTGAATAGCACTCACCAAATCAATTCTTAATTATTTTGTTTTCGTCTTCCATAGGAAAATTTGAATGTGGACTGTGCCTCCATCCTGCTCTGAGGATGAGATTTGGTCGAGGATATGTTCGGTCCTATTCCTCACGTGAAGGTCCATACCCATTAAGGGCCCACAGTGACAACATGTTGCACGCAATGATAGCTGCATGATAGCTACGACCGGACTCCTGGGCTACGACCGGAATTTGTCCCACTTAACGTCCGGAGTAGCAATACGGCCGTTGACTGTTACGACCGGAGCGCGTAGTTCCGGTCGAAATCGTAACTGGAATTTTCGGCCGGGAAACCAAATAAGAAGTATTCGCAACCACATATAATTGTGATGAAGCTGAAATCGCAGTGCGTACACCACGCTTAACTGCGGTTCACACCCCACTGACAGGTGTTGGAGTCGCGTTACTGTCTTTTGACGGGTGTGCACCCAGCTCGGCCCAGCTCACCTCCTCGCCGGTTTCGTTTGCCCCGATGGCCACGGCCAGGGCTCTCGCGAGGTCCTTCGTCTTCCTGCCGTCCGGCAGCTGCATCAGCCGGACCGTCGTCTTGCCGGTGATCTCCAGCACGCCCCGCACCGCCACGCGCAAGAAGTCAGCAGGAGTCTGCGCAGCGCAAAGACCAGTGTCCAACACAAGTCTAACACGTAAGGCTGTTTGTTGGCTTCTCAATATCATTCGGCGAATTCGGATCGGAATCCTCATCACTAGAGAATTATATGTTTGGAATACAAACTAGAGTGGCCCCTAAGTGCATTATCTGCACAGTATAAAACACAATCCATTTTGGCATTAAGACATTCAAGTGTTGTTAAAGTACACATTTCAAACTGGCCTCTAAACTGTGGATGAAGTTATGAAATGACCAGACAGACTGCATTAAAACTGCAGAAAACTACAATTACCTGCAGTTTAAACTATTGAATTGGGAACTGCGGCTGTTTCGACTACAGTTTTGTTTGCAGTTTGATTTGAACGCGGCTTTACACTTAAAATAGTCACAAAAAATTTCGCTTCCCCAGCAGTTCCACTTTTGGCGTTATGGCCTACGCTATACGATACCATACCTACGCCAACTTCACACGTTTATAACACTCACAATACATACAATATTTCATGAAACTTACCTGATGATAGCCGAACTAGAACCCGCGAACTTTGGTTTACCGAGCGGGCATGCTAACCATCAAGGCCTGCAACAGTGGCTTGGAGGGATAGCCGCTATCGCAATTTAATGGTTTAAGCCGTTGAGATATCGACTTCTCATTCTGGCGTCTTTTTTTATAGGTTCGAACCAAAACCGGCTTGCGCACGTCCCTACCCCTATCGGGAATGTCGGGAGAACAACATGAAGTGATCGTTAGAACGAGTCTAATTTTTCAGTGCTTTCGGATTTTTGGCACTTGTGAGGGGTTGATCTCAGTCATTATCATCACCGTTAATGCGGTCATTCGTAACCTGGGCAATCGCTACTGCTGCCGATCAATTTTCGGACCGTTTCACCCCTAACTCAAATACTACCCTCACCCACTCCGAAACTAGGGTATCGGACGATGGACGGAGAGGGTTGAAATTCGAGATTTGCCAGTTTTAGTGACCCATAATGCCACACTGACTGTAGTTTTGCTAACTTTCACCCGACAAGTAAGTTTTAATGATACCGTTCATTACTATTTTCATTTATGTCCCAAATAAGGGGCTAGTTTAACCCCTTAGAATGAATCCACAAGGTGACTGTTTTTAAGACCTTCGAGAGGGACCCTTTGCGACATGCCTCCACAAGATTTGAACTATCTATTTCCATGTATCAACTTCGAACGAGGTGAAAGGCTCTGCAAAACGCGGACCGCTACGTAAGACGGTTGCAGTGACTACGGTTCAGTGGCTGCAGTCCGAACTACACTCTACACTTGGTCTTCAGACCCTTCCACCTGTACAAACATTTTGTTTGTATGACAGAAATTGTGTTTGTATGACCCACATTTTGTTTGTATGACCCACATTTTGTTTGTCTGAGAAACTTTCGGAGCACGTGATACAAACAAAATTGTTGTAATACGATTTTGTTTCTGTGTTATAAGGCGGCTCATAATAGTTGGTGTGTTTAAACTAAAGTTACGATTTTTATGGGGAAGGAGGTGGCGCACAGCGCAAGCTGTGTCAAGGCAGATGCTCCGAGTTGTCTCCTGTCTTGTCGACCACCACCTTCGTCAGGCTGTACGACTAAAAATCGCCGAGCAACACCCGAAATCGACCTGATGTGATTTTGAAGACGCCATGCACCGACTGTACCTTGCACTGGGTCTCTCCGAAAGGTACGAACTGCAGCGTGTACGGGGTTGCGTCGCGGCGTAGTTCGCCGGGACAGAGCTCCGTGGTCAGACCCGAACAGTATACACCCTCTCCGGTCAGGATGCCAGAGGGGAGATGCAGCCGAAACACGAGAACTGGACACGGAAATAAACAACATGTAGGGACGGGTAGAGTAATTGTACACTGCTAATCGAAATGTGCAAACACTAAACGGTCGGAAACGTGGTTTTTGCGCACTTCAAAATTGGTCGTAACCGAAGAAACAGTTGCAAATATATCAGGCATTTTTGTTTTAGAAGGGGTCGGTCGCCATGTTTAAGTTTGAAAATCGGCACGATTTAGAAGTTAGCCCTCCTGTTCCAGTTCTTGCACAAGAAGGCCCTGGTTTGTCAACCGGCACCTGCAGCAGCACCTGAGGTAGGATGCCCCGGAGGTGAGGTTGATTCCGGTATGATGCAAGGAGATTGTGATCCAAATTTGAGCCCTCTACGATGAACCGTTCTCGAGAAATCGCGCGGACAGACAGACACGCAGACAGACAGACAGACAGACAGACAGACAGACAGACAGACAGACAGACAGACAGACAGACAGACAAACAGACAGACAGACAGACAAACAGACAAAACATTTTTGGGCCAGTGGGGTAAGGGCTTCGCTATCGCTCAGCAAAATATTACCAAATAAGCTCAGTTTTGACATATTTCGGCTTAAGACGCGTACGATAACCGTTGATAACCGAAACGAAAAAAAAAATGAAATATAATTTCATTTTGAGCGGTCTTAAAGTGCAACTAGTCAGCTTGCTGCCAGAATTCTTAAAATGGGGCCACAAGACCGTTTCTGATTGGATATAAAAAAAAAAGTCAATGGAAGGCCCCTGGCCTAGGTTCGGTCGGGACAACATCACAAGTGCGTTCCACAACATGCAGGAGGATAGGCGGGACCACAGTAGGTATGTCTAAGAAAACACCGGATCATCGGATCGTTTACATCAAAGTATGCACTGCATTGAAGACTTGATTCCTCGATAGGTCTACTGGTAGAACTGCACTTCAAACCGACTCGCACCTGAGCCTTTCTTTATCTTGGAGGGGTCCACGTCCAGACGCTGAATGGTCTTGGGCAGCTGCGCGTACTGCGTCTCCTCTATGGCCCTCACAAGGAACACCTGCAGCACGGACTCCAGAACGCTGGGCCAGTGCCCGCTGTTCGTCACATTCACCACCCAGTCTGAAAACAGAACAAGGCATCGGGACACATGAAGTTCACTGGCCGCAAGAAACCAAGGCAAGGCGTGGTCATCCGGGAGAGCGGCAGTAGGATAGTCCGGAGAAGTGAGCCGGAAGTGAGAAGAAGGTATTAATCAAAGCGAGCGGAAACGGAACTTGGTTGTATGAAAAATTGCGCGCGTGGAAGTGCTTGTTTCAGGCTTTGGTCCGTGAGAATCGACGTGCCTCGAAGATTTTCAGATGGATATAAATAAATATATAACGGAAATTGCAGCGACATTTTCTTCGACACGATTGAAATACGAGGTTTTAGGTACGCCCTATCTCTGTTAACCCTGAGTATTAGAGATCCTTTTAAAGTGGTTATCCGCTTTGCGGATTTGGACCACCATAGGCTACGAGTCCGTCCCGGAATAATTTCTCTCGATTTCTCATCTGGTGCTTACCCTCCTCCGTCATCTGGATGCTGTTGATGTTCTGGAACTTGGTGTCGTACTTGAGGCCGTGCCTGGCTAGCTCCTCGTACACCTCGGCCTTGTGGACAGTGACGACCTGCTGCGCCGGGCGCGCGGCAGGCAGCGGCGGAGGCTGCTCCTCGTCCGAGAGATTGTGGACACGCCCGTGAGCCACCAGCCGAACGTCCTCGTCGACGATCTCCGCCTCCCTCAGGCCATGCATGTACATGGATCTGAGCACAGCCTCGTCTGGGAGAAAAAAAATCTCTGGGTTTTGTTCGTGTGATAAAACCTGATCGAAAAATCGTTAACGAATTGTTATCTTCTCGGTAATCTTGGTTCAGACAAATTTGCTCTGCCTAGCATCCGTATTAAGGCTGATTCAACCGGATAAATACGGGTGCTTCATTAAAAAGGAGAATCCCAGAGTACCGAAGAAAAATCACCCCCAATTATCTTTGAAACCGAGTTGCCTACATTTGGAAGTTCGTAACTACTTGCGTCCATAATTCTCCACATGTATAAAAATACCCTTCCAGCAAAAACGCATTCCAAAATATCAAACAGAACATGATAATGATATGTTCCGTTCGGGGTACAGATCCTGAGCGGCGTGCACACGTACCTGAGGGTGTGGAGTCAAGGAGCTTCCAGTTGTCAACGTGAACGTCCCTCAACGAGACGGGGAAGGAGTCGAGTATCAGGTTCTTCTTGTCCTCCGCCAGTCCACGCCACATCATTACCTAAAACAATGTGAGGAACTCAGTAACGACCTTTTTCAGATCTCCGAAGACCTTTGGGTAGAAATTTTCAAATTTTTTTGACAAAATTTGGCGCTTGGCCGCCGCACCGGCAATGACTTGTACAGGTCAGCCATGTCGGCTAAGTCACACCAGTAGCCGACCAGTTCACCGTGCACCCCCAAAAAAATCATTTCTCAGTTTGAGACCAGACCGGGGATTTTGTGAACATTGCAATTGGATCAAGAGGTGATCAAGAATATTCTCTTCATCCAGTCCCACTGTTCTCAAAATCCCCGGTCTCGTCTCAAGCTGAGAAACGATTTTCCTGTGTGACAGTTTTAAATGTCACAAATTTCCTTTCGATTGAAAACTAGTGTGAATACAAATCGTGCGTAAGAATTTAGTGTTTTAAGTCAAGTTGGGTTTGTTGCATTTCTTGGCGACTCCGTTGCTTGTAGCACTGGATATTTTTTACTCACCAGACATTCTGAGAACGGCACAATGCGATGACCATTGGCATTCATGCACGGCAAATCGGGGGTTAGATCCATTGAGGGCGGCCCCTGAAGGAGAGTAAGACTTACTTAGTGATAGCGGAGTTTCTTTCCTGTTGGGGTCACTGCCCGCTGCCTTCTGTGTATATCTGCATTTATGTACGTTCTTGATATTGATATGTACGTTTTGACACATATAGCTTGATAAATATGTCTTCATGCATTTGTTGTTTCGACTAACGCGCGATATGCGTGCATTGCGCGCCGACGTATACTGGAGCACCAGAAATATTTGGCAGCTTTAAATGACTCGTTAGGGCTTTCATTTGGCAACATGCTAACAAAACCCGTCCCCATAGTATGTGTTATAGAAAAAATATTTAAACAACTGGGTCCAAGGTATGGAGTTTGGAGAAGAGCGGAGCCGGAAGTAAAAAGAAAGTTAGAGATCAAAACCAGCGAGAACAGAACTAGAGACTACGAAATAGCGCGTGGGCAAAGAGCTTGTTTAGAAAATATAACGAGCGGCCCGAGGTGGATTTATTCCCTGAAACGAATAAAAAAGTAGTTCAAATAAGGCTGGCACACAACCTTTAGAAACAACCTGCTAACGTTTGCCCGCCACCAACGATTTGTATTGTGTAACGGTATTTCTCTTGTGTTCACTAAAACACTTAGGGAAATGAGCACTAACATTAAATAAGGTCGCGGCCAGGTCACCCTGTCGAACCGAGATTTGACGGAGGGACGGGCCACCTTGTTATACTGCCAATGAACAGAGATGTGCATACATCAGATATGCACGAATTCATCCATTGCAAAAAACAAATTTGTCCATATGCATGTACAGGGCGTCCCACTCACATACAGGCCAGTCAGTTGGGCTGCCTATGCGCCGGTCTGCAGGCACTGCGCTGCTGAGCGCTCGCCGGCACGCTGCCAGTCGCTTGCGGGGTAGTGTAGTGGTGGGGGTGGGCGCTGGTCGGGCCGGCGGAGTGGGGCGGCGTAGCGCGGCTCGAGCCACAGCGAGTCGGCAGGGAGGGGATGGCTGTTGACTAACTGAGCCCGAGCTTCCCCCTCCCCTCCGCAAGGCCCGTCGCCATCCCCTCCCTGCCGACTCGCTGTGGCTCGAGCCGCGCTACGCCGCCCTACTCCGCCGGCCCGACCAGCGCCCACCCCCTCCACTTCCCCGCAAGCGACTGGCAGCGTGCCGGTGAGCGCTCAGCAGCGCAGCGCCTGCAGACCGGCGCATAGGCAGCCCAACTGACTGGCCTGTATGTGAGTGGGACACCCTGTACATTACAAATGACACGCAAATATCTGATTTATGCAGTAATCTGTTTAGTGTACTACACTGTCCATTTGCAGTTAGTGCATGCACGAAGTCTCCAGGCCATACGCACCGGTTCGTTTATGTCGTTGAATTGGTCGCGGCGACCTGCGTCGTCCAAGTGCCACGCAACCAGCGGCGCCAACGACGGCGTCCCCCGCGGCACCGGGAACTCCACAGCGGGGTACAGCGCGGCGATGTTGGGTGCCGCGTGCCCGAACGACAGTCTGCAGAGCGGAGCAGAGCGGTTAGTCATTACTCCACTCATCACAATCAGCGAAACACGTAGTCGCTCCTTTGGCACTGTGAGAGCTAGGATGTTCCCCTCAATTGTAAAGTCGGTACATCGTCTCGTTGCTTCTCTTTTTTCCCCAGCCGTAACACATACGTCTGCTTTGGGGCATTTCTAATGAGCCGACCGAGTCCTCCTGCCGAATCAAGGTTTGACAAAGCGACGGGCCAGCTTGTTCTTCTAACAGTGAATACCCGCGGGACTCACTTGCCGACGGCGCCGAGCAGGAAGCGGGCGGGGTCCGCTTGGTTGCGTTGCATCAGGCAGATGTGCATGGGTTCGGGAAGCGCCCGCTTCAGGATGGCCTGCATCAGGCCGTGCGGGGCGATCTCCACCACCATGGCCTGCTGCGGGATGTGCTGCAGGGCCTCCTCGAACAGCACGGGGCTCAGCAGGTTGTTGGTCAGGTAGTCCACAGAGCAGTACTTACATAAGTCGCTGCCCTGGTCACAAAAACAAGGTAAAGAAAAAAGGTGAGAATACAGACATAAAACGCCTATTGGTATGAAAACGAAACAATGTTCATGTAGAAAAATGATTTGTTCTTTAAGTTTGGGACAAGCAGCATGTTTAGTTGTAAGAATTAATATTAGTTCTCACAAATAAATGTGCTGCTTGTCCAAAAAACAGCGAACAAATCCGTTGTGACAACATTTTTCTGCGTTTTCTCTTAAGAACACACACACCGATCTGCAGACGAATTGGGAATGTGCGAATTCGTCCATAGTGATGAACAAAATTGTTCGTACATTTTTACTGCATGTAATTTTTCTCTTCGTGCATCGTGCATTTGGTATGTGCTGGGTGTTTCGGCGAAAACAGGACAGTAGCATGGGTTGCCTAGCTGCACACTGAGAAGAATATTTGGCTCTGGGCACAGGACGTTTAGTCCCCAGGCCGAAAGTCTGGGAACGCACTAAACGATTCACTGCTAGACTTTAGGCTTCAAATTGAAGCTGACGCGCTTCGAACGGCTGGACGCGTCAAATTGAAGGAGAAGAGCGGTGCCTCCCCACTACCGCCGGAGTCTCCCCCACCACCACAGCCGGCCGATCCCCGGCCCGCAGCCGGCTCGGCTCGGTTCGGTCAGGCTGGGCTGACTCGGCGCTGGGCGGCGCTCGCCTCGAATTGTCTTGGCGTCGTTTGACTCTTCGCCACTCGTCGCGCACCGCCTCGTCGGGCGACGAGTCAAACGACGCCAAGACAATTCGAGGCGAGCGCCGCCCAGCGCCGAGTCAGCCCAGCCTGACCGAACCGAGCCGAGCCGGCTGCGGGCCGGGGATCGGCCGGCTGTGGTGGTGGGGGAGACTCCGGCGGTAGTGGGGAGGCACCGCTTGAAGCTCTTCTCCTTCAATTTGACGCGTCCAGCCGTTCGAAGCGCGTCAGCTTCAATTTGAAGCCTAAGGTCTAGCAGTGTTAGCGCCAGGCACTAAACGATTTACGCCTGTGTCTAGAGTTTTGCTCCCGTGTCTATAGAGTTTAGACCTACGGATTAAACGTTTTAGATGTACACGCTCAAAAATGAATGCACGATTTAAGCATAAAATGCTTAAAGTCAAGCATATTTCATGCTTGAAACGCCAATAATCCCACTCGCATATTATGCTTGATTGCAGCATATTATTCTTGATTGAGGGATACCATATGCTTGTCCCAAGAATACAATACGTGCCTCAAGCATCATATGCTAGTGCCAAGCATACAGACGGTTGATGTACGCAGACGATTCTTAAATCAACAAAATCCCACAAGAATACAAGATTCGCATCAAAATCGCTTTGAATCAAGCATTCATTTTTGAGAGTGTAGGGTCCAGGTGAAACGCACAAAACTACCCTTTGGTCGAGAAGCCAAATATTTTTCTCAGTGCACCGTCCGCAAGCGCTGTACCAACAGCGTCAGAAAGCACCCGTCCTGGGCGCTCTGTCTCGCAGCAAGCCGTCTCTCCGTTCGCCGGGCACGGCGAACCTTGCCGCTTGCGGAGCTCAGACAAAGGGAGGGTAGGCAACCCAGTATACTGGTCCGTCCCACACGTTCTTTATCAATTCAAAGCAAACTTTCTTTTTCGACCTTTTTTGCCACTGCACTGAAAATCCTGGTGCGACCTCACTCTTTAGAGAGCGATATTTTAGAATCAAATTTCTTCGCTATTGGGAGAGTGACGTTGAGAAACGTCACGCCCTTCTTGGGAAAGGTTTCTGCATAGATCGCCTAAATTGAACGGCTTGGATCGCTCTAATCGGCGGTATTTCAACTGCGCGCCTCGTTGTTGCTCATTCTAATTCGGTGATGTTCCAGCACCTTGCTTAGTTTGAGCAATATCATAAATCTCGCCTAAACTACGCTAAAAATCTCGCTCTTCGAATTTGTTCAGGACCAATTCATTTTTTTTGTTTCAAACACTAACGTGGACATCAGCGATCATGGTAAAACAGTTCTAAAATACATTTTATGATGTGTCATGAATACTAGACTTTTCTCTGTGATGCAACCTGAAACTAGCCTGTTTTTCTGCTGGAACCGACGTGGTCACCCATTTGCTGGACCGCAGCTTGGGTTCTGTGATTATCTGGTGAGACTGAAGCGTTTGGCGCAGGATAGGCGCGGCTGGCTGGATGTACCGCGAGTGGAAGGCGATGCCGGACACGTTGACGGCCCTAGCGAACACGCCCTCGGCGCTGAGTTCCTTGACAAAGCGCTCTACGTCCTCAGTCGGGCCCGAGATCGTGCAGCTCGTGCTGGAGTTGTGGCAGGCGACGTCGATGGTGGGCGGCAGCCGAGGCAGAATGTCATGGTAGCCAAGGCCTAAAAACAAGCAAAGAAAACACGTCCGTCACTACTGAGTAAGGTGTATAAAAAGCATGCGGTTTAAAAAAAAAAAGATTAGTAGTGTTCGTGCTTCGTGCACTGGAAACCATACAAATTTCATAAACGTACGATACTTCAGAATATCGAGATCCAAGTTACACACAGCTTGTGATCAGGATTTGAAAAATATCACGCGACCTACTCTGGTCGGAAACAAGCACACTAAATAATTGTGTACAAATGTGTACACAATGAATAGTTAAATCATCCATAGGATATGTACGAGTTTACACAAAACTTTGTACAAACTCGTGCAGGATTGTGCATTAAATGATCTAGGAAGCAGAAGAAATGCAGTCGAACGCCGATTGTTGTCCAGGTTTGGCTGACCGATCTTTGGGAAGAAGTCATCCCCACCACCTTGGCCGTTCCACCGTTCCACCCATATGTTTAAAAACTACCCCAGCCCCCTCCAAAATTGCTTCTGGCTCAGCACTTCTCCGGACACTCTGTGAATCTGAAAAAGTACAAGCACCGGGATCCCCGTGGCGGGCCGTCCGTCTACTTCCTGGTTTTCGCTTACCGACAGCCGCCATCATGCCACTGTCGAGCTTGGCGTTGTTGGAGGCAGAGCCCCTGGCCCAGGCCCCCAGGATGGTCTGCTCCTCCGTCAGGCAGCCGTCCGCGTACGCGCACGCCTGCTCCCCCACCGAGTGGCCGATGATGCCGTCGGGTACAACGCCTAGCGCCGCCAAGACGTTTGTCAGCGCAATCTGACCAATGAGAAATTCACGTTTAAATGCACGGCGACATGCTCTTTTTTTTTTTTTTTTTTTGGGGGGGGGGGGGGTAAGGCAGACCTGACAGACACTGTCTGTTGTAAGGCAGACCTGACAGACACCCTGCTTATTGGGGTGTGCCTACCTGGCAAGCCGTGATGCCCACAAAGCTCTTGAGAATGTTGTCGAAGGCAGCGGGGCCCGTTTCGGTAAGGATGTTCTTGAGGTGGAGGCCCTTCGGCTCCAGGACCGCGTGCAGGCGCTCGATGGTCTCGGCAAAGATGGGGACGCACATGAGGCCGGCACCCATGCCCGCCCACTGACTGCCCATGCCCGAGTACACGAACCAAGTCGTCCGTTTCTCCATTTTCTGGAAAAGAAATCGAGGGTTCCGATGCGGTATGGACCAACATCGCAGCAAACGCAGCGAGGGAACTGGCCGAATAGAGTTCTTCGGAGAAACCCAAACGGGAGAAAGAAGTCAAACGAGTAAGTACCCTAGAAAGTATGAGAGACGACTTTGAGTTTCAGCGAAAAGCGGCGAAAGGCGATAAATTTTCTCACACTTAACCAGTGGTCTTCATCTTCGTTACGACTTCTTGCTGTCGTTATCGATTTCCGGCCCCCGCCATAAACCCAAGCACGGGGGTGATGGTGGGCCCCAAGCTATACACCTAAAAAAAGTCGTTCTCGATCCAAGTACAGAACAATACTCGATTTCGTGTTCTCGGCCTATGCTCTCGATTCACTCACAACCGCATCATGTGGCGTTGCCATGTTCTGCTGATTGCAGAGGCGAACACGTGGCGTAGTGGTCAGAGTGTTAAACTCAGAACTCACAGGTTCAAGATTCGAATCTCACTCAGGGCGGCAAGATTTTTCTTCGGAAGATGACCTGTATCGTTGTCGAACCCATATAGCACTCAAAAGGAGTTCAATGCACTCAAAATTTCAAGTAAATTATGATTTCAAATGCGTTGAGAACATGATCTCGGTGTTTTGCTCTCGGCGGAGCTGCCACATCCGAGTACACTTTGTGCTCGAACCGAGAGAACTCAATTCGATTCAAAAATATGGATCTCGCATCAAGATCAAGATGTACTTGGCGCATTTGAGAGCAAAATGTGCTCCCGTGGAAAACTTTGTTCCTGTTCCGAGAACGGGATTTTCTGGGTGTAGAGCCCGTCGGGGCAAATAACTATCGGCTATCACTTCACTCGTGTGAAATCCTATCAGAAAACTCTAATACTTTTCCTGACGACCTAAAAGTTTTCCTGATTGCCTGATAGCTTTTCTGACCTTTAGAAAGCATCTGCTCTCCTGATAACCTGAAGCAGTTTGCTTTCAGGGCAAACTATCAAAAGTCTGCTTTCAGAGAACACGCTGTCTCAGTGTTCTGACAGGGCCATAAAATTGAAACTTCTTGGAAAGTATTGATTTGGTTTGCGACGTCAGTGCACTTATTTACTGAGGCCATTTTAACGTTATCGAAATCCGACACTTTTTTCCGGCATCCCGATGGTGCGCGCTAGCGCAAATCTGACTTCGGAGTTGGATGAGACTCAGTTTAGACTTTCTTGAGACGATTTTGGGAGTTAACATGTCATTGATAAAATGCTCTCTAAAACTTAGCTATTAGGCAGCATTATTGATTGCAGATCTGCAGCTACCAGAAATTTTCTCTCAGAGCAACGTTATCAGGATTTGATACGTGAAAATTTATCAGGAATCAGTAATCTTCTGATAGCTTACGTCTGAAATCAAAACACTACATGGCACTGAATCCCCTTAAAACAAACATCTCCGAGGTTGGGGGCTACATTACTTAATGACTTCTCAGCGTGTGTGAGATTTACCAGGCCCCATCTTCATTTTCATGCTAGCGTTACTTGCCCAACCTGGAGAGTGTTGTGACACTGTGGCGATACGTACCTCTACGGGGGCAACATCACTCGCCATTGGTGGGCAGATGGCGTAGCTCCGGTAAGTGAAGCCCGGTATGTCCGCGCTGAACAGATCTTGGATCAGGCGGTAATAGTTGGTATCGAAGGGCGCTGCTAGTATCTGCAGCCAACGCATCCCATCAAAAACAGGCACATAGGTTTAATAGCGTATTCCGGAGAGGAACCGAAAGGAAGAAGTTATGAAGAAAATATTTTGAGGCTCTCGCTGACGGTATGTCACGACCATCCGATATGGTCACACTGCGCAGAATACCTGTGGCGCGGCCCCCTGCGGTAATAGGGTATTTCGGAGAAGCTCAAACCAGAAGTGAAGAAGACGCGTAAGAAGAAGAAAAGCGTAAACAGTATGAGGGTAACCGCAGCAGAGAGTATCTCCGCCACGGCGTCGGCCACGAGCCAACTCAAAATTTGAGTTGCTATGTGACCCTACTAAAGAGTCGTGACATATCGCCAGCGAGAGCTAAGCCTCCAGAAATTTTGAGTTGAGTTCGTTCGTGGCCGACGCCGTGGCGGAGATACTCTCTGACCCTCATACTGTTTCCGCTTTTCTTCTTACGCGTTCTCTCCACTTCGGGTTGGAGCTTCTCCGAAATACCATATTTCACCGGCCGCGCGGATGGTATTCTCAGCTGTGACTTGATAATTGCCTCTTAATCAACAATCGAACTACAATTGATAATCGAGTTTTAATCGGTTCTTTGAAAATGCTATCGATTAATTGGTTTGTAATCGATTGCTGATCATTGAATTGGGTAGGTGAAATTCATTGACGATTAATAAAATAATTGACAATTATTGTCAATTATTCGATTAATCGCACAGGCCTAGCTGTGACCCTACCAAACGGTCGTGACATATCGTCAGCGAGAGTTAAGCCTCCAAATTTTAGACGTTGGCTCGTGGCCGGGGCCGCAGATACTCTCTGCTGGACCCTCATACTGGATCCGCTTTTGTGATTTTTCATAATTTTTTATTTCTGCTTCGGCTCTTCTCCGAAGTACGCTATTGGTGACAAACCGCACCGTAAAAATTGAGTAACAATACGCCATTATGGGGCGTAAGTTTTGCTACGCATGGCGTAACGTCGTTACACCTTAGTTGTGCGGCGCGCGCTGCCTACCTTGGCGACGGCCTCGCTGACGCCTTCCTCGGTGCGGCCCGCCACCGGCACGAGCCTGGGCAGGTACTGGCTGGGGTCCTGCGGGGGCTGCGGGGGGCGGGGGTTGGCCTGCAGCACCGTGTGGCCGACGGTCCCGGCCGCCCCCAGAGAGTTGACGGCCACCACACTGTCGGCGGTCATCCCCAGCGGCGTGTTGGCGTCTACCACCCGCAGCCTGCCCTCCACCAGACCCTCGATATGCGGGTTGGCCTTCTGGAAGTCGACATTGGCGGGAATGGTGCCCGTCTCCATGGCGACGATCGCCTTGCAGACGGCCGCGAAGCTGGTGGCGGTGTCTGCGCAGCCGATGTTGCCTCGGACGGAGCCCACGAGGAGTGGTGCAGAGCGACCGCCACCCTGTCCCAAAAATGCAGTGTGTCGCTGCCACTGGTGGAACTATACCAAGGCGTCAGTCTCAGACTGACTGGGTTTCACGCCCATATTTTGAGAAAAGTTTTCGGGTTCGACTGAATACAGCTATGAAACCGTTGCAAACTCGATACCAAATCCTATCTGAGGTTATCGACCAGTTACCGAGATATAATTTTTGGTTTGAGTTTGTGATGGAAGCTAGCCGACCGGCCGCTGTGGGCACTACATTACTAATTCAATAGCACTAGTTGGCATTCCCTTGTGAATGTAGTGTCCCACAGAGGCCGGACCTCGATCGGGCGTAGACGAGGGGGAAACAATGGACGAATTCTGTGTCAGCCGGATGGGGATTACCCCGGATTACCTTGGATTACCCCGGATTACCTCGGATTACCCCGGATTCCCCTGGATTACTCCAGGATTACTCCCGGATTACACTTAATAAAATTAAATAGGGTTACACGAAAACGTAAACATTGGCCCGGATAACCCCGGATTACCTCGTATTACGCCGGATTACCGCGGATTACCCCGGATTTAGTCGGATTACCCCGGATTCCCTGGATTACTCCAGGATTACTCCCGGATTAAACTTAATATAATTAATTAGGGGCACACAAACACGTAAACATTGGCCCGGATTACCCCGGTTACCCCGGATGTAAAAATCGATGTCAGCCGGATTACCTCCGTCGTTTCCCCCTCGGGCGTAGACCAAGGATGACTTTCAGAAGAAACCAAACCAAAACAAATGGCAGATCAAATTTGGTGTTCAAGGGTTTCTTAGCGGGTAGATCAAGCCAAAAACTTCCACACTTCGAGCAGTCCTCTTGTAAGGTGTAACGTTTCGTCTGTTTTGAAGGATACCTGCCTTGGGCGTAACAATTCGCTTTTGGGAAGAAACATCCCACAGGCAACTGACTGAATAGAACTGGCGTCCAAAACGGGCGTAAAGTACGCTATTATTGTCACCCTTAGTTAGGGCAATGACTTTGAGAACCCAGTCATACAAACATCAGTCTAGTCCAAACACATCAAGTGAGAGTTGTTCCAAAGTGTAAATCTCAGATTTTGCCAATTTTTAGGTGTGTGATAACGCTCTGGATACCTTCACATATCACTGAGGCCTGAGGTGTGGACAAGGACTCACTATTGATTCTGAATACTTCAATGAAGGCTCAGATACTCGCGTGAAGCATGGGGCAGGGGCGTAGCCAGAGGAGTGGGTTACATTCATTTTGCTTTCCCCAGTCACCGGGGGGGGGGGGGGGGGGGGCTACGCCCTTGGTACAGGGTACTCGTTTTTTCCTGTTCAGCAAATTGTCTTTACTGCGAGCCTTGAATGCTTCCTTCATCCTAATGTCCCACGCATAAAGCAATATGTGTATTATCCATGGGGTAAGATTAACAACCATATACAACAAAAAGAGTTGCCAAGAAGACCCGCCAAGGATTAAAATATGATTGAGCCGAGTATTCAAAATTGATCGTACAATTTGACAACACTATAAATGTCGGTTGTTCCGAGCAATTTAACGTGCAGGCCTTTCCGATTATGGAATGTTGAGCCTGCCGGCGGCCACCGGTCATTCTGGCCAAAGTAGGACCCTTGAGGGCTAAAATTCGAAAAGAAACACTGTATCTCTTAGGGGTCGCTCACATACCACGTGGGATCCGTCAGGGGGGGGGGGGCTCGGCTAAGTACCACTCAGTGTCTCGGGGGGGGGGGGGGGGGCTAGGCTGTGTCACGTGGTATTTTCAAACATTAAGAGTGCGGCTTTACGCGATGCTGAAGCCACCCTATGGCACAAAGTTCTCGGGAACACGTCTACCAGGCCGCGCGCCGTAGCGTACACTGTTATTTTTCGGGGTTTAAATTTCAACCCCATCGCAGAAAAGGGTTAAAAACGATCAACCCTCAAGGCCGACAATCTTAAGGGTACAAATTACATCCAAGGATGAAAATTTGCAGTGCTAGGTCTAAAACCTCTGACTGATGGTTAAAATGTCACATATCTTAGTTCTCTTTTTTACACTTTAACCATTTTGGTTCAAAATTAAACTTGAAGCAGTGGAATTTCAGCCTTCGGGGACGATAAATGGAACTCCATTTGAAATTGTAATAATTTTCATCTGACTAGGTTGAATTTTAAACCTTACAATGGTAACACTTCCCAGTGGTACGATGTATACAAGGGTATGACCCGGGTCCTAGGTTCTCAACTGTCCGTGTAGCCGTGTGGTTAAAGGCACTGACCTGTGGGTGGGAGGTCCTGGGTCCGAGTCCCAGCTAAAGGGCTTTCATACACGCACATAAATGATGTAACGTAACTGAAACATTTCGTTTTTGGGCAGTATTAACTTAAACCCACGACTTTCCATTTTTGACCTCTCCATTAAGGTTTGGATTTCAACCCTCGGGCAGGGTTCAAAATATTTCAACCCCATTTTACAGTGTAGTCTGAGCCGCCCACTGGGAGGACGAGACAGGCAGCGGCTCACGCGGCCAGGTCTTTCAGCGCCAACATTATTTCCCATAGGTGACAAGTAGATAGTGTGCACACAAATACGTTGATTTTACAGATATTTCAGTGAATTCCAATTTGTTTTCACTGCCTGCTGTGTATGCTGTATAAAGTTGATGAATTCAAAATAAAAATGATAACAACATTTTTGCATCACCTAAGTAACACATATATTTTTTAGTATAGATTACCTGTCGTTATCATGTACTATCTTCACCAAAAAGATACTTCACCCTTAAAATATACCTACTTTAGCGGAGTACCACGGTAGGTCACGAGGGGGAGGGGGGGAGAGGGGGGGGGGTACCAAGTGGTATGTGAACGACCCCCACGGTTTTTGAGATATCGGCGCTCAAAGTGCGAAAATCAAGCAAACTCCGTTTTTCGTATTTTTGCTTGATTTTTGCACTTTGAACAAACTAAGTTGAACATAAGTTGAACAACTCATTGCGCTTATGGGCCACCCTAATATGAGTTCTGACATAAGAGCACGAGTCAACACTGAATCTGAGAAAAGGCCACTAACGATAAACTTATGCTTCTCTTCGATTGTGTGTGACCCGCATAATAAGCAACCGTGCGTAAACAGTAACAGCAACTTTTCAAATTAAAAAAATTCCAGCGCTTACAGCCGCCGCCTCGTGAACTGAACGATGAGTGTTGATTAAATTGTTAATCACAACTTGGAAATTTAAGTTTAAAAAAAAAAATTAAAAAGGAAAAACGGAAAGTTCCGACATTCGAACCGGCGACCCGCTGCACGGTGAACCGCTCTATTAGACTGCGCGACCAAACCGACATTGTTACTTGGCTTCGCGTGGCGGACCATCACAAAGCCACGGCCGCGTTGGCACCAACCAAAGCGCAGACCAATGCGAATATGGAGCCAAGTTGGCAGCAATAGGCCTCTTCATTGAAACAAAGGGACGATTCTAAAATCGGATTTGATGTCATCACATGCCTAATTGTGGACTGTAGCAGATTTGTTACCGTCTGCTTTTGTTAAATGAACTGGAATTATTTTTTAAAGTATATTGGTACATTTGTTTTCGATTCTCCGCCTCCTCCGTGCGAGGCTAACATGTCAATTTGAAATAATAAGCAGCAATGCCCTAACCTACCCTTTCCTACTCTAACCTAGCCTACCCTACTCTAAACTAACCTACCCTACTCTGACCTAGCCTACTCCAACTTCAGCTACTCATTCTGGACTTCTCTACCGTACTCAATGCTGCTCAAACCTAACCTTCCCTAGCCTAACCGGTTCCGGTCCAAGGAGGCCCGGCTTTGACAACTGGCACCATCAGCAGCATCTGGGGTTTTCTTCAGGATTGTGATTGAGGTCCTGAGTGTATTTTAAGCGTTATCGGTTCCCATCTTAGTTCAAGTACTGCTTTTTTTTAGCAGTTTTTCCTTTTGTTCCTGCTCCTGCTCAAGCATGCCCTGTTTTGGCCCCCAGCACCTGCAGCAGTACCTAAAGGTAAAATTTGGCATTTTGAATGGGGTCTTAGGGTGATTTATTAAGAGGGGGTCGGTCGCCATGTTGAAGTTTGATATTCTGCACGATTTAGAATTTGGCCCCCGTTCCAGTTCCTGCCCAAGAAGGCCCTGTTTTGACCCCTAGCTCCTGCAGCATCACCTGGGGTTGATTTCGGCATGTTGAATGGAGTCTTAGGGTGATTTTAGAGGAGATCATTCGCCATGTTTAAGTTTATGATATTCTGCACGATTTAGAATTTGGCCCCCGTTCCAGTTCCTGCCCAAGAAGGTCCTGTTTTGACCCCTAGCACCTGCAGCATCACCTGGGGTTAATTTCGGCATGTTGAATGGAGTCTTGGGGTGACTTTAGATGGAGGCGGTGGCCATGTTGAAGTTTAAAATTCTGCACGTTTTGAAAGTTTGCCCCCACCTTCCAGTTTGTGCTCAAGAAGGCCCTGTTTTGCCAACCGGCACCTGCAGCAGCACCTGGGGTCCTTTTCGGCATTGTATTTGAAGTTCTGAGTGTATTTTAAGCGGGGTCGGTTCCGATCTTTAACCTCAAAATACAGCTTGTTATTTAGCAGTTTTTCTATTTGTTCCTGCTCCTGCCCAAGAAGGCCTTGTTTTGACCACTAGCACCGGCAGCAGCACCTTGGGTCGACTTCGCCATCTTTACTCGGGTCTTTGGGTGATTTTAGAAGGGGTCGCTCGCCATGTCCAAGTTTGAACATCGGCGCGATTTAGAAGTTAGCCCTCCCGTTCCAGTTCCTGCACAAGAAGGCCTTGTTTTGACCACTAGCACCGGCAGCAGCACCTGGGGTCGACTTCGCCATCTTTACTCGGGTCTTAGGGTGATTTTAGAAGAGGTCAGTCGCCATGTTCAAGTTTGATATACGGTTTGTTTAGAAGTTTGCCCTCCTGTTCCAGTTCCTGCACAAGAAGGCCCAGTTTTGCCAACCCGCACCTGCAGCAGCACCTGGGGTCGTTTTTGGCATTGTAATTGAAGTTCTGAGTGTATTTTGAGCGGGGTCGGTTCCGATCTTTAAGCTCAAAATACAGCTTGTTTAGCAGTCTTACTATTTGTTCCTGCTCCTGCCCAAGAAGGCCTCGTTTTGACCACTAGCACCTGCAGCAAATGCTGAGATGATTAACATTGTGTTAACTTCTAGTTTGTTGCCAAGGGTTCAATTACATCGTATGATACAGAATATGTATATTATAATGAAGGAACAGCAGTATTTAATATTTTTTAACTGAACATCAATCCCTAAAGTTGGCACCACAGAGCACAACCGCGGCATAGCTCCGCCCATTTTTGTGGCGCCATCTAGCGATAGTGAAATGAAACTGAATGCAGAATGTGGCAACAACGACACTTGCTGTGAGGAGAATGAAAAAAGTCGAATAGTCGATGCAGAGAGCTCCTCGCTCCGCTCGGGCTCAAAAAGGACTAGCTTACTTTCGAAGATGCGAGCGCACGCCTCAGTTTCGTCGGATTTCATATTATTTTGTGATTCTACTATATCTAAGCTTGTGGGGTACAGGTGCAAAAAATCGTCTTCTGAAAAGGAAAGGTCTGTGTGAGTTACGTCTCACTGTCTGTCTGGGCCTCAGGGAGACACTTTGCAATGACGATCGCAGAATTTGGCAATGTTCATTGCAATATTGTTTTCGTCATTGCCACTTATTTAGAGTGATGGGACGGGCCAGTTTGGACCAGCTCGATAATATACAAATTTATTTGTTGTAAATGTTCTGCACACATGTGTACATTTAAATTGCTATTAGAGTATAGTAAGTGCGACTGGCACTCACCTTGACGAGTGCTGCGTCGATGCCAGCGAGCTCACACTCCTCTCGAACAGGGTGACCGTCTCCGTCTGCCTCTAAGTATGCGATTCGTTTCGGGTCGATGCTGTGAGACCTGTGGATCAGCGTTCGTGAAAGCTGACAAAAAGCACCACAGTGAATGTGCCGTGCCGCGTTAAATCCTTTGCGAAGCATTATGACACGATAATGTTAACAGCTTGCGAACAAATTCCTAAATTGTTTTCTTGCAATTACACTAGCAAAACTAAGGCGTTACCTTACGCCTTATTAAGGAGCAGAAAAAGTTACACCTTCAGAGGCAAGAGAGCCCCGGGTCTGGATGGCCTCTGCGGGTGGGTTTTGAGCTGTCTCCTGGCGATCGCCACAGCCAAACTGATCTAGATATCGACTTCAAATTTGGTGAGGAAGCATTAATGACACAGGAGTCAGGGAAGTCAAGCACCCGTTCAAATCGAACACTTATCTAGCAAAGGCCTAACCGATCGACTTATGTTTTCAGACTCGCCTAATTTGGTCTCCGCGAGTTAGGATACAGCTCAAAATCCGCATTCAGAGGCCTGCCTGCCCTGTTTTCCAGGAGCTCCATGCAACGCCCCGTTATTGACGCACTGTTTCGCCTCAGTTTTGCTACTATGCATGGGGTACTCAAACACAAAACGGAAGGGTGTACAGAACCGTCCATTAATTATAAACTGGAAGGTATTGTACCAGCTTCCGTACAGTTACATGGTTTTCTGTGTCTTCTTCAAACCCGACAGAATTCCGTACCCGAAAGAGCCTACGGAGCGGCCATGGTTTTTCATTGCAGTAAAGGCAACAAGAAACGCCCAATACGTTAAAGGACAATTCTTATTAAGAAAGACTGGATATTCGTTAAGGCTCCAATCGCTCTTTTTTTATTTCATAAATCGATAGTTAAGAACACGCTGATTCTAATGGTATGTGTCTGTCCTCGCTAGGCCTTCTGGTTTTTGCTCAAGAGCGGTCCAAACCTTCGATTTTTGCACTCTTTCGGCAGGTATCGGGCTGAAAATTTACTTTGCTGGGAATTCCAGGAAGGCTTCTGGAATCAGCTGAAAGTGGTCCGATGTTCGAGCAGTTTTTCGCATGGAAGACGATTGCTCACCAAATTGAAATTATATTCAGAGCATAGCCTCATCTTTCCTCTACAAGCTCAGAACCCTACCATTTCCCAAGGTCAACTAGAACTTGAGATTAAGATGCCGAAGTGAACGCCTTTTTCTAGTTCCAGGCATGAATAGACAAGGACAGGCTGCACCTTCTCTCTCGCACGTGGCGGGGTGAGGCGGTGCGAGGTGCGGGGAAGACATCCCTCCCCCTCCTCCCACCGCTACAACACTGCGCGACGTCTGTCGGAGCACCGGAGACCCTTACACATTACAATAGGACGGATTGGACGCGGCCCTTTTAAACGTCCTTTAAACCCGGCGGAAATCAGGTTTTGACGATCAAATTTTACACATTTGAAACTCATCCCACCTTTTTTAACGCCTCGCGGCAATGCGATTCCGTTTTTGAATATCGTGATCGTGCGAAGTTTTAGAGCCGACTTAGAGTTGCCAAAAATCCGGGAAAGGAGCGAAACTGAGCCAAACTCTGATCCGAGAAGCAGGAGCTAGCTGGTGACACCGACATCGGCCAGGTTGCACCGGTGTTGCCACCTTGGCCGGCGGGGAGGAGGAGGTCAGCCTACCCACCCCTCCCATCCCCACTTTTGACTAATAAGCGTTGCCATTCCGCGAGTAGGAGAGCGATTGGAGACCTTCAACTGTCCTCACCTGTAGAGATTTGTAAGGAAATTCTGGATGCCTCGTGGGTTAGGCAAGGTTATGAAGGTTGAGCTGCTGGTATATCCGACGTACTGCTCTTCAGCGGCCAGCACTTTAGCATAGCACCTCTTGGCGACGTCAGCGCGCTGCAGGAAAAACGCGACACAACAATCGCTGCGTATCGAACCGGAAGCTGGAATCAAGAAAACCACGACAACCACCCAAATTGAGCTACCAGGGGCGTGTTCGTGCCTGAACAGTGTTGCGAACAGGCCCGAAGGGCGCCGGAAATGTAGGCAACCGGCATAACTTTTCCGCCTGTAAGTAGGCAAAAAGGGGTCATCCCCCACCCCCAGGGCCGATCCTACATACGCCCCTGCATTAAACAAAAAATTGAAAAACTTAGCGACGATCAATTTTTTCAATACTTTCAGGTCACGTTTACAAAATTCCGATGTATCTATATCACAACTGCTTTTAATTTTCTAATGTTGGCTTTTGAAAGTTGGTTATCGAAGTTGGCAGTAATTCATTTGTTTTATCCAACTGAAGCCTTTCCTAGGCCACCACGGTTACATCGCGACGGGCTAAAAGGGATCCCCGACGAAATCAGTGACATTCGAGTCCGATTCGAGTTCGACCTGTGCGGTGGATTGGCGAGGAATGTACTAGGGTATCTTTATAGGAGAATCCGTCCCCGTCCAATGACGTTCTCGACACGTCGCGTTGATTTCACGGCACCATGACCTTTATTCCGAGACGGACACCATCAGAAAACACGACAGAAGAAAAACGCGGTTTGGCCGAAAATTTTCTCTTGTGTGGGATATGATAATGAAGATAGGGTGTGGCCACTTTTCTTGTCGAGGGGTGCGGAGCAGTTGGTGCTACTCAGTGAGTTACTGAAAATGTAGCGACGTTATAGGGGTAGACTAAAAAGTCCAATTTTCTGCAAATTAGTTTCACAATCGACACTATCAGTGTACAATTTAGGCCAGAGGTGTTGACCCCTTGGTTTAAACGGGCGTGACGTTACGCTTCTACGTCTTTATCGGCGAACTTAACGCACCCGACCCTGGTGTCAAAACAAGAGAGTGGGCTAGGCACAGTGTCATGTACTTTACCATCCTGGTCGAAACTCCGGGTCCGGCCGTCGTCGCTGATGAGTCCTAAGCCTTTCATAACGACAGACGACTCTGGGAACCTGCTGACGTTGGAGGCCACTATGAGGGCAGCGACGCTTTGTCCACTCTGGATGGCCTTGGCCGCCAGCTGGAGCTGCCGGTGCACCCCGTCCCAAGAACTGTCCATGCAGCAGCTGGGGCCTGGGGTGCCACACACTTTAAAGACTCTGCTCCCAACAAGGCCTCGATAAGAGGACGTGTCGAAAATATTGATCGAACATCGTACCTCCGTACGGTGTCCGTCAGACGTGCGATATGTATCTATGGTATTAATCTTTTTGACCCGCTTTCGAACCTCTATTTCGTAAATATTATTTTAGCTCGAGTGTCTCACGACATTAAAAAGTAAGCGAAGGGTCGCACCATTGAAACCGAAGAAGAAAGAGATCCGGTTCGGTAGCATTGTCCTTGCCGACCCCATGATGAGGTAGCCCTCGTAGTTGAGGGCCGCCTGGCTGCAAAGGGCGCGCTGCTCGAACTCGTTGATTCCGCTGCCAGAGTACACGGCGACGTTGGCCCCTCTCATGGAGTGAGGATGCATACCTGCTCAGCAGAACAGATTTGTCTACAATAGAGCACGGCACGGCTGAGCACTCATGAATTTATGCAAATTTGTTAAGCAGTGTTTTACAGCAAATGCAAAGGTTATTATTTTCCATCGAATGGTTATCGTTTTTCTTTAATTTAGAAAATGATCACAATGCTGGAGATTTGGGCTGCTTGGAAAGCCAGGTAAAAACAAAGTTCTTAAGGCTGAGAAATACCATGGTGTCCAGTGAGTGTGTGTGTGTGTGTGTGTCAGAGTTTGCTACGTCCATGGTTTAGTGCATGGTTCCGCAATTTGGTGGCAGCCTGATACAACCACTTTTAAGAAGTTTCTATTCCAAACATACATCAGTCCTATTGCAACGGGGGAAGGATATGTTGAGCAGTATGAAATCATGTCCAACGCCGTTGGTTGCTAACCATGTCTTATGATGCAGAGTTGTAGTTGTAGTATACTGGTATCAAGCTATTTCAAACACGACAGCTAGAGCACGGCACGCAAAAATCTTTTACGAGCGCCGTGTTTTAGCACGCCGCTAATGGGTAAGGCCCTTAAAGGTTACGAACTGACAAGAAACTCACTTAGTTCTAATTAATAGAAGAGAACGAGTGCGTAACGCATCGCTTCACCAGCCATTACACCGTTGTCATCCTCTGATAAAATGTATTAAAAGAACCGAGAAAATTGGATTTCCGCTTCATGATGACTAGTATTTTTATGATTGAATTTTTACGTGGTTACCTCACATGAGGTCGCGATAGTGTTACCTTGCAGTTACCTGCATCCATTACTGCTTCGAAACTCCTCTGGTAGGCGATCTTGGACACAGGGTCTGTACAATCCGCAAGTCTGTTGCTGACGCCATAGAAGGAAGCGTCGAAAGTGTACGGCATCTCACCGCAAACTGCTGGAACGCCCAATTTGTTTCCTGTGGGAACATTTTTATAAATACACGTTCCAATTAGAAAACAGTTCTATACATAGGTGTAAATGTGATCAGAACCATCTATGAAGTTAACGACCCGAAAACTACTGTAAACCTTGGGGTGAAGATCCTGGGCATGGCATCTGAGGGGCAAAGTTTTGACTCACATTTCATCGCCCTTCAGTGGAACATATTTACAAGGTATTCTCTACCGTACTCAATGCTGCTCAAACTTAACCTACCCTAGCCTAACCGGTTCCGGTCCAAGAAGGCCCTGCTTTGACAACTGGCACCATCAGCAGCACCTGGGGTTTTCTTCAGGATTGTGATTGAGGTCCTGAGTGTATTTTAAGCGTTATCGGTTCCCATCTTTAAGTTTCAAATACTGCTTTTTTTAGCAGTTTTTTTTTTTGTTCCTGCTCCTGCTCAAGAATGCCCTGTTTTGGCCCCCAGCACCTGCAGCAGTACCTCAAGGTCAAATTTGGCATTTTGAATGGGGTCTTAGGGTGATTTAAGAGGGGGTCGGTCGCCATGTTTAAGTTTGATATTCTGCACGATTTAGAATTTGGCACCCCGTTCCAGTTCCTGCCCAAGAAGGCCCTGTTTTGACCCCTAGCACCTGCAGCAGCACCTGAGGTTGCTTTCGGCATGTTGAATGGAGTCTTGGGGTGATTTTAGAGGGGGGGTCATTCGCCATGTTTAAGTTTGTTATTCTGCACGATTTACAATTTGACCCCCGTTCCAGTTCCTGCCCAAGAAGGCCCTGTTTTGACCCCTAGCACCTGCAGCATCACCTGGGGTTAATTTCGGCATGTTGAATGGAGTCTTGGGGTGACTTTAGATGGAGGCGGTGGCCATGTTGAAGTTTAAAATTCTGCACGATTTAAAAGTTTTCCCACATCTTCCAGTTTTTGCCCAAGAAGGCCCTGTTTTGCCAACCGGCACCTGCAGCAGCACCTGGGGTCCTTTTCGGCATTGTAATTGAAGTTCTGAGTGTATTTGAAGCGGGGTCGGTTCCGATCTTTAAGCTCAAAATACAGCTTGTTTAGCAGTTTTTCTATTTGTTCCTGCTCCTGCCCAAGAAGGCCTCGTTTTGACCACTAGCACCTGCAGCAGCACCTGGGGTCGATTTCGCCATCTTGACTTGGGTCTTTGGGTGATTTTAGAAGGGGTAGGTCGCCATGTTCATGTTTGAAAATCGGCACGATTTAGAAGTTAGCCCCCCTGTTCCAGTTCTTGCACAAGAAGGCCCTGGTTTGTCAACCGGCACCTGCAGCAGCACCTGAGGTAGGATGCCCCCGAGGTGAGGTTGACTCCGGTATGATGCAAGGAGATTGTGGTCCAAATTTGAGCCCTCTACGATGAACCGTTCTCGAGAAATCGCGCGGACAGACAGACAGACACGCACGCAAATAATCGCCCTAAAAATTAATTAATCAAAAATTAATGCGACATTTTAGAGAAATGTCCTCTTAAAACGGCGATGTTGAGGAAAAGCCGCCCTTAATGGGCAAGGTTTCGTTTCCCTGCTCTGAAAAATTCATTTAACAGTTCACTGAGTCCAATCAATGATTACGGAAGTTTTTTTTTTTTTTTAAGAAAGGGAATATTTAAATCCCTCCCCTCTGTACCGTAAGATTTAGTTTCATTAAGGGGTCGTCCACATATTACGTAATGCCACTTAGAGGGGAGGGGTGCGGCCGAGCGTTACAGTCCGTTACATGGAAGGAGGGGGGGGGGCAACCGTCACGTAACGCATTTGACCGTAAATAAAACCAGCTACTAAAGTGGCTGCTGCTAGACAGGCCCACATTTGAAACGCTAGCCAATGTTGCAACGGTTTCTGGATAAATATATGTGTACCATTTGCGACTTTTATGTAAGCATGCTTCAATTTGCAACTTTTTAAATTGAAAATGACGAAAAACTATTTTGGGATTGTAAGCATAGCTCAACCACACAAAATTGTTATTTACAATCACTTCACACTTAACGCTTTTGTATTTACAACCGGAAAACAAAACTACGCCATTTGTGTCTTTTCCGTTCCTGAGAACTGGGCGAGGGCCGGCGAGGGCAGGGCAGGAGCGGGAGGCTGGGCGCGGAGAGCTCTATAGTGGAGGAACTACATTAAAAGTAGCTGCACTTCGACCTACAGCTTTGCCCGTTGGTAAATTTGTACTTAAGACCCAAATGAAGGTTTTTTCCCGGAGAGGCATTTGAAATTTCCCTTAGGTCTTGTTTTTTTGAGCCTTGAAATTAACATGGCGCCTTAGGGGACTTTGGTTAGTAGGCAACACACTACACACCTGGAGCAGCTTTTTCCGCTTTCCCCGTGTTTTTACCTACCTGAAGACTTTTTCGGATGAACTTTTGCAGGCACGCTATAAAAGCCCCATGGACGGATTCAAAACACTCGTGGGATCCAAACCGGTCCAGAGAAGAGCCGAAAAGGACCGTCAAAGTGACGATTTTGTCCAAAATTATAACACTTGGTTCGAAACCGTATAGACCTGAACACGCGGTTCAAATTAGGTCGAAATGGGTCCTAATTGGTAGCTGAAGGTCCCCTGAACCTGGAAAGCACGCACGATGTATACTTTTGTACATAATAAGGGTCCGCCCTCATCAATATTCCGCATTGTTGCCGGGGAACTCGCAATAATTATGAAGGGCACTGCACTCTTAGATCGCGCGAAGCCTATGTGATACATCGATAGTTTTGACCCAAAGGAAGGTTCTTGCCCGGTGAGGCATTTGAAATTTCCCTTAGGAAAAATTTTACAGCCCCTCAAAATTCCCATGCCGCCTTACGGGAGGTACGGGTAGGCAACCCGCAATACACGGCCGCCGAATTCGCACTGTTTTCACAGAAGTGTCACTAAAGTCGGGGTTTAAAATGCCCGTAGATCTGTGCAATTTTTTTGGGCGAATCGAGGTGCTCTCTGCATCGACTATTAGGCTTTTTTGAGCCCGAGCGGAGCGAGGAGCTCTCTGCATCGACTATTCTACTTTTTTTATTCTTCTCCTCTCAGCAAGTGTCGTTGTTGCCGCATTCTGCATTCTGCACTATCGCTAGATGGCGCTACAAATATGGGCGGAGCTATGCTACCTGCTACCTTTCTGCCAACTTTAGAAATTTATATTCAGGCAAAAAATTCAATTATGTTGTTCCCACATTATACTTCACATCTTCCTTATCAAAGGATGTAATTGAACTCGTAACTACCTGCAAATTAAAACAATGTGCAATATCGTAATGTGACTGCTCCATGTTTCAAAATGACACATTGGCATCCCACGTAGCGGGCGGAGAACCAAAACCAATTGTACCACTATAACTTAAAAAAGAAATCACGTTTATTCAACATAAGCAGACTTAACCAATCCCCTCCAGTCCAGAGTTGCCCATGTGATCACATCAAATCCGGTTGGTTTTAGAATGGTCCCTAGTTCAATGAGTAGGCCTGTTCGATGGGTCCTAAGAACAACGTCCGTTCTCCGGCGCGCATCTCAACAACGTCCGTTCTCCCGCGCGCATCTCAACAACGTCCGATCTCGAAGCGTGCATTCACAAAGTCCGATGTCTCATTCGCTCCTCCCCCCTCACCATACCCTTACAGGCGAGCGGGTGATGGCGATGGCGCCACAAAAATGGGCGGAGCTATGCTACCATTCTGCCAACTTAGGAAATTTATATTCAGTTCAAAAATATTCAATAATGTTGTACCCACATTTACTTTACACCTTCGTCATCATAGGATGTATCTGAACTTGTGTAACTAACTGCAAATTAAGGCGATGTGCAACATCTCAATGTGGCTGCTTCATGTTTCAAAATGACACATTGGCATCGCACGTAGCGGGCGGAGAACATAGAACAAGGTAAGCGTACGCCAGACCGCGTCGTGGCGTAACAGGCTTCGCTCATTGCGAACCACTATCCCGCCCCTCCACACCTGGCGTACACCTACCTTGGCCTGCCGGCGGCTGTCACCGGGCGAATGGGATCCTGCGCGGCCAATCAGTCTGTACGGCGCCCTGCGTGCGCCGTCTTGAGGCGCGAGGGTCGCTACGCTTCTAACCTAACCGCTTGACGCTACTCCCACCGTATTGTGCATTTCTCTACTGCATTCAATCGTGCTCAAATCTATCTTAACCTACCCTACCCTAACGTAACCTATTCTAACCTATCCAACTCTAACCTACCCCTCTTACCTAACCAACCCTAGCCTACTCTAACCTAACCTACTATAGCCTACTCTATCCTAACCTTGACCTTGGAATTGAGGTCCTCGGTGTATTTTAAGCGTGGTCGGTCCCCATCTTTAAGTTTAAAATACTGCTTTTTTGGCAGTTTTTCCTTTTGATCCTGCTCCTGCTTAAGAAGTCCCTGTTTTGGCCCCTAGCACCTGCAGCAGCACCTGGGGCCGATTTTGGCATCTAGACTGAGGTCTTAGGGTGATTTTAGAAGGCGTCGGTCGCCATGATTAAGTTTGAAATTCTGCGCGATTTAGAAGTATACCCTCCCGTTCCAGTTCCTGCCCAAGAAGACCCTGTTTTGCCGACCGGCACATGCAGCAGCACCTGAGGTCGGTTTTGGGTGGGTTTCTTGGACGATTTAAGTGGGGATCCATGAACATGAAAAAGTTCGTATCTTGCACCGTCCTATCGAAATATGAACGGTAATCGATGCGTACGTCACTAAGGAGCCGTTCGAATATGACGTCACGCGGTTTGGGCCGATTTTCGAGCACCCGGTCACCCCTTGTCACACCCTGTCACAAATTTCGGAGTACCCACCCCCCTCGTGATGTCACATTTACCGATGGGGGCCCCAAAGCACGGAGGTATGCGGTATTTTGAACTCCTGTTGGATAGTGAAAGATTTCTCTGGTAGTTTTTAGTTGAATGTATCGTGGACTAGATTACAACAAATAAATAAGTTTAATACACCTGACGGCGGCAAAACGTTAAATGGAAACACATTTATGTAGCACATCGCTGAGACCCCTCTTTTGTGCACGCGTTCGACGCGAAAATTTGATTGTCATTTGAAAGAGGCCGTACGGAAAAATGTGACGTCACATGACTGAAACCACCTACCCACCCCCAGAGTGTGACGTCATATTCGAACGGCCCCTAACGTTATTGCGTCGTTAATTATTTTATAAAATCTGAGACCAGTTGTGAAAATTATCTTAGAAACTATTATGTCTACGGTGCCCCCGAGGTGAGGTTGACTCCGGTATAGCGTTTCATATCGAGACCCTTGACATCGATGATATCGGTATCGAACTTATCGAATGCAGTCGATATCGAATATCGATATATCGCCAAAATAAATCGATATGTCGATATATCGGTCAAATATCGATCAAATGTATCTCTACTAGAGAGCCCCCCCCCCCCCCCCCCCGATCATTAGAACATTTGCAAGAGTATGTTCGCAAACCAAACGACAAGTACCGCGTAAAAACAAAGAAGTTAAAAGTGCTGGCCAAATAAATATTTAGGAAGCAAAGGACTTAATAATGTAGATTAAACTTTTCACGAAAATCTATCTATGACCCAGGTTCAAGATGAAAATAAGCCTTTAAAATAAGTAAATTAACAAGCTTTTGAATTAAGGGCTTCCCAAATCCCGTTGTTTAAGCGTTTAAGGAACGACCTTTGATTAAGGTGCTCTGGTGTCAGCCGATTGCCGGTGTCGGTGCCAGTGCGACAGAGAAACCGCTGGTGTTTCGGGTGGCTCGCGCAGCGTTAGTCACAGCCTCGTCGACGCTACCTTCCGCGGGGAGATTTCTCAAACTGTTGCGCAAGAAAGGGAACTTTCATCCTCCGCGATATATTGTGCCAAAATATCGATTATCGAATATATCACAGGGGGCGGTTTCGATACATTATCGAAATATCGTCGCGAAATATCGATATTTCGATAAATCGATATCATATCGGGCATCGCTACTCCGGTATGATGCAAGAAGATTGTGGTCCAAATTTGAGCCATATACTAAGAACCGTTCTCGAGAAATCGCGCGGACACACAGACACACGGACACACAGACAGACAAAACATTTTTGGGACAGTGGGGTAAGGGCTTCGCTTTCGCTCAGCCAACAATTGTACCAACATGCCTATAAAAATAATTCCCGTTTATTTTACTGAAGCAGACGTAACCAATCTCCTTTAGTCCAGAGTTGCCCATGCGATCACATCAAATCCGGTTGATTTTAGAGTGGCGCCTAGTTCTCTGAGGAGGCCTGTTGTCGCCAACTCGGCTGTATATTCGCATCGGTCTGTGCTTTGGTTGGCGCTTCGCACGGCGGCAGTGGCTTGTGATGGTCGTCCACGAAATGTCTGATAACAATGTCGGCTTGATCGCGCGGTCAAATGGGCCGCTTCACCGTGTAGAGGGTCGCCGGTTCAAAAGTTAGACCTGTCCGTTTTCATTCAATTTTTTTCTTCACTTAAATTTTCAAGCTGTGATTGACTTTTATCAGAACATATCGTTCGGGTAAACTTTTCACGTTGCTGTACGAAAACGGTTCGACATCTCGGCCTCAAATTTTCTGCACCGCCCATAGAAACACTAAGCTCGGCGCCGGTCAATCAGAATTGTTCTAGCGTTTCTCAAACTCTAGATATAACATTCAAAATAGGTCAAAATCACGTCACAGGAACTCCGAACGGAGCCCGTTTTTCGAAATTTCGGCTCGGTCACGCTGTGGGCAGGACCTTTATGTACCTTGTATCAAAATCCCAAGTCGATATTTTGAACGGTTTGGCTAGGACCCCAGATAAAATCGTAGAGAGACAGCGAATATAACTGAAACGAACTGACGAGACTGATCTTTCCTGTATTTATCTGATCCACCTGAGATTCCATAAATTTAATCTGATCCTTTCATAAATTTTATTGCTGTTTCCTGAATATAGCCCGATGCCAATGGCGGTTCGTGACCATGTAAAAGCAGTCGATTTTTGAACTGTTTTACCGCTGACCGAAACTGAACCTTGCTGTTCGATACACTGACCGACACTGAATCCAACTGACATTCGCACACGAAGAAACTCCGTTGATTGTTAGTAACTGTCAGTTGAAAGTTGTGTTATAGATTGTCTGACGTTGGCTGCATTTTACCGAGTGCCAAGTGACATTCAAATTCCAGCTACTTTCAGTTGCTGTTTTGAACTGACGTGCACGCAGACCGCACTGATCTTTGTGCGATAGTGAAATCAGTTTGGCTTTTCCGAACATTAGTTAACTTATTTAACTGACATTTTCGTCGAATGGACTGATTTTTATCCGTTTTTATCTGTCGTCGAACAAGCGCGAATCCAGGGGGGGGGGGGGGGGGGGCAAAGGGGTAATTCCCCCCCCCCCTCAAGGCGCCCAAAGGGCGCCGGAAATGTAGGCAACCAGCATAACTTTTCCGCCTGTAAGTAGGCAAAAAGCGTGACTTTCCCCCCTCTTGAGCCGCTACTGGATCCGCCACTGTCGTCGAAACCAGCTGGGTTTTTGCGATTATCACTCAATGTCATCTGACGTTAAGATAAAACGTACTGACTTGCGTGTGGCAGGCAAGTTCAGCAATCATCTGCAAAATTCATTTAAACTATTGCGTCCATGCACAAAATTCAGTTGGTTTAAGAAACTCCTCAGTATCAAATAATCAGTTAAAAATCAGTGTGTATCCAATAACACTCGGTAACAGGCTCAGTTCTGGTAATGTTCGGTTAAAAAATACGTAAAAGCAGTAAAATTACGAACGATCCAGTTAGGTTACATTTAGCAAAAGTAGCCTTACAGGCAAGTTAAGATTCAGTTAAAATCGTTTATCTTCACCTACGATTTTATCTGGGGTCTTACGGGAGCAAAAAATGTAGTTTCGCTCCCGAGTGTACTCCGTTGGAGCAACTAACTTTTCGTTAGTGCAATAAACGAGTACAAGTTCCCTAAACAAAATTTTAGTTTTCAAAACCAAATTTACACTGTTTGTCTGAAAATCAACTGAAACATGAGTTGCCTAAATTTTACAGATGAGAGTCTCGCTACTAGCCAGCTTGGTGGCTGTTTTTTCCCCTTAGTCATAAGAAAGACCCTTCTCAATCTCACCGCTGTGCATCAAAGCGTTCTCGAGATAGCACATGGACTCACGAACAGGAAAAGACATTCGGCCAGTACTGGAGTACCTAGTACTTATCATATATCTTCCACTACTCATGTTGTTTCCCTTAGTACTTAAAGTTGGAGCCGATTCCCTGCTCTGCACTCACCATCATCCCAGCGGTTGGTCGGTTTAAGCAGGTATTTGTTTTCGAGCAGTTGCTGCTTAAATTCTTCGACGTTGGAGCATTGTGGGAAAGTTCCCCCGATGCCTGAGATTACTATGTCAGCCATGATGAAGCAGCGCGTACCCTTCACCGACTGGTCTGCACTGGCGGGAGTTACCGGGAGAACCTATTCCCCGTAAGAAGTGGCAACGCGCACAACACCAAACAGCACGCACATGAGCTCCAGCAGTCTGCTCTGAAGTGTGAACAAACACAAGGAGGTTCTAGATACTGCTTGCTAAATCGCGAATGACTACTTGTAATGAGAGTGGCCACTCAACGCCTCGTAGCGGCGGGAGCTCGACTGGGAATGGCGAGGTCACTTTAGAGCGTTGTCCCGACAGCGACCAAACAAGTCGCCAATGAGCTAATTAACACCGACGTAACGGTGGGTCAACAAATCGCACGCCTCCACTCTCTATTCATGTCCTCAGGCGCCGGCTCCCATGTCACTAACAAGGGTATCGGCTCTGCGAAGTGCAAGGTCAGCAGAGGAAAGTAGTGTGACCCGTTTTACTGTTCACAGTTGACCGAATTGGGGCAGAAGGAATAACACTGCTGAAATAAAATGTGTCGGGGACTGAATAGAGGTTTCCTATCAGACTTGGAGACGGATGTTGGAAAACAACAAGCTGGCCCCGTCCCTCCATTTTCGCTGCGCTCCACCAGCACCTCGGTTCGGCAGGGGAACTTGGCTACCTGAGGCGTCTTTTCGTTAGCTACCGCTGTAGGACAGGGGTAGCGTGCTGCGACGTCACAAGCCGTAACCACGAACGAAAATAAGGCGGTGGTCTCGGTAGCGCGGGAAGTTGAAAGCTGTCGGAAGTGACCTATATTGGAAATTAAAAGAGGCTCCTAGGGTTAGTATCACTTATTATTGATGAATTCGACGATGATGATGATATATTCTATGCTTATATGTTTTGTTACTAATTGAAGAGAAAATCATTTTTTTTTCTGAAAATGTTAGGGGTATTCCCTAACTATCTTTCAAACTTACATATATTGTGGATGAGACAAGGGATGAGAAACTAATTGTCATTTATATAAATGATCGCCCCATTATCATCCACAACCAAGCGATGCTGGTCAAACTTGAATGCTTCCCCCCCCCCCCCCCCCCGACTCTGCTACCCTACCTCACAATCCACCTCCGGAGATGGATTGCGCGGTAGCTCGCTACCAGCCTACCAGTGACGTCACAACCCGTCCCCTACTGCTAACGAAAACGGGCCTGGTAGCGTGCGGTAGCGAAACGAAAAGACGCCTCTGGCAGCGTTTCCGGAGGGCTTTCGGGCCCCCGCCGCAGATCTCTATGCAATCGAAAATCTAAACGTCTGAGAGCGAACGTGTGAAGGTTGGTTTAGAGTGTGGCGCTTGACATTGACGCGGACGCCGTACGCCCCTTGGATTCTTTCATTTCCGCTTCGATTTTGTCTAAAATCTGAAAGAATTCAAGGGGTTAAGGTGAATTTAGAGATGACGCTGACGCCCAATGCTTCCTGGATTCTTCTACTTTTTAAACCAAATCGAATCGGAAATGAAAGAATCCTTGGGGCATTCGGCTTCAGCGTCATGCGTCACGCGTCGACTCTAAACCGACCTCTCCCGTCCCGTGCAACTATGCGCGCCGTCATCATTGAGGTTATCATGCCGCGGCCAACCCTAATCTCAAAAACCACATACCCTTCAGATATATTTCGATCATAAGCTGCGATACAATACGAATTGTTGCCGCAATGGTAGACAGATAGCCATGAGAAAATTAACTGGCATTGTCAGTTAAAAGGGTACTCCCGCTGAACCTCCGGGCTGTTTTAGGAGTTTAAAGCCCATCCCTACGCGATTCATTGGAAGCGGCCGAACGTGTGTATGCCGACTTATCGTTCACACCAACACTCCAAATTGAAGGATAAGGGTAGAATCGCGTGAGACTATTAGCCCGGCTCCTGCCGCTTCCAATGAATCGCGTCGGGATGGGCTTCAAACTCCTAGAACAGCCCGGAAACTCGCAATGGTAGACAGGTAGCCATGAGAATCTTAACTAGCATTGTCAGTTAATAGGGTACTCCGCTGAATCTCAGAACGGAAGTAAGAAGAAGGCAAGAAGTACTAAAAGACGGGCGAGGAGGGAGGTGAACTGTTTCCGGTTCCATCAACCACGCAACAGATTAGGTTCCCTTCCCCCCTACGAGCCATTTTTTCGATCAATGGAATTTGAAATATTTTTGTAATGATTCAATTTCAAAGCCGCCTATCTGTTAGTTTATGTTTGCTCTTGGTTTCGTTTGGGATTGCCGGAATGTAATTTTAAAGAAAATATTCGTTGACTACCTATAACGTAAGGAACATTGCGCTTCCAAAGCTTATTTGTAACTTCTGAAAGATGTCAGAGTACCGTGTCCTTCTTACATAGGGAAAAAACAACATTTGTTTACTATCTGTGGTTGAGAGGTTAAGTGGTCCGCAAGGTTTATGAAGATAGTGCAGCATGTAGCACTGAAACAGATTTGACATTGGGTGTTTGCTTCATTTGATCATCTCTCCTTTCAAATCAAGTTAATTCCTGCCCTGCAGTATGCCCTAACCTTAAACCGTGCTCTACTATTGCCAAGTGAACATTGGGTCAAAACAACATGGCGAGTTATACATGGATTGGATACTACTGTATGTCACCAAAGAATATGTGAAAACCAGTGTCGTTGATTACAAATTTGTTGCTAATGACAGTCTGTTTGATGTGTTACAGTCTCATGTGCATGTATATCTGTGGATTCTCAAGCCGCTTCGCTGTGTCTTCTGCTTGGTTGTAAAAGACTAGACAAGGAGCGACCTCAACTTTCTTAAGTGCACAAGGTAAGCTCTCAAGAAGAGATTTTATCTGTATTCTGTGTGTAGATCTTTATCGGTTTAATCAAAAATTCATTCTTATTTCAGATGATGACAAGGTTTAAACACGCTGTACATGCTGGACACTTCATGACGCTGAAGTCTTGCTACCAACTACTGACTTGGTAAATTTTTAGTTGACATGTAATAGCAGACAGTATCTGTTTAGTTCGTTTGAAACACTCTTCTGTTGTTTGTTTTTTTGCAAATGTGATTTGCCATGACCAAAATGTGTCTGCTACAATTTTTCATTTATTTCATTTAAATTTCCTTTTCTATCCCGGCTATTGAGTACAGCCCCACTCACACTTGTTTCAATATTTCCATTTCAGCACTTAATTATTTATCATCGAGTGCAGTTCGGCATCCTGAGGCTAAATGTACTGCTTTCATTTGTAAGTAGCTGCCCAAATATCAATTCAGACTTACTTGATCCAAAACCTTTTACTGATTCTCAACTAAAAATGCTAACATTGTTTTTGTTTGTTCTTCTAGGTTGTTTTCTAGAGTGAAGAAGTAGAGCAGATATCGCATCAAGCATCAAATTTTATGACAGGGACGCTGTTCCCTACACCTTTTTTCCATGCTCTTGGTGACAACTTGCTTCTTTTCATTTCCAATCTAAAACATTTATGAACTAAAACTAGATCGAAAAGGAATCTCACGTGTGGGGCTCTAACAGTCCTTGGTTTATACTGTTGTGATGGTCATACTTAAATTCTTTTCTCTCAAGGTGTGAAATAAATGTCATCGAGTAATTTGTCTTCTGTTCACCTTATTTCTTTTAAAATCTGTCTTAGTATTACATATAAAGATTCTCATCAAAACTTACACAGTGGTCTAGAAAAACGAGTGGTGTCCATTTGAATCAAATAATAAGTGTGGTAAGCTGTGCACACTTGAGCTGTAGCTAAGGAGTACTAAAAGCAAATGTGAAAATACCATAGAGGCACCAAAAAATGTTATTATTTGCAGATCGAAGTTAAAAATACAATTCACACTTCCACTCAACCTTTCAAATAGAGACCGGTTTTAGTTTTAGATCATGCTAGATGCCAATTCTTTAACTTTGAGCAGAATCAGACCAGGAATTAGAATGAACATCCAGTTAGATATTATGAATATTCTACGCCTGGACTGCCGACTGCCTGTTGCCAAAACCGGGGGCTCAGGTGCATGCTGCAGGTGACGTTGGGCAGAACAGGGCCTTCTTGGGTGGGGAAGGGGGGGGGGGGCAAAACGGCAGTCCCCCTCTTATCCGCACCTGCTCGAATGGGTGGAGCGGTGAGTGATACAAACTTCAACTTGGAAACCGACGCCCTCTGAACCCGGAAACATACGGAGTGCGAGACCAGGTGCTGCTGCAGGTGTCGTTTAGCAGAACAGGCCCTTCTTGAACCGGTCTGGAATGGGGCGAAAAGTGCGAGATACGAACGTTTACGTGAGTTAAATGACCGCCTGTGTTACCAGCAGAGCAGCAAATAGCGGACCTTCACCCCGTAAGGTTAGGTTATCAGAGGTCGGGTTCAAATATCCGGTGCGGTAGGTAATATTTGCGGGGGATGGGGATATCAGTAAGGCGGGCAGGGCAAGTAGGAAGACCAAACCAGTGACTCCATCATACGCCTGTGCTGGGGGCGGATCTAGGATCGGCTTAATGGGGGGGGGGGGGCAATGCCCCGCTTTTTGCCTACTTACAGGCAGAAAAGTTATGCCGGTTTTCTACATTTCGAGCCCCAGGGGGGGGGGGGCATAAAGGCCTGTTGCCCCCCCCCCTAAATCCGCCCTTGCGCCTGTGCCTTGCAGGCTGGCCTACCCTGGACTCTCAAAGGCACTACAGGCCACACACGCTTTTCATGTACTTGTGCGTCCTGCCTCACGGGGCCCGGGTAGGCAACTAGGACTCCTGCATGGGCGCGTGCATAGCGGGTCGGCCTACCCTCGCACTTGCAGGCGCCTCAGAGAAGCTCAATACATTTTTAAAAAAATGCTACGCTACGCTCGCCACATTACGCGCAGAAAAACGGAGCGTACCCCTAGTACTTCTTGCCTTCTTCTTTCGTTCTGAGTTTCAGCGGAGTACCCTATTCAGAGGTTAGTCCCCAAATTCGGCGTGGCCTTTCACATCTACATTTCTCATACCTGCTACCTGCTCTCGTGAGTTTCCGGCCTGGAAGTGATTGTTTCTTCTTTAGCTTCCGCTTCTGGGCCTCGTTCAAAACCTCTATTGTGATAATCTACAGGGTGTTCCAAAAATTGCGCCTGGTTGGTTTTAATCGTACGAACCTCACCAGGACACCTGTCGGTGCGCACAGGCCCCCCTCCCCCCGATTAATAATTTTTATCCCCCGCCAATTTTGGCTGCATAGTC
Organism: Odontothrips loti; assembly: GCA_038380765.1. Taxonomy (NCBI): domain Eukaryota; kingdom Metazoa; phylum Arthropoda; class Insecta; order Thysanoptera; family Thripidae; genus Odontothrips; species Odontothrips loti. The sequence goes on from CM076243.1 coordinate 7,976,138, forward strand.
ATGTAAACACAAAACTACTGCTAGCAGACGCTCTACTGACTACTACGGTCAAATCCGCCTCCTTAACGGGAATACCCTATGATCATGTTACACTTCCATAAATTATGTCAAAATTTTAAACGACTATTCTGGAATGATGTTAATAGTTTACATGATATACTGAACAAGGTAGGAGTACGCTACCACGTCGGGACGTAAGAGGCTTCGCTCATCGCACTGTTCCCCCCCCCCCCCCCCGCACCACCCCTACCTTGGTCTGGCAGCGGCAGTCATTGGGCTCTGTAAGGCATTGCGGCAGTGGCGCCAAGAACATCTGAAGACGGTGATGCAAGCAGTCGTACCTCCCTCCCTTTTTAACCTCGAACCTCCCTTTTTTTAACCCCCCCCCCCCCCGCCCGATTCCCGTTTTTTTCTGCGAAGCAACCAAATATATTTTTTCCACTCAACACCTGCATATAAGAGGAAAATGCATGAAATTATATGTTTGTGCGTGATTTGCGCGAATATGTAGTATCGTGCACTGTTTCATGTAACTACTGCGATGTTCAGTGAATCAGTGACAAAAAAAAAAAGCATTGATAAAGTGAGAATTAAGGTATGTTTTATCTTCAACGTGTGTTTATTTATTCACGCACTTTGTAGAGGCATATAATCACAATACACTTATAATCAATTATATAAAATACATCAAAACAAACAACGTATTTGGATTTCAGATTTTAAGGCAGGACTCGATTCACTTCCAAAAATTTAAATCGAGAGCAGAAAATGCCTGGCTGGCGCACGGCGCTCATCGAGTTTGCGGTGCGGTCGGCCTCTTGCCCGAGCAATCGGTAGCAAACCTGAGCGCATTCGCGACCGTGATGTAGTTACAGTACTATGCCATTAGAATTCACACGGTATGTACGCCAGTGTGCGAGGGGGGGAGGGGGGACTGAAAACGGGCGAGAATCGCGTACGTAATTTATGAACGGCCCCTTACGTCTCCCCTTTTTCGCTTTCTTTCTTCTCTCCCTCCCCTCCCTTTTCCTTCCTCCCAGAAAGTTCCTCCTACCTATTTTATCTAATCTATCCACCCCTACCCCTATACCATTTCTGAATTTGTTGCCTTTCTTTCCCTTTCCTTCTCTTCTCTCTCCTTCCTCTCCCTTCTTCTCTTTCTCTTCTTTCCTTTTCCCCTCTCCTCTCCTCCCTCCCTTTCGCCCTCTTACCTCCCTCCCTTTTTCGCCAGACGGTGATGCACGTGCATCACCGTCGACCCCTTCTTGGCGCCACTGCATTGCGGGGCCAAACAAGTCACCGATCACTTAATTGACTCTGGCCTGAAATCACTCTGAACAGACGTACGGTTGGGTGCACCTCCCCCCTCCCCCTTGTTTTCGTATAACCTATTTTTCCAGGGGCCGCTCAGGCCCAGGCCGAAACCCAAGCTTTTTCTCGTCGCCAACCCGCGTCATCTTGAAGAAGTTATTTTTAATAAATTTGCCTCTCTCCGATGGAGTCCACTTTGATCGAAGGTGAGTTGCGAGAAAGTAATGCATCAACTGTGCTCATTCTGTGACGACGTCTGCCTTCTTCCCCCCCCCCCCCCCCCCGCCTGCCCCGCCCCCTTCCAGTTTGTTGATGTTTGCTCTCGGTTTCGTTTTGAATTGCCGGAATGTAATTTTTAAAAAATATTTGTTGACTACTTATAATGTAAGGCACATTGCGCTTCCAAAGCTAGTTTGTAACTTCTGAAAGGTGTTAGAGTATCCTGTCCTTCTTACATAGGGAAAAAACATTTGTTTACTATCTGTGGTTGAGATGTTAAGTGGCCTGCAGGGTTTATGATGATAGTAAAGCATGTAGCACTTAAACAGATTTGACATTGGGTATTTGCTTCATTTCATCATCTCTCCTTTAAAATCAAGTTAATTTCTGCCCTGCTGTTTGCCCTAACCTAAAATTGTGGGGGAAAGGTGTTGCCAAGTGAATATCGGGTCAAAACAACATGGCGAGTTAAACATAGATTGGATACTATGTCACTAAAGAATATGTGAAAACCAGTGTCGTTGATTACAAATTCGTTGCTAATGACAGTCTGTTTGATGTGTTACAGTCTCATGCGCATGTATATCTGTGGATTCTCAAGCCGCTTCGCTGTGTCTTCTGCTTGCTTGTAAAAGACTCAGCTCAACTTTCTTAAGTGCACAAGGAAAGCTCTCAAGAAGAGATTTTATCTGTATTCTGTGTGTAAATCTTTATCTGTTTAATTTAAAATTCATTCTTATTTCAGATGATGACAAGTTTGGTGCTGTACATGCTGGACACTTCACGACGCTGCTCAAGTCTTGCTACCAACTACTGACTTGGTAAATGTTAAGTTGACATGTAAGAGCAGACAGTATCTGTTTAGCAAGTTTGAAACACTCTTCTGTTGTTTGTTTTTTTTGCTAATGTGACTTGTCAAGACGGAAATGTGTCTGCTACAATTTTTCATTTATTTCATTTAAATTTCCTTTTCTATTCCGGCTATTGAGTACAGCCCCACTCACACTTGTTTCAATATTTCCATTTCAGCACTTAATTATTTATCATCGAGTGCGGTTTTGCATCCCGAGGCTCCTCCTGTTTGTGACTGGAATCTATTTATCGTAAGTGTACTGCTATCATTTGTAAATAGCCGCAATATTTTCAGTCGTTATGTAGACAGTGGGAATTTCTCCCAAATATCAATTCAGACTTACTTGATCCAAAACCTTTTACTAATTCTCAACTAAAAATGTTAACTTTGTTTTTGTTTGTTTTTCTAGGTTGTTTTCAAGGGTGAAGAAGTAGAGCAGATATCGCATCAAGCATCAAATTTCATGACAGGGATGCTGTTCCCTACATCTTTCTTCCATGCTCTTGGTGACAACTTGCTTCGTTTCAAATCCAATCTAAAACATTTATGAACTAAAACTAGATTGAAAAGGAATCTCATTGGTTTATACTGTTGTGATGGTCATACTTATGTTCTTTTCTCTCAAGGTGTGAAATAAATGTGATAGAGTAATTTGTCTTCTGTTCACCTTATTCCTTTTAAAATCTGTATTATTGTTACATATAATGATTCTTATCAAAGCTTCCACAGTGGTCTAGAAAAACCAGTGGTGCCCATTTGAATCAAATAATAAGTGTGGTTAGCTATGCACACTTGAGCTGTAGCTAAGGAGTACTGAAAGCAAATGTGAAAATACCATAAAGGCACCAAAAAATATTATTTGAAGATCGAAGTTAAAAAAAAATTTCACACTTCCACTCAACCTCTCAAATCGAGTCTGGTTTTAATTTTAGATCATGCTAGATGCCAATTATATAACTGCGAGCAGAATCAGATCAGGAATCAGAATGAACATCCAGTAAGATATTATGAATATTCGACGCCTGCACTGCCTGCCGACTGCCTGTTGCCAAAACCGGGGGCTCAGGTGCATGCTGCAGGTGACGTTGGGCAGAACAGGGCCTTCTTGGACGGGGCGGGGACTCGAATGCAGAGGCCGATCTCGGAGCGGCTTGAGGGGGGGGGGGCAATGTCCCGCTTTTTGCCTACTTACAGGCGGAAAAGTTATGCCAGTTGCCTACATTTCGGGCGCCAAGGGAAAAAAAGGGGGGGGGGGGGCAAAGGGCCTGTTGCTCCCATCCCCTCTAAATCCGCCCTTGCGCCTGTGCCTTGCATTGCAGGCTCTCCTACCCTGGACTCTCACAGGCACTACAGGCCCACACGTTTTTGATGCACTTGTGCGTCCTGCCTCTCGGCGCCCGAGAGGTAAGCAACTAAGACTCCTGCCAATATTAATGAATGATTCGTTGAGAAAATATTGAATAAGTATTGGAATGTGATCAGAAAGAAAAAGAACTGTATTTTTTGAGGTAAGTTAAATGATTGCTACGCGAAGAAGTTTCTGGAAAGAGCCCTAGTCTCGCTCGGGGTCTCAACTGCATTCTCAATCTGTACGCCAATTACAACGCAACGCGGCGCACCGCGGTTGCTACAACAGTCATCGTGTACCGCTTTCAGGCGGATTGTAACGCGAATTGCCTTTTCGGGTGCCCTAAGGGGGGGGGGGGGGGGCCGCCCCGTCGCCCCCCCCCCCCCCCCCCACGGAGTGGTACCAACCCGGGGTTGTTTTTACGACACAGGCGTACTGCGAAGTGGGCGAGGCCACCCTGCCGGGAGTCACGACCCCGACAGGCGTAACTTAGTCGAGAACGAGGGGGCTCACACCCCCTTCCCGTTGAGACGGAAAGCGGCTCATATACGGTATCCAACCAACCAACCTAACCCCCCACCCCAGGATCCGCGCCTGACAAACAGACAGAAATTTTTTTTTAGCCCCACCCGAGTGGCTTCGCTGTCATGTGTTTTAGTACTGTAGGCCTCGAAGCCTCAGCCATAATTGCAGTTTGAAATTTCTCTTTCTTGTAGCAATTGTATCCAACAAATTTATAATTGCATCCACTATTCTTCTTGATATCAAAATTGGGATCACGTATAATCTTGTTCTTTTCTATGAAGTCCTGTATATTCTCTAGCACTGCTGATTCTATAATACTCTAGAAAAATTCGAGGTCACAGCTATTGTTCAATAAGTATGTGGTTTCAGTTTACAATTTTTCTTTATAAGCGGTTTTATTTTAGTCGCCCTCATAGGTCAGAGGTTTAGAGGTCTGCAGGCGGTCGGTTCCGAGCGAACCGCCTCGATCGCCTCGTACCGTACCGCTTGGGTACTGGAGTAAGGATTCCTTATTCTAGTGCCTGGACAGCAGTATTTTTAAACAGAAAATACTGCCTACCTATGTTTAAGCTGTTCTTAACGGAAACACACACTTACTACACTGAATACTATGAAAAGACAAGTGTTGGGCCTCGTTGTTAAGCAACCGCGGAGCACAAAATCTACCGCAGGTGGTCGGAAAATTTGTTGTTGCCTTCCTGACAGTAAATTTTGTGCCGTGAAAAATATTGTACGTCTGATGATATAGGTGCCAAACCCAAAAATAGGATACACAGTAAATCCTTATGTACATTTTAGTGCATAGTTCCGTTCAAAATTAAGCATACAGAAGCTTCCGCACACTTTTTGTGCATAATTCCGTGCAAAAGTGTACGTTACTCCGTACAAAAATGTGCATAAGGTTGTGCGTAAGCACTCCGTATGCTTAAATTTGTACATAAGGATTTAGTGTGTACTTTGTGAATAATCTTGGGGTTCAACAGACTTCAAATTTTGCACATATTTTTTAGATATTTTTGACGAGTCACACCCTTACAATTTACCCCCCCCCCCCCCCCCCCCCCCTCCCATTTGGACCACTCCATATTCTCTTCAGAAGCGTTTTCCCGATAATCGCCACCACCTCTCGAACCATCGCACCCTGTTTTTTCAGGTACGGATACGAGAATATCAGGAGTTGACGTTAACTATTTCGACGACAGTTCGACTGGGTCAATAAATCGTGTGAACTCCATTCTTTATTCTTGTCCTTCAAATTAAGTAGTAGGCTAATGCAGTGTCTGTCTATCGTGTCACTTACGTCAGGTAAGATGTCATGGTGAGGGTCAGCACACGGCGCATCATGGAGAGTAGGCAAAGTGATGTCTTAGCGGAAAGAACACTTACAGCTTGTTAACGTTAAATCACGATGGGCGATTCTACAAATATCAATCAATTTCTGTCTCCGGCCTCTATTTCCTTGTTATTCGGCCTAGAAACTCGGGGAAGGCATTTACTCCATACTTCACTAAATACCTGATATTGGCTAAGGTCAAAGTCAGTAATTAAATAAATATTTGGCGTCAAGGCAAGGAGCTGCCAAAAGTGTCCAATATAAACTCCGTAGTTGTGCTCTAACACTGCGATCATCAACTTTGGCGCCCTCTACTAGGGTGTGCCATACTTCATTTTTTTCGAAATTCGGTGTACGCGTTACCTCAATCGTGGCCATTTTTCATGCTGATTCCGAGGAAAAAAGGTAAAAAAATTTGGAGGCCGTTTAGGGGGTCCGACTCGCTTCGGTTGGGGGCCTAAATGCCCCTCTACAGAACAAAAAATTAATGTTGTCAAAAAATTTCGAAAAAAGATTCCCTAACCCAAATCGACCAAAGTAGGGCCCTATGGACTGAAATTTCAAGGAAAACGTCGTATCTCTTATGGTTTCAGAGATATCGGTATTGAAAGTGCAATAATCGATTTTTGAGTCCAAAATGGTACACGGTTCCGTACCGTGCTCCGTGGCGAATCACGGACAGCTAAAGTTACTCAATAACGGAAATTTCCGTAGTTTTTTTTTTTTACAGTGCGGAGCCGTTTTCCTCAAATATCAATGGTAAATTGACGAAATTTACCGTCATCGATCATCAGAGAGCGTCGGTTCCTTAGTTGAAATTTGTATCACACACCGCTGTCCCCATTCGAGTCCCCGCCCAAGAAGGAACCCTGCCGGAGCTGCTCCGCGCGGCCTGAGGCTGCACTTCCCCGAGCCGCGCGGTGGTAGTTTGCGCTGTGTGACTCTACCAAATATGGTCGTGACATATCGTCAGCGAGAGCTACGCCTCCAAATTTTTGAGTCGGCTCGTAGCTGACGGCGTGGCACGTGCTGTGTAACTTTTCATATCGTTAGCTTTCGTATCCGCTTTTGTGATTCTTGTCCCCTTCTTGTTTCCGGTCAAGCTCTACTCCGGAATGCCCTATTGATAAAAATCGCCGTCCCCGTTGTCGCCGTGGTGCGTGCGGGTGCCATCGCGGGGAACACATTTGAGGCTGCCCTCGCCGCCGCAAACGCCGACGCGGTCGAGGATGCGATGCGCGGCGATGCGGGCACACGAACGGTTGCGGAGACCGGGGTGCGGCGGCGGTGGCTAGCCCTGGGCGGTATCTGATTTTCGATACCGCGGAGCGGTAAAAAAGTTACTCACGATATCTGCGGTATACCGATGCCGGTAAAATACCGCGATACCGTAATACCGGGCCGGTAAAATACCGCAATACCGAAATACCGGGCCGGTAAAATACCGCGATACCGAAATACCGGGCCGGTAGAATACCGCGATACCGAAATACCGGGCCGGTAAAATACCGTGATACCGAAATACCGGGCCGGTAAAATACCGTGATACCGTAATACCGTCCGGTATAATATCGCAATACCGTGGCGGTAAAATACCGGTATTACAAGATTACCGGAAATGCTGCGACTGTGCTGTGATAGCGGTAAACCTTGACGGGAATGGTGTATGGAGGGTGGAAGGATTTGTAGTTGAATGTGTACTCCAAATGTACTCTGGCTTTCGATTGTTAAGTGTAAGTTAACTGCACCGTCAATAGGTTCCATTCTCAGAAAAACACGGCGAAAGAGGCGAGAGACGGCAGGGGGCGGGTGGCGCGGGATGCGGGCAGGGCACAGGGATGGGGACGGATCCACGCAACCCCACCCACGATACCGTTTTAATTGAAAGTACCTTTTACCGGGTATCGCCGGTATATCGGTATCGCCGGTATTTCGGTATTGCCGGTATTTTGATATCGCCGGTATTACGGTACTGCCGGTATTTCGGTATCGCCGGTATTTCGGTATTGCCGGTATTTCGGTATACAAAATAGCATACCGTGCCGACGGTATAAAAAATACCGCGGTTTTTACCGGTATATCGGTATACCGCCCAGGGCTACCCTCGGGCCCGTGCCGCCTGCTGTGCGCCGGCCAGCTGCACCCGCAGGAGGACCAGGTGGCGGCACTCCTGGAAGGTGAGGCGGCGGCGACGTTTGGCGTCCCAGTCGCATTGCTTGTTGTTCTTGCACCCGGCTGTGCTCGCCGGCTGTGGTATTGCATACGAGGCACCGGCTTTGAAAGGCCGTCCACATATTACGTCATCACATTTTTGACTATATTTGACCCCTCCCTGCCCCATGTCATCAACCGTCATCTGAGCCCTGCCCCCCCCCCCTGTTGACGTCATATTTGCAAAAGGGGGGAAAATGCATATTTCCCGTAAAACCAAATGCTATTCTTTCCATGCAAGGGTATTAGCCCCCAAATACGCTTTAAAAAAGCCGGAATAAAGTTCCCTGCCATCCATGGTGCCGTCGGAAACCAACGCGACGTGTCGAGACAGGTCAAATTTTCAAATTTTCGTGTTTCAAAATATGACGTCAACATTGTACGAGCCCCCCTCCCCCCACGTCATTTACCGTCATGACGGCGGTCAACCCCCCCTCCCCTCCCAAATGATCACGTAATATGTGGACGGCCCCTCACGCCGTCGTCGTCGGGAGTAGGTCGCTGCCACTCGTCGGGAAGAGGTTTTCTTGGCCGAAGCGAAGGGCCAGGTCGAAGCGAGGCAACAGGGATTCATGACTCGAGCGCCTGATAGAAGCTGGGTAGGCAGACCCGCTCCACGGACATGCAGAATGGGTAGTCTACCTGCCAGGCGTTGAGTGCGCTGCAACGGGAGAGCGGCGATACTCCGCTGGACAGCACCCGTGGCACGGGGTATCGCGGCCGCGAACTGAAACGAACTGACTCACCGGTGGATGGGCTGCTGGCTCGCGTTTCCCACAGCCCTATACCTACAGCTAGCTGGCGCCTCTTGGTTCTGGCACGGATAGGGACCTACCTTTCACTCCTGGCGGTAGGCCGACGGGTCCCTTTTCCGAGCCTGGCTGTCAGGTGGTGGCCCAGGCGATTCGCCAAAGGATCGTTAGTTAAACTGGAGTTTACACTATACATGTTAAACTGGAGTTCTCTGACTACCCTTCTTTCTGTTTCATAAATCAAAAAGGAGTTCGAGTGAGTAGCGGGCTCTGTGGTCGGAGGTGGAAAATTAGGTTAGTGCAGAGTTCATTTTTAACGGTAAAAGTAATTGTTTTCATTTTTATCGGACTTTGGGGCAGTGTAGTTTGTCTACAGTAAAACTACGCACGTTTCACAGTTAAAGTACAGTTTCCCTACCAAAGAACTGGCGCAAAACTGACCAGAAAAGTGACAGCTAGAAAGCAGGTGCAACATCAGTTGCATCTTCAGATCAACATTTCAGAAAATTAGCAGCTTGCTTTACAAAGTAAGTTCAGAACTGACGGAGAACTAACCATATTCTGACCGCATTCTGGTCATAACTGATCAAAAACTATAGTTCGATCGAAATAACTGATACTTTTTCTACAGTCTAACTGCAGGTTTTTTTTGTGCTTGGATTGCACTTTTATTGTAGATATTTACACTTAAAAGTGACACCACAGTAGATGGTACAAATTAATTTCATTTTCTCATGTATTTAAATTCACTTGGGTATAATCTTTAACACTACTCTTCCACTATTGTTTCAACTAGAGATCCTTCCACCCGGGGGCCCTTGTCTTCGCGTTCTCGGGGCTTTTTCAACGGCACGGGTATGGCCGAATAAAGTGAATATAATTACATATCGGTTTGGTCGAGAGGTCGAGACCTGTGGGGGGTGGGCTCGGCAATGGTGCATTACAGAAGCTGTCGGAGGAGTTTCCTGTCGAACCGGCGCTTAGGCGACGAGTTCCCTGCAATGTGTCCTCAACCACTATGCGTGAACAAATAACATCAAGTTAAATAGAACGGTCTGCCCTCTTTCTATAGGTTCTAACCCTTACTTTTAATCTCCGTCAGTATCGACTCAGACTCATCTTGACAGCCTACAGCGCACTGCGTGCTGCGTCCCGAGGTAGAATCGGCTGGTCCCTGTCACCCTTATTTTCCGATGGCCCAATTTTGATGATCGAATTCTTCCTGGAATCGGAAGTAATTTGTCTATCACGCGCAATAATGCAAATGGTTAAATTCGCAGTAGAAATATTTTAATTTCTTTCAAATCGAAGTGTTAAATTTCTAACGCCCCTCACGGCTGATGGCGTGATAGATTTTCTCTGGACTGGATGTTGATCTCCTTGTTACCCTCTGCCGGAATCCGGTCCCATCTGGGCGGGGGCGAAAATGCCTGCTACATGCTACAGTCGTAGACCCTCGACTACTCTCTGCAGGTGTGTTTTACACTAGTGTTCTGCATCGGGCGGACATGGCACGGCAAGGCTATGTCCGAGCGTCGTCCGTCTCTCTCGCACTCACTAGGTTTCTACGAATGGACAGAGACAGAAGATTTCGGTTATGGCCCATGACCGAGCCAAGCCCGGCTATGCCCGCCCGATGCAGAACACTATTCCACACCGCCGTCGGGATTCCTTGTGATATGTGCAATTTCCGTAGGAAGAGAGAGATGATGCATGCGGTGCATACCTGGAGAAAGACAGATATGTGAGGCAGAGAGAGAAAGAGAGAGAGAGAGAGAGAGAGAGAGAGAGAGAGAGAGAGAGAGAGAGAGAGAGAGACAGACAGACAGACAGAGAAAGAGAGAGAGAAGAGAGGGGAAAGGGAGAGAGAGAGAGAGAGAGAGAGAGAGAGAGAGACAGAGAGACAGAGAGAGACAGAGAAAGAGAGAGAGAGAGAGAGAGGGAAAGGAGAGAGAGAGAGAGAGAGAGACAGAGAGACAGAGAAAGAGAGAGAGAAGAGAGGGGAAAGGGAGAGAGAGAGAGAGAGGAAGAGAGAGAGAGACTAAGTAATCACTAGACATTGGTAAGCACACTCAGAATAATACATGGTCTCGGAAGGATCAAGTCTTCAATTACGTTCTTCTAAGTGCAACTTGAAGAGGTCAATTACGTTTTTTTTTTTCGTTTTTTCTTCAATCAAAAATATTTGAGACGGCCGGTTCTGCGCTTTGTCGACCCAGGCTAGAACAATTGATATACACTGTAAACCTAGGGTGGTTAGAAACGATACGCCAAGGGCGTTTGCCACAGAAAACTACGCCCTACGGCGTCTCAGAACTAAAAACTGAGAAAGTTGGGGAAAAATCGTGACGCCATCTTTTGATATTTTGTTCAGGGCTGCTTGAAACGTGCTCTGAAAAAGTTTGAAAGTATCAAAAATTTGGCCGAAAATTTTTCTGGCCAACTTTAGACCGGTTAAGGCGTATCGCTGCTGCACACCCTTAGCATGGAGCACTGTGGGTACCTCCTACGGGCGTTCGCCCCATGAACTGTGTAATGGTGCGTACATTGTACGCAGCCAACGGACATGTGGAGGCTAAAAGGTGCATGCAATGTAAGCACCATACACAGCGCACAGCGCCCGGCCACCCAGCCGGCTGATCCAGCCTATCTTTAGGAGGCTCCTGTTCGGAATGTACTGCTCGGAAAGATATGCACAGCATCTAAAAGCTCAGAGTTTTTACTAAAATCGGCTCGCTTATTTCCCCCCCCCTCCCCCTTCCCATCTAAATTCGAGAAGGACTGCGCGGGCCGTTGCGCGCGACTGGTCCCGTAAGGCCTGTGCTTTCGCTCGGAGCGCCAGTGAGGTTCATCCCTAAAAGGTAGGCAAAATGTGGTTGACGGAGTCAGCCGACTTTGGTCATAGTGGGGGACACTTTGGTAGGCACGTTCGGGCGGCCAGTTTTCGGTATCCTGTATCCTCTATTGTTCTAGACCCAGGGAAACACCTCCACCCTGATTTCAATGCCTCCCGCTGCCAGCGGGAAAGGGAGGGGGGGAGGGCGAGCGACACAAGTAGTGGGGGGCGGGGGCGGTGAGTCCCATTCATAGGCAAGAAAAAGGGCTGCCTGCCTGGTTGTGGGTGCCGAGGCCTCGCAGCAGGCTTCCGCCGACTTCGCCGGCCTTCCTTACGGCCTCGCACTGCGTAGCGGCCACCCGACAGTGTAGTGCAGTGTGCGGAGCGGTGCGGAGCGGCGCGGAGCGGTGTGGAGCGCCAGGACAACGTCGGCTTGCGACACCGCGCTCGTCTTCGCAGTCATCGCGTCGGCCTACCCGCAGTGGCCGCTGATGCCGTCCCCGCCGCCGCCGGCCGCCCCCGCGGCGAGACCCGTGCAGCAGCGCGCACTGATAGTCGTCCACGACCCGACCTCGGCGTCGGTGTCGTCCTGGGCGCTGAGCACGTTGGGCGCGGTGCCGTCCTGGACCCTGACCACAGCGGCATGCCGGGCGTCGGCCTCTCCGACGACAACCGAGCGGGCCCTGGCGCCGAAATCAGCAGTGAGAACTGCCCGGGCTGTCGCGGCGGCCTCCGCAGCTGCGACCAGGGTGTTGCTTCCAGCTTCAACAACATCAGTGTCGACAAGGACGACGACCAGTACGACGACCTCAGCAGCGTCGACTGGGACAGCAGCCTCAGTGACGTCGATGAGGACGGCGCGCTCGGTGACGTCAACCAGGACGGCGGCGTCGATGATGTCGACCAGGATGCCAGCGTCAATGACGTCGATGAGGACGGTGGGCTCGGTGACGTCAACCAGGACGGCGGCGTCGATGATGTCGACCAGGATGCCTGCCTCACTGACGTCGATGAGGACGGTGGGCTCGGTGACGTCAACCAGGACGGCGGCGTCGATGATGTCGACCAGGATGCCTGCCTCACTGACGTCGATGAGGACGGTGGGCTCGGTGACGTCAACCAGGACGGCGGCGTCGATGATGTCGACCGGGATGCCAGCGTCACTGACGTCGATGAGGACGGTGGGCTCGGTGACGTCAACCAGGACGGCGTCAACCAGGACGGCGTCGTCGATGATGTCGGCCAGGATGCCTGCCTCACTGACGTCGATGAGGACGGTGGGCTCGGTGACGTCAACCAGGACGGCGGCGTCGATGATGTCGACCAGGATGCCTGCCTCACTGACGTCGATGAGGACGGTGGGCTCGGTGACGTCAACCAGGACGGCGGCGTCGATGATGTCGACCGGGATGCCAGCGTCACTGACGTCGATGAGGACGGTGGGCTCGGTGACGTCAACCAGGACGGCGTCAACCAGGACGGCGTCGTCGATGATGTCGGCCAGGATGCCTGCCTCACTGACGTCGATGAGGACGGTGGGCTCGGTGACGTCAACCAGGACGGCGGCGTCGATGATGTCGACCAGGATGCCTGCCTCACTGACGTCGATGAGGACGGTGGGCTCGGTGACGTCAACCAGGACGGCGGCGTCGATGATGTCGACCAGGATGCCTGCCTCACTGACGTCGATGAGGACGGCGGGCTCGGTGACGGCGTCGGGTACGGCGGCCTCACTGACATCGACCAGGACGGCAGTTTCAGTGACGTCGACCAGTACGGATACCTGGATGACATCGACCAGGACGGGGGCCTCTGTTTCGTCGATCAGGACGGCGGCCTCAGCCCCAGCGGCGTCGGCTTCGCCTTCATCAACTTCCTCGGCAGCGACAGCGACACGTGGACGGACTCAGGCTCGAGGTGGAGCATGTCAAAAGTGCAGCGTGCATGTCGGACCGATCATGAACATCTCGCACTCGTCATATGTCCTCTGTCCGTACCGACATTGCTTATGCTCTCGCTGCGTTCTGACCACGTGAGTATGACTGGAGTTGGCATTCTTTTGACAGGCCCTGTTAGGGGCTGGCATTACCGTTATCCTAGGTCGCAGCTTTCTCGGCTCCTTCACAGCCCTAGCCAGTTCCTCCGCAGCCCTAGCCATGGCGACCTCAGACGCAAGGGGCCCGTTTTCTGTTCCTTCTCCTTCTGTTTGTGCATAAAAAGTGGCGTCGCATTAAGCTGAGGCTGGAGTTTGTGTGCCTTGGCCGGCTGCTGTTAGTAGGCCCTTGTCTATACACTTATGGCCCTGCGGCCGGGCGGCCCATTGGTCGATGCGCTCATTGGCTGGCCCAGGCGGGGCCCGGCTGGAGCCGGCCGGAGCCTCACTCCCCCACCTCCTCCCCATGCTTCCGGCCTTCCTAAAATACACAGAGAGGCATGAGTACAGCTCCTGCTTTCGGGACCAGAGTTTGGCTCAGTCCCGCTTCCCCCCCCCCCCCCCCGATCCCCTGGCAATTCCAAGTCGGCTCTACAACCTCGCACAGTTACGATTTAACAACGAAAACACTCTGCCGCGATGCGGCAAAAAGGGCTGGGACGTGTAAAAAAATCCGAAAAATTTAACCTTCCAAAAGCTGATCGCGCCAAATCCGTCCTATGTTTATTGGTCTCCGCACACGTCGCGCGCAGTGTCGCAGCGGTGGGAGAGGGGGAGGGACGGCTTCCCCGCACCTCGCACCTCCTCACTCCGCCACGTGCGAGGGAGAAGTTGTAGACTGTCCTTGTCTATTCATGCCTGGAACTCGAAACAGACCCTCTCTTTCGGGGCCATCCATAAAGTACGTCCGGGTTGAAAGGGAAGGGGGGGAAGGGCGAAAACGGACGGTGGCAGGCGAGGGGGGAGTGGGGGGGGGGGAGGAGCATGGAGCATTTCGAAAGGATTCAAGATGAACGGCGAACGGAGAAAGCCCTTGTCAATCTTTTTTTTAAGGCAGCTATTTTTTTTTTAAATAGGCGTTTCAGAGCATAAGGAATCGTTTGGCGTCAAAAAATCGAGGTCGAAATTTTTCCCAGTCAGCCGTTTGTCTGCACTGCTAAAAAAGAGCATGTTGTTCCTATAGGGAGGGTCGAACAGTTGTCCTAGTATTCGAGAAAATCTACGAGTCTAGCGGGCATTTTATCCCCCGCCTGGATGAGACCGGATTCCGGTAGAGGAGAACAAGCGAGATCCTAAAAGTCCCAAAAAGTTCCATCACGCGTTCGGCCCTTGAGGGGCGTTAGAAATTAAACTTTTCGTTTTTAAAGAAATCAAAATATTTCCACTGCAAATTTTTTAACCGTTGTCATTATTGCACGTGATAGACAATTTCCTTCCGATTCCAGATTGTATTCGACCATCAAAACTGGCCCATCCACCAATTAGGTAGTAAAATGTAAAGCAGGCACTCAAACAGCATAGCTACTGAGCGAAGGTAGTGATGCGTTGTGCGTGCGATTCCGAAAGTCTGGAAGGATTGCCCCCCCCCCCCCCCACTTTCAACCCGGACTGACGGACGCGTAGACAATAGATCCTGCCGTGCCATGCCGTGCTTCGTCTCCGGAACGGAGCATCAAATGTCCTGTTTAGGAGATTTCGTTTTTTCTGCGCACGCTAGACGCCTCACTTCTTTATCTCAGTCGCTGGAATGCTCAACTAACTTTTCTTTTCAGTTGCCATTTGGGGGCGTCCATAAACGATGCCCGGGTATGTATCTGGGAGACGCACCGGGCTGAAAGTTTAGTGATTCCGGAGAAATGAAATTATTTTGGTGATATTGACGTGGACTCCTACTGAGATGAAAAAGTGAGGCGTTTTGCGTGCTCAGAAAAAACGAAATCTCTAAAACGCCCCGTTTGCTCCGTGGAGCTCCGTCTGGAAGCGGGACAGAATTGGAGCGTTTCGTGCTCCAAAACGGGCCGTTTGATCGCAACTGCATACTGACAGGGGCGTGACTTCCGCTAGGGCCTCCTTTGCTTCCAGTATGTACCCGCGTCGTGAAAACAACCCCAGACATACACCCCTTCCACGCGATCACTGGCCGCTTGAGGGAGTGAGGAGGTTAGTATGGGGATATGGTGGATATGGTGTTTGCTGAGCCCACCTCGGAGCTCACCCGTTCAGCAGTTACAGGGGGAGGGATGTCCGCGTCTCCCTCTTGTTCTTGCTCCCGGGCCGTGGAGGGGGTAACAGCTCCGAAAACGGCGGCCCAGCAGAGGCGGAGTACCCTGGAGTGCCCCAGAGTACTCATATAGTACCACGGAGTACCACGGAGTACCACGGAGTACCACGGAGTACCCTCGGAGTACCCTCGGAGTACCCTCGGAGTACCCGCGGAGTACCCTGGAGTACCTCGGAGTATACGGACTACTTTTGGAGTACCCGGAATACCCCTGGAGTACCCGGAATAACCCTGGAGTACCCCCGGAGTATACCTCGGAGTACCTCAGAGCTCTCTGGAGTACTACGGAGTACCGCGGGGTGTCCCGGAGCACCCTGGAGTACGTCGGAGTACCCCAGGATACCCCTGGAGTACCATCGGAGTGCCCCTGGTGTACCCTCGGAGTACCCTGGAGTACACTCTCAAAAAAGAATGCTTGAATCAAGCATGATGTGCTTGATCGAAAGCAATTTTTAGGCTTAAACCGCAAATTCTCCGCCAAGCATAATAGGCTTGTTCCAAGCATGACTATGCACGATTCAAGAATATTATGCTTGACTCAAGTATCGTTACAACTGGCGCCAAGCCTCGTTATATGCTTGGAACAAGCTTCATATCCTTGGAACACGCTTCATATGCTTGCAGCAAGCATCAAGTTCTTTGATTTAAGAAACTCCGCCAAGAATCCTCATTTAACGTCAATTTTGCGTTTGTTCAAGCATTTATTTTTTAGAGTGTACCCGGAGCACTCCGAGTACCCCGGAGTACCCCGGAGTACCGACCCCTCGCGTTACCCCCTCGCGGGTCGGCCTACTTGTGCGCTCGGCCCGCTTTCTTTTGGCCTGCTGCAGCCGCTTGATGTAGGGGTCCGGCAGCTGCAGCGCGGCGTTGCAGATGGTGTTCCAGGCATCTCGGTGCTGGGCCTCCGCTTCTCAGTTCTTCACCTGCAGGTTTTTCGTGGTATTTGCGCCACGCTGTTGGCACCCCGCCCACCAGGCCGCGAGGGCTCCCCTGCTGCAGGACCCCCTGGCTACGTACGTATACCCCACTGGAGTAAGGACTGGGTGGAGCACCAGTGCCTATCCCTTCAGCATTGACCGCGTGTTACATGGTTATTGGGGTTAGACCCGGTCCCTGGGACCGGGTTCCTTCCGGAGGACCGGGGGCCGGTCCCGCAACCCGGACCCAGGCACCCGCTACCTGCTGCTGCCTGCTGCTGCCTGCCTGCCGCGCCACTCCGCTCCTGTCCTCTCCACGCCGCACCACACTACTGGATGGTCCCCAAGGTCTGGCCCGAGTTATACCCCTTACTTGTCCCTGGACCGACCTGACCCAGCCCCGGCGAAAAAAAGATCAGTGAAAATTACTGACCCTGGGTCATATGAAGCACGGTTACCGAGCGAAGGGTGACAAAATTAAGTGGCCCGAAGTTTCCCGAGGGGGGGGGGGGGGGGGGGGGGGGGGGGGGCCCCCCCCTCCCCTCCGCCAGGTCCCTCCGAGCGAGCGGCTTCCCCCTTTCGGAGGGTCATTTTTAATTAGTAATCCTGCCGTCCCCACTTTTAATTAATCGATCACCTCTCGGTGCCTTTATCAAACTAAATAGAAAGGAAAATAGTGGCAGGTGTTCTGTGTCCGTGTCTAACCTAACCTAACGTCGCCAAAGTGAAAGGGAGTGGTGAAAGGTAGTCTCTGCTCGGTTAACCTAACCTAGTGAAGTGAAAGGGGTGTCCTCGGCTAACCTAACCTAAGAAAAGTGAAAGGTGTGTACTGTCCTAACCTAGCCCGTGGACCGCGCGCTCGTCGTGTCGCTCTGCCGCGGAGTGTCGACCCCGGCCCGGGGTCCAGGTCGCCGTCGACGGCGCCCTGGTCGTGCGCGTGGACGCCCTGGCGGAGGGAGGGAGGGCACCCGTGCGCCGTGCGGCAGCAGCCAAGTGCATCTGTGGCCACCGCTCTGCTTACTGACGGTGTCGGCCGGGTAGGTTCCGTTCCTCCCCTCCCCGGCGGAGCCAGCGTAGGGGTTAGGGTGGGGCCATTCACATACCGCCTGACCGATTTGGGGGGGGGGGGGGGGGGGGGGGTCAGCCACAGGTCACGCTAGGGAAGGTTAGGTTAGCCAGGTCACGCGGGGGGAGGGGGGTCAAAAAGTGGCCTATTTTAGGTCACGTGGTATGTGAATGGCCCCTAAGGGACGGGCTGACAGCTGATATGCAAGGTTGATTAGGCATATTGCAGGTGAAAACAGTCATGGCCGCCCTCGCCTCTGCCCCGCGCTCCCTCCTGCTCCCCCCCCCCCCCCCGCCCTTTCTAGCCCTCTCTTTGCCCTTTCTAGCCCTCTCTTTGGAGCCCGGCATCGCGTCGCCATGGCTCGTACCATGTACCGCTGTGAAAAGTGCTCAAAAAGCTTTACGGAACGCTCCCGTCTAGCGCGCCATCAGCGTCATCCGTGTGGTGATAATTTGTGCTGTGCGGAGTGCGGAAAAACATTTGGAAGCTTCTACGCCCTGCTGCCGCCGCTGTCGCGCTGTCGCCGCTACCGCCTCGAATGCGTCTTCGTGGCCTGCGCCCTGTCCGAGCAGCCCCGTCTCTGTGTCTCCCGCCCCGCCCTCGCTAGCAGACCTGGCCGGCGCCGGTCCATCCTCCCCCGTCTCCAGAGTGTGACAGATGCGGAAAAGTCTTCGCTTCCCGGATGGCTCTCTACAGGCACGTCAAGAGACACACTCGCGCCTACGAGTGTCACGGGTGCAAGGCGCGGTTCGGGACGAATTCAAACCTCCGGTCCGCGGTCAATTCAAGTGACCGCGTTGCGCAGGCGCGGCTCCGAGCTCCGAGAGGGGGGGGGGGGGGGGTAATGGGGGTAATTACCCCCCCCCCCCCCCCCCCGTGGCCCATGTGGCGCCCGAAGGGCGCCGGCCACCCCTCCATATCACCCTAGATATCACATGCAGTTTTGACTTGGCAATGATTTTTCGCTGTGAAACATCTTCAGCCCCGCCACGACTTTTAATCGCTTTGAATGGAATGTAGAGATGTTACTCACAAAATTACACAGTCTTTCGTAGAATGATTTTTCTTAAAAATGTAAATGTGAATATGTGTTTCTCACATTTTGTGAGTTTTTAAAATGTCCCTTGTAATTGCACAACTCGTCAAATCAAATTTAGATCTTTCACATTAAAAAAACATGTTGTATTACTCTACCCCCCCCCCCCCCCGCTTTCGAGGAAATTACCCCTCCCTTGACCAAATCCTGGAGCCGCGCCTGGCGTTGCGATGAAGTGCGAACAGCCCGGAAGCGCATGTGTGAGTACTTTATCGTGCAACACGGCGAGGAAGAGACCTGCGAAGTGTGCCACACGACATTCGGCAACACTTCAAGGTATGGCACAACAGAACAGCAGAGCAACCACAAGCAACCACGGCAGCAGAACGTCGGCACCTGCTCGAGGGCAAGCAGGGCCTGCTGCAGGACTGGCAAGGGCGGGCACACATCGGCAAACGCTTCCCAGCTCGGGCGAAAATAGCTCTCCGTGAGGTTACTGTCGCTCAAGCAGTCGCAAAACTGGCGGCATAATTCGTGCACGTGCATTTCATCGTACGACCGAAGCCGAACGTCAAGGGTCCACAACTCTGCTCCAAAGTGTACACTGATTGTGTTTATTGTGTCGATTTTTCCGCCTAATTTGCAAAATATTTGAAATTTCAGACTGGTTAGAGCCCTTTATGGCCGTTTTTAGCCCTTCAAAGGAAGCCCAGGCCTCATTCTAATGCAGTTTTTAAGATTTTTAATTGATGATTGTGTTTGATTGTGTGGAAATGTGTACACTGATTGTCTCGAGTTGTGGACCCCTCGCAGAACGTACTCGTAAAGAAATTCTATATGTTACACGACGTCTCTGATTCGATTTCAAAGCGACTCGTCTCTCTCTCTCTCTCTCTCTCTCTCTCTCTCTCTCTCTCTCTCTCTCTCTCTCTCTCTCTCTCTCTCTCTCTCTCTCTCTCTCTCTTCTCTCGCTCTTAGTATTATCTGTCACATTGGTACTCGTAGGACATTTTTTAATCTTTTTGTACCTTTTATGAATTGAATCAAATCAAATCACACACAGCTCGCGTGCGCGCGATGGACTGACTCCCTCCCTCCCGCCTGACCACTCGCCTGCCGACTGGACCGCTCTCTCTCTCTCTCTCTCTCTCTCTCTCTCTCTCTCTCTCTCTCTCTCTCTCTCTCTCTCTCTCTCTCTCTCTCTCTCTCTCTCTCTCCCGGTGTTTGTGTGTTTTGACAAAGTGATTTTATGCTCCTGCATGCAGGTCGCAATTATCAAGATATTTTCCTGAAATTTTCCGCGTTAATATCTTTACCCGCTCAAAATTTCAACCTTGGACCCCAAGTCTCCACTGCCCGAGGTTGCTGCCCCCCCCCCCCCCCCCCGCCCGCCTGGTCGCTGCTCTGCACGCACGCGCTGCAAGGGGTCCTCTCATCCCCAGCCCCCGAGAGAGCCAGCGGTCTTCCTAAAATATAATATAGAACTCATAACAGGCCCTCACTTCATTCAGCAAATCTCAAATTGCAGTAGTTGTCCTAGAAATATGGTATGGGTCTCAGTAGAGAGGAAAGATGAGGCCTTGCTGTGAATATAGTTTCGACTTGGTGTTTGGTCGCCTTCTATTCGAAAATCTGCTCTATTACTATCGGCCCACTTTCGCAGGTGCTTTCTTGAAAATCCCAGGGAATTTCACAACACAGTCCGAGTAAAGTACTATGGAACTGCGAAGTGTTCATCCCGATCCCTATTTAAATTCTAGAGAATGAAAAGGGGGAAAATCCGCAGGTTTGAACGTCTCTAGAGCAAAAACTAGAGGGTGCAGAGGGCTCAGACACATATCGTTAGCATCAACGTGTTTTGGACTATCGTTTTATGAGATTTAAACAAAAGAGCGATTAGAGACCATCAACGGACGTTCCTTACCGGTCAAAATTTGGTGATGATTATGACTCTTTCATTCTCAGTGTATGCAATAATTTCCGGGGGTATCCTTCCGTAAACAAGCGTACCAACCGAAGTCAACATTTATTCATGCCAGTTTGATTTGTGTTGTGCACAGGGTGTACGAACGCTACCTGCGTTTCCACGGCAGGACGCTGCACCGGATGGAGTCTTGGTGGGAGCCGGAACGTGAGCCGCGGCGTAATACAGAAAGGAACCCGACGCGTGAGCCTGGACGGGAACGCGGACATGATCCTGGACGGGAGCCTGGAAGGGGGCGTGGACGGGAGCAAAACAGGCAGCCTGGGAGAGCGTCTGGGCAGGAGCACAGACGGGAGCCTGTGCGGGAGCCTGTGAGCGAGCCTGTGAGCGAGCCCAGACGGGAGCCTGTGAGGGAGCCTGTGAGGGAGCCTGTGAGCGAGCCTGTGAGCGAGCCTGTGCGGGAGCCTGTGAGGGAGCCTGTGAGGGAGCCTGTGAGCGAGCCCAGACGGAAGCCTGTGAGGGAGCCTGTGAGGGAGCCTGTGAGGGAGCCTGTGAGGGGCCCAGACGGGAGCCTGTGAGGGAGCCTGTGAGGGAGCCTGTGAGGGAGCCTGTGAGGGAGCCTGTGCGGGAGCCTGTGAGGGAGCCCAGACGGGAGCCTGTGCGGGAGCCTGTGAGGGAGCCCAGACGGGAGCCTGTGCGGGAGCCTGTGAGGGAGCCTGTGCGGGAGCCTGTGCAGGAGCCCAGACGGGAGCCTGTGAGGGAGCCTGTGAGCGGGCCTGTGCGGGAGCCTGTGAGGGAGCCTGTGAGGGAGCCTGTGAGCGAGCCCAGACGGGAGCCTGTGAGGGAGCCTGTGAGGGAGCCTGTGAGGGAGCCTGTGAGCGAGCCTGTGCGGGAGCCTGTGAGGGAGTCTGTGAGCGAGCCTGTGCGGGAGCCTGTGAGGGAGTCTGTGAGGGAGCCTAGACGGGAGCCTGTGAGGGAGCCTGTGAGGAGCCTGTGAGGGCCCAGCCTGTGAGCCTGGGAGCCTGTGAGGGAGCCTGTGAGGGAGCCTGTGCGGGAGCCTGTGCGGGAGCCCAGACGGGAGCCTGTGAGGGAGCCTGTGAGGGAGCCCAGACGGGAGCCTGTGGGGAGCCTGTGAGGGAGCCTGTGAGGAGCCTGTGAGCGAGCCTGTGTGAGCCTGGGAGCCTGTGAGGGAGCCTGTGAGGGGCCTGTGCAGGAGCCTGTGAGGGAGCCTGTGCCTGTGGTGAGCCCCAGACAGAGCCTGTAAGGGAGCCTGTGCGGGAGCCTGTGCGGGAGCCTGTGCGGGAGCCCAGACGGGAGCCTGTGCAGGGAGCCTGTGAGGAGCCCAGACGGAGCCTGTGAGCCTGTGAGGGAGCCTGTGCGGGAGCCTGTGCCTGGGAGCCTGTGCGGGAGCCCAGACCCCAGACGGGAGCCTGTGAGGGAGCCTGTGCGGGAGCCTGTGCGGGAGCCCAGACGGGAGCCTGTGCGGGAGCCTGTGAGGGAGCCTGTGAGAGCCCAGACGGGAGCCTGTGAGGGAGCCCAGACGGGAGCCTGTGAGGGAGCCTGTGAGGGAGCCTGTGAGCGAGCCTGTGAGCGAGCCTGTGCGGGAGCCTGTGAGGGAGCCCAGAGCCTGTGGGAGCCTGTGCGGGAGCCTGTGCGGGAGCCCAGACGGGAGCCTGTGCGGGAGCCTGTGCGGGAGCCCAGAGCCTGTGAGGGAGCCTGTGCGGGAGCCTGTGCGGGAGCCTGCGGGAGCCTGTGGGGAGCCTGTGCGGGAGCCCAGACGGGAGCCTGTGAGGGAGCCTGTGCGGGAGCCTGTGCGGGAGCCTGTGCGGGAGCCTGTGCGGGAGCCTGTGCGGGAGCCCAGACGGGAGCCTGTGCGGGAGCCTGTGCGGGAGCCTGTGCGGGAGCCCAGACGGGAGCCTGTGCGGGAGCCTGTGCGGGAGCCTGTGCGGGAGCCTGTGCGGGAGCCTGTGCGGGAGCCTGTGCGGGAGCCTGTGCGGGAGCCCAGACGGGAGCCTGTGCGGGAGCCCAGACGGGAGCCTGTGCGGGAGCCTGAGCGGGAGCCTGTGCGGGAGCCTGTGCGGGAGCCTGTGCGGGAGCCTGTGCGGGAGCCCAGACGGGAGCCTGTGCGGGCGCCCCCACTGGAGCCAGAGCGTGAGTCTCGACGAGAGCCCGAGTGGGAGCACCGGCAGGAATCCACATCGCGGCGGCCGCGGCTGCCACCTCCTCCCACAGACAGCAGGATGGCGACAGGCGCGCAACAAATACAGCCGGGTAAGTCACGCACCATCCGACACCCTTGCGCGGACACTGTAACTTGCCTTCTCGAATCGCTGTTCGAACTACCCAAAGCGTAACGTGACCGCCTGTTTGGAGCGTTTTAAAAATCCTTGAAACTCAAAAATTATTCAAAACCCTGTCTCTTGGAATTGTACTTCAGGATTTCCTGAAGAAAAGAAAATAAGAAGCGCGTATACTATTTCGCATGTGGTCTGCAAACATCCATTGCGAAAAAAAATCTCGGAGATGGCTGAATATATTGCAGTGAAATTTGTTTTGGGACCTCTACGTCAACTTCGTCAGTTCTTGACTTTAAAGTTAGGCCCTGATTTCGCTTCCGACTGTCACTTAGAACTGCGTCAACGATCACTCATTCCATAATGTTCCATAGCACTTCTTCCATCACTCTGTTTTTGTCGACAGCGTGATAGCCACTTGCCTCCCCGCCCGCCCCCCCCCTTCCCCCACGTGCGCCTCCACCTCCTAACTACGTTATTAAAGTCCGTTGAAGGATAGAAAACGTAATGTGCCATTCGGACTGTTTTTTTTATTTTGCCAGAGCCCAGCGCTACATCACAGAAGGTGCAGGAGAGTCAATCAAATCAGCTGGCGGTGCAGAGCTGGAAGGAGAATGAGAGGAGCGATTCGGTGATACCACGACCACCACCACTGCCAACTCTACCTCCACCGTCGCCGCCGCCACCACCACCGCCACTACCAACTCTACCTCCCCCGTCACCACCACCGCCACCACCACCGACATCGCCACCACCATCGCCACGACAGCCAGCATCACCACGACCACTCTCAGGTAAGTGTCGAGGCACGAGGCGGGCGTTCACGTGCCCCGTGAACACATGTTTAGAGGGGGCGGAAAAGAAAAAACTGTTTTTTCCTTGCTTTTTCTAACTGCGGTCTTTCCCATTTTTCTTATTTTTTTCGTGTTTTCTTGTTTTGTAAAAAACTTCCCTTTTTAAAACACTACCCGTCACTCCAAATCGGCCACTTGATATAGCCTACCTGTATTAGAAATAGTTTTAAAGCTTTGTTTCACAATTTTTGTTACAAAACTGGTTTCTTTCTGTTGCAAAGAAATTCTTTGTAAGTTACAAATAAATTCTTAGTTGTGGAATGTAAATATTTTGCAGACAGGCTTCGTTATACAAATCCTTAATAATTTTTTGTAACAACTTGATAGTGAACCTGACTAATCCTTCTGGCAGTAAAACACACGCTAAACGCGCTTCACTGGAATTACAGTCTGCGACAGTTAAAATGTGGAATTTTTATATTCTTTTTCAGGATCACCTGCATCAGGGGTTACACTGATAAGCGACGAAAGACCCGGCCCTTCCGAAGCGTATGACGACGGCACTGGATGGACCGAGGACATCAAGCTAACCGTCACCACCAACACCGCCACACCGGCTGCCAGCCAGGGGGCGGAGCACACCGCAGACTCCCTACATCGGGGCCCTTCAATCGCTGAGGTCGGGGACCCGCAGGCCACCGAGGAGGAACTCGAAGACGCCGTAGACGTCAAAGAGGAACCCGAGGCTCTGAACACAAAAGAGGACCCCGAGGACGTCGCCGAGATCCCCGACGACGAATCTCATCCTGTCGAGGACGCCGTTCAACATAGACAACTCGCGCTCACGGACGTCGGGGACCTCGCGGTCGCCATTAACATTAAACAGGAACTCCATGACGTCACCGACACCAATGCTCCCAGCGCCGGCTCCTGGTTCCGTGCAGAAACAAATCCTGCTGCCACAGACATCGAAACCAATTCTCGCGTCGGAACCGTGGCAGCAGATAGCAGGGCGTGGACCGCCGTTGTCAACCTCGAGAACGAGATCGACGTAAAGGACGAGCTGCTTGGTGTAGACTGTATCAAAGAGGACCTCAAGGACGGCAACGAGGCCACTGCGATGGCTGTTTTGCCGGACAGCGACGGCTTCGATTCCCCATCCCCAGTGGTGGGGGTCGAGGAAAGTGAGGCCGCCATCATCAAGGTAGCGGCGAACGCCGTCACGGAGGCCACCGGCCACACCTCCTATGATCCCACCGTGCAGCTGAAGCAGCTGAAGCCCACTGGAGCCGTTGCCAACAATACGCCCGGGGTCACCACACCTTCCTCCTCCTGTACACATGAAGTCGAGAACTCCGCTCCAGCCGCATCCAAGCAGAGCCACCGCGACTACGCCAAGGCCTCCGACGACTATGGCAGTGGTACCGAAGACCAGGACTTGACCACGTTCTCCAACGCGTACGGGGACACTGCCTTACAGGAGGCCGACCGCACATGCCCGTCCGTATGCCCGGCGTGCGGTGCGTGCTTCGACGAGGACGCTGACCTCCATGACCACGTCGACGTGGTGCACCTGGGGCTCGTGCCGCTCAGCCGCCTGCGGCAGCTGGTGCGTGTGCTGCAGGCCACCTCCACCCTGAGCGCATCCCTAGTGACAGTGAGCAACCGCACCGCCAACTAGGCACCGCCTTGGGCACCGCAGCACCGCCCACCCGTCCGGCTGTCGAGTGCGGTCGGCTGCCTACCCGTCCTGCGTCTTGGTGCTTGGTGCACGATGTGTTGCCTACCCTCACGGCGCCATGCCGTCGCGAAGAAGTGAACACCAGTAAACTTGTCTCTGCGATGGTAACCATTTCTTGACTGCGGTTATTTTGAAGTGTAGACTTGTAGTAGGCTTCAGTTTTTACCTATTCTTTCGAAAATAATCGTGTTAGTGTGAAGGACGGAACTCTTTACGATTACTTGAAATCCGCAGCCCCGCGGACATTGTGAATAAATAAATTAATCAATAAATGAATTCTGAAGTCAATTTTGTCAAACTGCAAAATGTTATTCTTCCTTAACTCACGCTAGTAAATACGGTTTAAAGCCCCACAGTACAATTTAGAATAATGCTGAAACTTCATTCATAAACCGATTTGCTTAAAATGTTGTTATTAATTAACATATTTTTAACATTTGAAAACATGTTCACAACCAATGAAAAGAGCCTAAAATGTCACATCAAACACTGATCGCCTTCGCAACAGGAAAACACGCTCAAAACGTATTTTTGAACCAAGCATTTGTCCCCAAAAATGTCGACTATGCTTAAATCAAGCATGCCGCAAAATATAGATGCATAATTCAAGCATGACGTTAAACACGTATACATAATTCATGCAGCATTCTTAGAGACGATTTCATGATTCAGGCATTCTTTTTTGAAAGTGAATAAGGACATAATAAATTAACGGCCTAGTGAAAACCAAACATATCAAGTAATGTACATACACAAATCTGCCAGATTCGAGTGAAAACCTGTTCTGTAAGCACTGGGATATCACTATCACTGTTTCAGATATGTGAGAAACTATTCGCTGCTGCTGAGCTGTAACGCAGACATCCTACAAAGCAGTACTTCGGTGCTTCTCCCCCGTGAGCGTTTGCAAATGCAGCCCAAGATTCCCAGGTGTAAAAAGTGCCCCCCCCCCTCCCCAGATCTGGACTAATTAGGCTCTCCTGATCCTAAATATGCAAAACTATCGGTAGGTTCAAATTAATGCGACATTGGCCCTTGTTCGCTCGGACCTACGACATCTGCCTTTCTTTGCTGGGAGCTGCCAGATCTGCCCTTGTTTATAGGACGCGGCACGCGTCGAAAAGCCCTCAACTTGGCTTTCCTTTTTTTTTCGGGAGACCGGAAAGGGCAAGGCGGAGGACGAACTTTCACACTATAGTCTGGCTATTTTGGGAAGAGCGCTGGGTTGCAGCGGTAGCAGTTGCATTCGGGGAGGAGGTGGGGGGGGGCTCCGGCCGGCTCCGGTCGGGCCCCGTCAGCGCCAACAAATGGTGCTATTCACGCTTTAATTGGGGTCTACTGGCGACCTTTAATTTTTCAATGCGTTCACATTTGGCCTCGGCTTTCGACCCAACTAGGGCCTCAATTGAATTCTGCACAAAATTTCACGCTTTCCCATATAAAATTCTCCATTAAAAACCTTCTCTATGCGTAAGTGCGCTCTAATTGTCAAAATCATTTTTTGCCCCTGTAGGCCGTAATTTTCAAGATATTTGCTTGAAATTTGCAGGGGTGACTTTTCTCAAGACTCCGAACATAATACCGTTTGAATCGCGTTGATATTTAAACCCGTTCAAAATTTTATACCATGCTCCCTGGGCTCCACTACCCCGGTGTCACTGCCCTCTGCCTGCCTGGTCCCTTTGCTCGCACCCGCCATTCTTCTCCAGACCCAGGACCAGTGGAGGTGCAGGTCGTGTTGCTGCAGTTGCTGGCGCAGTAGTGCCATGCACACTGAGATGGCCAGCGCTCTTCCTAAAATAGCCAGACTATAATAGAGCCAAATAATCGCAGACGGTGACTTTTTCTTCCTCATGATCATAGGAAACCCTTTTGATTCACTCTCAAAAACTTGGGTGTATTCTGAAGAATGTTTGATATTTCCGGCAGTAAGAGCAATCTGGAACCTGTATTGAGTGTGTAGGGTCGTATTTGACACTTTTCTTGAGATTCGATCGCAGTGGTCCTATCTAAGATACGTGCAGACGGTTTGATCGATTTGATCTACTCATTACGCGATATCAGTATTCGAAGACATATCCAAAACTTGAACAAGAAGCCAATATTTCAAAATTTTCCAATCTTTTCAAATATTTCAATGATTGCATCTTTCATGAAAAATAGAAACTCTAGTGGTGGGACGGGCGGAAGGATTTTGAGATTAAACAGCAGACATTCTTAAAATTATTTTAATTGAACTGAAATATCAACTCTTCGATGGCACTTTGTAGTACATAAAACTTTATTTGCTTGTAACAACTATTCATTGGTCTGTCTGAGGACACTGAGATGGGCATACTTCGAAATAAAAATTATGAAACACATGTGTCGGTGTGACTGTGACAATCAAAAATTGTCATTGAAAATAAACATAAATTACAATACACCAAATTTTCATGAATTAACAGATGACGTGACGTTCATGACATTGTGCATATGACAATATGGCAAGAAGTACAATTTCAATTCGGCAATAAAAGTTAATGGAGGTAAGAAAAATATCATCATTCTGCCTTACTACCATTCACTACGTGATTTCGTAGTAATTCATCATAGTCGGAGATTCCCTCGTACTGAGTAGGTGAATCCACCTACAAAACCACATGGTTTTAATGGTACACCCGAGGAAAAGTGGCGAGAGAATCTTAGACCATCAAAGTCATTTACAAGGGTAGGGACCTCTTCAACACAATTAAAAATGTAAATTCATTCGTAATTAAAATCACTGCATCACATACGACGATCATTGGTCCCAATTAAATAATCCATATAAAAAATACAATCGTATGTACAGATATACCTACGTATTGGTATTGATATCGTATAATATCGTGCACAGCCATAGGGATGCAGCGCGCGCCGCGCCGGCGCATTGCTACCAACATTGTACTCTACCCCATCAACATATCAGCAGCAGTCCAACGTTTTGAGCATCAATTACAAAACAATGTTCTATCGATAAATTAGGGCACTGAGGTTGGCTGATCATGTCAGCTACAACACGGAGTGCATTGGTGAGGCTGTGGAACAGTAACCTGATCACATTAGCAATCACAATCTGTGATTTATTTGCACAATGATACTGCTGATGATAACACTTATTCAAAAATCCTAACAAACAAAAATTAGAACTACAAATACAGTCTCCTGTGTCTTAGTGCACATTCCGAACGGTGCCTCAGGAGATCAATCGACACACGCATCCATACATACACGCACTCGCACGCACGCACGCACACACACACAGTCACACACACAACAACAACAAATACACAAAAACAAATAAAGGCATTCATACAGAACACAGCATGCTAATACAGATCTCTTCAGTTCGATCTTCTCCAAGGAAGCCCACAGCAGTAAAATTTTAAAACGTAAAAACTCGTGCCCAGTGGATTCTCACTCACGACACCGACTGTTAAGCGTGCCGGCCAGAGTTCATTACGTCTGAACCGATACGCATAGGACGTCAGTATCTAATGTCTCTTAAAATACGTTTCAAAAGTCTTTTTCCTTTTCCAAAAATAAAATATATATAAAGAATTCACGCGTCTTTAAAATTTTCTTATCCGCATGCACTATTATTGTCATAGGGAGTTGTCGCAGTACACGGCCTCTTCGGGGCTCCGAAAGCGAGGCGCGGCCAGGCGCTGCGTCCCAGCTTCCCGTCTCCATAGAAGCGACGAACGACGCCGTTGCCATAGTGATGCGAAGTGCAGTGGCGCCCGTGGCATTGGCCCAGGCCATCCCAAGGATGTCCATGGTGCCCACGCTGCCTCCGCTTCCAAGGCTCCCCCACCCGCGGACCGGCTCCCGGCTGGCTTGGTTTTGGCTCGGCGTGGCCAGCGTTGCGGCGTGTGTCCTCCGTGCCGTACCGGGCCGTGCCGTGCCGTGCCGTGCCGTGCCGTGCCGTGCCGTGCCGTGCCGGGCCGTGCCGTGCCGTGCCGTGCCGTGCCGTGCCGTGCCGTGCCGGGCCGTGCCGGCCCGTGCGAGGCGTGTGGCTGTGGCGCAGTGACGACGTGTTCAGTGGCGCTTGGGGCCCTGCGGCCTACGGCTGCGGAGCCCTCACTCACACCACCTTGGCGACGGCCTGCTTCTGCTTCTCCTTCTCCTTGTCAGCGTCCGGCAATTGGCCGTTGCGTCGCTTCTCCCACGCGTTAATCATGCCCAGCGGGTAGCACATGACGGCCGACAGCGTGATGAGGCCGCCGGCCAGGTAGAAGGTGTAGTCGTAGCCGCCCGTCGCGTCCTTGAAGGCGCCTGCAACATTAGATCAGGTCGGGTCAGCACTCATTCCTTCAGTCATCCGCGATTCCGTGTACGGAGGGACATCTGCCGGCCCCTGCCGGCCCCTGCCCTACCTGCGATGGGAGTGCCCATGCACGCGGCCACGCCCTGGAACAGCAGCAGCAGGCCGAAGGCGTTGGTCAGCTTGTCCAGCCCCATTAGGTCCACGATCAAGATGGACCTCAGCGAGGCGAAGCAGGCTGCAACAGAAAATCCGATCCTACGTCACACGCCGGCAGCGGGTATCCGTACGCAAATAAGAGGCACGAGACATCGACGGCGTCATCATAGCGCGATTTAAAATTTGGCAGGCACCGGTTGTGTGAACCGGGCCGGGCAGCGGGCAGCCGCCGTGGCAGCCGCACTGACCCCGGCTAGAGCCCGCTGTTACGTAGTCCCATGAAGGAGCTGGAAGTCGCTGCTAAAAATAGCTTGGTGTTCTAAAGTGTTCCTGTGGCCCGTGGCCCGTGGCTCGTGGCCCGTGGCCCGTGGCCCGTGGCCCGTGGCCCGTGGCCCGTGGCCCGTGGCCCCGTGGCCCCCGTGTGGCCCGTGGCCCGTGGCCCGTGGCCCGTGGCCCGTGGCCCGTGGCCCGTGGCCCGTGGCCCGTGGCCCGTGGCCCGTGGCCCGTGGCCCCCGTGTGGCCCCGTGGCCCGTGGCCCGTGGCCGTGGCCCGTGGCCGTGGCCCGTGGCCCGTGGCCCGTGTGGCCCCGTGGCCCGTGGCCCGTGGCCCGTGGCTCGTGGCCCGTGGCCCGTGGCCCGTGGCCCGTGGCCCGTGGCCCGTGGCCCGTGGCCCGTGGCCTGTGGCCCGTGGCCCGTGGCCGTGGCCCGTGGCCGTGGCCCGTGGCCCGTGGCCCGTGGCCCGTGGCCCGTGGCCCCCCGTGGCTCGTGGCCCGTGGCCTGTGGCCCTGTGGCCCGTGGCCCGTGGCCCGTGGCCCGTGGCCCGTGGCCCGTGGCCCGTGGCTCGTGGCCCGTGGCCCGTGGCCTGTGGCCCGTGGCCCGTGGCCCGTGGCCCGTGGCCCGTGGCCCGTGGCCCGTGGCCCGTGGCCCGTGGCTCGTGGCCCGTGGCCTGTGGCCCGTGGCCCGTGGCCCGTGGCCTGTGGCTCGTCGCCCATGGCCCGTGGTTCGTGGCCCGTGGCCTGTGGCCACTCCCCACGAGTCCTCCAACTGCATCGCGCTTCCGACTCACCGATGGCGATGCCGAAGACGAACGTGTACGAGTACTGGTACCACATGACGAACGACAGCCCGGACAGTGCTGTACCCAGGCCGCCCAGCGTGAGCGAGACGTTGTTGATGAGCAGGGCGTTGACGCCTGGCATGGAGGAGAGCACGCCGCACGCCACACGCGCTATCGTGTTGCTGATGCCGATGGACGGCACCAGCCACATCGAAGTCGTGTTGGTCCACTCGTTGGCCTCGGCACGCTCTGGACAAACAATCAATTCCGAGTTAGATTCCGATTCCAGAAATGGGAGGACAACGGGAGCGGCTGACTGGGCGACTCACCGGTGAGGTAAGTGAAGGGCACGTAGAAGCCCATCATGGTGAAGAAGCCCGACATGGCCAGCACCAGGAAGGTGGGGGAGCGCAGCAGGGATAGGTCCAGCATCGTGTACAGCGTCCGGCGCACGGCCTCGGGGCACAGGCTGCACGTCTGCGACGACTCCTCGGCCAGGTCAGCCTTGGTGGGCAGGCGGGTCACCGACATGGTGTAGTCCAGAGCGGAGACCTGCGGGGCGGGGCAAACCAGAGGGACGTGATCAGCTCTTGGCTCCGTCACAAGAGCCCCTCCTCCCTCCCCAAACACTACGACCACGTGGTCTTAGAATGACTCCTGCGCGGCGAGGGAGCGCTGCGGTCCGCGGGCCTTCTGGGCAGCCAGAACGATCCGGTACAATTTAATTAGTGCAGATGACCGGCGTGCTGATATGAGTGACAGCCGACGGCGACCTCCATTTCCATATCGAGATCAATAATCAATAATCAATTGAAGTTGTGGTGCAGCCGGGCCTGGCCGGGACCTCGGGCGCGGACGGCGGGCGGTCTCCCCGGGCCGGGCAGCGCTCAGCGCTCCGCTCCGCACGAGAGCGAGAGAAGGAGCGCCCGGGAGGTAGGCAGGCCCGCCGGGCCGCCCGGTCCTGCACGCCAGAACATTGCCTACGCTGCCGACTGCAGGCGCCCCGCGCCCCGCTCCTCACTCACCTTGGAGCCGTACTCAGGCAGGCGCTGCAGGGAGGCGCCGAAGAAGATGTCGTCCCTGTACATGGGCCGGGCTCCGGGCGTCCTCGGGGACCTCCTGGTGACGCCGCCGTG
Source organism: Odontothrips loti (assembly GCA_038380765.1). Classification (NCBI taxonomy): domain Eukaryota; kingdom Metazoa; phylum Arthropoda; class Insecta; order Thysanoptera; family Thripidae; genus Odontothrips; species Odontothrips loti. Next base: position 8,008,151 of record CM076243.1, read on the forward strand.
GGACTCGGACTGTGCGCGCACCCTCCTGGGCCCCACCGAGCCCCGCCTCTGCTCGGGGGTCAGCGCCTTGGCGATGCGGGGGGAAGACGGCGGGGTGGCTCCGTCCTGCGAACGCCCAAGTCCAACGTGAACCAAACCATAGTGGGAATGGAGGCGAGCTCCCGCCCTGCCTGTCACCGTCATTACCTTGATGGGCGCGCTGAGGCGCTTCTCGCTCTTGCTGAGGTCGCCGTTCAGGTGGTTCTGGTGGTGGTGGTTGAGGTGGTGCTTCTGCGGCGTGACGGACACGTCCAGCGACAGGCACGACGCCTTCAGGACGCGCGTGCTGGAGCCGAGGACCTGCGCCGCGGTGGGGTAGCTGGTGTTGTTGTTGGCGCCGGGCTCGTGCAGCGAGGCGGTGCTGCGGGCGCGCAGCTCGTCGCGGGCCATCTTGATCCTCATGAGCAGTGGCAGCCGCTGCTCACCGTCCTTGTCGCCAGCCTCGCCGCTTCGCTTGGCGGCCTCAGCGCCGTCGGCGGCCTCAATCTCTGCGGCCTTCACGGGGTCGTACGGCACCTCCACCTTGGTGGGCAGCAGCGGCCGGAAGAGGGCGCCCATCAGCGCTAGGGAGAGCACCATGCCTGGCGGGGGGAGGACCAGGACGTTAGGGCTACAATGTCAGCGCAGGGTGGGGGGCGGGGGCGGGGCGGGGCGGGGCGGGGGCGGGGCGGGGGCGGCCTACCTGCTTGTACCAAGAACAGGCCCTGCCAGCCGATGCTCTCCAGAAGGCCGGCGAAGATGGGTCCTAGAGCAAAGGTGCCGATGCCGGAGCCGCAGACAGCGATGCCCGTGGCCAGGGCGCGCCACCGCTCGAAGTAGAAGCCCACCGTGATGACGGACGGCACGTAGATCATGCCGAAGCCGATGCCCCCCAGCAGGCCGTACGTCAGGAGCAGGTGCGTCACGTTGGTCGCCCAGGAAGACAGCGCGAAGCCGATGGCGCCCAGCACCGCGCCCACGATGGTCACCAGGCGGAACCCGTACCGGTTGGCAAGCGCGGACACAAACGGACCTGCGGACATGACAGACTTAGCGAGAGGTGGACAGGTGTTTGGGGGTAACTTGGACGCAGGACTCGCAGTACGGGGCCCGGGGTGAAAGTGCTTATATATAGATTATATATCGCGTATGTATACTATATATATATATATATATATATATATATATACATAATATATATAGCGCCGTCGGCGGCCTCAATACTGCGGCCTTACATCATACCAAGAGGCCTATATACGATATATATATATATATATATATATATATTATGGTCTGATATAATTAAAAATAGTAATACATAACCCATTCATAGGTCACTATAATGATATAGCCGCCATCTTCCTATAGGACTCACTCCGACCATACTCTCTCATACTCTTATTCTAAACACTGTAGAGACTTCCCGGCCGGTTACCAAGCTTGAGACCTCCTGACCTCAGTCTGTTGTGAACCTTGCTAGAGTGCACTCAATAAATCACGATCCTCAGAACGTCTCCTCTATTTCAATTCCCACACGCACATAACAATATCTCACCCTATATATAACTATATATCACCCTATGTATAACCATATACCAGGTGTATCATTGGCCCCGGGCAGTTTCGGTTTTATGCAGTCCCGCAACACACTATCTCCGTCTCTTTCTGTCTCACGCCTCTGGACGAGCCAGAAAGAGACGGAGATAGTGCGTTGCGGGACTGCCTAAAACTAAAACTGCCCGGGGCCAATGATACACCTGGTATAAGCCATTTTTACCTGGGGCACTGGCCTACTTGTTACTTGCCACTCACCGGCCATGAGGTAGAAGCCGGACTGCAGAGAGCCGACCAGGGCGATCTGGGAGGCCTGCACTCCGAACTGGTCGATGAGCTTCGGCAGCACCAGGCCGAAGGAGAAGATGATGCCGTCCACCACCAGGTTGCACATGAAGCCGGCGGCCACGACGACCCAGCCCCAGCCGCCATCCGGCGGCACCACCATGTACGTCGTCATGGTCAGGGGCTCCTTCTCGTCCAGCGCCTCATCCAAGACGTCGCCGGGCACTTCATTGCCGTCTGCGTCCGTCACCGAGACCTGGATGCATTGCACTTTTGGTTTAGGTTTGTCTCAGGGCAGCAGGTGTTGGCTGTCCGCTCCGTAGGCTGGGTATGTGACTCACCAGGGTCGCCCTGGGGCCGGCCGGAGGCGTTGGGGTTGCTGGGGCGGTGGGTTGGGTAGAGCCATGGGTAGAGCCGCTGCCTGCTGGACTCGCGCGGTCCGACTCCTCACTCTTCTGCACAGGGCAGCGAAGATCGAGTTAATAATAAAGAATGAAAGGGGACCATTTGAGATGCGCCGAAGTGCACGCTTGTGCTGTGCGATACACGTACCCAGTCATCTTTGTTCATGGATCCCGAGCTGTTGAGGCGCAGCGCGTCGCTGAAGTCCTCACCGGGGCTGGCCGGGTGGGACTGCGGGTCCAGGTTGGAATATTGGGAAGGCATTGTGGATACTGGAACAAAGAGAACAAACTAGTTGGTTATGATCCGAAAAGTGTTTCAGTACAAACAGAGACTGATTACTGCTAGGAAGAAAGTGTTGGAGGGAAGAGAGGGTGCATGAGGAAGTGTGATGGGGCGGGAGGAGTCATCAATGAAGATGTGGAAGTGTATGAGAGAGCGAGAGAGAGAGAGAGAGAGAGAGAGAGAGAGAGAGAGAGAGAGAGAGAGAGAGAGAGAGAGAGAGAGAGAGAGAGAGAGAGAGAGAGAGAGAGAGAGAGAGAGAGAGAGAGAGAGAGAGAGAGAGAGACAGAGAGAGAGAGAGAGAGAGAGAGAGAGAGAGAGAGAGAGAGAGAGAGAGAGAGAGAGAGAGAGAGAGAGAGAGAGAGAGAGAGAGAGAGAGAGAGAGAGCAATGCCCCGCCGAGTTTTTCATCAGCAGGCCCCGGCCACAAAGGGGCTTCCCTTGGCGCCAACGTCCCCGTAGCCTTCGTCTGCACTTCCCCATCCCCCACCCTGGGCTCATGCCCTGGGTACCCTCTAGTCTCTGCGGGTTCAGTATTGGGACTTGGCTCGGTATGTTCCAAAGCCTCAGCCCCCGAGATGCTGGAGCAGTGTTCTCAATCGGGCGGGCAAGCTCGGGCAAGAGCATCTTTCATCTCTGTCACACTCGGGCCGGCCTTATGAGAAGAGAGAGACAGAAGATTTCCGGGCAAGACCCTTGCCCGCCCGACTGAGAACACTGTGCTGGAGGGCCGGGCTCGGATCGGATCCCTCAGGTGCTACGGCAGTACGGGACTACAAGTCGGACACCGGGCTGACGTTCGCGGCCAGGCCTACACCTGTTGCGGCCTGGTGAGGCTTGGCACTCCGCCATGTCTGGCCTGGCGGGGCGGGGGGCGGGGCGGGGCGGACAGTGTCAAAGTCGCTCTTCGCCCACAAAAACTGTCCCTTTCCTTTCGAGGACGTTCGTGACGGTACAAGGCACTGTCGGCCACCAAATACTGTCGAAGCGGAGTTTCCTCGTGTACTCTGTCACCGTCACCTTACCGCCCGGGCAGCCCGGCGTGGAGAAGGAGCCGTCGAGAGGTAGGATGGGAAGCTCCAAACCCCCAGTCGTCGACGACAGTCCGTGATGTGCGACCGACAGTAATGTAAATAACAAACTGGCAGCATGCCTTGAGGCTCTGATCAGTTCTTCATGACCGGCACAGCGCCCCCTCCTCTCCCCTCCCCGCCCCCGCGGAGCTCGGTGCTGTCACGCCCCCCAGCGGCCACACCCCCCTCCCCCCCCCCTCCCTCTGATGTGGACTGTTTTATCGGACTTGTTTTGATGGTCAGTGAGGAGGAGCCCCAGTGGGGGACGCCGACACGTGCTAAGCAAGGCGCAGCGCCACGTTGCAGAAATACATAACGGAGGCACAGCCGCCGCCATAACTAGTGGGTGTGGAGCTCATTTGTTGTCCGTTAACAAGAAAGGCTAATAAGAGAGGTAACCTTGTTACAGTGAAGTGTTTGGTCCATGTCCATTAGGTTGGGGACCGCCCCCTCGGTACTCGGTTACCTTGGCGACCGGTGGTGGGGTGGGCGTTGTCCCCCGAAACATGACCCGGGACCCGGCACACGCTCGTGGTGCCAGTGGCGTCCACCGCCACGACCGCCACGTGCCGGCCCGGCCCGGCCCGTTTCCCGTCCCGTCCGCGGTCTGCACCCTCGCGGCCCGGCCACAACTCATAGGTGAATACCAGGTGTCCCATTTGCCTCGTGACAAGGACAAGGTAGGCAAGCCCGCAACGCACTCCGTCTCTTTCTCCCTCACGCGTCCGGCCGATAGACAAGAAAGAGACGGAGCTAGTGCGATGCGGGCTTGCCTACCTTTTCCTTGTCACGGGGCGAATGGGACACTTGGTACTTTAAGAAAAGGTGTGCGCTCATGACAACGTATGTGCAGCAGTGTTAGTGTCTCTGTCGGCGCTGCCCTCACCGACCCCCACCTGGCCAGTGCAGGTGCGGATCCAGGGCGGGGGGGGGGGGGGGGGGCACGATGTCATTGCCCCCCCCCCCCCTTGAAGCAACTCCTGCGCCCGAAGGGCCCCGGAAATGTAGGCAACCGGCGTAACTTTCCCGCCTGTAAGTAGGCAAAAGCAGAACATTGCCCCCCCCTGAAGCCGCTCCTGGATCCGCCACTGGGCCAGTGCAAGACGAGCCGCGGACAGTCCGCGACGCTCGTTGCGCGAACAACACTGGGAGATAATTAGTGCGTCTCGCCTCCATGCTGCGGGGACAATTAGGCGGCAGTGATTCTATCAGTAAGTGCGGTGCGGTCGGTGACCACAACAACTTTGGACCGAGGAAGTCGAGCCTCGGCGTGGGGGAGGGGAAGTAGTACATCAGAATGTTGAACCCCATTCCGGACTTAGTGTCGGAGGACTCGCGGACCCGCCGGCCGGCCCGGCACCTCGATGTGGAGTACTGCAGCAGGGCAGCAGGGCAGCAGGCGGCGGGCGGCGGCGGCGGGCGGCGGGCGCTGATGAGTACCACTCGCTGTCGTTTCGTTTCCAAGGGGTTATCGCAGTTGCCCCACAATCGCGACACACTCGCGGTTAAGCGGCCACAAAGTGCAAAGTGTGTGTTATTGTCGCTCGGACAGCACTGCTTTGGGGCTGCCGCTGCTGGCGCTGCTTCGCTCTCCACCCTGAGAGATGGCACACCGCGAATCACACGGCCAGGCCAGCGCTCACAGCAAACATGTTTTTATTTTATAATCGCGTCTTTTGAAAAGAAAGTGGATTCAGGCGCGGATCCAGGGGCGGCTCTAGGGGGGGGGGGGGGGGCGATGTACCGCTTTCTGCCTACTTTCAGGCGGATTGTAACGCGAATTGCCTACCTTTCGGGCGGATTGTAACGCGAATTGCCTACCTTTCGGGCGCCCTTCGGGCGCCCTAGGGGGGAGCGATCGCCCCGTCGCCCCCCCCCCTGGATCCGCGCCTGAGTGCATTGATATGCGGCAAGGGAAATGTTGTTTTCCGTCGCATCTTTTTTTAATCGGCCCGACCCGTCCCAGACCCCCTGGTCACAGTAAGGCACGTGATCAGCTAACTCCAGCCTTACAGTACAGAGCGCCCCCCCCCCCCCCCCACCCCTCCCAGACCCCCTGGTCACAGTAAGGCGCGTGATCAGCTGACTCCAGCCACACGGTACAAAGCCCCCCCCCCCACCAAAGCCCCCCCCCCCCCCCCATCCCCACAACATTTACATTTATCGAGAGCCTGGCTTCGGCAGGCACCGACCCAGCACCGGTCAGACGTGTTTTCATGTTATCACCAAACGACAAGAGGCCTAAGACCACGCGCGCGATCCCAGACATAAATAAAACGTTGCTGCCAATCGAAAGAGAAAAAAAAGTGTTGGTTGTAACCGCAACGCTGCCACGTATGGGTGAGATGACACCTATGTGCCATTCATATTCAGCTGGAAAAAGTCGGTCGGAAAAAGTAACAGTGCAGCTCATGGCGACCATTGGCAGGCCAGGCTGGGCCAGGCATGGGTGCCAACCGCCGACGGCGATCACGAGTTCTAGGCGGGTTTGCTGCATCATGCTACTGTGCATCGCTGCCAGCTGCCTGATCGAAGTTCAGCCCCCGCCTGCCCCCGCCTCGCCCCACCACCCGGCTCCCGCCCCTGCTCCGGCGACCACACCTCCAGACTGGGACCAACCAGGACCCGGGACCCGGACCCGGCCTATTTATCAGCCCGAATATACTTTGTGTGGACTGGGCCGTCAGCCGTCACGAAGATTTGGCACTGGAAGGGGGACTGGTGCTGCTGATGCTGCGGGCGGCTGCGGGTGTTTGGTGCCCCGGGACCCGCGGCCACGCCCGGCCCGGACGACAGTCCGCACGGCGCCGCCGGGGAGGTGAAAATGTCAAGGACATTGAGGGGAGAGGTCTCCGCAAGGTCCCAAGAGTGCGACCCCAGGTAAAAATGGCTTATATATAGTCATATATGAAGTATATATGAAGTGTATATCGGTCATATATACTAATATATATAGTTATATATAGTCATACATAGTGTGATATATAATTATATATGGCATATATATAAGAGCATATATAACCAATATATCTTTACATATACCTGATATATACTTATATATTACACAATATATAGCTATATATAATCTTATATATAACTTATATATGGCAACTATTATATATAGGTCAATATATAACTATATATAAGCTTATATATGGTTATATATAGCGTGATATATAGTTATATATAGGGTGATATATAGAAGTATATATCGTCATATATAGTATGATGTATGGGTATATATCATTATATATCTCCTGATATATGAATATATATGAATATATATAGAGTATATATAAGCGATATATAATCTATATATAATCTATATATAAGCACTTTCACCCGGGACCCCGAGCCGACGACGACTCCCGGGGCTCCCGGACGTTGGGGACGGAACGGAGGGCAGCCGACAGGCACCTTGGCGTCCCCTGACGCCGGCCCAGGGCGTACTGCGTGCTGCTCACCCTGCAGGGGACGCCGTCCGGGAGCCGTAAGCCTCTGGCCCCGCCACACCTCGCCTAGCCTCGCCTCGCCGCGATGGTTACTGGCGGCAGCCGGCCGCAAACCGTCCGTGCCGAAACCGTGATACTGGTTTATCGCGAGGCCTCTCGACAAAAGTGAATGGCGCAGACGCCTTTTTGTTCTTCTCTTTCCTTCCTGTTCGCGCTGCGGTGTCATCACTATGGTCAGCACGTACAAAATTAAAAGGCCGGCTCGGTGAGCGGGACCTGGTCCCCAGCGCAGCGGCGCGGCGCCGCCGGCCGGTGTGGCTGCGGTAGCTGCGGTAGCTGCGGTAGCTGCGGTAGCTGCGGTAGCTGCGGTAGCTGCGGTAGCTGCGGTAGCTGCGGTAGCTGCGGTAGCTGCGGTAGCTGCGGTAGCTGCGGTAGCTGCGGTAGCTGCGGTAGCTGCGGTAGCTGCGGTAGCTGCGGTAGCTGCGGTAGCTGCGGTAGCTGCGGTAGCTGCGGTAGCTGCGGTAGCTGCGGTAGCTGCGGTAGCTGCGGTAGCTGCGGTAGCTGCGGTAGCTGCGGTAGCTGCGGTAGCTGCGGTAGCTGCGGTAGCTGCGGTAGCTGCGGCAAGCTGCGGTAGCTGCGGCAAGCTGCGGTAGCTGCGGTAGCTGCGGTAGCTGCGGTAGCTGCGGTAGCTGCGGTAGCTGCGGTAGCTGCGGTAGCTGCGGTAGCTGCGGTAGCTGCGGTAGCTGCGGTAGCTGCGGTAGCTGCGGTAGCTGCGGTAGCTGCGGTAGCTGCGGTAGCTGCGGTGCTACTCCCAGACCCCCCGGCCGGGACCCGGCCTGGCCCGGCGACAGCCTGGTCCGGTAGCTGCAGCACGCCGCCCGCCGCCCGCCACACGCCCATTGGCTGCAATAAGAACCACACCCATCGGCCCGGGGAGGATTACAACCCGTGTCCTGGCCGTCGCTCAGATGCCGCCGCGGGCCGCTGTGAGGTGACGACATGCGGCCGAGTCGAGTGTCGCCTCGCCTTATCACCGACCGTGTAATCAATCGCCCCTCCGGATTAGATGGATTGCCGTCCGCCAAAAAGTGATTGATTGGCCCAGGCAGGGGAGGTGGGGCGGCAGCGGCATCTCCAGGGCTGCCGACTGCTGCCTGTTGCCGCCCATGGCAGCCTGAGGGCAGCCCAGCCCTTGTGGCATAGACGCCCCCTCTCTGATCCCCACCCACCCTCAACGACTACCTCCCCCCCCCCCCCCGCACGGGGAGCCGATTCACCACCACGATTCACGCGCCACAGGGGTTTTGAAAGCTCAAACCCTGTGCGAGACTAAGCAGCTACCTGTGCAAGGCTAGAAGCAGACGCTTTGTCCACCCCATGACCTTACTTTTCATAATAGAGGTTTCCAATGCGGTTCAGAAGCGGAAGCTGAAGAACAAAAACCCTTCCAGACCGGAAACTCTCGAGATCAGGTATGAGAAATATCGACGCACAAGAGCCTCGTCAAATATGGGAACTAACATCCAAATTCACTCAAAACGCCATTCAAGTTTCTCATACCTGCCCTCGAGAGTTTCCGTTCTGGAAGAGTTTTTGTTCTTCAGCTTCCGTTTCCAAAGTATCATTGGAAACCACTATTGAAGGTATCTATGCTCAGTTCAGGTTGAGTCTCGAGGCTTTCTACACTTTTCTATGGTCTCTGGCTAGTATGAGAGAGATGACATTTGCAATAAAAGTTATTTTTCTCAGTATTTCAACCAGTGTAAATCTACTCCCCGTGCGGGGGATGTGAGGCACGACAGCATGGTGGCGGGGGCTGGTGAGGTAGCAGTGGTGGGGGAACCCAACTACGGGTGTCTAGTGGTCAGCCTGTTGCTGGCGCCCCAGGAGCAGGCGGCGGGCGGCGAGGGCAGACGCCAAGTGTCATTCGCCTTTTTCCACGGAAAAGAGGAAACGAACTCATTGCAGGCAGCCCAGACTATCAACACGAATAAAGTCCAAAGGCGGCGGGGATAATCAACTGCGTGTCTGTGTGCCGTGGTCGGCAGTGCCTCTGGTGCCCCGCAGTGCCCCGCAGTGCCCCGCAGTGCCCCGCAGTGCCCCGCAGTGCCCCGCAGTGCCCCGCAGTGCCCCGCAGTGCCCCGCAGTGCCCCGCAGTGCCCCGCAGTGCCCCGCAGTGCCCCGCAGTGCCCCGCAGTGCCCCGCAGTGCCCCGCAGTGCCCCGCAGTGCCCCGCAGTGCCCCGCAGTGCCCCGCAGTGCCCCGCAGTGCCCCGCAGTGCCCCGCAGTGCCCCGCAGTGCCCCGCAGTGCCAGTGCCCCGCAGTGCCCCGCAGTGCCCCGCAGTGCCCCGCAGTGCCCCCCCGCAGTGCCCCGCAGTGCCCCGCAGTGCCCCGCAGTGCCCCGCAGTGCCCCGCAGTGCCCCGCAGTGCCCCGCAGTGCCCCGCAGTGCCCCGCAGTGCCCCGCAGTGCCCCGCAGTGCCCCGCAGTGCCCCGCAGTGCCCCGCAGTGCCCCGCAGTGCCCCGCAGTGCCCCGCAGTGCCCCGCAGTGCCCCGCCCCGTGCCCCGCAGTGCCCCGCAGTGCCCCGCAGTGCCCCGCAGTGCCCCGCAGTGCCTGCCCGCAGTGCCCCGCAGTGCCCCGCAGTGCCCCGCAGTGCCCCGCAGTGCCCCGCAGTGCCCCGCAGTGCCCCGCAGTGCCCCGCAGTGCCCTGCAGTGCCCCGCAGTGCCCCGCAGTGCCCCGCAGTGCCCCGCAGTGCCCCGCAGTGCCCCCCGCAGTGCCCCGCAGTGCCCCGCAGTGCCCCGCAGTGCCCCGCAGTGCCCCGCAGTGCCCCGCAGTGCCCCGCAGTGCCCCGCAGTGCCCCGCAGTGCCCCGCAGTGCCCCGCAGTGCCCCGCAGTGCCCCGCAGTGCCCCGCAGTGCCCCGCAGTGCCCCGCAGTGCCCCGCAGTGCCCCGCAGTGCCCCAGTGCCCCGCAGTGCCCCGCAGTGCCCCGCAGTGCCCCGCAGTGCCCCGCAGTGCCCGCAGTGCCCCGCAGTGCCCCGCAGTGCCCCGCAGTGCCCCGCAGTGCCCCGCAGTGCCCCGCAGTGCCCCGCAGTGCCCCGCAGTGCCCCGCAGTGCCCCGCAGTGCCCCGCAGTGCCCCGCAGTGCCCCGCAGTGCCCCGCAGTGCCCCGCAGTGCCCCGCAGTGCCCCGCAGTGCCCCGCAGTGCCCCGCAGTGCCCCGCAGTGCCCCGCCCCGCAGTGCCCCGCAGTGCCCAGTGCGCAGTGCCCCGCAGTGCCCCGCAGTGCCCCCGCAGTGCCCCGCAGTGCCCCGCAGTGCCCCGCAGTGCCCCGCAGTGCCCCGCAGTGCCCCGCAGTGCCCCGCAGTGCCCCGCAGTGCCCCGCAGTGCCCCGCAGTGCCCCGCAGTGCCCGCAGTGCCCCGCAGTGCCCCGCAGTGCCCCGCAGTGCCCCGCAGTGCCCCGCAGTGCCCCGCAGTGCCCCGCAGTGCCCCGCAGTGCCCCGCAGTGCCCCGCAGTGCCCCGCAGTGCCCCGCAGTGCCCCGCAGTGCCCCGCAGTGCCCCCCGCAGTGCCCCCGCAGTGCCCAGTGCCCCGCAGTGCCCCGCAGTGCCCCGCAGTGCCCGCAGTGCCCCGCAGTGCCCCGCAGTGCCCCGCAGTGCCCCGCAGTGCCCCCGCAGTGCCCGCAGTGCCCCGCAGTGCCCCGCAGTGCCCCGCAGTGCCCCAGCAGTGCCCAGTGCAGTGCCCCGCAGTGCCCCGCAGTGCCCCGCAGTGCCCCGCAGTGCCCCGCAGTGCCCCGCAGTGCCCCGCAGTGCCCCGCAGTGCAGTGCCCCGCAGTGCCCCGCAGTGCCCCGCAGTGCCCCGCAGTGCCCCGCAGTGCCCCGCAGTGCCCCGCAGTGCCCCGCAGTGCCCCGCAGTGCCCCGCAGTGCCCCGCAGTGCCCCGCAGTGCCCCGCAGTGCCCCGCAGTGCCCCGCAGTGCCCTGCAGTGCCCCGCAGTGCCCCGCAGTGCCCCGCAGTGCCCCAGTGCCCGCAGTGCCCCCGCAGTGCCCCGCAGTGCCCCCCCGCAGTGCCCCGCAGTGCCCCGCAGTGCCCCGCAGTGCCCCAGTGCCCCGCAGTGCCCCGCAGTGCCCCGCAGTGCCCCCTGCAGTGCCCCGCAGTGCCCCGCAGTGCCCCGCAGTGCCCCGCAGTGCCCCGCAGTGCCCCGCAGTGCCCCGCAGTGCCCCGCAGTGCCCCGCAGTGCCCCCCCGCAGTGCCCCGCAGTGCCCCGCAGTGCCCCGCAGTGCCCCGCAGTGCCCCGCAGTGCCCCGCAGTGCCCCGCAGTGCCCCGCAGTGCCCCGCAGTGCCCCGCAGTGCCCCGCAGTGCCCCGCAGTGCCCCGCAGTGCCCCGCAGTGCCCCGCAGTGCCCCGCAGTGCCCCGCAGTGCCCCGCAGTGCCCCGCAGTGCCCCGCAGTGCCCCGCAGTGCCCCGCAGTGCCCCGCAGTGCCCCGCAGTGCCCCGCAGTGCCCCGCAGTGCAGTGCCCCGCAGTGCCCCGCAGTGCCCCGCAGTGCCCCGCAGTGCCCCGCAGTGCCCCGCAGTGCCCCGCAGTGCCCCGCAGTGCCCCGCAGTGCCCCGCAGTGCCCCGCAGTGCCCCGCAGTGCCCCGCAGTGCCCCGCAGTGCCCCGCAGTGCCCCGCAGTGTGCCCCGCAGTGCCCCGCAGTGCCCCGCAGTGCCCCGCAGTGCCCCGCAGTGCCCCGCAGTGCCCCGCAGTGCCCCAGTGCCCCGCAGTGCCCCGCAGTGCCCCGCAGTGCCCCGCAGTGCCCCGCAGTGCCCCGCAGTGCCCCGCAGTGCCCCGCAGTGCCCCGCAGTGCCCCGCAGTGCCCCGTGCCCCGCAGTGCCCCGCAGTGCCCCGCAGTGCCCCGCAGTGCCCCGCAGTGCCCCGCAGTGCCCCGCAGTGCCCCGCAGTGCCCCGCAGTGCCCCGCAGTGCCCCGCAGTGCCCCGCAGTGCCCCGCAGTGCCCCGCAGTGCCCCGCAGTGCCCCGCAGTGCCCCGCAGTGCCCCGCAGTGCCCCGCAGTGCCCCGCAGTGCCCGCAGTGCCCCGCAGTGCCCCGCAGTGCCCCGCAGTGCCCCGCAGTGCCCCGCAGTGCCCCGCAGTGCCCCGCAGTGCCCCGCAGTGCCCCGCAGTGCCCCGCAGTGCCCCGCAGTGCCCCGCAATGCGCCAATCGATTTACTCGATCACAGTCGTCAGGGTCCGAAGCCAGGCCACGTATCTGGGTACATACACGGGTCTGCCTCGGACAACGTTTGTCGTTTGTCGGCGGGCTGAAGGCGGCCGGGGGGCGGCTGGGGGGGGGGGGGGGGCGGCCGGGGGGCTGTTCCTTGTCCCCTGTTGAGCAAACGCCGCTGGGCGAACAGGGGCGGGAGAGACCGCTTGCTTGGACAAGGGTGCGAGCTGATCAAACACAAGAGCCAGAGCCAGACGAGTCAGTTGTCGGGCCCAACCCTGAGCAAGCCACGGGCGAGGAAAGCGAGAAATTCCAGAGGAGGATATCAGAGCGAGAAGACGGGTGAAGTTTGAGGATTGTCATAGACAGTACAATGTTGCAGAGAGATTGGATGTTAAAATTTCGAACGATAAGGGGACGTACACAAACCACGTGGTCCTATTTTTTGATTTTTGACCCTCCCCTCTCCCCCTCGTGGTTTTTCGTGGTTTTGGACTGACTCCCCCCCTCCCCCAAAAAAAGCCACGTGGTCTTTTTTTTCTCTTTCAGTTAATAATAAATGAAAGCAGAGACAAAGTACCATGTAATTGTGCATAAAATGCGAAAACAAAATAATCAATCTTCACTTAGTGAATGCATATAGTATGCCTCTGCGGCTGCTCAATCTCCAACGGTAAGGTCAGCCCCTCCCGGAACGTGGTTTTCGCTCTGACCACCACCCCCTTCCCCTTCGTGGTTTTTCGTGGTTTTCCCTCGCCACCCCCCTTCCTAAAATTTGACCACGTGGTTTGTGTACGTCCCCTAATGGACCGCGGGGGCAGAGGGGTAAGGGGGAGGGGCGGGGGGGGGGGGGGGGGTCCGCTTCTGATAGCTAGGTAGGCGGTAGCCACGCGCAGAGCCTGCAAAGCCCGTTGGAGTACCGTTTCGAGTGGCTGGCTGGCCGCGCTGGCCGCCCGTGCACCTCAAGGCCGCGGGGCTGTGACGTGGGCCGAGGGCCGAGGACCGAGGGTTGGGTTGGGGTCGGGCACAAATGAGATAACGCAAGCCGGTGGGGCGCTCGAGCACGGCGTATAGTGGTCACGGTATAGTGGATAGTGGTAAAGGGAAGGGTTCGAGCAATAAGGGTTGGTGGAGCCGTGGTGCCGCCGGGCACCCCTGCTGCCGCCTGGCACCCCTGCTGCCGCCTGGCACCCCTGCTGCCGCCTGGCACCCCTGCTGCCGCCTGGCACCCCTGCTGCCGCCTGGCACCCCTGCTGCCGCCTGGCACCCTGCTGCCGCCTGGCACCCCTGCTGCCGCCTGGCACCCCACCCCTGCTGCCGCCTGGCACCCCTGCTGCCGCCTGGCACCCCTGCTGCCGCCTGGCACCCCTGCTGCCGCCTGGCACCCCTGCTGCCGCCTGGCACCCCTGCTGCACCCCTGCTGCCGCCTGGCACCCCTGCTGTCGCCTGGCACCCCTGCTGCCGCCTGGCACCCTTGCTGCCGCCTCTGGCACCCCTGCTGCCGCCTGGCACTCCTGCTGCCGCACGTGTGAACGCCTTGGGGCAGCGACCTTCAACCGGACAGAGCAGGGTGGGGCGGACATTATGAGATGGCAGGGGTGCGTTGAGGGGTGGACACAGGGCCCTGCAGGGTCCTTGGAGGACTAGCAAACCAAACGGCGCACCTATCGTCAGCTCGGCGGGGGCCGCGGGGGACGCGGGGGGCTTCCCCAGATGGAGACAAGGGCCGAGAGGGGGGTGGGGGGCTTCCCCAGATGGAAACGAGGGCCCAGAGGGGGGTGGGGGGCTTCCCCAGATGGAGACGAGGGCCCAGTGGGCCTCGCTCACATGATGAGGAACTCGTTGCTGCCAGGGTCGTAGCCAGCCAGCTCTGCCAGCTCCCACATTGGCAGCGCCATGCGCCGCCAATTTCTCATACCTGCTGCGCGCGAGTTTCGGGAAGCGACGCGGCAGCGCAGGGCATTTGAATTGCGCGCGAGATGAATTATATGGGTGGAGGTCGCCGAGTACACGCCAGGCCACGCCGGGCCGGCGCACCGAGCTGGCATCAGGGCGCGCAGGCCTCGCTCATATCGTGTCCGGGTCAGCCTGGTCCCACTGGTCCTGGTGACGTCGAAGCCCACACTGAGGCCCACCGAATTCACCAAAACCACGTGCTTGCGGATCAGAGAAGCGATTCGAACCGCAGTCCGGCCCGGCATCAACGATACCGCCACCGTGTGGCCCTCACTCTCATCCTGTCCCCCCCGCGCTTCTCACCTCCAACCTCTCCCCTGCACGTATGTGCAATACTCAGCGCGATATTCTTGTTTGTCGTCTTTCACGGCCCCCATATCCTCTCTGCCCCCCCCCCCCTCCCTCCCTCCTTCCCTCCCTCCCTCCCTCTCTCTCTCTCTCTCTCTCTCTCTCTCTCTCTCTCTCTCTCTCTCTCTCTCTCTCTCTGCATGTATTTCCGTCCTCCCTTTTATTTATATGGCATTATCGTGTCGGTTTTAGAACTAGGCCGCAGTTCTGCTGAGTGTGGGAGGATGCTCGCTCGCGGATTCAATTGGTAATATGGGCGTGGTGGGGCGTGGCGTTCCGTCTCGTGGTCACATGAGGGCACGCGTGCGCGCCACGCGTGCGCCACGCGACGCGACGCGGAAGACAAAACGCCTTCACACGCCAAGCACGACTTTTAACGAGAGATAATTATCAAGTAGGCCGGGACGAGAGCAGCTCGAAAAAAAAAAGGCCCTGAAAACCCTGCAACTGGCCGAGGGAGCTGCGGGATGAAAATCATGTGGCGCTAATTGAGAAAAAAGGAACAGCGCCGCGCTGAAACTGCGGTTTTTGACCGCCAATCTTGGGTCCCCCAACGCCTCCAAAAAACGTGTTCCCAAATCGCAGACTAGAGAATATTCGCGCATCGTATCTCTGCCTACTCCCGTAACGAGTAGTTCCAGGAAGGGACTTCTCTGTGAGTCCATAGACGGGATGATGAAGTCTGATGAACTGAGGCCAGTTTGCCATTATAGAGTGATAAAGCTCTCCATTTTCTTCGCTTGGTTTATCGGTCGCAGATAGTACGAGAAGATAGGCTCCACTGTACCGGAGACTAGCGCAGAAATGATACCGTCAACAAGTCCCCTTTAAAAAAAAAAATATCTCTAGTTCAGCCCGACTCGGTCTGACTCTCGTCGGGGTCTGTTGCACCCGCCCACGCCCGCTGCGCCATTTGTGTCTGAGGGTCAACCCTCTTCATTCACGATCGTCGCCTAGGAATGGGAAGCGAAGCTCGATTCATCTATTTCGTCCACTTTTTTTTCTCCGAAAACTCTTTGCTGTCGCTGCCACATCGGCGTTATTTTTATCTCCGAACCGTGTGGCCCTTATCTGAAATCGCTCCCGAAATGAAAGTGCATCGGGAAATAGAAGAGCAAGAGAGAGCGGGATAGAGAGAGGGGAGTCTGGGAGTTTTCCTTCTGCACCAACGTCACCACCTCCATCTGCCCCCCTCCCTTTTTCCATGTATAGTACTGAAGGGGGTCGCCCTGACACAATCACAGCAGTGTGATAATTTTTCTGATCGAACAAAAAGATCGGGCTAAAATGAGGGGGAGAAACAAAAAGAGTTTATCGGCGATGTCGCTCTCTTTGTTCATCTCTTTTGCCGGACCCTGCGAATAAGGGGAGAACAAGTGGCTTTTTTGCGGTCAGCAGATTACCCGGTTTAAATTTCCATTCCTCCCCTTACCAAAAGTGCAAATTAAAGTAATATGTCGTTTGCAAATTTAAGGAAAAGAGAATAAAAAGTGATCGAATCAAGCGACTGGGTTGCCGTTGTTACAGATTTTTCCTCTGGATCGCGAATCGGTCAGTCGATCGCTGTCGCTAGACTGAGTGCGCGCTCCCCTAACGTGTCTGCCAAAATAAGTTGTGTATACTATATAAGTATACTTACTGTAAGTACACTAAGTACAATAATGCGGGTCAGAGGTCGCGGCGGGGAGGTGCCTCTATTTGCGCTCCGTGTTGCCATGGGCGGCTGGGACGGATGCGTTTGTTTACATATGTGATCGCCTCGGAGTGTCCCCTTCCCCCAACGCGGGAGGTCGACAGAAAAACACAGAGTACGTATGTTATTTGGACACAAAACTGTTGCTTGCCAAACGCCATATCGCAAGCCCACAGTTGCAGTAATCTGTCGTGATGAACTGTTCCTCCCCTTCCCTCACCCCCTAACCCAGTTATAAGATTTAAAAAAAAAAACATTTTTTGATGAATATTCACACGCCAAAAAAATTGAAAAGAAAGGGAACAGTGAAATTAATGAGGCATCCCAGAAGCCACGCGAACACTTTTGGCAAATAACTTTTATCACTTGGGTACCGGGTATACCACAGTAGAATTGACCGGAAACAAGAACACAACAATCTCAAAAGCGGATTCGGAAGCTTACGGTATGAAAGGTATGAAAAGTTACGCAGCACGTGTCGCGGTCGCCACAAGCCGACTGAAAAATTAAGAGGCTTAGCTCTTGCTGATGATATATGTCACGACCATTTGGTTGGGTCACACAGCGCCCGCCTGCCTGAGTATACACTTCCCCAGGCCGTGCGGGGGAAATCTGCACTATGTGACCCCTACCAAACGGTTGTGACATATCGGTCGGCCAGAGCTAAGTCTCGAAATTTTTGAGTCGGCTCGTGGCTGCGCAATTTTTTCATACCGTTAGCTTCCGTTTCCGATTTTGTGATTCCGGTGCTGCTCCGGAATACCCTATTCCTACCACTACCCTCACACCCAGGGGGACACAACGACCTGTTTTTTCATATGCCCCCCCCTCTTCCCCTTTCAAAAAAAAATGTCACCATTATGTAAGCCTGATTAAGGCCGCTAACGAACCATCGGCACCACCTGACTCCCCTCCTTTGTTTAGGTTTATTTTCGCTTGTGACAATATATCTCAGGACGGGCGGGCAGGTCGCCGCGCACAGCCGTGATGGCCTTGACACTGACAGCCTCCTCCCCTTCCATCCGATGTTTTGTTGCACTCTTATTTCTGTTGGCGAGAACACGAATTTATTGAAAGTTTATTGATCAGGAAAATTTCAAGGATATGTAAACATATACCACGCCATTTGGCTATCTAGTTTCCATTCTTTTACAAATAAAATAAACAAAGAAGTCAAATTTTGTAAGACGTTTTAAAAATATCAGTCTGAGTAATGCTTAGAAATAAGGCACGCCCCATCACTCTGTATCAGCTAATATCAGGAGTCTGGCACAGTTAATGTATTTCGCCAACAGTTCAATTAATAAGGAATATTTCGAAGAAAAGAAACAACTTGTACAAACTGTTCTGATTACCCAAACTAAAGACTTTGCCTAAAATTCCAAAAACATTCCATAAGTGCAGAACAGTAATAAAAGCCACACTTGGCCGCATGACCTATCATGGCGGCTGGCGGGCCCGCCATGCCCCGCCCCCGCCAATGCGTGTGACAGAGAAAGAGGCCCCGGAGCTTGTGAAGAGTGGTCCGAAGGGAAGCAGTTCCCAAGTGGGGTCACTGAGAGGCGGGCGCACGCGTCCGGCTACTCACTTGAACATCGTACAGACGTAAGCCGGGCACAGTTACACACACACACACACACACACACACACACACACACACACACACACACACACACACACCAACGCGACAGTTGGTTCCGAATCCGTGTGTATCTGAGCACACTCGACCGGGCCGGGGCTCGCCTGCCGCACCTGCCACACACCGGTGCACGCGGTGCACGTGCACGCGCCGCATGCGCCGCAGCTGCGGCCAGCTGTGGAGCCGGAGCCTGCGGACACTCCTGTCTGCAGTGGCGCCAAGAAGGGGTCGACGGTGGTACACGTGCACCACCGTCTACCGAAAAAGGGAGGGAGGGAAGAGGGCGAAAGGGAGGGAGGAGAGGAGAGGGAAAGAGAGAAAAATTCCAGCGCTTCCAGCACTGAGTCGCCCTCGTTAACTGAACGATGAGTGTTATAATAAATTGTTTATCACAAGTTGGAAACTTAAGTTTAGAAAAAATTGAAAGGAAAGCTCTGACATTCGAACCCGCGACTCGCCACACGGTGATTCAGTCTATCAGACCGCGCGACCAATCCGACATTGTAACGAGGCTTCGCGTGGCCGACCATCACAAGCCACGGCCACATTGTGAGGCGCCAACCAAGGCGCAGATCAAAGCTAATATGGATCCAAGTTGGCGACAATAGGCCTCCTCATTGAACAGGGGACGACTCTAAAATAAATCGGATTTGATGTGATTACATGCCCAATGGTAGACTCTAGCAGATTGGTTACGTCTGCCTTTCTTAAATGAACTGGAATTCTTTTTCCAAGTATATTGGTACTATTGTTTTTAGATTCTCCGCCCACTCCGTCCCGCTTCGTGCGATGCCAATATGTCATTTTGAAACAATAAGCAGCCATGCTGAGATGATTTACATTCTATTAATTTGCAGTTAGTTGCCAAGGGTTCAATTACATATGATGATAAATGATAGATGTTAAATGTAATGCAGGAACAACGGTAATTAATATTTTTAAAATAACTATAAATTTTGAAAGTTGGTAGAACCGCGGCATAGCTCCGCCCATTTCTGTGGCCCCATCTTGCGGCATATGAAGGAACTCCAATGAAACAACAACAGTTATAGTCGTGCCACCATTACCTTCCTCGTATACATCCGCGCTGTGGTTGCGCAGACGTGATTTTTCATACGTGCTGTTTACCGTTCAACCGTCCAAGTAGTTCGCGATGTAAAGTAGTTCGCTCTTCAAATCGAAGACATTATGGAGCGGCAATTGCATCCTCTTAATTTCGCTAAACTATGCACTATGCACATATCTCCTAATATTCTAGTGGGATACCATTGAGAAGTCAAAGACGATGAGTTGTGTTTAACCAAAAGTTTTCACCGGCTTCGCGTTTCGCGCTCCCCACGTCCTCCACGAAGAATGAGAAATATATCATTTACAGTCACGCAAAGTCGCTACGACAACAGCACGTCTTGAGGCGATCGTATAAATCTGACATTTATGCATGAAGAAAGATAAAAATCACTTTGTTCTACGTTATAAAGCATATTGCATCTGGTGGGATACCTTAATCAATATATTATTATTGCAATATGTAGAAATTATCAGATTTAGTGACCGTCTAACTGATTCGTCGTCGTGCAGTCATGAGCTGGGCGATTTGATAAAACCTTAATTTCAGCACGAGAAAAAATAAGAGACAGCTAAACTAGTGTGTGAAAGCATACTACTTCTGGTGCGGTACCTCTCTTTCCCCATCAAAATCGGATACTGTGAGATATCATGACATTTTCGCCACCATACGCCGAATAGCCAACGCGATCCAAGCAACTGGGCGATTTGATAGCGCTTACATATGTGCATGAAAAATAAAAGTAATTACTCAGGTCGATGCAGTAAAGAATTCCACATCTGGTAAGCTACCTCCCATTCTCTGTCATGCAAGCGTTCTTTAAATAAATCAGGCAAACCGGCGAAAAAACGACCTGAGGTACTACTTTCAGGAAAGTAATCGTGGGCGAACTACCTATAGCAACGACACTTGCTGAAAATGGGGAGAATAAAAAAAGCGGATCAGTCGATGCAGAGAGCTCCTAGCTCCGCTCGGACTCAAAAAGGAAAGAAGAGTAAGAAAAGAAAGAAAAGAAGGGGGAGGAAGGAGAGAGAAGAGAAGGAAAGGAAAAGAAAGGCAACAAATTCAGAAATGGTAGGGGTGGGTAGATTAGATAGAATAGGGAAGAGGAAGTTCGGGGGAGGAAGGAAAAGGGAGGGAGAGAAGAAAGAAAGCGAAAAGGGGAGGACGGAAAGAAGATAAGAAGGAAAGGGAAGGGCCCTCCCCTTCTTTTGTCTCCGGAGACATCTTTCCTTTTATAAAATTGGTAATTAGTTTACTGTTGTGATGTATGCCTAGTGGAAAAAACATACAAAGTGCGTCAATAAATAAACAGACGTTGAAGATAAAACATACTCTAATTCTCACTTTTTCAACTCGTTTTTTCGTCACTCACTGATTCACTGACCATCGCAGTGGTTACATGAAACAGTACACGATATACTTTATATTCGCGCAAATCACGCACAAACGATAGAATTTCATACATTTTACTATTTTAATCAAGTGTTGAGTGGAAAAAAATATTTTTGTTTTCTTCGCAGAAAAAACGGGGGTGGGGGGAGGGGGCGAAAAAAGGGGAGGTTCGAGGTTAAAAAGGGAGGGACCACCACCGTCTTCAGATCGTCTTGGCGCCCCTGCCTGTCTGCAAACCGAGCCGCGGACCGGACGCCCCCGATGCGGCACAGGCGCAGGGCTGCCAAGGGGAGGATCGGGGTGGAGCCGCCGAGACTCGAACCCGCGACCTACCTGTCGGCAGTTCGTCATCGTCAGAGTGCCAGTCGTGGCGGTCCCCTCCTTCCGCTGTCGTGTCCATGGGGGTCGGCGTCGACGGGGCGGTCTCGGAAGGAACCGTCGGGGAGGCTCTGTACTGACACGGTTCGGAATTTGGGTTTTGCGGAGGGCCGCGGGGGGCCACGTCGTTGCACCTGAGCGGGGACGCGTGGCCGACTGGTGAGGCGACAGGTGTTTGGTGCCCTGCTGCCCCGCCGCGCCGCCAGCTACCACGTGGACCCCGCCCTGCCTCGCTCTGCCCCGCCCTGCCGAAGTGCTCGAAAAGAAGACGAGTGCGCGCGGCAGCGGCGGCGGCGGCGGCGGCGGCGGCGGCGGCGGCGGCAGCAGCAGCAGCGGTAATGGCGACTGACTGACAGTTTCGCAGTGGCGGCCTGGCGGCCTGCGACGGCCACTGCCACGACTTGACACCGCTGGCGACCATCCATATTAATGGCTACTTCGTGGCCCGGTCTGCGAGGAAAAGGAGGCCCATACAGTACGACAGGGGCGCGTCATCAGTGGGTCTACGCCAAGGAGGGAAGGTACTCGACGCTAAAGGCGTTTTGCCGCGACAAACCAGGTTTTTATTGGTACCAAACTTGCGTCGTAACTTGATGGGTTTACAAAGGACTTACACGACATTTACGGCCTGGTCAACTTTGTCAAACATTCAGATAAGTTGCAAATCTAATTCATCTGCAGAGTTCGGATCAGACAGTGTTAGAGTAAGAGAACACTTCTGATGTAAATTTTTAATTTGCCTCAGTTTTAACTTCGGACGAGAATGACAGCAGATTTCACCCGCTCTGCAACTACGCCATGCATTAGCTAGTGCGTGGTCGTACACCATGCATTAGCTAATGCGTGGCCATACACCGTGCATTATCTAATGTGTGGTGGTGCACCATGCACCGACTGTCCTTGCGAAGCACGTTGTTTATTTTGAGGAGAATTCTGCTTGTAATTATTGTACCAACTAATATGTTAGTTAGCATGCGTCCAAACTTGGTTGCAGACTTGCGACCAAATAAGTTCATCACATGGTGCGGAGTCTTTCGAAATACAAATAATTCAGTTTTCTGGGAGATTCCACGCATTCTGAAGAACGAGCTCCGCAAGTGTTATCAGTGCATTATTACGTCTTAGATAATGCATGGTGCATGACCACGCACTAGCTAATGCATGGTACATGACCACGCATTAGCTAATGCATGGTGTACGACCACGCACTAGCTAATGCATGGTGTAGACCACGCGGGAAGTAATGCGTTAATCCACGCATTTGGTTTTGCAGAGCGTGAATCCTACCTAACCCCCACAACCACGTGGAACGCAGAGTTGCCTTGCGGACAACTCGACAACTTGTTGAATGCGCGTTTTATGACTCACGGATCCAAAGTGCTGCCAAGCACAAAAAATAAAAATACTCGTGCCTACTAGAAGCTTAGGTTCTTATATTTTCACTGCCCTAGGTATCTTGAGCCAAATCTAAACTTTAGTAAGCGTTAACGGGGAGAAACGAAAATGCCTTTAAGATGGCTGCTCAAAACCGTGGCATAGGAGACATATTTTTCGCGTCAGCGCTATCGTTTCGCACTGCCATGAATGGTCTCGACCTCTCTCGGTGCTAACCCTGCTAGCCCCGCCACGCCCCGCCACGGAGGAATGAGCAATATAACATGGCTGGATGTGCAGCGCGCGGTGCCAGCCGCGGTACCAGCCTGCGGAGCCTGCGGAGCCGGCGCCAGCGTCCGCGGTCCGGACGCGAAACGACGCAACTTTCTTGCCGCTTCCGGCCAAGTTGCGAGGTCTTCGATCGGAAAGCCGCGAACACGACGGCCGTATTCACGCATCGATTACAACGCGGCCTGCCTATGCCGGCCTGCCTGGCTATTTGTTGACCCGCGATGAGCGAGAAGTAAGGCGAAGGCCGTTCAGAGCCACCGGAGAGTTCAGCTTATGAATAGATTAGCGGCCATAGCCGGAGGACGCGCGGACCCGCGCGCGCCCACACGCGCACACACACGCACACACCCGCGCGCGCGCATACACACACACACACACACGCACACACACACACACACACACACACACACACACAACCCGTCAACATCCATCGTAGAAGACACAGCGTATACAACTACAGTGAGGCAACACTGCGGCATCGGCTATCATGCGTCTTTGATCGGGGCCGCTTCAATGCCGCACTTATGACGGCACGACACCTTCCTTCCGGAAAGGGGGAAGCAAAAAAAGAAAAAAAGTGTCACATCGCAGAAACAAACAAGAAGTTCTTTCACTGTAGAGTGTTGCCCAATGCGCGAATTGTGTCAGCAGTACCCCACATGTATGTAGTAATGTATTTATACTAATCGCAGAGAATACAGTACTAAATTTGTGCCGAAAGAGAAACTGCCAGCTCCGAAAGAAAAGACTAAAAAAATAAAAAGATTTTGATCCCGTGGGCAATGTATGATCACAACTTTGTGTCATGTTTGTGTGTGTGTGTGCGTGTGTGTGTGTGTGTGTGTGTGTATGTGTGTGTGTGTGTGTGTGTGTGTGTGTGTGTGTGTGTGTGTGTCCCGTTATGGTATTTATAAACCCACTCCCGTTTTCGCCTCGCCTCCTCATTAACTTGGCGGAATTTTTCCGAGGTCCTCTCTATATGGATCGGTTGATAGCATGACATTACATCAGGGCAGCATGGCGCGGCCGGGCCCGGCCGGGCCGGGCGTGGCTGTGGCTTATCACCCTCCTCCCCCAGCTCGGGGCGGGGCCGGCGGGGTGGGGGAGGGTGGGGGAGGGTGAGGGAGCTCGCTGGTCTGCTCCAACAGGACCGGACCTAGAGATCTGCGACGAGCGAGCCGAGCCCGGACTCGTCGCTACCACCGCAACAGTCAGCTCGGCTCTACAGGTGTCAGCGTGCAGGGTTACCCCCTTACCCCCGGTACTAAATCCCTAGGGATACATTACCCCCGGTAAACCATCCCTAGGGATCCTTGACCCCCCTCAAGGGGGGTAAGCCATCCCTAGGGATCCTTGAACCCCCTCAAGGGGGGTAAGCCATCCCTAGGGATTGCAATCCCTAGGGAAGGTGATGTATCCCTAGGGATTTAGTACCCCCCAAATTTGAAGCCGGGGGGGGGATAAGGATTCCTAGGGATATATTACCCTCCGGTACTTGGTCACTAGGGAATCGTTACCTCTCGGGTCTCAGGGGAGGTAAAAGGTCCCTAGAAATTTTTACCCCCCCCCCCCCGGAAATTCAGCACCTTGGAGTGGGGTAATAGGTTAGGTTGGGTTAGGTTAGGTTGCTGAATTTCCGGGGGGCGGGGGGTAAAAAATTTCTAGGGACCTTTTACCCCCTCTGCGACCCGAGTGGTAACGATTCCCTAGTGACCAAGTACCGGGGGTAATATATTCCTAGGAATTCTTTACCCCCTCGGCTTCAAATTGGGAGGGGTACTAAATCCCTAGGGATACATTACCCCCGGTAAACCATCCCTAGGGATGGCTTAGACCTATAGACGAAGCTCCATCTGAGGGTGACGTCTATAGTCGTCGATAGTTGGTCGATCCCTACGGGTATGTAGACGTCTATAGACAATACAAAATACGCTATGTGTAGACAACTACGCGCATAGGTCTGAGACCACTTCTAGATATCTACTAGATGGTGGTAGACGTCTAGTAGACGTCTATTAGACGTCTATTTTTTGTGTGGGCTCACGGGGGGTAAGCCATCCCTAGGGTTAGTTTACCAGGGGGTCAAGGGTCCCTAGGGAACGTGTACCGGGGGTAATGGGGTAATCCTGCACGCTTACACTAACCGGACCGTGGGCTCTGCAGGCCGCGAAGCTCTAAAGACATCTCGCGAATTTAAGCCCCGCCGAGCGGCGCTGCTGAGCCGTGGCTGCCCAAGGGCTGCCCAAGGGCTGCCCAAAGGCTGACCCTGGCTGCGTCCCGTGCCTCGTGCCCGTGCCGCCAACAAGCAGTCACAGGGTCCACTCGTCGTCGTTGCGGCTCGGCTCGGCCCGGCTCGGCTCGGCTCGGCTCGGCTCGGCTCGGCTCGGCTCGGCCCGGCTCGGCTCGGCTCGAGCCGGCTCGGCTCGGCTTGGCCCGGCCCGGCCGTTACCTACCCCACGCGGCTCTGCACTGCGCTCTGTGCTGTCACTGACGGGCGACACAGAGGACGGGGTCGTCAAAACTTACAATAAGCCCACTTCTCCTTCCCCCTCAGCCGGCACATGGCTTGCGGCTTACCGTCCGATGGTCGAGGCGCTGACGGCGCTGACGGCGGCCCCGGAGACACTGCTTCTGCTGCTCCCGCCGCGGGCTCCGCTCCGCTGCGCGCTCAGCTGCTGCTCTTGTATCGCGATAAAGTATAATCGGCGCACTAACACGACCACCGCCGCCGCAGCTGCGATCGCGTCTTGGGGACGTCCGGCCAGCGTCTTTTGCCCACCTGTGCCGCCGTCCGCCGCCGTCCGCCGCTCTGCGCGGTCTGTCACGCCCAGCCCCCAGCCGAGGCCGTCAGCGGCCGGCAAACATCTCAACAGGGAAGTCCAAAGGCGACGCGGCGGGGCGGGGCGGGGCGGGGCGGGGCGGGGCGGGGCAGGGCGGGGCGGGGCGGGGCGGGGCAGGGCGGGGCCAGGGCCTCCTCAGACGGGGAAGACGTTCCGCCTGTGAATGGTCACGTCCACCGGCCAGCAGGGAGGGGCGCTGCCGAGCACTGCGGACCCAGTGACGGAGTGCTCCGGCCGGGACTCCAACCCGCGGTGCGCGGCGGGTTGAGGGTGCAACGTCGGCGCTGCCAACACCACGGTCAGGATGGGGACACTCTTGTCGTTGGCCAACGTCGCGCGCGTCTGTGCTGTCGGTGCGGCAGGGCCTCGGCTGGTGTATCGACTGCTCGGCTCGACTCTCCGCGGTGACCCGTCCCGACCCGATCCGTCCCGTGCTGTCCTCTCACTGACGATGCCGAGCCCCGGTTCGGGTTCGGGATCGGGATAACGTGGAATCAGCGTCAACCTCGGTTCGGACCCGCCCGGGTCGCATCGGCTCGGCCGGAGGCGTTGACGGGGGAAAGGGAGAGGGACGGGCGAGGGAGAGGGGAGGAGGGGGCGCCGAGTGTCTCGCGATGCTCGCGACGACGAGACGACGAGCGAGTGGGCGAGTGGGCGAGGCGCGGGAGAGAGCCCGACCAGCTGTGCGCGGTGTTCTATGCTGCTCCCAACAGACTGCTACTCACTGGGCCTCACGGCACGCCACGAGCAGGATGGCCGACGGCCCCAGCCCCAGGGCCCCTGGGCTCTCTGGGCAGCCCGCGGCCCCCGCGGCCCCACCCCGCGGCCCCGCGCTCTGGGCAGCGCCGAGTGTTCCGCGGTGGGGAGCGGCAGAGACCAGCCCCCTGCCGGGCCCGCCCCCGCCGCCCCCGCCGCCCGTCGGTCGGGACCATGCGGTCGAGGGGGTTGTCGCCGGCCGGGGCCCTGCCGCGCTCCGGGCTTCGGGGCGGGACAAAGGTGCCGCGTGGGCGTTGCGTTGTCATGCACGCATATATGACGCACAGGGTGACATCAACGCAAAAAAAAAAGCTAACCTCGGTTAATTGTGCTTTCGCTATCGCTGCTTTGTTCTACTATCGGCGAGCGCAGGGCGATACCTGGCCGGTGCGATAGCACGCATAGCATATCGCTCCGCCCCGCATCTCCGCCAGTTCCGCTGTACTGCAGCTGCAGCGGGGGACGGCGGCAGCTGGCAGCTGGCAGCCGGCAGCCGTTCCCTCCCGTCTGCCGGCGCCTCCTCCGGCCGCTTCTGTCGCCGGTTGCTTCATACGGTCACTGTGTCTGATCTTCAGTCTTCGCATAGAAAACCGTATCTAAACACACTGCCTCTCCTCCAGCTTCACGGGCAGGCAGGCTGGTCGAGCAGGTCATGTAAATTCATGATCATCAGACGCCGGCTACAATTCCACGTCCAACCCGCCAGTGTCGAGTTCTTTTCGGCACGGTACGAATATTCGCGACTCTTGCGGCAGTCGCAGTGAAGTGTGCCGAGGCGCATGGCTGACTCGAGTTTGGCCAGAACACACCATACGACCCCGCTGGAGTTTTGTGTGCGCGTGGTTGGCATTCCCTCCGTGGGGGAGCGCGCGAACACACGTGTATAACCCAGTACGTACGCCCGCACAGCAGCCCGGAAATTCATCGGGCGTCGACAGAACCCGGACGGTTTTCGGGACCCGAGTGACGTCATGACGCCGGGCAGGCCGGCTGTTGCGTCATACCTCGGACGCCGCATGACCTTGCATTGGAAGTCCGGGGACGGGGGGACCGCAGGTGGTTCCTGTTACAGGTTTACAGGTGCCGTGCTTGGCCGGGGACCGTACGGCGACCACCCGGAAGGGGCAGAGGGCGCTGCCCTGAGTCCCCACGGAGCCACTCTGCACCTCCCTCCTCTCTCCACCCTCCTCGCTCACTCCCTCACTCCCTCACTCCCTCACTCCCTCACTCCCTCACTCCCTGACTCCCTCCTCCCTGACTCCATGACTCCCTCTCCCTGACTCCCTCTCCCTGACTCCCTCCCTCACTCCCTCACTCCCTCACTCCCTCACTCCCTCACTCCTCCCTCACTCCCTCACTCCCTCCTCCCGGCGATGACCAGCGGCTTCGTTTGGAGTCCCGCCTTTGTTTGAATGGGACAGCGCTGGCGGGCGTGGCGAGGCGCGGCCAGCGGAACTAGTTCAAGGAGCCTCATCTCATAGCAAAGCAGACAGCGGCCGGACTACTATTTGGCCGTTAGAATGTTTCTCAATCACTGCGGCAGGCCGCGCCGGGCCGTGCCGGGTCAGGAACCCCAGCCGAGTCCGTCCGAGTCCCGGCTGGTCCCGGCCAGGAGCAGGATGGGTTGCCTATCTCCCCGGCGGCAGAGCCGCGCTCCACTCGAGGCTGACGCTGACCTGCCCCAACACCCCCAACGCAGCACTCGCCGAGGCCGCGGGCCGTGAGCGCGGTCCGTCCTGCTGCTGTGGCTGCTGCTGCTGCTGCTGCCCTGCTGGCGCGGCTGCGGCTGCTGCTGCTGCTGCTGCTGCTGCGGCTGCGGCTGTGGCTGCTGCTGCTGCTGCTGCTGCTGCTGCTGCTGCTGCTGCTGCTGCTGCTGCTGCTGCTGCTGCTGCTGCTGCTGCTGCTGCGGCTGCGGCTGCGGCTGCTGCTGCTGCTGCTGCTGTGGCTGCGATGTCCACCCACTCCGACCTGCGCCGCTCTGCGCCGGTCACTTGTTGCGCCGAGTCAAGCGAAATCGACACGCCATTCCGGCGTCGCCTGAGACACATAGTTTTGGCACGGGCGGCGGCTGGCGGCCTCGTTGTTGCAGCGGCCGCTGCCGAAACAGATTGTGTATTTCGCCAAAGCTGATCGATAATTACAGACAGCCACGCAGCGCTTACGCTTGCTTGGCTGGCAGCTAACAGTCTGGGTGGAGCCCTGAAGGCTGAAGGCCGAAGGCTGAAGGCCGAAGGCTGAAGGCCGAAGGCTGAAGGCCGAAGGCTGAAGGCAGAAGGCTCTCTACCCTGCTTCCGCCCCACCACTGCTATGCGATCGCGATTTAGTCGGATTCTGTTGACACAGTTGGGGGGCGCGACTGCTGAACTGAGGACTAGGATCGGTGCGTGGCCCCCGATGTTGATAGCAGACGCTGTGGCTATCACAGCCGAGCCACAGCCGGGCCTCAGCCAGTCCAGGACTCCGCGCGTGTGTGTGAGGACAAGGACAAGGTCGGAGACCTGGGGAACGGGCCGGGGGCCGCGGCTGAGGGCCCCAAGCGGCACCGGGCCTGTTGGACGCGACGCGAAAACACCCCGTGCTCGAGGCTCGAGCACACCGAGGTGCGGGAAATGAGTGTGGTCCATGTCCATGCCCCGGAGAGACAGAGATAACAATTTTGTTTGAAGACAATTTTGTAAACTCTGTACAAATATACTTTTTTCTAAAAGGCGGCCGGGAATATATACCGGTGTTTAGCAAGTTAAATAAGTCGGCGTCCCCCGGCCCCCCTATGCAAATGTATGTAATGACTCCGGACAACGGACGGGTGCTGTTGTTTACAGTGTACCGCATCCGTGCCCATTTCCGGCTGCTCCCCCACACCCCCACCCCTCCCCTCGCCCTCCCAAAGACACCCTACTTCGAGGAAAGGCCGATCCGATCCGAAACTGGCGGAAGTCAGTGCGCATGCGCCGCACCGCAGGGCTGAAAACAGACTTTTGGACCCGGCGGCGGCCATCATGCCGCCACCCTACATTCGAATAGCAGGGGAAGAGGACTCCTAGCTGCGAACAATAAGAAGAGTTTCGATGCAATTTACAAAACACAAAAGCCTTACAGGTGTATGTATCGTGCACCCCTTTTCCGTGGAAGGCAGCAAGGAGCCCCCCCCCCCCCCCTCCCGTCGGTGGCTCCTTATTCTGAATGAAGCACTTGTTGTGAGCGTGCTGAGCTGGACAGGGGATCGTCTTGCTCATTTGGATCGCATGCCAAAGGGAGATACCCCCCCCCCCCCTACACCCCCCCCCCCTTCTCTCTCTCTACCTCAATCCAGAACTTTCTTTTGAAATAATTATATAGTAGCTATGCAGGGGCCGGTCCAGGTCAGGTAGCCTGCAGGAGGCTAGCGCTAGCGGTGTCAGCGGGGGCGCTAAGTTGTTATGATGGGTGGGGTCCGAGAGGGCGAGGGCGACACCGGCAAGAGATGAGATGGTGCTGCCGGGGGCTGCCGGGGGCTGCCGGGGGCTGCCGGGGGCTGCCGGGGGCTGCCGGGGGCTGCCGGGGGCTGCCGGGGGCTGCCGGGGGCTGCCGGGGGCTGCCGGGGGCTGCCGGGGACTGCCGGGCTGCCGGGGCTGCCGGGGGCTGCCGGGGGCTGCCGGGGGCCGCCGGGGGCTGCCGGGGCTGCTGCCGGGGGCTGCCGCCGGGGGCTGCCGGGGGCCTGGGGCCGCCGGGACTGCCGGGGGCTGCCGGGGGCTGCCGGGGGCTGCCGGGGGCTGCCGGGGGCTGCCGGGGGCTGCCGGGGGCTGCCGGGGGCTGCCGGCGACTGCCGGGGACTGCAGCTGCAAGATGGTAACATTGCCCCCTCCCCCTCCCCAATTTTCTCTTCTCCCCCTGTGTACATCCTAGCCGCCGTGCACCGCCGTGCAGCTGGCTCGTCTCCCGCCCGCCGCTTTTTCGGCATACCCCCTCCCCTCCCCGCTCCCCCCTCTCCCGTTCTCCTGGCCCCGGTAACACACGCAGCCCGCAACGCCGGCCGGCACCCGCAGCCCCAACGGAGGAAGCGCAAGCGAACCGGCCGAGAAAACCGGCATATTTTTGCAAATTTTGACACTTGGGACACGGTAACGTGAGGATCGACTCAAAAAAATGCTGCGGCATATTTGCCAGTCTCAGGAATCGTATTTTCGAATGGATTCGTCCTTCCGAGGGCCACGGCAGAACAGCACGGGGCCGGGGTCTCTTGTCTCAGTTAGCCCTGCCAACCGCTATGATGCTCACATATGTACACACACATGTATACACACATTTACACACGCACGCAGACACACATTCCACTGCACCGCCCCAATATTGACAGCCCGATTAGATGCCACGGCCTGCCATGGGCCCAGACCCTCGGCCACCGCTCACACGGATCCATCCCCGGCCCCCGGCCCCGTCCCGTCACCGAGAGGAGCGACGCGCAACAATTTCTCATCCGCCGTCCCGGTCGGTTTTGTGAAAGGCGATGAAAGGGTACTTCCCCGCCGGGCAGTGCGGTCTCCCCCCTGCGCCGGCCGCCCTGGGTCCTGTCTCAGCAGAGGCGCCTCCGAAACGAGAAGAGAACAGAAGCAGCCTCTCACATCCCCGGCCCCCGACCACCCCGACCCCACACGCTGTTGCTGATGCAACTCACGCCGGTCCGGTCCGGTCCGGTCCAGTGCGGCAGCGGACCGTCGGTGTCATGAGTGTTTGCATTTCCCTTCTGTTCTGTCTTTTCCCACACAGTCCGGCCCCGCTAGCGTCCAGGGCTGCCCAGGGCCCGCTAGCTGCTGGCTCGCTCGGAGCTCCGATGACTCAAGACTCACCGCAGCGGTACACGGTCCAGTGCAGCTAGAAGAGATGTTGACGTTAGCGCAAGGAATACTTCCGTCCCAGCGCCCTCTGGGGGTCGATTAGTCACGCACGCGCACTCGCGCACGCACACGCACGCACACGCACGCACACGCCTGGCCAGGCCCGGCCTATCGCACGCGCCCGGAATTGGCGCGCTTTGCCCACGTGGTTCGAGTGGCCGCACCGCACCGCGCACACGCTCACGCACATGCACCGGGAGGTAAGCAAACCGTTCCGTTCTGCCACTGAAACCCGACTGGCTCAGCTCAGCTCTCTGGCGGAGGCGGCCTGCCTGGGTGTCTCTCTCTAGGCTAGGCGAGAACCGGCGAGGGGGAGAGAGAAGAAACGAGCCGAAACCGAAACGCGGACCTCTCGCCTGCTCTGTCTCTGTCCTTGTCGCACTCGCATCCTCCAGCCCGTCTGTCTGCCTGCTGCCTGCTGGGGGCTCGGGGCTCGGGGCGAGCGGACAGGACCCGCGCCCCGCCCCTCCCTCCCTCCCTCCCCACGGCCCCCTCCCCTACCTTCGATGAATGCAGTGTCCTCCCCACCCCTACCCCCTCACCTTACCAAAGGACCCCTCCTCCCCATTTTTCTTACCTTCCCAAAATGTAATGAAGAAGAGGGTTAGCGCTTAGGCGCCTGGTCTGCACAGCACAGACACCTCAGAGGGTAAACAATCGCACATCACTTGCAAAAATAAAACTGAACGGCAATGATATTACTAACGTAAAATAGTGTGTTCTGGAAGTAGCTAAGGCTTCTTTGTAGGGTACTGCTTCTGCAAGCCATTGAGTTTCTGAGATAACCAACATCTGCACCGAACTCTTCCATTCATTTCATCTTCCATTTCCCCCAATGCACGGCACGGCACGGCGCACGGCATATGGCCCCGGCATTGCAGCGGTTTGGTGTTCGGTGATACTGCACGATAACATGCCGTCCATAACTCACAGAGTTGAGGGAGGCGGGCCGGGGGATTTGGGGGGAAATAAGTGGCTAAAGAGGATACATAAGGATGAGGCACGAGGGGAGAGCAAAGCGGGAACGTGAGGTTGGTCAGGGGTGGCCAGGACGTCCACGTTGTCCACGTTCCAAAGCGGAGGGGAGAGAGAGAGCGAGGGAGGTCGGATGGGTTGCCTACCCTACGGGCGCTCAGCCGCACGGCCGTGGTCGTGGTGAGAGGGTGAGAGACGTGCAGGCAGGAGAGAGAGAGGGGGGGGGGGGGGGGGGCGAGAGAGAGAGATTTACATTGTCGTCATACATATTGTTGGAGTGTACTCTGGGCTGGTCGCGCTGCGAAGCTCCTCTTGAGTGCCTTTTCCATCCCCGGCCCCTTTAACAACATGCCGCCCAAGAAGGTGGCGCCGTCGCCGTCGAGGCTCCCGGCGCCGGTGCTGTCCTTGTCGCTGTCCTCCGACTCGGATTCGGAGCTGTCCTTGGAGCCGCTGGTGCTGCTGCCGCCGGACGGCGGCTACGGCTGGGTCGTCGTCGCGGCGTGCTTCTTCATGAGCCTCATCACGGACGGCACCATCTATACGTTCGGTACCGAGCGGTGAGGGAGTAGAGGGGAAGGGGAGGGGAGGGATCTGCAGGGGACCTGTGACCTGTCAGACCCGTTGGGGTTTGGGGTTTGGCCACCCTGCAGACTGCAGATGCGCAACCATGCGCAACACTGAAACAGGGAATAACACGCCGCGAGCACTTAGTGGGCATTTAGCGGGGGGGGGGGGGGGGGGGCAGGGCAGGGGCGTAAAAACGAACCGAGAAAGGGAGGAGCGGTGCTTTAGTGGTTGCCTACCTTCAGGGGCAAATTTTAAATGACGCTGAAGACTTTTTTAAAATATTGGTTTTCTTTGAAAGTCTGAAGATCCATCAAGTTTTCGTTACCGGGGCCGGCCAGAGGGCACTAGGCACCGAGGCACCAAGAGGAGAGCCAGAAACAAATTTTGGTCTTCTTCGGGGACCAAAAAGGGGGGGGGGGGCAGGGCAGGGCAGGGCAGGGGGCACCTTGATCTTACTACCCTTGATTCCACCTCCACCTCGTGTGCGTGACAAGGCCGGTGCCGGCGGGTGCCGTGTGCGCAGGCTTCTACCAGAAGGACGTCCAGGATGACTTCGACAAGGACGCGGCCGCGGTGGCGCTGCTTTCCTCCCTGTGCGCCGGTTTCTACTACGTGTCGGGTGCGCAGAAGCAGGCAAGGCGCCAACCGCGACGGCCGGAGGCCGGAGGGGGAGGGACCTTAGCTGGAGGGGCCGTCAGCTAAGTACCTGTCCCACAGCCCCCCTGTGGAGCGCCATGGGTAACCGCTGGGGCTTCCGCGCCGTCAGCGTGGTCGGCTCCACGGTCGCGGCGGGATGCTTCGCCGCCTGCTTCTTCATCAAGGAGTACGCAGTGTTCGTCGTCGTCTACGGCATCTTCCTGGGTTAGCTAGGCTACGTTAGGCTCGGCGCGCGTGTTCGACGCCCCCGCCCTCAAGCGCATCAAGTGGTTCATATGAACGTCCCCCACTGCAGGCGCGGCCAGCGGCGGCGTGTTCGTGGCCACCATGATCACGGTGGGATTCTACTTCGAACGATGGCGGGGCGTGGCCACCTCGCTCACATCGTGCGGTAGCGGCGTCGGCATCCTGGTCATGCCGCTGTGCTACAAGGCCTTGAGCGCGTACGAGGGCTACTCCTGGCGGTGGATTCTGATGCTCAACGCGGCCGTGTGCGTCGTCGTGGTGGGGCTGTCGATGCTGCTGCGCCCCCTCCAGCCCGTCGCTGTGTCGGCGGTGCGCGGGCGGACGGTGCGCTTCCAGGATGAAGAGGTCCCCGTCGACAGCAAGTCCGGCAAGAAGGAGACCAGGGGCAAGGCAGGCAAGGCAAGTAAGGCAAATGCCTGGTGGCGAGGCGGGATGGGGACGTGAACGTGACGGGACACCGCGGGACGAGGGTAGAGTTCACTCCGGCCACCGGTCCGGGGGGTCCGGGCCAACGCGGACGTCGACGACAACCATTCCGCTGCGTTTGCAGGCACTGCAGGGGCCCAGCCAGGCCTTGCGGCAGCTCCACGCCTCACAGACGTCCTTCTCTCCGTCCGTCCAAGCCCCGCAGTTTGACGCCATCTCCATGACGAGCAGAGCCTTCCCCAGAACTGGGTGAGCGTCACCGGTTCCGACACCCAGCGCTTCGGCTGATCCCCCTTTCCCCACCCCCACCCCCACGAGACCCCTTCGCTTTGGATCCTGCAGGCCAGACGCCAGGGACATGCAGGGTGGGTCGCGGCCCATGTACCGGGACGACATCTTCTATGGAGCGAGCGCGTCCAGGCTCACC
The DNA here is from genome assembly GCA_038380765.1 of Odontothrips loti. Taxonomy (NCBI): domain Eukaryota; kingdom Metazoa; phylum Arthropoda; class Insecta; order Thysanoptera; family Thripidae; genus Odontothrips; species Odontothrips loti. The sequence goes on from CM076243.1 coordinate 8,042,316, forward strand.
CTGCAGATGTCGACGCGGGCCGGGCTGCCCGTGGTGGACTCGGTAGGCGCCAGCCTGGAGGACACTGCTCAGGACGCTGACCAGGGCGGCTGCTGTCAGCGGTGTAGGCTGTGCCCGCACGCCGTGACAAGCACGCTGGCTGCGCTCCTGCACCACTCCATCCTGAGCAACAGCGTCTTCATCGTGTTCGCCGTCACGCAGGTGCTGGTCATGATGGGCTACTTCACGCCGTTCCTCTTCTCGCAGGGTAAGGAAGGGAGAGAAGCGCAACATTGTCTCTGATGAGGGACAGGAGAATATTGTCGCTGCCCTTGGCCTCTGGCCTCTCCAGACCAGGCCCTGCTTGCCGGGGTGGCCCCCGAAGTCGCTGCCTGGATCCTGCCCTCGATCGGCGTGGCTAATGCCGTGGGCCGCGCCCTGTCCGGGGCCATGTGCGAGGTGCCCGGCGTGTCCGCGCTCGTGCTGTCGTGCGTCACCATGGGCATCGCCAGCGTGGTGGTGGCGGCCACCACGGCGTCTGCCAGCCCCGGCTTCCAGCTCTTTGCGTCGTCAGCCTACGGCTTTCTCATGGGTTGGCTTTTAGTGGAAAATCAGGGTTTTGTCTTCTTTTTCATAATTTCACTGTCAATGTTATTATTTTTGTTGGACTACTTTCTTTTACTTCCTCCTATTCTCTCTCCATGATTTCCATAAATCATTGCCTTTCTGAACATCGGCAATACTGACAGAATATCATTTCGATTGCAGCACCATTTATGGCGATGAGGAGTTTAATTTTGGTCGACTTCCTTGGAATTGAGAGGCTGACCAATTCATTCGGGTTACTTCTAATGTTTCAAGGATTTGCTGTCATGATAGGACCCCCAATGAGTGGTAAGTTCATTTAAATAGCAGTCAGAATTAATTTTAATATGTAATTTCTGATGTTGGTGTGTACTTTGCAGGATGGATTTATGAGCAGACTGAGTCATACTTATATGTTTACATTTTGTCAGGTTCATTGTTATTTCTTGCTTCTTTTTTACCATACTTAATGTACCCTTTGTCAAGATATGAGTTAGAGAAAGAAATGAAGCAGGCATCCCGAAGAAGTTCATGAGTGCGGACGCAAGACTGTAAATAATAAAAATTAAATAAAAGATTTCAATGAAACCTTTAATAACAGCAATAGAATAATACAGAACATCAGTAATGAAATCAATCAATGTTCACCTAAGCCATGGTCACGGCACACAAAGAAAAGGACATAAAAAATCTCAAGTGCTAATAATTAAAGTACATCTACCATCAATCACAAAAGCTTCAAAGAGAGTACAAAAATCTAGGCACTTGTCTTGATGGCATTATCACATAACTATTTATACAAAAAAAACAGGGAGAAGCCTAAAATACAATCACAGTTTACAGGGTGTGAAGAAATTGCAAAAACTACATTGCTGAGTCAGCTGGGAAAGATTTCATTTACACCTGACAAAACTAGCTAATAAATGAACTATGGCATTATAGTACAAACAAATTAAGTATTTAGTTATGAAAACCACAACTTATTTATAAATGGCAGGTGAATTTACCTTTTGCCTTCAATTGCATAACACAGTGGTGGGTACCAAAAAAATAAAAAGTTCTAATACCCTGTCACAAACTTTTACCTGCTACCATGGTGTAGCAAATTATCACATTTAAACTAAATGCTGACCACAGCAAACTAAGATCCTTCAAAGATAAAAGATAGTATTTTTCAATTTTTTCCATTAGAAATACAATAAATACATGCACAAAACCTTTCAATTACCTCATACAAGTGATCCTTGCACTTCTCTACCAAAACATTCATTTGTCTAACAAAATCACTTTGTTATTTCATACTTGTACATCATCAACTCTTGCAACTGAATAAACTTAATAATCATACATCATTTGACAAAAATTATTTCAAATGTACAAACATTTTAAAAAAATATTTAAAAAAATGCTGAATGGTAAGACTTTTGATGAGAGAAGTTCATACTAAACTGATATGCACAAAAACTAATTGACAAGTGGTTTGAAATGAATGATTGTGAACTTGGATGAGAAGTGCAGATGTATAATTTTTATATAGTATTATTGCTTCACACAAAAAGTCTGTCAGAATTGCGTGATGTCACACAAAGTTTTTTAAAATACAATGATTTAATAAAGCATCTAAAAACAAAGAATTACGTCAGTGCGGTTGGTTACCATCAAGTTCCTGATTATTATTGTTGTTGTTATTATTGCTACTATTATTATTGGATGCACTATCAGTACTTGATCTCTGTTGAAAAATGCGTGAGCGAATAATCATGGATAAATTGCGTGCAATATTCCTCTGAATCCGAGGTGGAAGGTGGTATGACCTTGCTGCTCTAGTTGTATTTTGGGACTGATTTTCAGGAACACGTTGCCTTGATTGGTTTGATAATTGATTATCATTAGGCACAGATCGCTGTTGGCGTTGTCTCTGCTGAAGTCTGTCATGGTTACAATGCACTTGCATACGAAGTTGTTGTTGTGAGCGAGTTGCTGCACTTCCAGGGCTGTTGGAAAGTAGCTGCAAATGATCTTGAATTGACTGCCTTGGAAGCGCTGGCAGAGGAGTTGCTTGGACATGTCTTACAGTTGGAGGATTTGAGGAACCAGGCCTTGAAGTATTTCGTAGAAAGTTCTGAAGCTGGTGGGTTGACACCACTTGTGGAACAGATTGATGAGTAGGACTTGGCCGCGAACTATCTAGAGCATTGAGGCGTTGCACGATGCTGGATGCTGGAGGGAGGGATGCTGAAGGTGTGGGCTGGTTTTGAACGACAGCATCTAATGGACTACTTAGAAGCGAGTCTCGACTGTGCTGTGTGCTTGCAGAGGTTGTCTGGAAATAAAACAAAAACACTAGTGGTCACATTAGATTAATATATAAATTTTCAAAAAAAGGAAAATACTACTTACAGATGTCATAATGGTTGAAGGTACACTTTGTACAGAAGACCTAGTAGTGGTTGGGATGAGGTTGTGAAATCTGGCCATTTCCTCAACAGTCAGTTCCCTTGCATCACTCGCCAGACGGTGCACAGGGATGCGATCCCCCACCCGATTAGATAGATTCCGCCATGACACTCCGCTTATAGTGGGAGAGGAACCATGTCCAGAACTGGGATTATTAAAATTGCCTAGTTGGGTAGATGAAACTGTGTCCGATGATGATCGCTGCCGACTTGCAGGAGTAGACGATCCTGACAGTGGCTGAGAGGATGAAAGTCTTTGTCTAGTCGAGTTTGGCTCAAGCATAGCAAGTGCTTCCTCTGCTCTTCGTTGAATTTCATCCATTTGACTCTACAATGTGATAAAAGGGAAAGATAATCAAATTGCAAAAAAGTGAAAGGCAGTTTTGAAAAAAAAGGAATTGTTAGAAATCAAAGTATGAAGACCCTGATAAAAAAGGAATACAAAATAGTGCCCACCTGTAAACTATGCAGCTGCCTGATAGTATTTTTGCAAACCCCAGCAACTGCGTCAGTTGACATAAGAGATGTGTTGGAGTTGTGCTTACAGTTCAATTTTTCATCTTCATTGTCATCATCCTCATCACAGTCTGGTACCACCTGTAAATTTAAAAAAAAAAAAAAATACATTGACATAAAAGTACGGGTAGCACTATTGAACTGAGAATAAGCATGAAATAACAAGAATTACCTGAAGTTCTTCTCCTCGATAGATAGGTCGGCTAGCAGCAATAATAGTTGACAGTTTATCCAAAACCTGTGATGCTGATAGTCTCATTCCTGGCTCCAATACTATAAGGTGTTGAATTAACTCTTTTGTTCCTTCAGAAACTCTTCCATCACTGTGAAGTACAAAATAAAGTTTAAATTAAGAAATCATGATTGTGTTGAAGCTGAATCTAAATGTCTCACCTAGGAATGGTGTAGTCAGCAGCTCTTATTTTGTTGAATAGCTGAGGAGGACTCGAATCATAAAAGGGAAATTGTCCAAAGAGCATTGTGAACAATACTACACCAAGTGCCCACATATCAGATGGTTTCCCTAGAATCAAAATTTTGGATAGGTGATGGAAACATTGAACACAGAATATTTTGCACCCACATCGCCAACAGGGAGGAAAAGAACTATACCAAGATAAGGTTTTCCGCATAAAACATCAGGAGATATATAAGCTGGAGATCCCCTTTGGTCTTGTAAACGTTCATTTTCACTAGCAAGATGTTTGCCTAAGCAGAAATTGGTAATGGTAACCTTGTGGTTTCTCCTGTCAAGGACCAAGTTTCCTAACTTCAGATCCCGGTGAACAACATTCATCTGTCAGAGAAACAAAGTGGCTGTTAAGGTAAGTTAAAACAAATCAACCTTTAGTCTGAGAAACATGATGGAAAAATTACGTACAGCATGAAGCCGTTCAACAACGTGAACAACATTGTAAAAAATTATTAAGGCATGTAATTCACACAGCTTCTTTTCAATGATAACATAATGCTGTAAATTGACCAGTTCTTGTGATCTCTCACAAAAGTCATGGGCAGCAAGACAGTCGAGGACAAGGCAGAGCCTTTGGTGAACACCTCCAGTATAAACAAGCCCTTTAGCTCTGCAAACTCCTTCCTCTAGAGCAATGTCCTACAAATTAAAATAAATTAATTTCACAAGAGCAGTAATGATCATATGAAATAATATGAGACAGTGGCATACCTTAAAAAAGTTATGGTGCTGAACAACTCCTTCTTCATTTTTCAAGAGAGAGAGTAAAGAATACTCTGTGTGTAAAAGCATTTTACCTTGACGTTCATCCTGTTCCCGTTCTTCATTTTTAATTCCTTCAAGGAGAGTCAGAATCTAAAAGGTACAGCATACACAATACGTGTTTTAGCTGAAGACATCAGATTTTATTGTGATGAACTGGCAGAAAACAAACAAATACCTTGATAGTGTAGAAATTATCAGTTCCCTCCTTGCGTGCAAGACACTGAACAATACTATCAACTGGTGAATTTCCTAGAGTTGGTCCTAAAAGGTACGGTCCAGCACGTCTCACAGTGCGAGTCGATACTTTAGTTCCTCTTTCTGGAACTTAATCATAAAACATAACATTAGATATACAAGTACTGTTAAGCTCAGAGCTTTGCGACACAGTTCATAGTTTAAAATCCAGGAAAAGAAAGGAGCTAAAGGTATCACAAAACGATCAGAATAATTACTGTTCAGTTTCTTGTCAGCTTTCGCATTTCTTGAGTGTGTATTTTCACACATACGTGGTCTCTTTGGTTGATCATAGGTATAACCACTCATAGGGGGTAATTCATTGTAACCGCTGCAAGATGGAACCTCTTGAGCCTCGTCGAAATTTGCATCGCTTCTCCCGTGTCGAAAGGCACTGGGATCTGAGAAGTCGTCCATTTTTCTACAAGAACGACTAAAAATCCTCACACGAATACTAGTAAAGTTTGGAGGTTATGCAGTCCGCATTACTTTGTTGCCATCATGATGTTCTTCTCATTTCAATATTCTCAAGAAAAGGCCTTTTCAATTTCATTAAGACTGGCAAACGCCACTCCTTAAATAAATCTTATCTGAGCTAAAATCGACATCTTTCCTGGCTGAGAATTCGTTCGACTCAGGGAACACACAACACGGACACCACAATCATACCCCCTCCCCTCCCTTCCTCATGAGTGTGTGGTGGTAGCGGTAGTGGTGGTGGTAGCAGAGAGAGTGGGCGGGAGGCTCGGCGGGAGGTGTGTTGTGGATGGGTCATAACGAACGGTTCGTTTGACGTAAATTTCAATTTTATTACTAAACGAGCAATTGACAGCAGATAAGTCATAGGATGAATTATGTTTCTTTTCAGTCCCTTTTCACGTTTTTTCAAACAGCACGTTGATATCTTTATCCGTTATCGAGATTCGGCCAAAATGCAACTTTGCAAATCGAACCCGGAGCGCAGCTGAGCACGCACTTACGAGTCTTACGAGTGTCATGGGGATGCCAGCTGAGCTCGTCACATTCGCCATTCTCTGAAATGGTTGAACGCACAAACCTGTGGTTTTGATAAAACCGTTCGTCTTTTCAACCCGAGAAATTTCATTCGTATGCATTATTGTGCGAAACCCCCTAGTTTCGCTGCAAAATTCGTTAATAACTCACCGAGCTCGACCGTCACGCCAATTTTATGACGCAGGAAAGTGAAAGTTTTAGAGGGATGCCGATGATATTTTGTACTCAAATTTGAAGGAGGGGGATAATTTTGAACCTTTTACTCGTTTACGTTAAAATTTTTGAAAAAACATAAAAGGCAAAAAAGTCGACTTTTTTTCGAATTTTCTTAAAAATAAAAATCTGAAGGGAAATGAATCTCATTGCATTAGATACTTTGTGAAAAGTTATCATGGGTTGTATTCAAGGCATTTTTGCATACATTTCACCATTTAGCTGCAACTTTGGCCTCTTTGATGGCTTTCGCCAAGTCTCTTGAATGATCTTCTTTCTAAAAAGGGTTGGACATTGAATGAACTTTTTCTCATCCCTCGTCAGCTTTATTTTTTTCCACACCACATGCTTATATTATTAGCTGTTTCTGAGATTCAGGCAAAGTGACAATTTGAAAATCAAGCTTTGAGTGCTACTGTGTTTAGACGTTTAGACGATATGTTTGCACAGGGTCTGCGACACCCTGTCCTGTAGGTGTTGCAGTTGTAAAATTCTTAGGATATAATTTTTATTTCAATCTCTTTGCCTTCTCACACATTCATCTTCTAGCAACACTTTAATTTTGTGGGTAAATGTTATCTGTTCAAAGTACGGCTGGTGTCTAACGCCAAGGGGAGATGCATGACGAAAATGAGTGAAAATGATTGCTAACATTGAATACGGTAATCTTACAAGTGTTTTTCCACAAAATCGATAGGTTGTGGAATATAGTAAAGATGTTAACTATCAAAAAAGTTCACAATTTATCAGAAAACTAATTCAATCCACATTCTTGGTGGTGATTCTGCAAACTTCAATGTCTTTATTCCTTCCATTCAAGGCTTTGCAAGTTAATGACCCTATATATCAATGTAAAATAACTAACTCTGCTGGTAATTTATTGGTATTATAATTTTCATTTCCTCCCACACCATGCGAGGACGTAGGTGAGTTAACACACCAGCAGCAGCCGCCAGTTGTCGCCCCTATACCGATACCAGTCCCTTAACCCTATCCACCTATCCAGACCCAAATCCAACGAATAAGCCCTCTCATTTCTCATATTGTCCCTGTCGCGGCACCCATGCGGCAATACCTATGCAAACGGACTCTACTATACCCCCACTCCCTTGGGTCTGTGGGTCCACCGTTTGGGTCTGGGTCTGGGACAGGGCTAGGAAACTCTCGCTGGGGGGAAGGAAGAAAAAAATGCGTCGTTGGGCAAGAAAAGGCTCTTGGATTCTTCTGCAACACGGCCTCTGATTGGACCAGGTCGGTCACGTGGCTTGCCCAACGCACAATTTTGCAAAATCCCCCCTCGCCCAGAGTTTCCTAGCCCTGGTCTGGGAGGAACCGTTCGGTCAGAACTGTAGTTGGCAATTCTCCATATTGATTCTGCGCCATTCACTGAGGCGATTTCCGTGGTCATTTGCGCATGAACGGGGAATGACCGAACGCCCGTTATCAGAACTCCGTCCTCGCCAAGACAGATCTGGTGACCTGGTGACAGTGACGAAACATGGACACTTAATCAAAGGAAATGCCAATCTGTGCGCTGTGCGTATCAACCATCAAACTGGTGGACAGCGTATTCTCATAAATGATCATTCAACTAATTAATTCAGGTCAGGTCACAAAGAATCTGAAAACATACTTTTTATTCCAATCACTACGTGCATGGTCAATGTTGAGATTTTTCCAATTTTCTTTCGTCGGACAAACAAACTGAACTAACGCAGAAAATAAGAAGAATGCGGTAACTCAGCGTAACAAGGTCAGAAGTAGAACTTTGAAAGTGTCGTTCGATTCTGCTGCTAAATGCAAAACGACTTTATATTTTATCGATGTGGTTTCTTTGCTGTGAGGACCGCGCTCTACACAACACCTGACACTCTACCGTCTTCCTTCTCTTCTCCTTGCAAAGTAAGCACCTTTGTACTCTGTACTTTGTACTCCATCGGACTAGAAACGTGCTGTCTTTTCCCAGGTTCGTTTGCAAACTTTCTGCTCACTGGCCCGCTGCCCCCACCTTGGTCAGGTGCTCCGGTGCCGTCGGCCACCCCATCACATCACTGCCTCTTCTTCTTGTTCTGTTTCGAAAGCGACGTCGTCGACGACGAAGGGAGAGGCAGCAGCTGCAGCAGCGCCCTGAGCAGCGCTCTCAGCAGGAGCAGCACGGCAGCGGCGGCCGCCAGGGAGACCGCGACCACGTCCAGGAGCAGGTACTGGTAGAGGGGCATGTCGGCGCCCACGGGCCGCAAGTGCTTGGCGCCGCGGTGCCGGACCACGTACTCGGTCCACCACACGGCCGAGTCCGCCGCGGACTGGGGGCGGTCCACGTAGCGGGCGGCGAGCTGCTTGGCGCGGACGCGGTACCTGCACACCACACGGCGAGTAGTACCACCGAGGAACCCACAGATAAACTAAGTTGGGCTGAGCCCGTGCATACTCACGCGTCGGTGGCGGTGAGCTTCCTGATGGCGGTCAGCATCGTGTCCTCGGTGATGTCCCGGTGGTTGACGCTCTCCGCGATGCCCAGCGACTTGTACAGCTCCACGTTGGGGTACTGGTCGGCGAACAGCGGGATGCCGAGCATGGGCACGCCCAGGACGACGGCCTCCGTGGTGCCCATGAGCCCGCCGTGGGTGATGAACAGCACCGTCTTGGGGTGCGCTGGGGACAGCAACGGAGAAAATAGATAAGTGGTCGCAACCAATTTTTAAGTTGATTTCCAGAGAAGCAGTGAATTTTGGATCCAAGAACTAAAATTTTGTGTATGAGAACTAATTTTTACTTGCACCAACGAAACTTTATTTGCTGCAACGCAGGGGTCCGTTGCAGGAGCAAAAATCAGAAAAGAGGGATTTGTTTTAGTGCCCTCCCGCAACGAATCTCTTTGCCGGTGCAACTATGTCGTTTCTTTGGTGCAACTATATCGTTTCTTTGGTGCAACTAAGAAAGAGTTCCTCCAACAAACTTTTCGTTCTCAGAGCAAAAATTTACTGCTTGTCTGAAAATCAACTAAAAAAGTAGTTCCGAGCACTAATCTTTTTCTTGGCCAGGCCAGCACTGCCAGCACCGCGTCCGCTGTCTGCTGTCGCAGCTATACCAGATGTATCATTAGCCCCGGGCAGTTTTGGTATTTTGGTTTTGGGCAGTCCCGCAACACACCTATCTCCGTCTCTTTCTGGCTCGGCCAGACGCGTGAGACGGCAAAAGACGGAGATAGTGTGTTGCGGCACTGCCTAAAACCAAAACTGCCCGGGGCTGATGATACACCTGGTATGTCACAGCTGTCGCTCTACCTGCATGCCCGCCCTTCCTCAAAGAGTACAGCGGGCCCCCGTGGGAAAGGTGCCCCGCCAACTCATCGTGTTTGAGGAGTAAGCCTTAAAGGCCATTAGTGCTAAGGTTCACCGGCGCGGGCCGCGGGCCATGAGATAGGAGAAACACGCGCAACATGTTGTGTGTAGTACAGCCACAACAACAACGGCTTAGCATCCGCGGAGTAACGCGGAGATAAGTCTCACCGAGGACGTCCGTCTGCGGCATCCAGCTGGCGGTCCTCACGTTGTCGGACAGCAGGGGCGCAATGTCGTCCGCCTCGTACTTCCAGAGCACGCGCTGCGGCACGGCGGCGAACGCCCGGATCAGGCCGTGGATGGTGGCGTTGGGCAGCGAGCTGGTGCGCACCAGGGAGCCCATCGTGAAGAAGATGACGCCGTGCTCGGCGCCGTCCATCCAGCGGCGCAGGTCGGGCTCCAGGCCGCCGCCCGTGCGGTCCACCTTGAGGTCCTTGAGGTGGATGCCGCCGATGTGGACCACGTTGGGGGGCACGGGCCGCGCGGGGTTGAGGGACACGTGCGCGTTCACCATGACGAGGCTCGTGCGGCTCGTCAGCTCCGACAGTGGGGGTGTGTCCGCGCCGAAGAACTCGCGGACGACGGCGTCGCTGGGCCACTCGATGTAGTACTGCAGCAGGAACGGGTCTCACAAGGGAACGTTTTTAGGTGTGACACTTCGTTTTCGCTCTACCTCTGCGAGATTGAAGGGTCCATAGTACATTTCGATTCCACCCAAAAGTTGCGTCGCTAATATTGCACGTCTCCCAAAAAACGGGGGTAACATATCCCTAAAAATATAAAATAAAACTAAAAAAAAAAAAAATTGTTGTCTCAAAAATCGGAAATTCTGTCATTTCTCGACGTTTCATGACATTTGGAGCTTTTTTCGTCAAAATCGATTTTTTTGAGTTTTTTATGTTTTTTTTGTTCATTTATTTTTAATGATATGTTACCCCTGGTTTTCGGGAGACGTGCAATATTAGCGACGCAACTTTTGGGTGGAATCGAAATGTACTATGGTACCCTTCACCCTCGCAGAGGTAGAGCGAAAACGAAGTGTCACACTTTAAAACGTTCCCTTGTCAGCTCCGGGTGCTCCTGATCGGGCACCTGCAGATGTCCCCCCCCCCCCCTGCTCACCTTGAACGACAAGTTGTTGAGGAGGTGCATGATGGTGTTGACCACGCGCTGCGGGAAGCTAAGCCTCCCGGCGACGGGCTCGTTGTTGACGATCAGGTACGCGGGGTTGTCCGGGGAGCCTACACGGTCGTGCATCCACGCGTAGTCCGGCGCCGTCGCGATGCTGATGAGGGGGATCTGGACAGGAAACCACGTGACACGGCGTGACAGGACGAGCCCAGCGCCGCCCCCCGAACCGCACCCGCCACTCACGTTCAGCTTGTGGGCCACCGCCGTCCAGCAGTCGGAGCCGAAGATCTCAGTGAAGACGACGTCGAACTCGCCGTACTTGCCGTCCATGATGTCCCGGAACTGTTGCATCCCGAACACGGTGCGGCACAGGTCGGCCCCCGCGAACTGGGAGATGAGCTCGGGGATGCGGAACCGACTGTAGCTGGTCATCTGCTCGAACGTGAGCGAGTTGACCAGCGAGGGGAACTCGCCCGAGATGTCCACGTCGGTGTAGTTGGCGCGGGGCTTCTTCTGCGGGAACGGGCTGAACTGGACCACCTGGTGCCCGCGGTCCGCCAGCGTCTCCATCGTGGCCTGGTTCGGGGTTCAAACACGCGTCAGTGTCAGTGTCCGTTACTCAATCGCTGGGTGGTGTCGCCCGAGGGGGACTTCACTTGAAAACGCGGTGTACACTGGCAAAAAAAAAATAATCAAAATAAACCAAGTAAGAGAAAAACTCAAAACAGTCAAATGTACGACACAAAATGTTCAAAAAATCAGAAGAACGCCAGAGAGCAAACCAAACATTCAAGTTTATACCGATCTTGTTTTCAGAAAAATCAATTTTTTGTTGATGAAAAATCAAATGAATCCGCCATGATTTTTAAATCGGTGTACATCGAGAAGGGGCAGTGGAAGTGGATGGCCTCCTCGATGTCGCCTGCATATCCTGGGGGCGCCGGGAGGGTAGGCAACCTCGACCCCTGTATGCGGGGGTGCCGTGCGGGCTGGCAGGGCTGCCCAAGCGTTCTTCGACGTCGTTCGCTTAGTTTGAGTTTGAGGACAGTCATTTTTCGGGGACATGGCGTGACCCCTGACCCCTGCGCACAAGGCGGCCGGGCGGCTGGCGGCTCCCACTTTGTGGCTCCCACGGCGCCGTGCCGCAGCCTGCACGCTATCCTCAGCTACATGTCAGCGGCAGATGGCAGCGGAGGACGTGCCGTATAGGCTGACCTTGTGTTGACTCGTGAGCAGTCGAAATATGAGAGAGTGTGATTACGGACTGATAAAAGCAGCGATCGCCCAGACGGAGGGAAGGGATTGGTCCTGCTCAGGTGATAGCCCGTATGAAACGAATAGCTGAATATCGTCCTCTGGTCGTCTTACAGTAGTCTTTGCGGCAAAGACGACGTCGCGACGATAGTACGATGCGTCCTAAGAACAAAGCGCGATCTCCTTGCGCGACGCTCAACAAAGCGCGGGAAGTGCCAAACAGCAGCCGGCCGGGGCTCTGGCCAGGGAACCCTGGGGAGGCCCCAGGGAAAAGGAAAAGGCTCCCGAAAGGAGCCGGAGTCCTCCCTGGAGGCATCCGAGTTAAAAGCTCACTGAATGAGCGACTTACTTGGAGGAAGGATTATAACGGGAAGAAGAAGCACACGAAATGCACGAAAACGCTTCCATTCTACTCGTGTAGGGGGTAGAGGACGACTAGCTGTCTCTTCGACACCAAGCTGTCTAGACGATCGAGGGCACATACCTCTCGTATAACAGAAAACATCCAAATATCAAATAACTACCTTAAATGTTTTTCGCTCGCGACTTTTCTGGCACATTTTCAGGAGGGAACTTAACAGACTTGTACCATCGTTGCCGATCGACTTATCAACACCGCTTTAGCAATTCGCAGTACAATTCTACAAGTAATTAAAACGTTAAACACGGCGTATTTTATTTTATTTATTGCCTCGGTTCCGATTACTCGGGGTGGCCCCCTTTGCCTACCATTTATTTGTCCCACCTATTTATGTTTTATTAAATCAATAATATTAATAATATTAATAATTGCCCCTGGAAGGTTCAAGTCATTCCCCGGGAGAGCCCTGCCTGCCTGCTGCCACTGCTGCAGTCAGGTCTGTTAGTGCCTATTAGCTGCCCCGAGCGCCCCACGGCCGGCTGCGTGCAGCGTGTGCAACAGGACAGCCCTCGGCCCCAGGCCGCATGCCGAACCCTGCCGACTTGGTACTCAACGGACAAATTTTCAGGAACCTTGAATGAGCTGCCCAGCTGCCCCCTGATCGACCTTGAACATGATGTTGTGGCTGCGGCCGTTGAAGGGGAACATGCCCAGGATCCTGTAGCCGTCCGCGGTAGGGACGGCGGCGGCCAGCAGGGCCAGCAGGGCCAGCAGGGCCAGCCCCGCGGCAGAGGCCGAGCGGGCGGAGCGGGCGGAGGCGGCCATCGCGGAGGTCGGACGACGCGGAACTACTGCACTACAGCACCGCGGAGCCACGGAGCGTTTTACTTCCCCTCCCCTGAGCTGAGTGTAGGAGGAGTGTGGAGGACCGGGCCTGATAGCGAAATACTATCACTCGAGAGAGAGAGAGAGAGAGAGAGAGAGAGAGAGAGAGAGAGAGAGAGAGAGAGAGAGAGAGAGAGAGAGAGAGAGAGAGAGAGAGAGAGATGAGACGCGGAAAGGAGCTGTGTTGCGCGCGCGTGTGTGTACGTGTGGAGCACCTGCACAGCTCAGTACAAACGGCTGCTGCGAGGAGACGGAACTGTGTGTTAGGAGCTGGCATTACCGTTCCCTAGTTTGCAGCTTTCGCGGCTTCTTCAGCCTGCAGCCGGGCGGCGATGAATGTTTGTTTACGCGTCTCGGCTCGGTTTGCTACTTTGGCGCGGCGAGGCGTCGCGAGAGCTGGCTTGTTGCGCCTGGCTAGGCGACAGAGATCTGCGCGAGAACCGCCCAGTGACCGCATGGTGACCAACATGCGCAAGGCTAAAAATTGGCGTTCACCTAGAAGACAAAGAAGGGCGCACTACTCTCTCACTCCTATCACTGACGCTGACGCAGCCACCTTGGAGCCAGCCCGCTGCGTGCCGTGTATACTTTCGGGCCACTACCCACCGACGACTGACACAGGGTATCTCTGTCGCTCGCATTGGGCGCGCTGTGAGTGTAGGGGCGGACTGGCGCCCAAAGGGCCCGGCGGGGATTGCCTACATTCAGGCGTTTGTTATGCGGGTTGCCTACCCCGGTCACCGGTTTCGGGGGGACGTTTTAACCCCCAGTCTCCCGGTGACAAGACCCATGCCATGGCTACACGATGGCCGCGGAGGTGTTTCAGAGCGCCCATTGCACTCGAGAAGGGCTTTTTTTTCCTGCGAGAATGAGGAAGACGCATTATTTTCTTATCATGGCGAGTAAACAGAAAAACGCAGTGTAACGGCCTTGTTTGAGGCCGAGTCGTGTTCCCCACAAAAGAAGTTCGTTCCTGCGTGCGGTGACCTGCAGCTTCGACACCGTTTGAGATTCTACCTTTCAAAACTTTCAAATTCCAGAAATGGTAAAGCAAGCCGCAACCAGCGCCTTGTTTTTAAAAAGCGTATTGAGCTCCGGATGCAGACGGTCCGATCCGGCCCGGCCTGAGCTCCGGATGCAGACGGTCCGATCCGGCCCGGCCTGTCTTCAAATCACACCTCGGTGCAAGAATGATTAAGCAGTGCTTTCTCTACACAGTAATAGAAACCAACTGTTAAGGGTCTCCAATCGCTCTCCTACTCGCGGAATGGTCACGCTTATTAGTCATAAGTGGGGGTGGGAGGGGTGGGTGGGTACGCTGACCTCCTCCTCCCCGCCGGCCAAGGTGGCAACACAGCTGCAACCTCGCCGATGTCGGTGTCACCAGCCAGCTCCTGCTTCCCGGACCAGAGTTTGGCTCAGTTTCGCTCCTTTTCCGGATTTTTGGCAACTCCAAGTCTGCTCTAAAACCTCGCACGATCTCGATTGAAAAACGGAATCGCACTGCCGGGAGGCGGCGAAAAGGTTGGTCTGAGTTTCAAATGTGAAAAATTTGAACGTCAAAAGTTGATTTCCGCCGGGTTTAAGGACGGACCGCGCCAAATCCGTCCTATTGTAATGTTTATTGGTCTCCGGTGCTCCGGCAGACGTCGCGCAGTGTTGTAGCGGTGGGAGGAGGGAACTATCGATTTATGAAATAAAAAAAAGATCGATTGGACACCCTTAATTCGATGATGATGAGATGAATTGTGTTTTGGTTCAGGTGTGCTGTAATTGAAGTTTTTAAGTGATTTCTTACCTAGATTTATTGGCACATGTCACAAGCAATTAGTTTTCATATATTACAAGATTTGACTAGAGGAGATTTTTGCGGCTTAATCTCCAGATCACACGGTAATAATATTGTTCCTCGGAAGCTCATAGCTTGAATGGAATTCCAGCATGCTAACAAGCTGACAACATACTGAGCAAAACATTGACTCATAGACACCGCATGATAAAGCTGTCACAGTTCTCTGGTAGGAAGCCGCTCAAATATTACGTAAGGATCTGACGTCACGAATACTCTGCTAGGCGTCTGCCGCGGAGGCGGGGTATTCGTGACGTCAGACCCTTACGTAATATTTGAACGGCCCCTAGCCATGCTTATAGGTTCAAGTAAGTACAACTATTACATCAAAATTATCTTTTTTTAACGTAAACCCAGCAACATTAAGAACAAAATACTGATCAGAATCACTGCTCTCCATCACTATGTAAATAAAAGAATGACTATAGGTCCTCTTTGCATTTTCAGGAAAATTGAGCCATCCTTACAACATAGATTATACAGTATAACATTTACCTCCCTGAAAAGATTCACTAAAATCACCTAGAAGCTCCCAGCTACACTTGGAGTATATAATGTCTATAAAAATAGAGGTTCATTACCAAGTACGAAATTCCAAACAATCAAATAAATACATGCATCTTCCAAAACACTTAGTACTGTAAGTTCAAAAAAATATTTAATATGACAGATACTACTATATGAGATCTGGCAGACTGCCTTACTTTATCTGCTAGTTTAAGTAAGAACAGGGATCAGCCATACAGGAATATCTCTACATACATGGTCCTGTTGCTTCAAGTAGTCATGGAATTGTTTTCTGCTCTGCCAGTCCGACAGAGCGAACTCATATTTTCTTTTTACTTTCACAATCACAAAATTTTATTTTCTCATACCATCATCATCACATCAAAGAGAGCTGAGAGCACTACACACGGTTCATTGAAAAAAAGAGCCTCAGTAATCTGTATCCCATGGAAACAAAATCTACAATGCTTCTAAAAATTATGAATCTCCTTCCAAAATGGTCTTCATCGAGTCCCTCAAATGGGAACACTGCCAACGCCTTTTCCTTGGGTCGAAAAATAAAATTAGAGACCGGTCCTTTCACAGCCAGAACTATACCCACAAGTTGGAATAAAAATCTAATTAGGCACAGCATGACAAAAACTGCAAAAGTTATTGTGGCTGAAAATCTTCAGTTCGCCACATCCTAACAAAAAACTACGTTTCTACCGCATAATATCATGCGTCATTTCCATTAAAATGTTCTCCAAATGAAATACATTTTATCAAGAGAACCGACAATGTACTACACTTTAATCTCACAGTCAGCAGCAATATTGTTAGTAAAATAATTTAATGTCTGGAATAGTTCACACTGTGCGCGCGTCTACAAAGCGACAGAACATGGTATGTGGTGTGACCGTGTAGTGGCCGATGCCGAGTTGCCATGAAAGTGCAGCAGCGACACGTCCCTCGAGTCCGAAACCGCGGAGGCCGCGCCCGTGCTACCCGGGGCTCCGTCCTGGCGCCGTCGTCGGCGGCCACGGTCCTGCCTGACGCTCCTGCACGAGCACAGCGCCATCCTGATGGAGGCGCCCAGCTTGCGCACGTACGAGGACTGCGACGGTGGGGGCGGGGACAACGGCCACGCCACGGCTCCGGCGGTAGCCGCCCCCGCTCCCGTGGCGGCCGCCCCCGCCAGCGCGTGTCCCACCACCCCCGCGCCCGCACCCTGGTCGTGGCTCCCGCCGTGCGCAGCCCGCGCAGCCCGCAGGGACGGCGTCACGGTCTTGTGGTGGTGCCGACGAGTGCAGCTCTGGAGCACGTACACGAACGGGTCCAGCGTGAAGTGCAGCAGCAGCGAGAAGTCTGCCAGCCGGGCGAACTTCTTGCCCACCGACCAGGTCGGCCACAGCTGCGTCAACGGGATGGCAATCTGAAGGATGAGAATAATGACAAAGTCAGAGCAGGAATGGAGAGCAGCAGCAGAGCAGCAGCAGCAGCAGCAGCAGCAGCACGTGTCGCGTCAGTCACAGTAACTCACCATTTGTGGCAGCCAGCACAGCACGAACAGGACGCAGAGGAAGCCCATCAGCTTGGCGAAGGCCGTCTCCTCGTGCGTGGCGGAGTCCAGGGACTCGGAGTGCTGCAGGGCCCGGGCCGCCCTGGCGCGGGCCGCGCGGCCACAGTTCCTGGAGAAGCGCCGCGGCAGGGGTGGTTGCCGGAGCGACGGCTTGGCCTCCTCCGGGAGCGCCGCCTCGCCGGCCGCCCCGTCGACCGCCGGCCGCCCTCGCCGCATCAGCAGCAGCACCCGCACCAGCGCCCACCGCCGCTGTGGGGGCGGCTCGCTCTTCTCCGAGCCGAAGCACGCCGTGGAGGCGGAGCCGATGGTCCGGCAGCGGACGCGGCCCCAGGACGCGTGGCCGGCGTGGTGCAGCCGCCGCACCACCAGCAGGTTGCAGCACAGGATGCAGGCGATCAGCAGCATGCCTGCGGCAAGAGCAGCGGGAGCGGGAGCGCCCGGGTAGGTAGGCAATCTACAGAGCGCAGCGCCCGCGTGCACGCGCGTTGCCTACGCCCCAGGCGCCCTTCTCACACGCCACACGGGCCCGAGCATGGGCCTGAGCAGCGCGTCGGCAACTCACCGAAAGTGAAGTAGACGTAGGCGTAGGCGACGTCCGCCGGCCTGGTGGCGTGCGGGTAGCGGACGCACGCGTTGGCCGACATGGGATCGTAGTAGCGGCCGAATCCGAACAGCGGCTGCAGCACGAGCGACAGCACGCAGCCCCACATGGAGAAGATGGCCCGGCGCACCACGTGGTACGTGATGTGCTGCAACAGGAGGCAGGTCAGCAGGGGTGCACTAGGTGCTGTGACGGCTGTGCCGTCCCGCACTCCAGGGGCGTAGCCAGGGGGTGGGTCACGGGGGTTATGACCCCCCCCCAAAGCCTCCGAAGAGGTGCAATTTTTTTCGGTGCAAGCAATGCGCAACATACACGGACACGGTCTGAGAGGCATAGAGAGGGACAGGGGAATCACGCAGCGACTGAGTACTGGTAGGTGGGGTGGCGTCGCTTGCCGTCCATGGTGTAGGGCTAGGGTGGCGGCAAGCGGCGCGGCAGCGGCAGGACGTAGCGACCGGCCGATGCCGAGCCCAGCACGCCGCCACCCGACAATCGAACTGAGCGAAGCGGCGCGGACAACTGCAACGGGGCGATGTACCCCTCTATTTCCATGTTTTTGTCAAAAGGATTTCGGAGAAGGTCCAAACCGGAAATGGAGAAGAAGTCAAGAAGAACATCAGCGGAAACAAAACGCGGGTCTGCGCTGTCTGACCCTATCAAATGGTCGTGACATATCGTCAACGAGAGCTAAGCTTCCAAATTTGTGACGTTGGCTCGTGGCTGACGCTGTGACGGAGATACTCTCTGCTACGGTAACCCTCTTGATACCCGCGTTTTGTTTCCGCTGATGTGCTTCTTGACTTCTTCTCCATTTCCGGTTTGGACCTTCTCCGAAATACCCTATTTTTAGTGTACTGTTTTTGTTTTGTTCATGTGTCAAAGTAAATTAACATTAAAATCTACGCATTTTAAAAAAATACCCCCCCCCCCCGCCTGCCGGTTTTGAGGCCGTGACCCCCTCCAAACCGAAATCCTGGCTACGCGCCTGCCGCACTCTGACGTCAGCGCGCCGGTACCAACGACGAGCACTGCGAGGCGTCCGCGGCCGACCACCCTGGGGCCTAGAGCCCCTGCTGGCGACGACCACGATGGCGGGGGTGATGATGTGGGTCACAGCGGGGCGAGCGGGGAAGGGGGAGGGCGCTGCTTCGAGAGGGAGAAGTTAAAACGGGGGAAAAGGCTGGGAGCGAGAGAGACAGAGAGAGTAATGTCTGATATGACTCATTTGTCACTGATAATTGATGTCACGCAGCTTGAACGGCGTGGTCCTCGTCTCCCCCCCCCCCGGGCCGGCAGTCTACTGGCTGCCATGGGGGGCCGGGCGAGGGCGAGGCTGTCCCCTGTCCCCGTGCGGCCAGACCCAGCGTAGCCGTCTCCGGACAGCGGCCCACCAGCCTTCCGTCTTCCGGCCACCGGCATCAAGGGTGAGCTATGTCGATTCTTTGTGATTGATCACACATAAAAAGTACCCCAAAGCTGGCATTTCAACCTAGTTCCCCTAAAACAGAGCACCCCCCCCCCCCCCCCCCCCCTACCTGGCCGGCCCTCTCAGGGGCGGACTGCGACCCTGACGGCCCGAGCGGGAAAATTTTCAGACGGTCCGTCCCCCCTCGGAAATTTTACGTAAGGGGGATGAATATTTCGCAAATTTTACGTGAGATAGGGGGGGGGGGGGTTTGCTAGCTCTTACGGACCCTTCCGTAGGGGGGGGGGGAGGGGGGGCTAAAATTTTCCGCCCAAAACTAACTAAATAATGGACGCTCCCCATCTGTATCTCTCGGCCCTTTAGCAAAATGGCTACTACACCACGGCCCGGGACTTAGGCCAGGCTGGGCTGACAGCGTTCGCGGGCCTGGCCCGAGCAGTCCGCAGCCCACGACGGCCCTCCCGGTCCCGGATTGTCCGCGGCCCTCGGCCGGGGCCCTCGGCCGGGGCCCTCGGCCGGGGCCCTCGGCCGGGACTCTCGGCCCTCCCGGGCCTGCGGCCCGGTCGGGAAAAGACACCCCGCCCGCCCGGGCCAGTCCGCCCCTGGGCGCCCTCTACGTCAATAAGTAGAGTCCTGTTCTGCGTTGCTCGCTAGGTTCCTAGGTTCTCATGGCTGGTATGGAGGGCGTGGTTTCCTCAGCTGGGCCGTGGCGGCGGCGGCCTGCGGACTATTTGCCGCGGCGCGGTGGGCGTGGTCGCTCCTTGCGCTGCGTGCAAGGCGATGTCAACCGGCCAAACGAGCACCGGCGGGCCCAGCACCAGCCAGGGGGCCGGCGGTATTTCCGAGAAGACAATTCCCTAACCAGCCCCCACCGACGTCACGCCTTGTGGGTTTGCCGAGCCGCCCCTCACCCCCTGCAGCTCGTGGCAGCCCCCCCATCCCCCCCCGCCCCGACCTCGCGCCAGTGCCGCTCAACAGCCGCGCTAATTTTCAAGCCAAACAAAGCAGCGGCGCGCTAAATGCGTTCAGCGCTCCCGGCCCCGGCTCCGCTGCCCGCAGTGCCGCACGAGTAGGGCTGGGCGGTGGAAAAAATGTCAATATCAATATTCAATATTTTAAATATTGAGTTTTTCGTCAATATCAATATTTGGTATTGATATTGAATGTATTGAAAATATTGAATGTATTGACAATATCGAATTATTGAAAATATTGAAATATCGAAAATGTCGAAGAATTGCAAATATTGAATCATTAAAAACCTGCGTAAAATACAATGAAACTGATCTGAAAATTGCAGATGGGGGTGAATATCAGATCAAAACTGATTTTTAGGATGTGATAGTCCTTTTTTTTTACAGGATTTCCTGTATTTCTTCCTGTACTTCCGATGCAGTATTGGTCGAAGTTAATATTGTAAATATCGAAATCCTTAAATATTGAAATATTGAAAGTCAAAGTCAATACATCAATATCGGATATTGATATTGAGCCTTTTCAATATCGTAATATTGAAATGTCAATATAAAAAATATTGATATTGAAAGTCAATGGTATATTGAAATACCGCCCAGCCCTACGCACGAGCGCCCGATGCCCAGGCAGCCCAGCCCACTTCAAGCGTCAGGGCGGGTGCTGCCGGTGCTGCCCTATGGCGCCTACAGTCCTGCACCCTGCAGCCCGGACCCCTCAGTCAACACTGCCGCGGTGGTCCCTCGTGCCTCCCGCCGCCACCCTCATCCCCGCCTCATCCCAGACAATCTGATGAGTCCGAACGACGGGGACGGTCTTTTGGGGAACCTCCGGGAACCTCCGGGAACCTCACCCGCAACAACCGCGATCGGGGTCCGGCCAATGTCGTCGTTTCGAGAGCTGTTATTGGAGCGGGAAACTTTTGGGGGACGTGCAAATGGCCGTTTGATTTAAGTTTGTTGTCCGGGCCGCCGTGCCCGGCAGCCACAGGCAGCCACAGGCCGGCACCTCGGCTGGCTGTGAAAATGGGGACCGCTTAGACTTTTCCCCGCTCCCCGCTCCCCGCTCCCCGCTCCCCGCTCCCCGCTCCCCGCTCCCCGCTCCCCGCTCCCCGCTCCCCGCTCCCCGCTCCCCCTCCTCGGCCCGCGGCTCGTAGTGACCAAACTCATCTCATTCTCCCCCGGCCGGGCTGATGGTTGTAGGGACCCCCTCTGGAGATGGTCGGGGGCCCGGGGGCGCCCGGGGCGGCGGCCGGCTCAGCGCCCAGCCCAGCAGGCAGGCGCGGATCCAGGGGCGGCTCATAGGGGGAGGGGGGGGGAGTGGGGGCTCATAGGGCTGCCTACTTTCAGGCGGATTGTGACGCAAATTGCCTACATTTCGGGCGCCCTTCGAGCGCCTTAGGGGGAGGCGATCCCCCCCCCCCCCCCCCTGGATCCGCGCCTGCTAGCAGGCCTCGCCTGCCTGGCCTCGCCACGCGGCTCGGTGATGTGATCTGAGAGGGAACGACAACACGACAACTGAACTGGTTCGAGGAAGAAACGAAACTGCGGGGGAAGGAAAGTGAAGGCCGCATCGGCACACATTTGCCCCAAGGCCCCGCCGCGCCGCACCCACTCGCGGCTAGACAGACACAGGGCCTGCATGTAGGGCTCGTGCGATGATTGAAATTTTTTATCGGTTACCGATTATTGAAATCACCGACCGTGCCTCTGATTATCGATTAGTAATAAATAACCGGTTAGTTTAAAATAACCGCTGATTTAAAAATAACCGATGATTTCAAAATAACCGATTTAAAAAAATAACAGGTTTTGTAAAATTAACCAACGGTTCTAAAATCATCGACGATTTTAAATTCATTGACGATTTTAAAATCATCGCCCGTTTAAGAATTACTTAAAGCAATTAGGCAGCCTGTGTGCTACAATTAAGGTAATTAGGTCAGATGGGCATTGAAAAAATGAACACAATATCACCAATTTTACAATGTAATGTCCACTATGGCCATGGTCACTGTACAAACTCAAAGTGTAAATAGTGGTAGGAAGGACTAGACCACAGAATGACAGGGAAAACAATAATTATGGGCGATTTTAACTTAGGATTTTAGACTCCTTTGCACTTGTCCTTTCGGAAAATCTTTCGCGAGGCATACGTTGGTTGGCTTATCAACGAATAATCGGTTTCAGCCAATCGGTGAAAAATGAGTAATCGATGAAAAATCGGTAATCAATCAATCGATTTATCGGTGAATAATCGCGTCCGATTAATCGCTTCTTTCATAAATAAATAATCGGCGTACCGATTATCAAAATAATCAAAATAAAAAACGATTAATCGGATAATCGCACAGCCCTACCTGCATGGCCTGCATCCACACCCACACGGCGAGCGCTGAGATGTGAGCCGGGTGGCTGTCCTGACCTGTGTCCTGTCCACGCGCCGGGCCGCTGCCCTCGAGGCTGCCGCTGCGAGCGCCTCATCGAGGCAATCATATTTTGATGCTTAGGGGGTATTCTTGGCTACTCTTCTTGTGGTATATATAGATTCTAGCCTTCCCGCATGGATATCTCACATCTTGCTCTACGCATGGGATACTTGGATGAAGTGATCAAGGCTCGCAGTAAAGATACTTTGCTCGGCAGAGTATTTGTAGTAACCTACACTTCCCGCAAGTATTTCAGCCTTGACTGAAGCATTCAGAATAGAATACTCCGGAGAAGCCTTAATCGGAAGTAAAGTCGTTACGAAGAAGAAGAATCCCGGGGAAAATATGAGAAATCGCGTGATTTTTGAAGGGCAGTGGAGTTCCGAATACTCGATTTCTCATACTCCCCCCTGCATTCTTCTACTTCCTTACGACTTCGTACTTTCCGTTCCGAGCATCTCCGTAATACTCTATTGAGGGTGCACTGACAACCAAACCATCATGGCTCTCTGATTCTCAGTGCCCCACTTCCGCTGTTTTTCGAGAGCGAGTTTTATTATTGTCGGCGTGAGGCGGTTGTCCGTCGTCGGGGTGCGGTCTTGGTCCTCGCTGCCGCCGGGCTGCCGCCGGGCTGCCGCCACGCTGATTGGGGTGGTCGTCATCGCCGCTAACGACGCCGGTGCCAACGCCGAACGCCGGCAAGCACTTTATGACGCCCAATCCCGCACGTTACGCTTCCGAGCCCCAACACACGTCTCCCGGAGCCCGCGGAGGCCCCCCCGCCCGCCCGCGGCCCGCCCGCGGCCCGCCCCCGGCCCGCCCCCGGTCCGCCCCCGGTCCGCCCCCGGTCCGCCCCCGGCCCGCCCCTGGTCCGCCCCCGGCCCGCCCCCGGTCCGCCGGCAGCACTAACTCACGCCGAAGGATATTATATGAGCGCCCCTCGCCCCACTGAATCCCTTTCCGCGAAGCGCAACATATAAACTCGTTGTTGCCGTTCCGGAGCACAGAATCAAATTTGGTGTGCTCTTTCCGCTGTTTTCCCATCCCCTTTGCCCCTTTCGCGCGTGTGGGATTCGCTCAGCGCCCCGCTCCGCCGCCTCTGCCCCTCCTCGTTCGGAACGGCCCTCCAGAAACTTTTATCCCCGCCGTGCACCTTAATTAATTGAAGGCCACCCCTTCTTGGTTCGTCGGAGCAGCAGTAATTGACAGAATCTCATTTACCAGGAGCTCCACTCCATGGCCCATGTACCAGACCGGCTGAGGCCCGTGGGCCCGTGCTATGGTTATGGCTCCTAGGCTCCTCAAAGAGAAAACACCGCTCAGCTCCCCCTTTAAATTCCACATGGATTTTTGGCAATTTCCATCTGGATTTTCTGCTTTCCATATTGGTTTTCCATTTCCAGATGGGTTTTGAAAATTCCAGATTCAATGGTTTCCACAATGGAAAAAGATTTCCATCTGGAAAATTTGGTTTCCACAAGGCCTCTTTTCCATTATAATAATTTCCCACAATGGAAAATATATTTCCATCTGGAAAAGGGGTGTGGAAAAAGCTTCGATTCCATACAGTATTTTCCATACTGAAAATGATAAATCCATCTGGATTCCAAATTCCATTCCAAATTCAACTTCATATAAAATCCAAAGTTCCTGTAATAATGGATTGAAATTTGAAGTGTAGGATCTCCGCACAAAATTACTAGGGCCATTTTAATTTCGCTGAAATCGGTGACCTAAAATCGGGAATCTCGAGAACGAAAGGAGATAGATTGTAGAGTTAGGGCCTTTAGGTAGCGGTCATTGTACCGCTAGCATTCTCATACGCTGGCCGCCTGGTGCCAGCTAGTCTCATGCAAGGCTCTCGCACTGTTGTCCCCAGCAACGCCTAACAACGCCTCGGTTGGCTTGCCAGTCTACGCCGCTCCGTGCTCCGAGACTGTTCCCTGTATCAGTGCCGTTCTCAATAAATCCTCTGGTTCCAGCATATCTGAGTATTTCCTTCTGTCCGAAGCTACGTTTCAACTGGCGCAGTCGGTAGGACAGAAGGAGATATTCGAGGTGCGCTTGGCCAAGGATTTAGCTGATTTTCTGTGCAGGAATTCCGAGTGTGTGTGTGCCCTGTGCCATCGTCCATCTTCCTGCTCCCGTCCCGATCCTGGTCCCGCTGGTCCCTGGTTCCTGGTTCCCGGCTCCCGTCCCTGGCAGCTGACCGCTCCCCGTCCGGTAGCTGTTCCCCGTGACCCCGGTGACCATCCCCGTGTGACCCCGGTGACCCTCGACCTCTGACCCGGATCGAGATTTTCCCCTGAGTGAGTCTTTCGCCCCCAGTGCGCTAGTGCATTTGTGACCCACTCTCGCGTTCGGCCTCGTTAATTTACACGCCCGTCCGCGCGCGTGTTAAGTTACGATGGCAGAACGCCGCGCGAGCCGCAGCGGAGGGCGTTACGTACGCCTGCCGCCCGGCGAGGGGCGCAACAATGACGATGCCGACGCCGGCCACGCCGCGGCCGGGGGCCCGGCTGGCTGTGCCGACGCGGGGGACGCAGTGGTCATTCCCTGCGGCCCTGACGTCACTGCGCTTCTACAGGAGCTGACCGCGCTTCGCGCCGCGGTCGCTGCAAGTGCCGCCGGTACCGCAAGTGCGGCCGCCGCTGGTTCTGCAGCTCAGGCTCCTGCTGCTTACGCAGCGAATGGGCCTTATGCCCATGCAGGCTACTTCGGCGACCAGCGCCAAGAGCCACTGATCGTCTCGGCCTCTACGATGCTTGCGCTTCGTAAGGCTGTGCCGAAGTTCGACGGGCGCGTCAGTTACGACGTTTTCCGCCGTACTTTTGACGATCTGGTGGGTGCCTACCCAGGCCTCACCGGGAGCCAGCGCTTCACGCTGCTGGTCTCTGCGCTCGAGAAGGAGCCCATGTCGCTCTTGGAGGACTTAGGTCCTGACGGCGATTTTGACGCCTTGGACGACATGCTGCGCATGGCCTACAGCAGGCCTGTGCACGCTCCCTCCGAGATGAGAAGTTTCTTCTCTCTCGCTCAAAGCGAGAAGGAAGGGCTCGAGGAGTGGAGCACGCGCGTCAGCCGTGCCGCTCGCCGCGCGTACCCCGACACTGCGCTGGTGCGCGTGGAGGGCTACGCCATCGAGCAGTTTATCAGAGGCTTGTACGCCGATGATATCCGCTCTGGGGTTTCTGGCGGCGCATTCCAGACCATGCGTCAAGCGCTGGACCAGTGCCGCCTGACCCGGTCGAGGTGCCCGTCGCCACCGGCTGGGCCCCGACAAAGAAGGTGCGCGTCGCAGAGGTCGTGGTGGCTGCACAGCCGTCCACTTCCACTGCTACCGCTACCTCAGCAGCTGCCGCTGCGCCACCCGCCCCTGCCAAGACAGCTGAATCGACCTCGGTCAGTTCAGTCATTGCCAAACTGGACGAGCTGTCAAAGCAGGTAGAGGTCATTGTCCGTCAGGCCCAAACGCGGCCCTCGCAGGACGCCGCCCAGCAGCAATCTGCTCGTGGTGGTGGCCGCGGAGGTAACCGTGGGGCAGGACATGGCCGAGGAGGCCGAGGAGGGGGTAGAGGAGGTCAGTCTGGCAGGTGTTATGTCTGTGGTCAATTCGGACATTTCGCCGTGAACTGTCCTCGCGCCCCCCAACCAATTGCGGCCCAGTCTGCGCAGACTCAGCAGACTCCGCGGCCTCAGCAGCCTGTGTGTGCGCAGCCCGCGCAGTCCACCTGCACGCATAGTCTGCCTATGCCCATGTTTCCGGGTCCGGTTCCGTACTACCACGCGAACCTGTCGTGGCCCGTACATGGTCAGGTGCAAGGGCAAGGCATCATTGCCTCTGCTGGTCCAGGGCCTACCGCTGTTATCTATCCAGGTAACACTGGTGCTGGTGCCTCCGGAAATGCATCGCAGTCGGGAAATGCCCGGTAGCCTCCCTGAGTACAACAGACGGGGCAGAGGAGGTACTGATGCAACCCGTTGGGTCCCCGTCATGCGTGTTCCGAATTAATGGCACACCTGTAATGTGTATCCTAGACACAGGTGCACATATTTCAGTACTTCGCAGAGGATTGCTGAAGGGCCCTGCGACTAAGCCCTCAAAGTTGCGTCTTAAAGACGTCAACGGCGGCGTGTCCATTTTGTATGGGCCCCGCACTGCAGAACTTGTTGTAGGCACCTGCCGATACAAGTTTGTGGTGCTGGAAGCCGACTTAGATGATCAGTGCATCATTGGCATGGATTTTATCCGCGCCAACAGAGGCATTGTGGATGCTAATGATTTGAAGTTCACACTGAATCTTCCCACTAAAGTCGTGGTTCCATGCACTTTGCAAGCATCTTTGGATGTTGGCAAGTTTAATGCAAGTCGCATTTTTGCCGTCGCAAGAGCAACAGTTTCAGTTGAGATTCAGCCGCACGACTCTTCAAGTTGTGTGGTCCCTGTGTTAGGAATGCAGGATATTCGAGAGGATGATGTTTCGAGTCTGGCTCAGGTACTTCGAGTCCGGTGCGTCCTTGCAAGCGATGGCTTGGTCACAGAGGGAGACAAAGCCATGGTTGTCTCAGTAGTTAGAAATGCTTCCGTAGTTAGTGGTGATCAAAGGAGCATCGAGACGGACTCTAATGAAGTGGCCATAGCACGGGCATTCTCACATCATCAAGAGGTGGTTGCATCGTCAGGTGATGCTGCGGATGCTAGTGGTCCAGACGCCACCCCACCTAATTTGCAAGTTCTGGGCCAAGAGCACTCCGGTGGTCATGCTGGGGATGTAGACCACGCTCTTCGCGGTCTGCCCTATGGCTTGGTTGTGCCTTCAGATTTGCTCAGATTGCGACGCTGCGGCATTGCTTTGGGAACTGTACCGTTCTCGCCTGGTCTGGTTGAGCTAGAAATCCAGAACGAGTCGTCAGATCATGTTATCATTCCTAGGGGCAGTGTGGTGGCTCACATCTACCCTACTACTATGGATGATTTACTTGATTGCCTTCCGGACGACCAGGAGGTTTTGGTCCAGTCAGCCTCCCTGGAACTAGTTCCCCCGTCCGACCAAGCTGACATTCAGCTGCAGCCTCGGCTGCCTCCGATCCCTGCGGATCAGCCCCTTCCGGACGATTTGCAGGCGATGGTTGATCGTTGTGACTTAACCAGGGAGCAGAAAGATCAAGTTGCTGCTATGGTCAGAGAGTACCATGACATTTTTGTAAAGCACAACGATGACTTTGGCTGCTGTCCTTGGGTTAAGTTTCGCATCGATACGGGAGACCATCCGCCGATCAAGCAACAGGCCCGTCCCATTCCAATTCACCAGCGAGAGGAGCTTGCTGCTCTTTACCGCCGGTACTTGGAACAGGGCACGGTTAGGCCCAGTCAGTCGCCTTGGGCCTCGCCTATTATTATAATCCCTAAAAAGACCCTCGATCCTAGCGGTAAGCCGGAGATGAGGCCGGTAATTGATTACCGCGCTCTGAATGCTGTCACACGCATTCCGGCTATTCCCATACCGCGGACGCAGGAGCTCTTAGAGCGTTTGGCGGGGAGGAAGTGGTACACCCACGCGGATCTCGCGTCGGGCTATCACAACCTCATGGTTGCAGAGGAAGACATCTGCAAAACCGCTATTGCTCTGCCTGACACTTTGGGCTTACCCTCCAGGTTTTTGGAGTACACCCGCATGCCATTCGGGTTGTCTGCCGCACCTGGCATCTTTCAGAGCGTGACGGATCGGCTCATGCGGCCCTCCCGTAACCCCACGCCTGACGATGACTTGGGTGAATCCAATGGAGTTTATTTGGATGACATTTGTGTGGCAGGGGACGAGTTTTCACAAATGCTCCAAATGACTCGAGCTCTGTTCAACCGTGTCAGAGCTTCAGGCTTTCTGCTCAAAGCCAAGAAATGCTTCTTATTCAGGGAAGTTCTAACGTTCCTTGGATTTAAGCTTTCGGCTAAAGGGATTAGCGCTGATGAATCCAAAGTCGAGAGAGTGGTCCATTGGCCGAAACCCGCTAACTTGAAAGAGTTACGTTCGTGGTTAGGCTTGGTCACTTTCTACTCTCGGTTCATCCCCAACATGGCGGAAATTGCGGCTCCCCTCTATGACTTGTGTGGCAAGTATGTTTCGTTTCTGTGGACCGATGAGTGTCAACAGGCGTTTGACAAACTCAAAGTGGCTCTTACGTCTGCGCCGGTGCTAGGTGTAGCCCGACCTGACAAGGGTCCGTTCACGGTGCATTGTGACGCATCCCAGCGTGCTGTCGCTTGCATCTTGTCCCAGGAACAGGATGGTAAACAAGTGGTACTGCATTACCATTCCAAGCTTCTGCCGCGTACTAAGACGCACTTGTGCGCCACTCATGCTGAGTTGTACGCGCTGGTAGAGGCAACTAAGGCCTTTCGGCTTTACTTGCTAGGTCGCCCCTTTCTGTTCTACACTGACCATGCAGCACTCCAGTGGTTGAGATCTTTCAAACACGTGGAAGGCAAAATGGCTCGGTGGATCATGCGTTTGGAAGAATTCCGCTTCCAAATACGCCATATGAAAGGTAAAGACCTAACCAATGCTGATGCGCTATCAAGGCGTCCTGACCGTCCGTGCGATCCTCTCTGCTCCAAGTGCAAACGCATGGAGGAGAAGGATGACCACATGGAGGACACCTGTCAGTTCCTTGTTAGGAGCATGACTATTGATGGCGCTCGGGATTGGAAGGATGAGAAATTGTCTGCTGATCAGGAAAATGATCCTGATATCAGACCCATTTATCTGGCCGTGAAGAGTGGCCGACGGCCACATTTTGACCAAATTGTGGGCCGTGGACCTGTCACAAGGAGTCTGTGGATGCAGTTTAAATCCTTGCAGGTCATAAATGGGGTTCTGAAGCGACGTTTCGAACATCCTTCTGGAGACCCTTCCCTGATTGTCTGGCAGTTAGTGGTTCCCGCTGACAGAGTAAAGGACTTAGTGATTAGTTATCACACTGGACCAAGTTCTGGTTCGCACTTTGGTGTTTCCAAGTGCTATGCTCTGTTAAGGGGTCGCTATTACTGGCCTGACATGTTCACAACTGTCCAGGATTGTGTCTCTTCGTGTTTGCGCTGTGCCCAGGTCAAAGGACCGGCTCGCAAAACACGTGCTCAAATGAAAGTCTTTCGTGAAGGCATGCTTTTCGGGCGGTATCATGTTGACTTCTTAGGGCCTTTACAGCCGTCCCGACCTGATGGTTATCGGCATGTGATGGTCATAGTGGAAGCTTTCAGCTCTTGGCCTGAAGCCATTCCTTTGAGGACGATCCAGGCTCCAGAGGTGGCCCGAGCGTTAGTTACACATGTGTTCAGTCGGTTGGGAGCACCGTACTCGATTGTGTCTGACCAGGGTACCACTTTTGAGTCTCATCTCTTCAAGGAGGTTTTGGCCATTTACAAAGTCCATAAAGGCCGTATTTCTGGTGGCAAACCGTCCAGCAATGGCAAAGTTGAGAACTACATTCGTAGTCTCATTCGCCAAATTGCTGTATTGGCAGACGAGCAGCCCGAGAATTGGCCGGACCTGATACCCCATGTTCTGCATGCTTATAGGGCAGCTAATAGCACTGTAACTGGGTTCTCCCCCTATGAAATTCTGTTTGGTAGGCAAATGCGTGTCCCACAGGATGTGGCTCACGGCATTCCTCCTACAGGATTTCCTGGCGCAGATGGTCTGAAAAGATATCCGGCGCAGCTTAGGGAGCGGTTGGATAAGATCCACCGTCTAGTGCGTTCGAATACCCAGGGTGCTGCCGTCCGAATGAAGGCGCGATATGACAAATTGTCGACGCTGACGTACTTCAAACCTGGCGACATGGTTTTGTTGTACAACCGCCGTCGCAGGCGTGGCAAAACAACGAAGTTGTATGCCGCCTGGGAAGGGCCGTACGTGATTTTAGATCTACTCAATGACTGTATTGCACGCATTGAGGAGGTACGCCCTGTCGTGTTGTCGCCTCGTCGGTCTCGGCCCAAGCCGCCGAAGCGCCTCATAGTGCATGTCGACCGCTTGGCTGCCGTTGGTTCCCACCTTGTGGACCAAAACGGCCAGTGGCTGTCCTTTCACTCAAACTGACTTTCCCTTTTTCCAGTGGCGAATCGGTCCCAGTCCCTTTCCCCCGTCAGGAGTGACAAGCGAAGGCGTGAGCGACGGGACTCGCTGGCATCCGAACTGGAAGCCATGGTGCTTGGTCCCGAGTCACCAATGGACCAAAGGTCCGAGTCGCCAGTGGTGCTGGCTATAGCTGCCCCCTCTCTGGCCACAATGGCCACAGGGTCCAGCGCTCCGTCCGCCCCGTCCGGCGGTGGAGATGTCCCTGTTCGGCGGTCCAGGAGCAAGGAGAGGAGGCCCAAGAGGGTCCGGTCGCGCTCTCCGAGTCCCAAGGTACCCCCAAAACAGCACAGGGAGCCTGAAAGGCAGCCCAAAGCCATCAAGTCTGCTAAGCGCGGACGAACCGAGCAGCAGCCGCAGCAGCAGCCTCGTCCTAAGCAGCAGCAGCCGCAGCAGCAGCCTCGTCCTAAGCAGCAGCAGCCGCAGCAGCAGCCTCGTCCTAAGCAGCAGCAGCAGCCGAAGCAGAAGCAACAGCCGAAGCAGAAGCAACAGCAGAAGCAGAGGCAACAGCAGCAGCTTCCCAAGCAGCAACGGCGCCCCCATCAAGGACGGCCGGCGCCCGCGCCCAGATCTGACTTGGTAGCCGAGCTAAGACAGCAGATTAAGCTGCAAGAGAAACTGGTAGAAAGCTATCAATTCAGGGTAGCGCAATTGGAGCAGCATGTCAAGCAGCTTCAACAAGTTCAGCTGCCGTCACCGTCAATGGTGTACCAAACACCCCCTCAAATGGTGCCCCATTATGTGTCTAACATGTCCATTCCACAACATGCTTTTACTTACGGGCCTCAATCTCAACCTGTTCAGCAAGTTGCCATGCATTGGCCTCAGGCCTCAAACGCTCAGTGGCGTTCTTAGTACTCTGATTGCGTTTTTCGTTTTTTTGTCCATTGCATTACTAATTGCAATAAATTTCTTTGTTCCACGATTCCCTGTCCCTGTGTCCTGTACTATCCCATGTTTCCGTCTTCTTTCGAGTTGCGTGGGAGGAGAATGCAAGTCAGCTCTCCAGCACTCCAGTTTCACCTAGCCTGTCCCTGACCAACCTGTCCCTGACCTGATGTGTGATGCAGCTCAGCTAACAAGGAGAGTATTGTTTTAATAGAGGTGCTGTTTAAGTGCGTAATTCCACTGTCAGATTTGTTGTAGCCCAGCTGTGCGCCCTGGTGACGTGACATTCGTCTAACCTCGGCTGGCCTGTTGGCTGCATTTCCGTCTGTGGTAACAGCTAACGCTCTCTTTTCAGCTCCCCTTCTTGTGTTAGCAAATTGCTGTTCTGTCCCGTTGATGTTTCAGTCCCAGCATCCCTGATCCTGATCCCTTCCCGTTCCTGTCCTGAGCCTTCCCCGGCCTGTTCCTGATTGGCCCCGCCTGGGCCTTCTCCTGGTCCAGCAACGCATCGTTGTGACGGGTAGCACTTCAAGAGGGAGGTCCGGCCCTGACACGAGAGGGTTCCGTCTCTTTTGTGCTATCGTCCTGGGGGTGGCACTTCAAGTGGGAAGTCCGGCCCTGACACGAGAGGGTTCCGTTTCCTGTGTGTCGCCTTCAGTCGGGCCATCTCAAGTTTGACAAATTCATGAACTTTCACGACTACTGATCGGGGCTTGTTCCCTGGGAGTCGACCTGTCAATCTGGACCAGATTTCAGTTTCAATGTTCAGCATTGCTTGAGCCTTGTTTTAGTTTTGGGGTGGTTTGCATCCCCTTCAAGAGGAAGAGGGAGTAGTTGTAGAGTTAGGGCCTTTAGGTAGCGGTCATTGTACCGCTAGCATTCTCATACGCTGGCCGCCTGGTGCCAGCTAGTCTCATGCAAGGCTCTCGCACTGTTGTCCCCAGCAACGCCTAACAACGCCTCGGTTGGCTTGCCAGTCTACGCCGCTCCGTGCTCCGAGACTGTTCCCTGTATCAGTGCCGTTCTCAATAAATCCTCTGGTTCCAGCATATCTGAGTATTTCCTTCTGTCCGAAGCTACGTTTCAATAAGGACAGTGGCGGATCCAGGAGCGGCTCTAAGAGGGGGGCAAAATCACACTTTTTGCCTACTTACAGGCGGAAAAGTTATGCCGGTTGCCTACATTTCCGGCGCCCCTTCGGGCGCCCTGGAGGGGGGGGGGGGGCAAAGGGTCAATTGCCCCCCCCCCCCCCCCCTGGATCCGCGCTTGGTGGAGGAGGGACGTGTAGCTGCGCTACTAACTACTAACCCACACCCTAGCCACTCTGGGAAACCACGTGTTGCTGCAGTGCTGGCCGAGTAGCAGCACGCCCCGAGATGGCTCGCCCCCCCCCCCCCTTGGGCCCCCCACTCCTAGACCCCGCTCCCCTTCGAGGCGCCGCGGCCCCGGCGCTGCTAGGCGCGGCCACAGAGTGCTGCATGTCGTTGTCACCGCTGATCCCTCCCTTCCCTGACCCCCAGGGGCGGATCTGGGAGCTGCTATAGGAGGGGGGGGGGGAGAAGTCCAACTTTTTGCCTACTCACAGGCGGAAAAGTTATGCCGGTTGCCTACATTTCCGCTAAATCCGCCCTCGCTGACCCCTAATACCGCTGCGAGCCGCCGTGTGCCACCGCGTGCCGCCGCGTGGCGTGGTGGCAGCAGCGGCAGCGGGCCTCATAAATATACAGCGCTCGTACGGAGCCGAGTCGGCAAGCGGCAGAGCCTTTATTCTGCCCCGACGTGCGCGTGCAGGGCTGGCTGTGCAGGGCTGTGCAGACCTCCCCCCTCCCCCTCCCCCCCCCCAAAAAAAAATAAAAAATTATGGTGTCGTAGCCCTAATTAATATTTCTCGAACGAAAATTTCGTCCGTTTTGCCCTATATCGTACCCTTTGCAAAACATGCAATTCTTTAAATTTTTCCTGCAGTTTTACCATTGAAACTACAAGACCGTTTCGCCACCTCTAAAACTCGCAGGAGGGACCCGTCGATTTTTTTTTTATAATTTTCTAATTTTTCTCATTAATATCTGCGGGAATATCAAGACGCCTCTTAAGATTTTCACACTCTAGTGGGGGGTGGTGTCTGGTCCGCGGTTGCGCTGAGCCTGAGTACCCCTCGTCCCGCCTCGGGGTCCAGGGCAGGGGCCGGGGGCTGGGCCGACTGGGCCAGCCTGACTCAGAGGAATAGACTGGCGAGAGAGCAGTTGGTGGTCGAGCACAATTTAATTTTCGATTCGGCGGTCTGCAAGTGTGCCAGCGGCCTGCTGGCCGAGGCGGGCCATTGGCCTCTAGGCTCTGGGAGGGGCTGGGGGCGCGCAAGTCGAGTACTACTGGTGTAGGGCAACTCCTCCTTCAATTGGATCACTCGGCATTATCAGATAGTTAGGAGATGTCTAAATCGAGTCTTGCAAATTCATTTCGCACTTTGGCTGAGCAGGGAAGTGCAAAAGTGGCCAACATTGGTGCGGTATGGCAGCCGGTTTTGGCGGCACTGCCGGCCGCGCTGGCTGCGGGGCGTGGCGAGGACGTGGCGCGGCACGTTCGCACCGCCTTCCTCGCCGCAAAGTGTGACGACGTGATGGGGGTTGGCGATTCTGCGAGGCGGCGAGTGGCACTGAGAGAAATGATTCGGCGTACGGACCAAAATGTTTGCGCGGCCTGGCAAATCAAACACTTCTGATGTAGGGACGAAAACTTCAGACGGCGTCACGTGGCGCACTGAGAGAAATGATTCGGCGTACGGACCAAAATGTTCGGTTATCAGGCCTGCAGTGGGAACAAATCAAACATTTCTGACGTTGGGACGAAAACTTACTGCAGGGACGAAAACTCCGGACGTCGTCACTAAAGCGTGGGTGACTTCAGGCCTGATAACCAAACATTTGGTCCGTACGCCGAATCATTTGTCCCACTTCAGGCCTGATAACAGTCCGCGCCGAATCATTTCTCTCGGTGCGCCGGGACGTGTACCGAACCGGCACAACTTACAAGATAACGCATTGAGACACGGAGTTTTCAAGCCCGCCGGAGGGGGGGGGGGATATTTTGAAGTTCTCTATAGACCCTCATAGACTCATCTGCAAACGAGGTCGCCCTGCCGCATCGGCTGCCGCTGCTGCTGCTCCTCAGTGTCAGTGCCACACCAGCGCTGGTGGAGTGCGATCTTCATCATGGCATACCAACTCGATGATCGATGGGGCGCGCCCAACAGACTGTCTATCTCCCCGCCCCCCCCCCCCTCCCCCAGTTCACTCCTACCCCTCTCAACCCATCCCGCCCCTCCCCCTTCATGCAACCGCAGCTGACTGTCACACCAAGCTAATCTCGTGGCTGTGAGGCTGTCGCACACTGCACACTGCTCGGGTCGCGTCGTTGTCCAGAAGCAAGGACGCCGCCGACTCGGCTCCATCTCACTCGGCTGGGCTCGCCTTCGCCCGCTTGGCCTATGACCTCTCCCTTATGATGCACACAAACTCACTAAAAACGCAAGAAAAGGTAAGTTCTGCTTTCACGACACACAAATAAGACTATTTTCAGAACTTCCCAAACCCTCGAGAAACTATCAAACATTTAGAGTTGGTATCATCTGCTTCCTATTTCGATCGAGAATTATTTTTTTTTATTTTGGGAAATCGAAACTTAAACTAATTTTGAGACTTAAATCGCCGTGCTTGTACGCAAGCCGAAATAAAATTGGCGACGCCCAAAAATGCTTTCATTCCCGACGGGGATTTGAACCCGCACTACCCACTACTTCCACTCTGCTGAACGAACCTTCTGGTAGAGGAAGGGTCGGGTGAGGGCGAGCCACCGCTCCAGGGCCATGACGAGCGCCACGGAGCCGGAGCCGAGGCCGAACAGCCGCCAGACGACGCGCAGGGCGCAGAAGGCCCGCGAGCGCACCAGGTCCCGGGGCAGGCGCAGCTGGGCCTCCATCATGACCAGCATGCCCAGCAGCGCCACCAGGTCGTTGCAGGCCAGGCACCGCAGCATCAGCGAGTGGCGCCGGTTGCGGTGCGCGCGCTTGCCGCCCCGGACCAGGATCACCAGCGCCGCCAGGTTGCCCGCGATGCCCACGGCGTAGCACACCGTCAGCACCACCTGGATCAGGACAAGGAGAGCATGAGCAGCGTAGAGCAGGGGTCTCAAACTCGTCGAAGCGCCGAGTCACTGGCCGGGTATGCAGCCAGCAATAGGCGTCTGCTAGGGCACCTCACTCAGTATCACGGAGAAAAAACATTAGTGGTAGCAACTGATTTTTAAATTGATTTTCAGACAAGCAGTAAATTTTTGTTCGAATAACTAAAATTTAGTTGGGGGAACTAAATTTTAGTTGCACCAACGCAACGTTAGTTGCTTCAACGCATAGGTTCGCTAAACGAGCAAAGAGCAGAATTTTTTATGTTTAGTGAACGCAACGAACCTCTTCGTTGGAGCAACTAACGTTTCGTTGGTGCAACTAAAATTTAGTTCCCCCAACTAAATTTTAGTTCTCTGAACCAAAATTTACTGCTTGTCTGAAAATCAACTTCAAAATTAGTTGCGACCACTAATGTTTTTTTCTCCGTGATGGATGACAGCGCGACTGACCTGGACTGGCACCGGGAGTGGGGTGGGGACAGGGAGCTGCACCAATCAGCGAGAGGCTATGGCGTGCGAATTGGGAAGAAGGGTGGGCAGCCCGAGTCGCATATCCAGCTCTAGCAGGCCTGCGGACGGCAGACACGCTCGGCTCTCGGCGAGCCACTGGTGGCACGGGAGCCGCGAGTTTGAGACGCCTTTGAGAGCCGTGCGGAGGGAGCGCCTGGGAGGTAGGCAGCACATGTGGCTGCGCGCACGGGTGCGCGCGGGCTGCCTACCTACCGGACGCTGCGCGGGCCCGGCCGGATGGGATGAGGCGCTCGCAGCCCGCAGCATGCCCCCCCCCTCCCCTTTCCCCCCGCCCCCGCACTCGCGGCCTCATCAGCGCGGCCTCATGACGGATCGCGGGGGCCGCGAGGCGCAAAGATTCACGTTGGGTGACGGCGGCTTGAGGGTGTCACCCGACACCGAGCCGCGGAGCAGCGCGTTGACAGAGTGACAACGCCGGCACTCCTGACTCACGGCTCGGGACATAGCAGGGTAGCCCCGATCCGATACCGATGACTCCTCATTGACATTCCGTCATCAGACGTCCTCTGCCCGTCCTCCCGCGCCGCACGGCCGCTGCCGCCGCCGCTCCCTGCAGCTAGCGTTGCGGCGACGGATCGCGGGGCGTGAGTTTGCGAAGCGTTTGCCGGTCGGCAGGGCCGTGGTTCAAATCTGACTGCTACTATATTAAAAACGTTTTCTGGGGCCACGAGGGCCACGGTTCTAGTGATCGCTGTATGCCACCGGAGTCGACGTCCGCCCTGTGACACGTGACACGCTGGGCCTTGGATGCCCCGATACCCCCGCCGCGCCCGCCCGCGTCACAGCGCCATTAATTCCCATCTCACACCCCTCTGCCTTCTGTCTCCACCTCATGCTCATGCGAGGAAAAGATAATCGGGGAACCCTGAAAAAGAAGGCGGGGTGGTGACATGCGAAACGACGTCTCAAAGCCGCGTAGTAAACATACATACAACTGTGAATTAATCACCCCCCCCCCCCCTTCCTGCGGGGTCAGGCAGGAAGAGGAAGACAGCCCAGTCCACGCGTTGCGACACTTTACAACTTCTTTGCGGTGCGTTTCATTCATAGGCTTTCTCTGGGCTCCCACGCCTTTCGCCCACCTACGTGTGGCCTTACCGCCCCCCCCCCACCCCGCCCTCTTTTCCATCCCTTCCCATCTCCGACCCTTTCACTCATCCCCTTCCAGTTCGACCCAAAGCCCAACTACCCCCTCCCCCCCTTCCTTTTTTCCATCCAGGCCGAGTAGCACCCCCTAGAGACGCGAGCTGTACAGTGCGGAGTGGTTATGGCTGGTAAGGGGCTGCTGGGCTGTTGCATGGTCCAGCGTGGCGTGGAGTTTGCGGGGCACCGACCCACATACCACCAAAACCTACGCGGTACGGACTTAGTTTTTGAATCCGCGGGGACTAAAAAGTAAAAAAAAATTCTGAATTTAACCAAAATATCGACTCTTGGGAAGTCGTTTTTCGCAAATCAGTCTCGGCCTAACGCAGAAACACAGGAGCAGCGCAGAGGACCGAGAAAAAGGCACATGAGACCATCGCCATACGAATAGCAGCTCAGCACCACGCGAAGCAGCCCGGGCTTGCCAGGGGCGGCGAGTTCCTGCCAGAAAGACTTCCGGTTAAAAGCGCTGCCCTCTGGAAGGACTAAAGACCAAGAGCTCCGCCGTCTCGCTCGAGAGAACACACACACGCGCGTGTGCAGCGACTCCACCGCTGACCCTATCTGTTTAGGCAGGGGCCCACGAAGCAATTCCTCGCAGGCATCGTTCCGTGCAGTTTCGCTGTATAATTGCATATGTCTGAAGACCTGAATTCGTAACCAGGGCGAAGCCACCAGCATCTACTTACCGCCACCGATTTATAAAAGGGCCTGCAGCAGATTTTTGTGGCCAGTCGGCTTTGCCTCGTTTTTGTGGTCGGTACGGTCTCGCAGCAAAGCTCTTCAGCACTCGCTGTCGCTCAGTATACCTGCACAGCCCGTGCCGGCCCGCGCCACCAGCAACCACGCCAGAGCACTTCACTGCAGCGGCGCCAGCATCTATAAATTGACTTTCACTGCCATCGTCTTTGGTGAGTTTCTGTACGGTCAAAACAAACCTCATATGCAGCCTCACTCTTTTTCTTTATGCGTGGATACGCCATCAGCCGCTATGCAGTGCTTCAGGTGCGAGGCGTCCTACGCTGCCGCCGTCAGGCAGGGCAGTGAGGTGCGCGGGCCTGCAGCACTGCACGCGGCCGCCAATGTTATCCTGGCCGCACTGCAGTGCTTTGGTGCCGCGGCCTGGGAGCAAGCGCGGATCCAGGGGGGGGGGGGGGGGGGGGGGAAGGGGCAAGGGTCAATTGCCCCCCCCCCCCCCCCCCCCCCCCCCCAGGCGCCCGAAGGGCGCCGGAAATGTAGGCAACCGGCATAACTTTTCCGAACTTTTCCGCCTGTAAGTAGGCAAAAAGCGTGACTTTGCCCCCCCCCCTAGAGCCGCTCCTGGATCCGCCACTGCCTGGGAGGCTGTCACTGTCCTGCAGGCTGCAGCTTCGGCCCAGCTAGTAGCGTGGAGGCTGCATCAGACAATAACCCTCCTCTCTGCAATGGCCCAGGAGCCGCGGTTCCGGCCCCCGCCTGGAGGCAGCAGCAGGACCGAGGTGAGCGTCCCGCTGCGCCCTACTCCACCGCGACGGCTGCAGCAACTTTTTTGGTGAGTTTCTGTGCTGGCATAACCAACTGACTATGCAGTCAAACCGCAGGCTCACTCTGTGTTCTTGCGTGCAGCGAACAATGGCGTCAAAGTTTATCCAAGCAGTAGCCAGCAAACTCCGCAGGGACAGAGTATTGGCAAATGTTTTAAGAAACTACCGAAAATTCACCTTAGCCGAGAGGCGAGGGAAGTTCGTTTACTATACAAGACGCCTTGATTTTTTGCGTCCGATAACTCTCGCAAAAGCCTAGGGAAAAACTGAACTTTGGAGGTTGGGACGAGCACTTCACACGTTCAGTATTTTCTTATCCCGGTCGCATTGCCTGTTAACTAGAACACGACGTTTCTGCCCATGCTTCTACAGCACATTACTAGCGTCTTATTCAATATCTCAGCGATACTTCCACCTTCACCTCAAATTAATTTTCCGCGTCTGGAGCAATATTTCTGTGATATAATTCACACTTCCCTTGCCTTTTATGACCGTCATTGTTAGCAAAGGACGGGCACTTGTACTGGAAATCATAAAATCGGTGGTTCTTTTTCCGCGTATAGCGTCAACGCGTATTGGGAATTCAGAGACATCAATTGGTTTGTGTACTGTAACAGCACTTCTGATTGTAACGTGCTCTCGCCCGTATACTCCCGTCGTGGGAAATACCATGGAACAAAAAATGATGTATCGTTTAAGTTTTTATGATGCGATACCAGTGCGCAACTTTTGTTTATCATTGGTATTTCGTCCATCCTACAAACAGTAATGTTAACGCAAACGTGTTACCGCTACTCAATGGCGAGTATGACTCGGAGGGCACAGTGCCACCTCTTGTTGCTAAGATACATCAGATTGATTTGGACTTTGATGTAGAGCAGAACCCCGAATTATTGCAAACGGCATTAGAAATAGCAGCGGCTTCCAGACAGCGCTCGCCCTTTGCTCGCTTTTTCTGAAAGCCTGAAGAGCAGTATGCTCGTAATGCCACACTTGTCGACTGTACGGGGTTTGCTGGCCGTCATGACGGTCCGAGTATCCCGTCGTGACATACAGTGCGGCGGCTCGGACAGCGAGGGATGAATTTTACACCACCTTCGCTACTGGCCGGGTGTCGCAGGGCGCCACGCACGACGAGCCGCGAACACGGCCTGACCAAAGTGTAAGGCGGCCGTTAGCGGAACATCGAGGAAGGCATCATCACGGTACGCCATCAACCTGCGAGGAGTCGAGCCGTGCAGCGGCTAATTAATCAGTACCCACATGCTTACTTTTCTTTTGCCGCAGATTATGTGCGACGAGGTGCCTGAGAGCCCCAAATATGTGCGCTCATCGATCCGGAGCGAGATCCGGAGATCCCCCGTGCCGTTATCGTCATCGCCCGAGAGTGAGATGGAGGATGAAAGTGAGAGTGAAGAAGATTGAGGGTGGTTGGATAAGTTTTTGAAAACAATTGAGGCTGAGACTGTAGCAGACGATAGGCGGGGCGAGTCGGAGGGGGGAGAGACCAAATAAAACAGTGTATCCAAACAAAATCTTTTTTCTTTTCACACCCATTTTTTCCCCCTCCTCCATTTTTTCTTACAAAAACCACGTTCAATAATAAAACGGAAATTTCATTTTCAATTTCCAAAAATCCTAGAAATGCGAAAAAGTTGTGAACAGAACTTTCAGGCCCACAGTTGCAGCACCAGGGAGAAAAGAATAATATTCCGTGGCGGCAATATTTCATCCTCAAACAGCGATCTGCGCGCACCTTTAAGTAAGGCGTTCCAGGCCACAGCAAGGCCGACGAGGCCTGAAACTTATTGTGCGAGTGCGAGATGCGGAAAGTTTGGCAGGTTGTTCTTATTACAAGAAAACATAGCAGGACGCCGATTTTGAATTGTTTGCGAGAGCGGCGGTAGGTACTTGATGTTCTCTGTGCTGCTCTGCCTCTATGAGCTTATCGGGTAACGGGGCGGGGTGGGGCCCGAAGGACCTTTGTCCCGCACTGCAGTATCAGCCAGCAGGTCAGGCCTGGGCTGGGGCTGGGCATCTGGTGTCATCGGAAAGAACCCCGGAGAGGGGTGATGTGTGCCCGGTGCGGTGCTGTGCTATGCGGTGCGGTGTGCCTCATTCGGTGCGGTCCGTGCTGTGCGGTGCGGTGCGGTGCGGTGTGCCTGGTCCGGTGCGGTCGGTGCGGTGCGGTGTGCCTGGTCCGGTGCGGTAGGTGCAGTACGGTGTGCCTGGTCCGGTGCGATGCGGTCGGTGCACGCGCGGCGCATTCGGCTCGGCAGCGGCGGCAGCCGCCAGATTCCACACACTGTCTTCGTAGGTCTGTCTCTTTGCGGTCGGTGCAGCACTCGTGGGGTGCTCCGGTAAGGTGCAGTGCGCGAAGTAGAGAGAGTGTTCGGAATCAGGCGGCAGGCCACGGCATGCTGCAGGCGCCACCTCCGAGCCGGGCCCGGATGCCACGGCAGACTGGCTGGGCTACTAAACTTGGTCGCCGCGCGCAACGCGCGACTTGACGTGAAATTTCCCGAGGGGCGCATTACGACTTCACGAGAGGAAGAGTGAGGGGCAACGGGACGAGACGGGACAGAGGTCAGGGGGGTGGGGAGCAGGGAGCGTGGCGTACTGGGAAAGGAGGTGAGCAGCTCTTCAAATCAAGGCTAAAATTAGATAAACCGAGAAATTCCAGACAACTAGTTAATCGTAGCACATCAGCTGATGGTCTGAGTCTGATATGCAGGGCAGCGGGTCAGGCAGCTGCGATGAGAGTGTTGGGAAGGGTGTATGCGGAGTGAGTGGGTGTGGCGCGTGGTGGTGCGTGTCGCAGACGTGTCGGGCCCCCGTCAGCTCAGGTAGGGATGATACGGCCGGACAAAGTGGGTTAGGGCCACGGCGGGGCCACGGAGACGGACGGTGCCGTAAGCGACTGGACCCCCCCAGCTCCGCGTGTGTGCGGCCGGACACACAGGCCGCTCCCACATAATATGGCACGCAAACACTGCGCCGAACCCGATACACGACGGGCCAAGGACCGCCCCTTTAACTGGGTTAAAACTACATGTTTGTCTGCAGCCAGGTGGTCGGGGCTGAGGGGTGGCTCCTGGGGCGGAGCCGGGCGGGGCTGCCGGCGGTCCAATCTAGGAACCCACATACCGCGGCGGCCCCGTGGGGAGTGCGGTCGAGAGATGAAAAGGGGGATCGAACCCGGGCAATCAGCGCCGCCGGAGCAGCGGTGAGCGGTGGGCATCCGAACGGGGCAGGGAGGGGCAGGGCGGGGCAGGGCGGGGCAGGGCGGGGCAGGGCGGGGCAGGGCGGGGCAGGGCACCCTACCGCACACGCTCGGCGTGAGGCCCAGCGGCCTCGGGCTGCTGCGCGTGAATACGCTCGCCGACACGATTTACAACCCCCCCCCCCCCCCCCCTCTACCCCGACCAGCCCTCCCTAACAACATCCCCAGTCCCTGAACCATCATCCGCCCACAGACACGTCCGCATCAAATGACAACAACAACGCTCGGAAGAGCGCAGCCCCCGGCCCCCCGCCGACATCCTCCCGCATTTGCTTCCGCCATCGCAGGCGATTGCCTCCGACTTCATGTCCTCTTCCGCATCCCCGGGTCGTTTTCCGTCCGAATGATTTCCATAACGTCCCCGATCAAGGCTGTGCAGGCTGTGTATCAGCTCGTCTGTCGTGGGGCCCCGCGGCCGGTCCTCGGCCGGCGGACCAAACTTCGGGGAGGCCGATCATGTGTGCGGTCCGTGGTCCGTGACCGCCGCTGCCGCCGCCGCTGCCGCCGCTGCCGCCGCTGCCGCCGCCGCTGCTGCCGCTGTTGCCGCTGCCGCCGCTGCCGCCGCTGCCGCCGCTGCCGCCGCTGCCGCCGCTGCCGCCGCTGCCGCCGCTGCCGCCGCTGCCGCCGCTGCCGCCGCTGCCGCCGCTGCCGCCGCTGCCGCCGCTGCCGCCGCCGCTGCCGCCGCCGCTGCCGCCGCAAGCTGCCGCTGCTGCCGCTGCCGCCGCGGACCACGAGCCCCAATGCGGGGTTCGGAGGAAAAGGAAAACTCATAACGCAAGTTGTTGCCGCTGTTTTGCACATGTCGTCGCGGCACGACGCCCCCCGCGGACCGCCTAGGCCGTGACGTCAGAGGGGACGGCGGCGGGATGGGGCCGCGGGGGAGAAGATGATAGCGTTGAAGTGGGCGACGGGCGAGCAGGAGGGGAGAAAAGGTGCGAGCGAAATGACAGGGTGGAGGCAGCCGGCAGCCGGCCTTGCGCCTTGCGGAGCCCTGCCCTGCCCAGCGGCCCTGCCGGCTCCGTACGTGGTCCGGGCGCACACACGGCTCCCGCCTGCTCTGTCCAGCCGCTCGCGTCAGAGAATCATCACACCCTCCAAAAAATAAAAATAAACATACATGGGCGCTATGGAGATTACTTATACTTTTCGACCTTGGTGTGCGCGGTGGCGGTGCGATGTGTGGTCTCCCGTCAAGGACGTCCCGACGCCCCCGCCCGCCCCCGCACACCCCGCTGGTTGGGGCGCGGCGGGAAGCGGTGGCGGTGGAATAAGGATGTGATTCGGGTAGTGACGCAGTAACCGCGCGGTTCATGAATGGGGTCCGTACGTCGTCCATGAGGTCCGTGAGGTCCATGAGGTCCATGGAGTCATGTCCAGTTCGAAGCTCTGAGCACTTTCATGGGAACGGGGGAAGGGATCCTTGATATTCTCGGCCTCTGGGATTTCAGATGGAAATGAAACAAATCACGGCTCATTACCAAGGTTTTCAGGAGAAGAAGGCGGGGCCCGTGAAGCAGGGCCCGCAGACCCAACTCATCTACTTGTATTAAATCGCTCCACTTCCTCCGACTCACTCGTCTCACTGCGCCTCATTAGAAGTGGGCTGGGCGGGCTGGCCTCTGCGGGGGCGG
This sequence comes from Odontothrips loti, assembly GCA_038380765.1. NCBI lineage: Eukaryota > Metazoa > Arthropoda > Insecta > Thysanoptera > Thripidae > Odontothrips > Odontothrips loti. The sequence goes on from CM076243.1 coordinate 8,086,182, forward strand.
CCTGGTAGCGGCGTTTTGGGAAAACGGAACGCAAAAGAAAATCAAAGATGAAGACAGAAAAAATTAAGTTGGAAAGAAAAAGACAAGGGGAAAAGGGGAAGAGGAGCCGGTTCGGTTGTCAGGTCAAGGGCGGGAGCGTTCCAACGCGCACGGAGCACGATGGAGCACAGGGCAGGGCGCGGTGCACCGAGCCGGAGCAGAATCGTATTGTACGCCGCGCGCCTGCCCTGCCGCCGCTGCCGGCTCACAGCAATATGCCGGCGAGCACATTTGTACCCTTGTCTCCCTTTGACTGCTGCCCCTTCCCGTCTCTCACCGCCTTCCTCGTTCACGTCGCCTCCAAACACCGCAGAACGCCAGCGGAGGAATAAAATATGTGGTTCGATCCTTCAAGAACATTACGCAGTATTCCGGTACTAAAGAAATTGCGGTCGAACCAAATGAACGAACAATACTATTGGAGGGGTCTTGAGTAAGATATTGTCCCTCACGTCCGGAAGGGCTGAAAATCGGCGGGTGGATTGCCGCTTTTCGCGCGTTACGCCGTTTGTGGATTACATAAATCCCGAGGAGGGACAGCAAGGGATGCCCCGGCGCTGTGCTGTGATGGGCACTGCGGGACACTGCGGGCCACCATAGGCCACCTCGGGCCACCGCGCCATGATTTACGCCTCGAGGAATCTAGCGGTGGCGGCGGCAGCGGCGGCAGCGGCCATAAAGGCCCACGGGTTCGTCATACAAGCCCCCAGCCCGGTTGCCCCGGCCGCTCTCGGGGGTAGAATAAGATTATACACGTCACCGCAAACAATCCCCCCCCCTCCTCCCCTCTCCGAAGGATCCCTGATCCTAATTCGGGGCGGGGCCAGTGTGTACAGCGGGGTAGCGGGGGTAGCGCGACAGCGGGGGTAGCGCGACAGCCCGGGTAGCCCTCAAGTCAACCTCCGCAGACTGTGGAATCTCGAAGAGAGGCGACCTAAGGCACGGACAGGAAACGTAGGGGTGTATGTGATCCCCTTTTCCGGCACTGCTCTATGTTTGTCGCCGAGGGAGACTCGACTGGAATCCGAATGCTGCGTTATCACCTATCACCCGTACCCGTGGCCTTTGGCCGGGAGTGGCGCTGCAGAGGCGACGTAAGAGCGCCCAGCCGGAGCGGACAGATGAATTGCGCGGATGCCGGGGGCAGTGGGGCAGCGGGGGCGGCGGCGGCGGCAGGACGAATTTTCCAAGTCATCGCCGCCGCCACCACCGCCCCGCCTCGTGTCTCGCCTTTTAGGGGTGGGATTCTGCGGGGGCACCAATTTATACCCTTTCTTGTCGCGCCATCCCTGTCTCTCCCGCTGGCCACGCTGGGCGCAGTGGCCGGGGGAGGGGGAGGGGGGGGGGGGGACGGGGCGAGGTCTTGAGGACCTCCCTCTCCGAGACGAGCCCCAAAGCCCCCGGAGCGGTGCCCGGCGCGGGACCCAAAGCCACACCAACGGTCCGCTCTGATCCCCTCGCTGGGGGCGCTGGACCAGCCACGGACCAGATGCGGAGAATATATGTAGCAAGAGAGAGGAAAAGGGGTAAACAGAGAGGAAAATGAAGCAACAGCTCGAGGAAAGGAAGAGGGGCGAAACAGAGATGGAGAACGTGGAGGCACGACACAGCAGAGCACAGCACGCGGCACCACGCACGCCGTCCCCGCTGTTTTGGTGGCTGGGTTAGGGCGTGGAAGGATGCTATCCGGAATTTATGATTACTACTATTTTATTACCGAGAGGATGGACTATGATCTATGGCTGTTCGCTCCTGACTGATGTCCCCAGGCTGACCAGCCGCTCCCCGCGGCCGGCTCTCCGCCGCCGGGCGCCTGGAGCCTACCCCCTCCACTCATTAGCGGGGTTCGCGCGCCGGGAGCGACTGTAGGCAGTGTCGCAGGGCGCGCTAATTTGAAATGCGTCCTTGCCCCGCAACACCGCCGCCTGTCGCAGTCTCTCCCACTGGGCAGAGCTATAGGCAGAGCGAGAGAGGCGGCAGCCGCGAGGCGGACTGCGGACGTAGCTGCCAGCAGAAGGGGTTTAATTGAATGAGATGCATTTGTGCGAGGCGGAGCTCGCGCGCCATGCGGCCGTGACGTCACGGGCTGCTGTGGGGAGGGGGTGCCACCGGTACCACCACAGACAGGGGGCCGCTACCCGACGTGCTCCAGGCGCCGCCTCCACGCCGCCCCCACGCCGCCTCCCTTGCCACTCGCCGCCCCCACGCCGTCTCCCTCGCCACTCGCCGCCCGGTCATCGGTTCGAAATACCGAAAACCTCAGAGGCCCAACCCAACCGCGTGGCCGCGTGGCGCGGCAGCCACGTGTAGCGGCAGGCGCCGTTTTCGCGTGTGTTTTTTCAGGCGCGCGGCGATTTGGAGGGCATGTATGTCTGACCACCGCGCCGGCCGCCGGCCATCTCGTGGGAATGAACTGACGGATGTGGGCGGGGGTCGGGGCGGAGCTGTCGGATACATGGCGGCTCTCGGTCCACGGCACGGCACGGCACGGCACGGCACGGCACGGCACGGCACGGCACGGCACGGCACGGCACGGCACGGCACGGCACGGCACGGCACGGCACGGCACGGCACGGCACGGCACGGCGACAGAAAATAGCATGGAAGAAAGGAGTCCAGACTCAGTCACCCATTGGGGGTTAACATCCCGCAGGCTCGCTATCTGTGATCGGTGACAGGAGAGGACCTAGGTACCTCAGGTTCAATTTCATCATGTGGCTGCGACCACCTGTGAGAATGGTTTCCAAGGCCAGGGTATACGAGGGATTTTGGTAAATTTTTCTTTGAGTTTCAGGAGTTTTTTACACCCCCGGTTAATTCAGGTAATACAAGTATTATAAAAGGTGGTAGGGGTTCTGTATGGAGTACTATTCAAGGTCCCGCCCCCGCCCCACCTCCCCCCCCCCCCCATCCACCAGGGGAAGTCTCGAGGGAACCGACTGCCACTGGCGACATCCTCCTCTGCTAATGGTGGCGCCGTCCTGGGCCAAATGAACCGCGCCGCATGTTCAGTCCGACGAAACTTTTCGCCAGAAGCGGCGCCTCGCCTCGCCTCTCCACCCTGCGGCCTCTGTCCCTGCCCCCCGCCCCCCCCCCCCCCCCCCCCGCCCCCTGCCCCCCGCCCCCGCCCTGCGCCGACGGCCACGCACTTCCGCATCGTGAGTGGGGCCAGACCACCTTAAGAGCGTCCGGGGATAATTCACTGAAACGCGACAGTCGGAGACACGACATGGGCAGCGACGCCGAACCGAATCTTACTTCCGCAACGAGGGTAGCGGGGGGCGTTGGGCGTGTGTGAGGGGAGAGGGCCAGTGAAGCAGCGCTTCTTAGCAGCTCGCCCTCTAGAGCCGGTATTCGAACCCACTGCATAACACAGCAACCGGCCTCTTAGCTTCAAAGAATGCTTGTGGCTTAGGTACGTACTAGGATCATTTCAGAAGTGCAAATCCAAGTTCGGTCAGTCTCTGTGCCCATGGCGCCTGGTGGGTAGGCAATCCCGACCTCTGCATGCACGCGTGTCGTGCGGGCTAGCCTACCCTGGCGGTCGCAGGCGCTTGGCGTCTCTGTCCTCTGTTTTCGTGCGGGTAAAATCGAGAGAAAATATGGACGTACGTAGGAGAAGCCTTACATAACACGCGCCTACAGCCCGCAAAAGAAAACGCAAATAAACGTGATAATTTTGGCGCCAAACCCTTTGCTGAGACGGATGAATCTACGTAAGCACACCTCCATAATTTAATCCGTCGCAGCTGAAAAGCGTCTAGGGAGCGCCATAGTAGAGGCAGAGCCAAGAATGCTATATAATTCTAAGCGAGAGCGTTTTACTGGGTGTGAGGGACATGCGTCTGACGGCGGGCGGGGGCGGGGGCAGGACGACGGGCGGGGGTAGGGGCGGGCGGGCGGGCACCTGCGCACGCCAGGGTGAGCCGCTTTTCCGCAGTTTTCTGTCTGTCGTCGACCCTACGATAATCTAATGCCGGTCCCCGACGATCCCCGACTGTCCTAGCCTGTAGCGCGGGGGAGGGGGGGGGGGGGTCTGCGGGGCCGCGGGTCGGGTCTTCTTCCCATCAACAGTTTCTTTCACACGTTTACGTTATTATTTCTTTCCTGTCACCGTGGGCCGCCGGGGTTGAAGAGAGTGTACCTGACCTGGCGGACGCAACAGTGTTGTCCCGGCACGCCGTCGTGTGTGTTCGGCGCGGACCTCCGATAATGCAGTCAAGTCTATCACGCGCGCGCGCATACCGCGCGCATCCCCCGACCGTTTGGCGAGTGTTCTGTGAGCTCTGCGCGGGACAGATGAGGAGAACACGAGGAAGGGCTGCCCTGCAGGTCAGTCCCGGGAGCCCTCTCGGGACCAAGGGGGCGGCAAACACAAAAACATTTTAAAGGGGTGTCGTGAAAGTTGGACGCGTCGCAAGGTTTTAGCGCAAAGCGGCTTAAGGCAATCACTTAATTGCCCGGCAGCCAGCCAGCCAGCCAGCCAGCCAGCCAGCCAGCCAGCCAGCCAGCTATACAGACACCGCGGGCGGGGTGGGCGTTAGGCTGACGAGCTGTTCGAGGCGAATTTGAATGAAAGGGGGCGGCATGCGCTTTGGCGACGCGGCCAGAGACCCTATTCCAAGCCTCCAAGCATCTGCCGCGACATGGCCGGCCCACAGGGAACCAGAGGGAACTGACTGGGTAACAACCACTGAACAGAGGCGGAAATGCGCAAAAGCAACAATATGTGGGAGTAGGAGGGAAGCTTTGAGCCCCTCTCTTGGCACAGAGCAACAGGCTTCGTAAGCACCGCGTTAGCCCAGTGGCCATATGGACCGACCCCATAGCTACCAGCGGCAGCAGGAGCAGCAGCAGCAGCAGCAGCAGCAGCAGCAGCAGCAGCAGCAGCAGCAGCAGCAGCAGCAGCAGCAGCAGCAGCAGCAGCAGCAGCAGCAGCAGCAACAGCAGCAGCAACAGAAACAGCAGCAACAGAAACAGCAGCAGCAGGGGCAGCAGCAACAACAGCAACAGTATCAGCAGCAGCAGTACGGGACCAACGCGTCGCCTCCGGGCTGATGGGGGCGTTCGTGTTCAGCCCGGGGTCCATCCCCGACACCCGGACGGCTCGGCTCGGCCGCGCACTACACGAGGGTGATTACTACACCGAGGCGTCGCCGCCCGGCCCACCGAGACTCACACAGCTCAGTCCGCGCCCCGTTTCAGTTAGGCGACAGACTCACACAGCTCAGTCCGCGCCCCGTTCAGTTAGGCGACAACGCGAGCCGCGCTCCGTGTTTTCGTTTCCTATGCAAATCACGGGGATAAATCTCATGCGAATAAAGCCGCTGCATGGCCGCCGCCGGCCGCTGCCGGCCTGACCGGGGAGCACTGGGGGTCGACGCTGCGCGGGAAACTCAGGGCCCGCCGTCACTGCTCGTCCCCCTTTACCCCCCCTAAGCTCTCTCTCTCTCTCTCTCTCTCTCTCTCTCTCTCTCTCTGTTATTTACTGGTTCTCTCTTTGTGATCTCTCTCTCTCTCTCTCTCTCTCTCTCTCTCTCTCTCTCTCGTTTCCTCAAATCTAAATCTCTGCGAATAAAGCCGCTGCATGGCCGCCGCCGGCCGCTGCCGGCCTGACCGGGAACACTGGGGGTCGACGCTGCGCGGGAAACTCTCTCACTGCTCGTCTTGTTATACCCCTCCTTCCCCCTTACCTCTCTCTCTCTCTCTCTCTCTCTCTCTCTCTCTCTCTCTCTCTCTCTCTCTCTCTCTCTCTCTCTCTCTCTCTCTCTCTCTCTCTCTCTCTCTCTCTCTCTCTCTCTCTCTCTCTCTCACACTGGTGATAACGCCCTCCTCGTCTTGCACTGTTTTCGTAGGCCCGCTGCGCGCTGCGCCCACAGCGCTGTCTGATGTCCAATCTTTGGCAGCCGCAGAGATAGTGGGCCGTGGCGGTGAGGCGGGCCCAATACCAGTGTGCTGCGTGCTGTGGGCTATGAGCCGCTGCGGCCCTACGGGCTGGTTAGGCCGTCCGAGCCCAGGCGCGGATCCAGGGGGGGGGGGGGCGACGGGGCGATCGCTCCCCCTAGCCGGAAAGGTAGGCAATTCGCAATTACAATCCGCCTGAAAGTAGGCAGAAAGCGGTACATCGCCCCCCCCCCCCACCCCCTAGAGCCGCCCCTGGATCCGCGCCTGTCCGAGCCGGGCCTCGCCATGCCTGACGCTCCGCTCCGGCCGTGTGACCGGGGAGGACTCCTGCCTTTCCTTCTGCCCCCCCCAGTAGCCCAGCAGCGAGCAGCGACGTCTTTGATTACCGAACTGTAACCGTACTCCTCTCGCACGGCTGGCCCTTCTCGGGGGCGCGAGCAGCCCAGCAGCGCCGGGCGCGGCTCCCGCGGCCGCCGCGGGTGCACGCGACTCTCGCGGTAAGGTTCCGCGAAAAACCACGAGAGAATTTGTCTAAAATTTGAGCAACGTCTGAGACACCTCCTCGTCCTACTTACCTCGGTGGTGACGCCGATGTGCCTGGCCGGGACGGTGGGCACGGCGAGGGCCTCACCCGGGGCCTCGCCACCGGCGGTGACGTTGTCCTCCCAGGGCGGCGGCAGTGTGGCGGAGGCCAGGGCGGAGGCCAGGGCCGAGGCCAGAGGCAGCGGCGAGTCCGAGGTCGCCGTGGACGTCCACGCACTCATGGTGCACCCGGCTGCACTCCGTGTCCGTGACCACACCAGTCCGCACTTTAGTGTTGCACCGTCCGCAGTGGTGCGACAGCAGAAGTCACTTCAGTCCATCCGAGGACAGCCCCGGCGCTGCGGAGGGGTCAGCGGACACTGCTGGGCACCGACACCGGCATCGCGCCCCGCGCGCTCCCACGGCACGGACTTCCCTCGCCGGCGCTGCTGTCGCTGCTGGCGATGCTCCGACAACGGCGTGGCCACGAGCGGCTCCGCTCCGCTCAGACCGCATGGCGCAACGCGACTAGGGACTCGGGCTGTGCCGCGGCGCGCGCACGGCCCGTGCCGCCACCCGCCGCCGTGCGCGGAGTCCCGCCCCGCCGACCAGCCGCAGCCGTGTAGAGGTGTAGAGGGCTCCCCCTGCCGCCGAGGGGTAGCGCAGCCTGCGCAGCCCCAACGCAGCCCGGACCCGACCGGCCGCCCCAGCCGTCCCCGGCCGCCTGGAGACGTATGACCCACGGGTTTCCAACCGAAACTTGAGTACCCGGCGCCGTTACCCGAGGTCCGCATGGGCCTCACCACAAAGTACCTCCCGGAGGACCCTGGCCGGGGAGAGTCTTCGGTCGGCTCCCGACGGCTCCCGCTGCGCAGGGACAGGCTGTTGCTGCTGCTGTTGCTGCTGCTGCTGCTGCTGCTGCTGCTGCTGCTGCTGCTGCTGCTGCTGCTGCTGCTGCTGCTCCTCGCGGAGCTCACATCTTGGCGGCGGTCAGGACGGACGGGGTCCTAAGCTTCGCACTTCTCCACCTCAGTCTCAGTGCACTCCGGGCACCAGGATCAGCGCATGGGCCACCCGCCACGCTGCAACACCAGGACAGAGAGAATTAAGCCACGAAATGGCATGAAAGCATTTCATTTCAAAGCGGTTCATTAAATATGTATTTGTTCATTGAATCATTTTATATTTTTTGAAAAGCTCCCTGCAGATCCTAAATATAAATGGCAATAATGGGCGGGTCCTGCCTCATCCCGGACTTCCGTTCCAAAACCGTCCTGCTTAACTTGGGCGTTCGGATGGGAACCGGTGCACCAGGAGTTAAACCGCCACCGAGGCACTGGCACGACGCAGCGCCGAGAGCCACGCCGGTAGCGGCGCGTGGCGGCGCGTGGCGGGAGTGCGGCCACGCGGCCGATCCCAATGAAACGTGTTGCGCAAGACGCCCCCCCCCCCCCTCTGCCGTTCCCTCCCAAACGCACGCAGCGTGGCCACGTGGGGCAGCGCCGGCAGGGCGGAGGTTTTGCCCTGCCCGACCTCCACGCTTCGCGCTTTGCGCGGCACCCCCAATTGTGTCGCTGCCGCGGAGCGCCATAGTGACATTGATTATCTTTTCGCCGGACCGAGGGAGTTGCGGAGCGGGTCCGCCTCTGTGGTCCGCCTGTGGTCCGCCTGTGGTCCGCCTGTGGTCCGCCTGTGGTCCGCCTGTGGTCCGCCTGTGGTCCGCCTGTGGTCCGCCTGTGGTCCGCCTGTGGTCCGCCTGTGGTCCGCCTGTGGTCCGCCTGTGGTCCGCCTGTGGTCCGCCTGTGGTCCGCCTGTGGTCCGCCTGTGGTCCGCCTGTGGTCCGCCTGTCCGCCTGTGGTCCGCCTGTGGTCCGCCTGTGGTCCGCCTGTGGTCCGCCTGTGGTCCGCCTGTGGTCCGCCTCTGTGGTCCGCCTGTGGTCCGCCTGTGGTCCGCCTGTGGTCCGCCTGTGGTCCGCCTGTGGTCCGCCTGTGGTCCGCCTGTGGTCCGCCTGTGGTCCGGTCCGCCTGTGGTCCGCCTGTGGTCCGCCTGTGGTCCGCCTGTGGTCCGCCTGTGGTCCGCCTGTGGTCCGCCTGTGGTCCTGGGGGTCCCTGTGGTCCGCCTGGGGTCCGCCTGTGGGTCCGCCTGTGTGGTCCGCCTGTGGTCCGCCTGTGGTCCGCCTGTGGTCCGCCTGTGGTCCGCCTGTGGTCCGCCTGGGGTCCGCCTAGGAGGCTCCTGGGGCTGGGCCGCCGACCTCCTTCCGACCTCCGCATACCCCTCAGCGCCAGCGCCCCTCTGACCCCCGCGACCTCGTGGCACCAAACAGCAGCGAGGGGAAACGCCCAACGCACACGCACCGACATCTTTATTACAAAATTTCCCACCTTGGATTGTTCGGTTTTCGTGAAACGTACGCCCAAAGCGGAAAATGAAAAAGTTTTCTCCAACAGTGTTTTGTGTGTGAGTGAGTGTGTGTGTGTGTGTGTGTGTGTGTGTGCGCGCGCGTGCGAGCGAGTATACCAGGTCCGGGCCGGGGTGGTAACCTTGTTTGAACTGCCAATCCAAAGACATGTACGATGCACTGCCACCCAGCACGGTCACGTACACACACACACACACACACACACACACACACGTGACATACGACATACGCCCACTCCCTCCCTCCTCAGGGCGAAAAGATTTAGACTTTTTACGGCTGGTGTCTGCCAAAGGGACCTTCGGCTCGATCCAGAGACGGTCTTTACCAGTCCGCTCCGCCTTTGACAGCTCACCAACTTAACTGTTTGCCCTGGGCTAGGTCCGTAGTGTAGGGAAGGCGTGCGAGTGCCAACAGTGTAGGGGTGGGTCTGAAAGGGCTCGGCATCGGCACATTCACACCAGTTTGACCTTGAACATCACAATAATTCTTCTGTACAATTTTATGCAGAAAGAACGGACGATTTTGCACGCGCGGAAGATCTTATTACAGGGTGTGTAAAAAAAACGACGAATTATGAGGTTTCACGCACAATCTTATGCAGAGCTTCCGTAGTTGCAAAAATCGTCTGCAACTTGAACACAACATTCTACATCAGAATTGAGTGTGTGTTCAGCGAGATGTTTTGCTTTTACAGACCGCGCGCCCTGGCAGCCCTGGCCCTGGGAGCACGCACCGCGGCCTCGGACACAGCGCAGCCCGGCGCTGCCCTGCTGCCCGCCCCGCCCCGCCCCGCCCAGTCCCCGCCGTGGACCAGCGATAGGGGCCGCACTATCACTCTGGCACTGGGCCGAGCCGAGGCCTAGCGCTACCGCGGCTGGGACGGATAGAGCAGGCCAAAGCGCCTGGGGGGTAGGCAACCCCAGCTCTTGCATGCACGCGTGTCCGGCGGGCTGGCCTACCCCGGCACCTCGCAGGCGCTCCTCGCACACTTCGCAGGCCGCCAGGCCGCCGCGAGCGGGTCGTCGCCACCGCGCTTCCGACCCGGCCCGGCCCGACAGCGGCACTGGCTTACACATGGAAACGGGTTAAGGTCGCGCGGCAGAGACGGAGAGAGAGAGAGAGAGAGAGAGAGAGAGAGAGAGAGAGAGAGAGAGAGAGAGAGAGAGAGAGAGACAGAGAGAGAGAGACAGAGAGACAGAGAGAGACAGAGAGAGAGAGAGACAGAGAGAGAGACAGAGAGAGAGACAGAGAGAGAGAGAGAGAGAGAGAGAGAGAGAGAGAGAGAGAGACAGAGAGAGAGAGAGAGAGAGAGAGAGAGAGAGAGAGAGAGAGAGAGAGAGAGAGACAGAGAGAGAGAGAGAGAGAGAGAGAGAGAGAGAGAGAGAATTGAATTGAATTTGAATTGAGAGAGAGAGAGAGAGAGAGAGAGAGAGAGAGAGAGAGAGAGAGAGATGCCAAGACAGCTGACTTGCATCGAAAGGCCCGCGGCGGGAGACGGCGTGACGTCTCGTCTGCGTTCGGTCACTAGCCGGGCCGGACCGGAACCGGAGCGGTGAACGCGTGCGCGCGGCCCGGAGGAAAGCAGGAAAGCGTGCCCAATGATAAAGTGCACCAGTCAGTCCAGTCCGCAGCGCGGCCGACTTCCCTCAGCAGCACCAGTTCCGACCCAAACACAGATCCGATAGTTGAGCTTTGTTCGAAATCCTCCCGATTCCTATATCTGCGGTAATAAGGGTTGATTCTGCCGTCAAACTTGCAAATATGCACATTTTTTTCGTGTCAATTCTCTTCACTACTGCTGGATTGGTCAAAGGGCGCTGTCCCTCGTGGCGATCTAACGAGTCTCTGATGGCCGTGTGGTCAAGGGCACTGCGTCCTGGTCGGACTGGTTGGCCGCGGTTCGCCACCCGGCGGGAGGTGCGATTTTTTTTTTCGTAAATCTCGGACCCCGCGTTCTCTATCCTCGCTGTTCTGGTGTGTCATTTAAAACGGCCGCAGTATCCCCGGACATCTCAAGATCCTCTGGTAATCGTGTGGGTTGATGCGCGGGCACCTGTGAGCTTCCTGTTCAACCGCCTCGGGTTCGATCCCCGTTTGAGGGCCTCTGGTGGTGCCTATGAGAGAGCATCCCGCTGCTCGTTACCCATGAGAGGGTATCCGGTTACAACCGATCCTGGCTGCGGGCACCTATGAGAGGCTGTCCAATGCCCTCGCAAAGGGCGTAAAAACGAACCGCAACAGGAGGGGCGATGCTTGACGTATTGCCTACCTTCAGGGGCAAAGCTTACGGGTTGCCTACCTTCAGGGGGCAAAGGTGCAAAGGTCCTCTTCGGGGACCAAAAAGGAAGGGGGGTGGTGATTACCCCTTCGCCCCCCCCCCCCCCCCCCCCCCCCCTATTATGCCCCCGCCTCCGCATTCTTTCGTATCCTCTCCCTTTCCGAATATCACCCAAAAATAAATAACAATGGCATCGAGGGATTTAATTTTAGTGTTTTTAGTGTTTTTTTCGTCTTTTTACTTTATTTTTTACTCAGGTGTTCGTTGACATTCATCACAGACACTCATTGCTCGGTTCACAAGGGTGACTGACATGAGGCCCAGCCCCCAGCGCACCTACCCGGCTCGGTGTTCTGGCATCCAACCCCTGACCTAACCCAACACGGCACAGCGCTTGGCTTCGTGCACGCCGAGCCGGTGTTACTTTTCCGCCTGTAAGTAGGCAGAGCCGGCCCCAAGGATGGCCCGAACCCTACACCAGACCGCGGCGTGCGGGCTGTGAACGTGAAACCAAACCCAGAGCCGGCCCGGCCCCCGAACCCTACACCTCCGCGGCGGCTGAAACCGGTGCGGCCCGGCACACCACCTCGGGGGCTGCCGGGGTGGCTGCCGGGGTGGCTGCCGGTGGCTGCCGGGGTGGCTGCCGGGGTGGCTGCCGGGGTGGCTGCCGGGGTGGCTGCCGGGGTGGCTGCCGGGGTGGCTGCCGGTGGCTGCCGGTGGCCCGCACCGATAGTCTCGCCTTGACACAGTTTCACCATGACAGGACACACATGCCAGTTTAGGCGACGGTCAAGGCGACGAGGGGGAAGAATCGTGAAGGGTTCCATCGGCGGCCATTTGCACCAAAATAAGTGGCGTGGTACATCAGTTTCGACGCGCCATAGATCTTCTGAAGTTATTGGACCGTGACTACTCTGGCATATGACTAGTGGAAACGGCTCTACAGGGCGGCATCTCACTGGTACCCCCATGTGTGAGATGGAGATGCCCGCAGAACCCTCTCCATCTCCATCCCTGCTTCCAGACACGTTCCTGACCGCCCGACCTTGAAATACGAAAAATCCACAATGACACTTCTCCTTGGCCATGACGGTCGCCATCGGGGGCCTGGGAGGATCACGCCCTTCTAAAACAGGAACTGGAATTGGGGAAACGGTGCGAGATATTAACTTTTACGTGACCCAAAAGACCACCGGTATTATCCACAGGGCAGCAAATACTGGTACTGGACCTACCAAACTCAAATGTCACGCTCCTATATAGTAAATGCATGGGTAGATCAGAAGATCAGGTTAGCCGTACCAGGCAGGGACAGGGCACACCGCTTAAATAGTCAATACCTCACTGCGCAAGCACCATTTTTGACAGACCAAATAGAAAATGCCACAGACGCTCGAGATGCAGATGCAGTGGAAAAGACCAAGACCACTTATAGAGCGGAAGCGAGAAATCCGGCGACATCGCACGGTTAGGAGTATTTCTGCCGCGAGTCGGCCAGAGGACGTGCTGATATGTTCAGACTATTTCGTTGAGTCAAAACGCGTAGAGATATTCCAGCGAGGTCTGAGGAATCACATCGTCCGGCCGAGCAGGGTAGGTACAGGCTTGGTGGTCCTATAAAATACACGTTAGGTATGATCGGCAGGATCTATGATCCGCATTTCTTTTTAGGCGCGTCGTCTCGGCTTCCGGTCTGACCTTCCCTGCAATATCATTTTCTGAAATGGTTTTTCAAATATTAAAATGGACTCTGTAACTAGGATCATAAGTCCGCAACAAAGAACAGCGGCAGGCAACCAATACCAACGGCCAGCGTCCAGGGAGTCCTCGCCCCCAAGCAGCTAGCATCGGGTCGGTTTGGTCCAACCACGTTTATGACTCAGAGCTCGTGTTCGACTTCCAGGTAACGACACAAATCAGCACTTCTTCCCGATGAATTGTTCGTTGTCGGTCACAGTACTCAGATTTCTTGTTGCCCTCAGGACACCTTCCAGCCATCACGATGAAGGTCTGCAACGTCTGCAACACTGAATTCGCGCGTTCAAGTGATCTCGCACGGCATCTTCGTACCCACCCGAGGGAGAAACGATTTCAATGCACCGCGTGCCCCAAAAAGTTCGTCCAGGAAGGCCTTCTCCGAGCCCACTTCCGTATCCACACGGGAGAGAAACCATTCGAATGCACCGAGTGCCACAAAAAGTTCGCTCAGGGATACACTCTTCGAGTCCACTTACGTACCCACACGGGAGAGAAACCATTCGAATGCACCGAATGCCTCAAGAAGTTCGCTCAGGGATACCCTCTCCGAGTCCACTTACGTACCCACACGGGAGAGAAACCATTCGAATGCACCGTATGCCACAAGAAGTTCACTCAGAGACACTCTCTCCGAGTCCACTTACGTACCCACACGGGAGAGAAGCCATTCGAATGCACCGAGTGCCACAAGAAGTTTGCTAAGGAAGGCCATCTCCAAGGCCACTTACGTACCCACACGGGAGAGAAACCATTCGAATGCACCGAATGCCTCAAGAAGTTCGCTCAGGAAGGCCATCTCCGAGCCCACTTACGTACCCACACGGGAGAGAAACCATTCGAATGCACCGAGTGCCACAAAAAGTTCGCTCAGGGATACTCTCTCCGAGTCCACTTACGTACCCACACGGGAGAGAAACCATTCGAATGCACCGTATGCCACAAGAAGTTCACTCAGAGACACTCTCTCCGAGTCCACTTACGTACCCACACGGGAGAGAAGCCATTCGAATGCACCGCGTGCCACAAGAAGTTTGCTAAGGAAGGCCATCTCCAAGGCCACTTACGTACCCACACGGGAGAGAAACCATTCGAATGCACCGAGTGCCACAAAAAGTACGCTAAGGGAAGTACTCTCCGAGACCACTTGCGTACCCACACGGGAGAGAAGCCATTCGAATGCACCGAATGCCACAAGAAGTTCGCTAAGGGAAGTACTCTCCGAGACCACTTGCGTACCCACACGGGAGAGAAGCCATTCGAATGCACCGAGTGCCACAGAAAGTTCGCTTATCCACATGTTCTCCGAGACCACTTGCGTACCCACACGGGAGAGAAGCCATTCGAATGCACCGAGTGCCACAAAAAGTTCGCTAAGGGAAGTACTCTCCGAGACCACTTGCGTACCCACACGGGAGAGAAGCCATTCGAATGCACCGAGTGCCACAAAAAGTTCGCTAAGGGAAGTACTCTTCGAGGTCACTTACGTATCCACACGGGGGGGAAGCCATTCGAATAAACCGCGTGCCACAAGAAGTTTGCTCATTCCGTCACACTGCAAGCCCACCGTCGTACTCATAAGGAGAAGAAGCCTTAAAGTGCAACAATAGCGCTAGTTCTCAAGTTTAGTCATGGTTTTTTTTTCGACCTCCTGCTGCTATAATCAGGCTTGTGAATTTTCTGCTGTTGTTATTGTAGTTCGAATGTAAAGAACGACTCGCATATATGAGTGAACTCGCGTATTTTGTAGTGTTTCTGTTAACCGTGAAATTGCAATTGAAAGACAGAGTTTCTTTGTAACGATCGCTTTGGCACGAAACACTGGGTCAACTTTCTACCGTGTGTTGATTAGTACCACTTACGATAATTTATAATTGTTCAAATGGTTTGCAAACATCCTCTCTCGCACAACTCGTTGCTATGAGAAACATCTTATGCAAAGTCCAGTGAATGTAGTAGACTAAGTTGTTCACGAACGAAGGCTGCTTTAAACATTGTTACCTTTTTGACTTTATGCTTGCTTGCCGGCATTGCATACATGTAATCTGATGTGGAGTTAAGGGGGGGGGGGGTATTTATCGATTTCAAAACGGTCGTGTGTAAAACAATGGTGTTTGAAATTTGTAAAACATAAATAATCAATTTCATTCCTAAACTTGTCATTTCATGGTATTTTTAAATCATGGGAACACAACAAAAGTAGTCATAGTCATTTTATCACTGCACTTTTAAAAATTTCGCTTTTGTAAATCATTATTTCTAATTCTTCAAATGTTTCGCACAACTCGTAGCTATTAAAACTTTTAATACAGTGCCCAGCAAAATCAGTTCAATCAGTAGTTGTTCAAAAACCGAGCCTGCTGATAACATTGTTTTTTCTTTGACTTTATACGGATCAATATCATGTGAAATCTGATATTTAAATTTAGAATTGATTTATGTAATTCAGAATGTTCCAATGTTCAGTCTATCTATCGACCGGGTTTTATCGATGTGATCATTGGAGGTTTTTATTGCACAATAAAAATTATAAATTTAATTCCTAAACTTATTATTACACGGTGCCTTTTAAACATGGGCACACGGCAAATAGTCAATCCATCACTGCGCAAACACCATTTCTGACGGACTAAATAGACAATGCCAACGAGTCTCGACAACGAATTTTGTGCAGAGGACCAAGAACACTTTCAGAGGGGAAAGCGAGAAATCCGTAGACATCGCACGGTCAGGATCAGGAGTATTTCCGCCGTGGGTCAGGATCAGGGAGGCTCCAGCTCCAGAGGCCCGCGCAATGAAACTAGAAACCGAGCCTCATGACGGGAGCTTTGAATTTTTCTTCATTTCGCGTCTCGGCAAAGTCGAGCAAACCTCGCGAACTCAACTGATAAAGTACATGCCTAATCTAGGCGACGCGATGGGGAAGTCTTCGCTTCAACCTTCCTGATAATCGGCAAAACTTTTACCAGGGGTTACACAGGAATCAAGTTGTCACATTTTTTTAAATTCAGCAAATACATTCTTACATTGCCAACGACCTGCGCGAGGACCAAGGCAGGGTGTTTTGGATGAGAACATTGACCCCGACTTGTGACCCAACGGTGCGAGTGGGTTAGAGCCCGGGCGGGCCGCGAACAGGGTCAAACGTATTCAGCGAGCGCGGGGTGGACAGCGCGAGGTGACACCAGCGGCAGCGGCATCACGGGAGCCGCCAGCCCGCAGCGTAGCCCAAAACCCGCGCAGTGCAGCGTAGATTCGTATCGGGGTTTCCTGGCACAGGCACGGCGAGCAATGTCGCAGAGCAAAAATAAACATTTCGGGCCTTTTATTAATAATATAAATTGTGAATAAATTGTAATCAAACTTCAAATAAAGTAAAGGTTTATTGTTATTGTTACTGATACCGCAAGGTAAACACTGTACACTGTCACAAATGTAGACGATCTAACTAAAATGACAAAATTTTATCATTGACAATAAACCAAATTTTACAAAAAAAAAAAAAGTCTCTGATGGCCGTGTGGTCAAGGGCACTGCGTCCTGGTCGTACTGGTTGGCCGCGGTTCGCCACCCGGCGGGAGGTGCGATTTTTTTTTTTCGTAAATCTCGGACCCCGCGTTCTCTATCCTCGCTGTTCTGGTGTGTCATTTAAAACGGCCGCAGTATCCCCGGACCGGACATCTCAAGATCCTCTGGTAATCGTGTGGGTTGATGCGCAGCTTCCTGTTCAACCGCCTCGGGTTCGATCCCCGTTTGAGGGCCTCTGGTGGTGCCTATGAGAGAGCATCCCGCTGCTCGTTACCCATGAGAGGGTATCCGGTTACAACCGATCCTGGCTGCGGGCACCTATGAGAGGCTGTCTAATGCCTTCGCAAAGGGCGTAAAAACGAACCGCAACAGGAGGGGCGATGCTTGACGTATTGCCTACCTTCAGGGGCAAAGCTTACGGGTTGCCTACCTTCAGGGGGCAAAGGTGCAAAGGTCCTCTTCGGGGACCAAAAAGGAAGGGGGTGGTGATTACCCCTTCGCCCCCCCCCCCCCCTAATTATGCCCCCGCCTCCGCATTCTTTCGTATCCTCTCCCTTTCCGAATATCACCCAAAAATAAATAACAATGGCATCGAGGGATTTAATTTTAGTGTTTTTAGTGTTTTTTTCGTCTTTTTACTTTATTTTTTACTCAGGTGTTCGTTGACATTCATCACAGACACTCATTGCTCGGTTCACAAGGGTGACTGACATGAGGCCCAGCCCCCAGCGCACCTACCCGGCTCGGTGTTCTGGCATCCAACCCCTGACCTAGCCCAACACGGCACAGCGCTTGGCTTCGTGCACGCCGAGCTGACGGCCAGAGCCGGCCCCAAGGATGGCCCGAACCCTACACCAGACCGCGGCGGGCGTGAAACCAAACCCGCGGCCCGGCACACCACCTCGAGGGGCTGCCGGGGTGGCTGCCGGGGTGGCTGCCGGTGGCTGCCGGGGTGGCTGCCGGGGTGGCTGCCGGGGTGGCTGCCGGGGTGGCTGCCGGGGTGGCTGCCGGGGTGGCTGCCGGGGTGGCTGCCGGGGTGGCTGCCAGGGTGGCTGCCGGTGGCTGCCGGTGGCCCGCACCGATAGTCTCGCCTTGACACAGTTTCACCATGACAGGACACACATGCCAGTTTAGGCGACGGTCAAGGCGACGAGGGGGGAAGAATCGTGAAGGGTTCCATCGGCGGCCATTTGCACCAAAATAAGTGGCGTGGTACATCAGTTTCGACGCGCCATAGATCTTCTGAAGTTATTGGACCGTGACTACTCTGGCATATGACTAGTGGAAACGGCTCTACAGGGCGGCATCTCCCTGGTACCCCCCATGTGTGAGATGGAGATGCCCGCAGAACCCTCTCCATCTCCATCCCTGCTTCCAGACACGTTCCTGACCGCCCGACCTTGAAATACGAAAAATCCACAATGACACTTCTCCTTGGCCATGACAGTCGCCATCGGGGGCTGGGGAGGATCACGCCCTTCTAAAACAGGAACTGGAATCGGGGGAACGGTGCGAGATATTAACTTTTACGTGACCCAAAAGACCACCGGTATTATCCACAGGGCAGCAAATACTGGTACTGGACCTACCAAACTCAAATGTCACGCTCCTATAGTAAATGCATGGGAAGATCAGAAGATCAGGTTAGCCGTACCAGGCAGGGGCAGGGCACACCGCTTAAATAGTCAATTCCCCACTGCGCAAGCACCATTTTTGACGGACCAAATAGAAAATGCCACAGACGCTCGAGATGCAGATGCAGTGGAAAAGACCAAGACCACTTATAGAGCGGAAGCGAGAAATCCGGCGACATCGCACGGTTAGGAGTATTTCTGCCGCGAGTCGGCCAGAGGACGTGCTGATATGTTCAGACTATTTCGTTGAGTCAAAACGCGTAGAGATATTCCAGCGAGGTCTGAGGAATCACATCGTCCGGCCGAGCAGGGTAGGTACAGGCTTGGTGGTCCTATTAAATACACGTTACGTATGATCGGCAGGATCTATGATCCGCATTTCTTTTAGGCGCGTCGTCTCGGCTTCCGGTCTGACCTTCCCTGCAATATCATTTTCTGAAATGGTTTTTCAAATATTAAAATGGACTCTGTAACTAGGATCATAAGTCCGCAACAAAGAACAGCGGCAGGCAACCAACACCAACGGACAACGTCCAGGGAGTCCTCGCCCCCAAGCAGTTAGCATCGGGTCGGTTTGGTCCAACCACGTTTATGACTCAGAGCTCGTGTTCGACTTCCAGGTAACGACACAAATCAGCACTTCTTCCCGATGAATTGTTCGTTGTCGGTCACTATACTCAGATTTCTTGTTGCCCTCAGGACACCTTTCAGCAATCACGATGAAGGTCTGCAACGTCTGCAACACTGAATTCGCGCGTTCAAGTGATCTCGCACGGCATCTTCGTACCCACCCGAGGGAGAAACGATTTCAATGCACCGCGTGCCCCAAAAACTTCGTCCAGGAAGGCCTTCTCCGAGCCCACTTCCGTATCCACACGGGAGAGAAACCATTCGAATGCACCGAGTGCCACAAGAAGTTCGCTCAGGAAGGCCACCTCCGAGACCACCTACGTACCCACACGGGAGAGAAACCATTCGAATGCACCGAGTGCCACAAAAAGTTCGCTCAGGGAAGTACTCTCCGAGACCACTTGCGTACCCACACGGGAGAGAAGCCATTCGAATGCACCGAATGCCACAAGAAGTTCGCTCAGAGGTAAGCACTCTCCGAAAGCACTTGCGGACCCACACGGGAGAGAAGCCATTCGAATGCACCGAGTGCCACAAAAAGTTCGCTTATCCACATGTTCTCCGAGACCACTTGCGTACCCACACGGGAGAGAAGCCATTCGAATGCACCGAGTGCCACAAAAAGTTCGCTAAGGGAAGTATTCTCCGAGACCACTTGCGTACCCACACGGGAGAGAAGCCATTCGAATGCACCGAGTGCCACAAAAAGTTCGCTAAGGGAAGTACTCTTCGAGGTCACTTACGTATCCACACGGGGGGGAAGCCATTCGAATAAACCGCGTGCCACAAGAAGTTTGCTCATTCCGTCACACTGCAAGCCCACCGTCGTACTCATAAGGAGAAGAAGCCTTAAAGTGCAACAATAGCGCTAGTTCTCAAGTTTAGTCATGGTTTTTTTTTCGACCTCCTGCTGCTATAATCAGGCTTGTGAATTTTCTGCTGTTGTTATTGTAGTTCGAATGTAAAGAACGACTCGCATATATGAGTGAACTCGCGTATTTTGTAGTGTATCTGTTAACCGTGAAATTGCAATTGAAAGACAGAGTTTCTTTGTAACGATCGCTTTGGCACGAAACACTGGGTCAACTTTCTACCGTGTGTTGATTAGTACCACTTACGATAATTTATAATTGTTTAAATGGTTTGCAAACATCCTCTCCCGCACAACTCGTTGCTATGAGAAACATCTTATGCAAAGTCCAGTGAATGTAGTAGACTAAGTTGTTCACGAACGAAGGCTGCTTTAAACATTGTTACCTTTTTGACTTTATGCTTGCTTGCCGGCATTGCATACATGTAATCTGATGTGGAGTTAAGGGGGGGGGGGGGGGATTTATCGATTTCAAAACGGTCGTGTGTAAAACAATGGTGTTTGAAATTTGTAAAACATAAATAATCAATTTCATTCCTAAACTTGTCATTTCATGGTATTTTTAAATCATGGGAACACAACAAAAGTAGTCATAGTCATTTTATCACTGCACTTTTAAAAATTTCGCTTTTGTAAATCATTATTTCTAATTCTTCAAATGTTTCGCACAACTCGTAGCTATTAAAACTTTTAATACAGTGCCCAGCAAAATCAGTTCAATCAGTAGTTGTTCAAAAACCGAGCCTGCTGTTAACATTGTTTTTTCTTTGACTTTATACGGATCAATATCATGTGAAATTTGATATTTAAATTTAGAATTGATTTATGTAATTGAGAATGTTCCAATGTTCAGTCCATCTATCGACCGGGTTTTATCGATGTGATCATTGGAGGTTTTTATTGCACAATAAAAATTATAAATTTAATTCCTAAACTTATTATTACACGGTGCCTTTTAAACATGGGCACACGGCAAATAGTCAATCCATCACTGCGCAAACACCATTTCTGACGGACTAAATAGACAATGCCAACGAGTCTCGACAACGAATTTTGTGCAGAGGACCAAGAACACTTTCAGAGGGGAAAGCGAGAAATCCGTAGACATCGCACGGTCAGGATCAGGAGTATTTCCGCCGTGGGTCAGGATCAGGGAGGCTCCAGCTCCAGAGGCCCGCGCAATGAAACTAGAAACCGGGCCTCATGACGGGAGCTATTCTCAATTTTGAATTTTTCTTCATTTCGCGTCTCGGCAAAGTCGAGCAAACCTCGGGAACTCAACTGATAAAGCACCTGCCTAATCTAGGCGACGCAATGGGGAAGTCTTCGCTTCAACCTTCCTGATAATCGGCAAAACTTTTACCAGGGGTTACACAGGAATCAAGTTGTCACATTTTTTTAAATTCAGCAAATACATTCTTACATTGCCAACGACCTGCGCGAGGACCAAGGCAGGGTGTTTGAATGAGAACATTGACCCCGACTTGTGACCCAACGGTGCGAGCGGGTTAGAGCGCGGGCGGGCCGCGAACAGGGTCAAACGTATTCAACGAGCGCGGGGTGGACAGCGCGAGGTGACACCAGCGGCAGCGGCATCACGGGAGCCGCCAGCCCGCAGCGTAGCCCATAACCCGCGCAGTGCAGCGTAGATTCGTATCGGGGTTTCCTGGCACAGGCACGGCGAGCAATGTCGCAGAGCAAAAATAAACATTTCGGGCCTTTTATTAATAAGATAAATTGTGAATAAATTGTAATCAAACTTCAAATAAAGTAAAGGTTTATTGTTATTGTTACTGATACCGCAAGGTAAACACTGTACACTGTCACAAATGTAGACGATCTAACTAAAATGTAAAAATTTTATCATTGACAATAAACCAAATTTTACAAAAAAAAAAAGTCTCTGATGGCCGTGTGGTCAAGGGCACTGCGTCCTGGTCGGACTGATTGGCCGCGGTTCGCCACCCGGCGGGAGGTGCGATTTTTTTTCGTAAATCTCGGACTCCGCGTTCTCTATCCTCGCTGTTCTGGTGTGTCATTTAAAACGGCCGCAGTATCCCCGGACATCTCAAGATCCTCTGGTAATCGTGTGGGTTGATGCGCAGCCTCCTGTTCAACCGCCTCGGGTTCGATCCCCGTTTGAGGGCCTCTGGTGGTGCCTATGAGAGAGCATCCCGCTGCTCGTTACCCATGAGAGGGTATCCGGTTACAACCGATCCTGGCTGCGGGCACCTATGAGAGGCTGTCCAATGCCCTCGCAAAGGGCGTAAAAACGAACCGCAACAGGAGGGGCGATGCTTGACGTATTGCCTACCTTCAGGGGCAAAGCTTACGGGTTGCCTACCTTCAGGGGGCAAAGGTGCAAAGGTCCTCTTCGGGGACCAAAAAGGAAGGGGGGTGGTGATTACCCCTTCGCCCCCCCCCCCCCCCCCCCTAATTATGCCCCCGCCTCCGCATTCTTTCGTATCCTCTCCCTTTCCGAATATCACCCAAAAATAAATAACAATGGCATCGAGGGATTTAATTTTAGTGATTTTAGTGTTTTTTTCGTCTTTTTACTTTATTTTTTACTCAGGTGTTCGTTGACATTCATCACAGACACTCATTGTTCGGTTCACAAGGGTGACTGACATGAGGCCCAGCCCCCAGCGCACCTACCCGGCTCGGTGTTCTGGCATCCAACCCCTGACCTAACCCAACACGGCACAGCGCTTGGCTTCGTGCACGCCGAGCTGACGGCCAGCTGACGGCCAGAGCCGGCCCCAAGGACGGCCCGAACCCTACACCAGACCGCGGCGTGGGGGCTGTGAACGTGAAACCAAACCCGCGGCCCGGCCCACCACCTCGAGGGGCTACCGGTGGCTGCCGGTGGCTGCCGGGGTGGCTGCCGGGGTGGCTGCCGGGGTGGCTGCCGGGGTGGCTGCCGGGGTGGCTGCCGGGGTGGCTGCCGGGGTGGCTGCCGGGGTGGCTGCCGGGGTGGCTGCCGGGGTGGCTGCCGGGGTGGCTGCCGGGGTGGCTGCCGGGGTGGCTGCCGGGGTGGCTGCCAGGGTGGCTGCCGGTGGCTGCCGGTGGCCCGCACCGATAGTCTCGCCTTGACACAGTTTCACCATGACAGGACACACATGCCAGTTTAGGCGACGGTCAAGGCGACGAGGGGGGAAGAATCGTGAAGGGTTCCATCGGCGGCCATTTGCACCAAAATAAGTGGCGTGGTACATCAGTTTCGACGCGCCATAGATCTTCTGAAGTTATTGGACCGTGACTACTCTGGCATATGACTAGTGGAAACGGCTCTACAGGGCGGCATCTCCCTGGTACCCCCCATGTGTGAGATGGAGATGCCCGCAGAACCCTCTCCATCTCCATCCCTGCTTCCAGACACGTTCCTGACCGCCCGACCTTGAAATACGAAAAATCCACAATGACACTTCTCCTTGGCCATGACAGTCGCCATCGGGGGCCGGGGAGGATCACGCCCTTCTAAAACAGGAACTGGAATCGGGGGAACGGTGCGAGATATTAACTTTTACGTGACCCAAAAGACCACCGGTATTATCCACAGGGCAGCAAATACTGGTACTGGACCTACCAAACTCAAATGTCACGCTCCTGTAGTAAATACATGGGAAGATCAGAAGATCAGGTTAGCCGTACCAGGCAGGGGCAGAGCACACCGCTTAAATAGCCAATTCCCCACTGCGCAAGCACCATTTTTGACGGACCAAATAGAAAATGCCACAAACGCTCGAGATGCAGATGCAGTGGAGAAGACCAAGACCAGCGGAAGGGAGAAATCCGGCGACATCGCACGGTTAGGAGTATTTCTGCCGCGAGTCGGCCAGAGGACGTGCTGATATGTTCAGACTATTTCGTTGAGTCAAAACGCGTAGAGATATTCCAGCGAGGTCTGAGGAATCACATCGTCCGGCCGAGCAGAGTAGGTACAGGCTTGGTGGTCCTGTAAAATGCACGTTACGTATGATCGGCAGGATCTATGATCCGCATTTCTTTTTAGGCGCGTCGTCTCGGCTTCCGGTCTGACCTTCCCTGCAATGTCATTTTCTGAAATGGTTTTTCAAATATTAAAATGGACTCTGTAACTAGGATCTTAAGTCCGCAACAAAGAACAGCGGCAGGCAACCAACACCAACGGACAGCGTCCAGGGAGTCCTCGTCCCCAAGCAGCTAGCATCGGGTCGGTTTGGTCCAACCACGTTTACGACTCAGAGCTCGCGTTCGACTTCCAGGTAACGACACAAATCAGCACTTCTTCCCGATGAATTGTTCGTTGTCGATCACTATACTCAGATTTGTTGTTGCCCTCAGGACACCTTCCAGCCATCACGATGAAGGTCTGCAACGTCTGCGATACTGAATTCGCGCGTTCAAGTGATCTCGCACGGCATCTTCGTACCCACACGAGGGAGAAACGATTTGAATGCACCGCGTGCCCCAAAAAGTTCGTCCAGAAAGGCCTTCTCCGAGTCCACTTCCGTATCCACACGGGGGAGAAGCCATTCGAATGCACAGAATGCCACAAGAAGTTCACTCAGGAAGGCAATCTCCGAGCCCACTTACGTACCCACACGGGAGAGAAACCGTTCGAATGCACCGAGTGCCACAAGAAGTTCGCTTATCCACGTGTCCTCCGAGACCACTTGCGTACCCACACGGGAGAGAAACCATTCGAATGCAGCACGTGCCACAAGAAGTTCGCTTATCCACATGTCCTCCGAGCCCACTTCCGTACCCACACGGGAGAGAAGCCATTCGAATGCACCGAGTGCCACAAGAAGTTCGCTGAGGGAAGCACTCTCCGAAAACACTTACGGACCCACACGGGAGAGAAGCCATTCGAATGCATCGAATGCCACAGGAAGTTCGCTGAGGGAAGCACTCTCCGAAAACACTTACGGACCCACACGGGAGAGAAGCCATTCGAATGCACCGCGTGCCACAAGAAGTTCGCTAAGGAAGACACTCTTCGCGGCCACTTACGTACCCACACGGGAGAAAAGCCATTCGAATGCACCGAATGCCACAAGAAGTTCGCTCAGGGAAGTACTCTTCGAGGCCACTTACGCACCCACACGGGGGCGAAGCCATTCGAATGCACCGCGTGCCACAAGAAGTTTGCGCATTCCGTCACACTGCAAGCCCACCTTCGTACTCATAAGGAGAAGAAGCCTTAAAGTGCAACAATTGTAGCTCTAGTTCCCAACTTTAGTCATGGTTTCTTTTTTGAACTCCCAAACCTCCTGCTGCTATAATCAGGCTAGTGAATTTTCTGCTGTTGTTATTGTAGTTCGAATGTGAAGAACGACTCGCATATATGAGTGAACTCGTGTATTTTGTAGTGTTACTGTTGACCGTGAAATTGCAATTGAAAGACAGAGTTTTTTGTAACGATCGCTTTGGCACGAAACACTGGGTCAACTTTCTACCTTGTGTTGATTAGTACCACTTACGATGATTTCTAATTGTTTAAACGCTGCTTTAAACCTTGTTACGTTTTTGACTTAATGCTTCCTTGCCGGCATTGCATACATGTAACCTGATGCGGAGTAAGGAGGGGAGGGGCATTTATCGATTCCAAAACGTTCGTGTGTAAAACAGTGGTGTTTGAAATTTGTAAAACATAAATAATCAATTTCATTCATAAACTTGTCATTTCATGGAATTTTTAAAACATGGGAACACAACAAAAGTAGTCATAGTCATTTCATCACTGCACTTTTAAAAAATTTGCTTTTGTAAATCATTATTTCTAATTCTTCAAATGTTTCGCACAACTCGTAGATATTAAAACTTTTAATGTAGTGTCCAGCAAAATCAGTTCAATCAGTAGTTGTTCAAAAACCGAGCCTGCTGTTAACATTGTTTTTTCTTTGAATTTATACGGATCAATATCATGTGAAATTTGATTTTTAAACTTAACACTGATTTATGTAATTGAGAATGTTCCAATGTTCAGTCTATCTATCCACCGCGATTTATCGATGTGACCATTGGAGGTTTTTATTCCACAATAAAAATTATAAATTTGATTCCTAAACTTATTATTACACGGTGCCTTTTAAACATGGGCACACGGCAAGTAGTCAATCCATTACTGCGCAAACACCATTTCTGACGGACTAAATAGACAATGCCAACGAGTCTCGAAAACAAATGTTGTGCAGAGGACCAAGAACACTTTCAGAGGGGAAAGCGAGAAATCCGTAGACATCGCACGGTCAGGATCAGGAGTATTTCCGCCGTGGGTCAGGATCAGGGAGGCTCCAGCTCCAGAGGCCCGCCCAATGAAACTAGAAACCGAGCCTCATGACGGGAGCTATTCTCAATTTTGAATTTTTCTTCATTTCGCGTCTCGGCAAAGTCGAGCAAACCTCGCGAACTCAACTGATATAGTACATGCCTAATCTAGGCGACGCGATGGGGAAGTCTTCGCTTCAACCTTCCTGATAATCGGCAAAACTTTTACCAGGGGTTACACAGGAATCAAGTTGCCCCATTTTTTTAAATTCAGCAAATACATTCTTACATTGCCAACGACCCGCGCTAGGACCAAGGCAGGGTGTTTGGATGAGAACATTGACCCCGACTTGTGACCCAACGGTGCGAGCGGGTTAGAGCCCGGGCGGGCCGCGAACAGGGTCAAACGTATTCAGCGAGCGCGGGGTGGACAGCGCGAGGTGACACCAGCGGCAGCGGCATCACGGGAGCCGCCAGCCCGCAGCGTAGCCCACCACATCTCCGACCTAGCAGCAGGGGGTGGCAACGCGTCAAAGCGCCTGGTTCCATGCGGTAGCGAGCTGAAATTTGTCGCAAATAGTTCGCATTATAACAATGAGGCCAGGTGTGCTTTAGACCTGCAATTGAGATATTAGCTCAGGTTATGCCTTGGAAGTTGCTAATATGCAAAGATATATGAGTCTTCACTTTACCTTTCTGAGTTATTAGCGTCGCAAATCTTGTCTACGATTCTGCGTTTTCACCGAGTTTTGCCATTTGGGAAGAAGTATCGACCATATTACATAGTAAATATGAGTTAACTAGATTCATAAGTATCCCACCGGATGTAAAACGTACTCCTCTATCGAATCAAACCAACCCGGAGCGAATTGGTTCATTAGTTTCGAAGATAATTTGAATGTATTAGAGCGCTGCCGCATGGAACCAGGCCCTCTCACGTGCTTGCTACCCCGTGCTAGCAGGTACCCCGTGCGAAAGAGTATTCTGTGCGGTCAACGCCCTGTCCGTGCGGGATTTGACTCGTCACGTCACTTTTACAGGGTAGGTATTAGGGTCAGCCGGGGGGAGGGAGGGGTAGCAATCATCCCTCTCGGGTGCTTTACGAGCTCGAAGATGTCTGACCATTAATTTCATTTAATCCTCCGAGAAGCGCGTCGTATGAGTAAAAGGGGTGAAGTGTGTGTGTGTGTGTGTGTGTGTGTGTGTGTGTGTGTGTGTGTGTGTTTGTATGTGTCCGAAGTGTTGAGGGCCTGGGGGAGGAGGGGGGAGGGGGGGACGGACGGACGGACGCATAGGGGAGGCGGCGACAACTCACTGTACTCGTTCCAAAAGCAATGAACTGGCGCGCGACGCCGCCATCTTGGCTGTCATGTCACCGACAGCGGACAGCGGCGGACAGCATCTGGCCTGGGCTTAGGCCTTGGCCGAGGCACATCGGCTCTGTATCAGGGACTGTAACCCTAAATGACCCGATGTGACTGGAGAATGACTGATTGTGAAAACCGAAATTTTTGGAAACGTTTCGATGATCGAAAAGACTGGAAGGGGTTGGCAACCCCGGGCAACCACCACCGTGGACCCTGAATCGGTCTGAACGGGGTGGCACCCAGACTAAAATTACCATGGAACTGGCCATGGTTCATTCTTGCCCATGGCCTACCATGGCCGCCCATGGTTAGAGCAGTGTGCGTGACCGCGATGGTAATCCCTCCATGGTATTAGGTCATGGTCATTTCGAGACCATGGTAAATAAAGACCATGGTAAAACAGTGACCATGGTAAAACAATGACCATGGGAACCCCATGGGAACTCCATGAACCCGTAACGCTCCTGTTCGCCATGAGAAAGGTCAATGCATATGGGAACGCGTTATGCCATAGAGGTCTCTACTATTGGAATGGATTCACCATGGATGATGTCCCATGATAAATACAAGTACACTGTCCAGCGCATGGTATATTCAAGTGGCACAATAGCCGAGTTGGTAGAAAGTCGGAAACCTAAATGATAGGTTGGTGGTTCGAATCCTATTTCTGAAAGAAAAAAGAACAGCTCTCCTATGGGATCACCATGGGACAAGTACTATGATAATTTATTTCCCATGGGAAAAGCGGCAAAAAATGTATGGCGTGCAGCACACCATGAGAGACTCTATACCATGATATCCCATGAACCATGGGATGCCCCATGGTTATTTGGGGCTGAACAGGCCCAGCGCGCGCGCGGACCGAGTACAGAGGAACTTCTGCACTCTGTGGAGTGCGTAGTTGCCCGGGAGCCAGCGGTTGCTCTGCTGCACGTGCTAAAGCGCACTGGCGGTCACCATGGCGACTCAGTAGCCGCATGGGTTAGCGGGACCGGTCGACGAGCGACAGATTGGGGATTCAACTCTGTGCTAAAGACGTTGGGTAGAATACACCAAAAGAACGAGCTTCAGCTGTGTGCTGTGGGAATGACCCGGGCGTTCCTCGGAGGTCGGACGGTTAAATATAGTTACAGTGGTTTGACACCCAAGCAGAGCGATGGTACCTGACGAGACTCGGCAGTAGTAAGGTGAAGGTATGCGGAGCCCTAGCCCTAGGGTTCGGTTTCTGTTAAGTATTTCCTCTACAAGCCCTATGAATCGCACCGATTCAGCTTGGGTTCGGCTTGGTTCGGCTTCTGTTAAATTTTTCCTACATAAGCCCTATGAATCTCACCGATTCAACTTGCCTCGGGTTCAGCTTGCCGGGTAGAGTACAGCGTGGCTTCGACCGTGTACCGCTGGGCAGCATACCTTCCCATCCGCGAGGGATTGGCCGCAGTGCCACAAACCAACCTGCTGGTCGAAGGGGTATTGTGTCCGTCTCGGTGACGGTGGAAGGGGCGATTTTGGCCGTTCAATGCACAGGTGAATATACTACAACGGGTTAACATCTGCTTCCAAAAATAGGAAATTGCCTATACCTTCTGGGCGGTGGGTGACAAAATCCACTTATATGAGTATTATGTTATGAGAGTATTAAAAAGTAATGCAAGGTGTATTAAAGGGTTGTATACGAAGTACTACGAGTCGGTCCCCCCTAGTTCTTCCCTTTGCCTGGCTTCGCCACACCGCGTTCCACGCCTGCAGGTCAACGTGCCGTGAAGGCCGGCCTCATGACTACTCCAGACTGCCGGCCCTGCCTAAGGCCCTGCCCGCTGCCGGCCCTGCAGGCCCTTTCCTCCCGAGCGGCAGCGGCCTGCGAGATTATAAATCCGTCACTGACTGCGACTTCAGGAGGCAGTGGGAAGAAGGCCCTGGCCCTCTTATGCGGCCTGTATCGGTTGCGAAAGTCTACAAAACTAACCCCTCCACTTCCTCCCCCACTCCACACTTTGGTCAACACACCCATCCTCTCGCCCACAACTGGATCAACATGCAGAACAGGAACGGTGTTACAGGGGCGGTTTAAAGGTCGGCTAGGCTGACGGAGAGGGCCAAGTTTTGCAGACTGCCTACCCTTGCTTACCTTCCTTTTCATTGAACTGCTGTGCTCGATACGTGCGCAACAGGGTGCTCATTCCAGTTTCTCCAGGCCCTCCATGCCCTCCATAGGCCCTCCAGTTCGTTGGACTACCTCGCAAGCATGACTGCTGGCACGTCGTCGCCCCGCCACTAACTGCTCCACACTCACCTTTAGTCGTCGTTTTTCGCAGCGCTTAAGCGTTTTGAGGTTATGTTCTCCAGCGCCTCCAGCAGCAGCTTCGGCCAGCCCAGCCAACACAGTGCTGCCGCGCCATGCCAAGCGCCACGCCGCTCTCCCTCCAGCTCCAGTCGGTCCGGTCCAGTTGTTGCTGCTGTGGTTTGTTTTGGTGCTCAGCTGGCGGCGCGTTGGAGGGGGCACCCACACTCACGGGGTCGGGGGGGGGGGGGGGGGGGGGGGGGGAGGGGGGGGAGTTGCTGCCGCGAAGTGGTGCGTGGCGTGGCCCGGGATAGGTAGGCCTGGCCTGGGGCTAGGTAAGGATGTATATATACATCCTTAGGGCTAGGGAGAGAAAGGTTGTTGGTAGCCCTTTCCGATAAATCCAGGGTCTGGCTTCAACGCCTACGCTACAGTCGGCAGCAGACTAGATAGGCAACCCAACCGACAGCAAAGGCAAAGAGATTGCATACCCTCCGGGTGCTCGTGTAGCTGGGGCTTGTTCGCGGAACTACCCCGCTCAACAGCACGCCGAGCCGGGGGTATGTCGGCGGTGGCTGACCTGACGGTCGGCTGGATGTGGTCTGAGGTGAGCTCGGAAGGCGCAGGTGGTCAAGGAGTACCATGTGCGGGCACCTCAGACCTTTTCGCGAGCGACCGCCGAAACTGCAATTCTCGGGTTTACCAAATTTATAAACGGACGTAACGGCTGTGATGTGACGACCCTTGACACGGACACTGTCTAGTTTAAGTGGATTTCATTGACCTGCGCTCAGGGTCGCCTGCGTTCGCCATGCCTGTCTTGTTATTTAAAACTGGCAAGAATAAATAAACCGACTTGAACCAATACGTGACGGTTGACATCAGTTCCAGAATCCACCACCCACAGAGGCTCTCTCACGTCCCGTCCGCCAGCGATACTTCACGCCCGCGGTCCACGGTCCGAGGGTTGTCACGAATCGTTCGGGTTGGCGACACGTTGAGATCATACGCAAATGAGACCACACGATTTTTATTCTTTATTCTTTTATTATTTCAAACATTAACCGGAGGTTAAAACCTAAAAATTATCTTAAATATTACAACATAATTCACATTGGTGCCAAGGTACCACCATATTAGCCTTATGAACACTGCAAATGTGGGAAAAGAAAAATAAGTCAGAAATTAGAACAAAAAAGCATTAAAAAAAAGAAATTCTGCAGTGAATTACTACAGGCACCTTTATCATATGTCAGGTCATGCCACCCATGGAAATGGTTTTTTCTCACCAAAGATAAACTGATTAATGCACTTAACATCAGTGCAGTAGATCTGATAACATGGTATGGACTTATTTGGTAGGCAAGTGGACAAGCATTTGTCACAGAAATATCCAGTAGCGGGCAGCTTTGGCAACATTTATAGTTGCTTTTCAAACATGACTAATGACAATAGTTCCTCTGACATACCTGTATTCATTACCAGCCTATGTGAGAAAAGTTTGAAAAAAAACAACAACAAAATGAAGCACAAAATTATTTGAAACCCAAGCAGATGGTAAATTTACATCTGGGCCGTTGTGACCAACACTGTGTAACATATTTATGACTGTCATTACGCCAATTAAATCTTCCAATTGGGCAAGATGGAGAAAGTCTTTCATCAATGCACAAAAGCCACATTCAAGTGATAGACAAGGCCAGCCTTCCCAAATACTCATCACCAAGGAAGACCCACAGCATGGATAAGAAACACAGCTAGGGCCATCCCAAAACAAACAAACCAAATCAATAAATTAGCAAAACTTTAAAAATAGGATGGATTCCAAGATTAATATAAGCAGAATTTGTTGGTGGACCCCTAAACACTATCTTGTCATGAAAATGGAGTCTCATGCCTCTCCTCTCAGAATTTGTCATGCCTATTGTTTCAAAGCCATCAGTCATGTTTTCGTGCGGAAGGAACAGCAAGACAAAGGAATTGCAGCAACATTTTGGAAAAAAAAATTATTTAATGCATTTATGAAAAATATATGAATGCAATGCTTTGGGTGGAAGGTTACTCTTCAAACCATTTTGTTTCTAGAGTTTCAATCAAAATTTCGAGTTAAAACTTGACACAACTAAAAAAAACACCATTTGATGTAAAGCATTGTACACACTAGGTAATGGTAAGAGAAGAAATGTCGGGGAGAGTAAGGTTGGTGGTAGCCCTCTCCTCTGGCTTCTACGCCTACGCTACAGTCGGGGTCGCTCTCAAGCGCCTGCGGCAGACTAGAAGGCAACCCAACCGACAGCGAAGGCAAAGAGATTGCCAACCCGGGCGCTCGCGCTCGTGTAGCTGGAGCTTGTGCGCGGAACTACCCCGCTCAACAGCACGCCGAGCTCGGGGTATGTCGGCGGTGGCTGAGTGCAAGCGGGCGGCGGAGTCACTCGCTGGCACTGGCAGCACTATACTATACGGTCGGATGTGGTCTGAGGTGAGCTCAGAAGGCGCAGATGGTCAAGGAATACCAGACCTTTTCGCGAGCGACCGCCGGAACTGCAATTCTCGGGTTTACCTAATTTATTAACGGACGTAACGGCTGTGACGACCCTGGACACGGACACTGTCTAGTTTAAGTGGATTTCATTAGTGACCTGCGCTCAGGGTCTAGTCAGCCCTTTGGTCCCGGTGCACTTCGAATGTGATATTGCCGATCTTCAACGGTGGTGCGTTCTCCGTATGGAGAAGTCTATGCTTTGAACGAACTGTGCTTTTTTTTCCCCCGTCG
The DNA here is from genome assembly GCA_038380765.1 of Odontothrips loti. Lineage (NCBI taxonomy): Eukaryota > Metazoa > Arthropoda > Insecta > Thysanoptera > Thripidae > Odontothrips > Odontothrips loti. Next base: position 8,118,435 of record CM076243.1, read on the forward strand.
AATTCTTTTTGTGGTCCGGTGAAACAGTTCTGTAATAAGTGAAGCGGTGCTAGTTTTGCGCTACTTCGAAAATTGTCTTAGAACGCGAGAACGCACTAGCGTTCGCCATGCCTGTCTTTTATTTAAAACTGGCGAGAATAAATAAACCGACTTGAACCAACACGTGACGGTTGGCATCAGTTCCGGAATCCACCACCCACCACCCACAGCACAGAGGGGCGGCACTGGGCCAGGGGCCGTCCCGTCCGCCAGCGATACTCCACGCGCGCTGTGTGACACGGTCCGGGGGTTGTCACGAATCGTTGGGGTTGGCGACACATTGAGAGCATACGCAAATGAGACCACACGATTTTTATCGGAAGAATTCTTTTATTATTTCAAACAGCTTACACAGTCTTTTCCGTTCACAACCTAAAAATTACTGTCGCCAAGAAAATAATATATTTACAAGTAAAAAGTAGTAAGGTATCACAAAATGTGCTTGCTAGGCGACCACCACATTGCTCTTCCCATCCTCATCTTCCTCCTCCTCCTGAATGGTCATCTGGCAGCCGCTGGTCCTCCTCCGCAGGATGGACACGGGCACAGCGGACGCGGGTGGCGGCGGCGCGGGCGGCAGGTCGCCCGGGTCGGCGGTGCGGCCCAGGAGGTAGTCGAGGTCCTGGGTAATGCGGTTCAGGACGTTTTCGGTGTCCTTGGCCTGGTCCTGGTCCGTCCTCGTCACCGTGATGATGGGGACGACGGGGGCAGCTGGCGGAGCTGCGGCGGATGCCATGGGCGGCGGCAGGGGCTCGGGGGCGGCCGCCGGCGCCATGACGAAGCTGGTGGTGGTGTACCGGGTGCCACCAGGGCTGTCCACGCCGCACGGCGCCAGCGGCAGCTCCATGTTGCAGCGCATCACGGCGGGGATGCCGCCAGCGGCGCCCGCGGCCGCGTCCTCCCCGATCAGCTCCACGCACACCCGGGTCGGGACGCCCTGCAGGCCGTGCTCCTGCAGGCCGTACGGCTGGTGGTAGGGCCCCCACACGGCCCCGATGGGCCCAAGCCCCAGGGGGCCGATGGCCACCATAGGCTCCACTAAGTGCGGGGCCATCGAGGTCACGCTCGTGCTCGGCTGCAGCAGGCAGGTCCCGGCCCCTGCCCCGGCCCCGGCCCCAGGCCCTGCTGCGGACGGCGCCGGCTGGATCACGAGCTGGCTGCTCTCCCTAATCAGTTCCATCGGCGCGGCGCACTCGCTCTCCACGTTCACGTCCTGCTTCGTGAAAACTGCAGCCAACAAATCAAACATGCTTTTGTTAGTTCTTGATACTTCCTGAATGTGCGAACCTGTTTTCCTGTTTGCGAGGACAATTCACTTCGCGAGCGCCTGGCACTTACACGTGAGGGAGCCGTCGTTGTCGTCCGCGCTCTTCTTGGCCCCGCCGAGGCTGGGCCCCGGCGGCTCGGGGCGCACCGCGTAGCAGAGCATGATGAGCAGCCCCAGGACGGCGGCCGTCGACCCGAACGCGATCACGCCGCCGTCGTGGGGCACGTTGACGTACACGATGCTGGACGCCTGCATGGCCGCCGACGCCACGAACAGCAGGCTGGCCCGCCACACCAAGCCGGACCTGCAAACCGTCCGAGTGGTTAGCCGCGGCTGCGAGCCCTCTGCCCCCAGCCCGGGACGGGAACGTACCTGCTGGCCAGTCCGGCCGCCTCGCTGGTGGTGAGCTTGGCGGCGCGCAGGGAGGCGAGGCGGCGCGTCACGGAGCACGCCAGCAGCACGAACAGGACGTGCAGCAGGGCGGCGGACGCGGCGAACATGTAGAACGAGGGCGAACCCGCCTCCAGCCACCAGTGGCGCACCGGCCACTCCGCCGACACGTAAGCCAGGTGCGAGCACAGCACCGCCAGCACAGGGGCTCCTGCAAACCCAGCAGCAACACTTGAGACAGCTCCACAGGGGGGGGGGGGGAGGAGAACACAGAACACCCAGACCCAGCAAAATCTACACAAATTGTAAAGAGAGCAATCAAGACCAACAAGATTCTCTCCTCTCGCTATGTCGCTGCCTGTCTGCTCCGCGGATCGATACAATTTCGATACGATCCCGTTTCATTTTGTTTCCCGCCTCCTTACCGGTGGTGACGCCCACCACGGCGTAGCTGACGTTGCCGACGCGCATCAGCTCGGTGTAGATGAGCAGCAGCTTGCTGATGTGCGACGACAGTCCTATCAGCAGCAGGGCCTCCAGCGTGGTGGCGAGCGCCGCGTAGCAAGACTGAACAGGGAAAACAACAAGGCGTGACTTCCATGCAAATGCCGCGTGCGCGCGCGCACGGCACGGCACGGCCGCAGACTCCTGAACAAGCTCGTCTCGGCTTGGTACACATATGCTCCGCTCCGCTTTCTCCCGTTCTCCCCTTTCTCCCCTTCCGCCTTCGCGCGGCCATCACCTACTCCCCCTTTCCTTCCTCTTTCCTGCCATTTTCGGTCATTCTCACCACCAGCGCCACTGCCAACCCCTTCGCCGACAGGCGCATGCACGCCCCCCCCCCCTCCCACACACGCACACCCGTCCTCATACACACTACGGTCGTACATCAGGGAGACGGACTGGCGACGCGGCGGTGGCAGTTCAGTGCGCCGCGCCGTCGACCCCCCTCCGATCCCCTCCGTCACACGCGCGCGCCCACACACATACACACACACACACACACACACACACACAGAAAAACACACACACTCCCTCTCTATTACTCAACTAAAATGGCAAGGGGGCAGTGGAAGTATATAAGGCCAGAGGGCTAATCATCAGAGTGCCCCCCCCCCCTCCCCAACCCCTATCCGCCTTCAGCGTTGTGCTGACCTAGACGAATCAGCCCTGATGATGATGGAGGCGGACGCAGACGCAGGACGCAGGGCGCAGTCTGGAGTCTGGTGGTCCAGAGTCCACGCAGACGAAATTCGAATCGCGTTGTTTCAGCAAGCGGGAACGATTCCCGTGGGGGGCGGAGGGAGGCGGATGGAGGCGGAGGCCAATGGGAGGGGGGGGGGGGAAT